>JARLTB010000044.1:16889375-17618750 GCA_030141615.1 Unio pictorum
TATTGTATTCATTGTGTGGATACAATATTTACCCAGGATATTGTATTCATTGTGTGGATACAATATTTACCCAGGATATTGTATTCATTGTGTGGATACAATATTTACCAGGATATTGTATTTATTGTGATTTTATAAAGAACTTAGACTCAGATCCTCCACCCAGATGTTACTGTCATGGTGGAATCTTTCTGTATTGTAAACAGCTGGAGACTATTTATCCTTCAAAGAGAAACTCGTGACTGGAGGTTAACACATATTTTGTTCAATAAAGATATTTTTTACAGCTGTAAATTTGGAGTACATTGTAGGAGTTATCAGCAAGAGAGAGACTACAGGTATATAATACTAGTACAGTAACAGCAAGTGCAAGATAAAAGATACAAAAGGCCCATTATTGAATTTTCCTTGTCAAATTACCATATATCGTCTTTACTCATTTATAAGTCAAGTCAAACTGCAAACAAAGAAGATCCTGATCTGTTATAGCATAATTAATGTGACAGCAAATCCAGGATGTTTGTTTTTCTGATGACTCCAAACTTTTTAGACCAGGATCGGCCTGTTCTTTATGTGATGGCAGATCTGGATATGTGCAGGTTGTAGTTGGACTTGATTATAACTGAGTGTATATACGGTATGAGACTTTATAAAACAACAAATATGATGCAGGAAACATGCATCTTTTATCTATAAAATGTATTCTAGTTTATAATAGCTTTGATTGCTAACTAATTAAATCCATCACATGCTTTGAGTCGCATTATGACAAGACAATTTAACTGTCAGATTCTGAGTTGTATCCTTAATTCATTGACCATGTCTGTAAGGTGATTATTTCCTCCTCCAGTTAGTAATTGATTGTCTAGAATATTTTAAAAAAAGACATTGATACCTTTGTTGACTTCTGACAATGCAAGTATTGTCCTTCTGTTCCTAGGACTTCATATGATTTGCATGCATCTCTTGGGTGCATATTTTATCTTTTAAGTCACCTTTTGGCATTTTACAGTCATATCCTTTATGTACATTTTATTTATATTTTCCCAAGTCCTTTCATAATTTTCATTGAGATTTGTCCCTTTTTAGTTAATTTGAGGAGTTTGAATACCTCGTTAGTGAAGCAGTCCTTTTTTCCAATTCTTTATTAGTAACTGGTGTTAGGGTAATTTTAGCTACTTAATACTTCTTCCTATTTTTTGTTTATTCAGTATGTCTCAAGGTGCAGGTAATTGCAGCAATAAGACAGCATTCCCCTCCAATACCTCTTTATGTGCTGCGAAAGTATTTGTGAATGATTGACATCCTATTTTTGTTGTATGTGGCTGGTCAAGATATTTGAGACTTATTGTAAAGTCATGATATAGATACCATCCTTTCCTGTTGGCCCATTTCCAATGGGGGTTGAAAGCACTTGACAATTTAGAAATGGGTCCAGTACTCTTCCTGGAGTAATGAACATCAACCACTTCTTCAAGATTGGAAACATTAACACATGAAAGGAAAGTTTGAATCGTCCTGCATGGGAGGGATGATGGGTACCTCTAAGTTGAATGAAAATCTTCAGCATCAAATAGTAAGACCCATCTTCCCAAAACAAAAAGAAATGTGTTCTTCTTCTGACTTGAATATACTTGTGTCTTAATTAAGGGAATCTCCTTCCTCCAGACAGAAACTCCCCAGTAAGGTCTGATCACCTGATCTATTGTTGCCTCTTGATCAGTCACTATGTACTGGGTAATGGTTATAAGGAAGTGTGTCAGGTAACAGTCATAGAGTGTCTGTCTGCACTGGTCATCACTTAATGGCCTAAATGTAGTCACTGAGTATCTGTAATCAGTATATTGTCAAAAGTGGACTAAGGTATCTGACTGGGATAGTGGTGTTTTTATTAAATTCCTAGACCTTGACTTACTAATTGATGGAGGATATCATTGGACAGGGTACATAAAATGATATATTGAAGCAATAATATCGGGTATATATTACATAGAATGGTCCTCTTGGTCTTAAATGAAAGGTGCCCATTTGTTATCCAATATAACAACCTTGGTAGCTATAATGATTTTTTTTAAAAATGCTACTCTGAATGGAAGATGGCATCAACATAGTGGTCTTCTCCAGAAGACTTGTTACAATATCTAGTTGGTCCTAAATGAAAATAATGCCAATCCTACAGCCAATATACCAGCAATGAGAACAAGTGCTAATATTGTATGCAGTAAGATTTGTAAATGCAAAAACATAGAAGTAATCAGAGGAATGATGTCTTGTTTAAAATTATTTTACCTTATCATCATCAAGATGTGTGTGGGGTATCACTGGGGAAAAAATGGAGTTGATCGGGTCAGAAATGTCTTAAAGCCCAGATGTTTTCTTTAATTAGTTTTATGTCATCATATCAAAGAATAATAAATGTGTTAGCAAAAAATATCAAGATATTGTTTAGTTGATGACTTGAGTAGATTTAGTATTATTGCTTCTGTTAATATTTTCAATTTCACAGATGTACTTGATGGCTGCCATATTATGAGATATTAGATTACCGTAAGCAGTTTAATAGGGTATTGGCACAAAAATAATTTCTTTACATTGAGTAATATTGATATATGCATAATGCATTTTATGGAAACTATAAGAGCTAATTCCTTATCTGACAAAGTGTTATTGATTGAGGCTAAGACAGTTTAATTGAGGGACATACTAGTAAAGTCTCATTTCACCATGTACATTATATTCATCTGTAAAAGTAAATTATAAAAGAGAAAGAAAAGTTATTCTTTCCATATATACTCACTTATTAGACAAATCCTACAGCAAAACACACAGACCCAGATCTGCAATTGCATAATGCACCATCAGATCTGGGTGTGTGCATTTTTTTATGAGTAATCAATAAACAAACAAGATGGACCCTGATCTGCAGGTGCATTATGCTATGGCGGATCATTGTCTTTGTTGTTTGTAATTTGACTCGTTTTGTAAGTGAGTACATATGGTATTATTTAAAGGAAAAGCCAATTATGACGTAAATCACATCTAGCACGGATTATAAACGTCAATAGTTTAAAACTTTTAAAAATGCACTGCTGTTAAACATATTTCAATAAATTTACAAATACATGCAGAACCTTGTATATTTACTGTGCTGTTTCTCAGCATGTTTCACAACACTGAGTTACTGCACCCTGGATGTTGACTTTAATTGTTTCACAATGCTTATAGATCATATTTGCCCTGTTTCAGGAGAAGAAAAAATATGTGTTTGAATCTGAGACAGACACAGAGGTCATCGTCAAGCTGGTGAAGCATGTTTACGAGGAACACAAGTCCCAAAATATTTCATTCCGTGAATGTGTTGAGATGGCAATTCAGCAACTGGTATGTTCAATATTTATTTGGATCTTGGATGAGAGAAAAAAAAACAGAATAAGATTTTCATGAAATTGTTAAAAACAATTTCTTCCTTAATAACTTAAATGATCTCAGTCAGAAAACATAAAATTTTACCTTTCCTACAGACTTGCTTAACTTTTGTCAGACCACCAGACAAGGGCTTTTTCCAGCTGTTTTTATTCTTGGAGTCAATTATTGATTGATTCTTTGCATGGTTGAAGCATTCCTTTAGATTCATTTTTGTGATCTTAACATTCTTGATGCACAAAAATCCAGTGTTCAATTTTTTAAAAGCATCCTAAATCATACCATCAGTTACAATGGGTAGCTCACAAAAATTAGAATTTTAAAGCACTATGGAAAGCTCGAAGAATTGAGAAATTTTTAAAAACACTTTTCATATACTAGTATAATCAAATCTTATTCTTTTGTTCCAAAACAAACTCCATCATGGTGATATAGTTTACATCCCACCCTATCCTGGTAATACCATTTCAGTGGTCCTAGGTCCAGGACTGAAATGTTTTAGTCATGGACTAGCCAAATGTAAGCCGTACTACTTTGTTGGGCCTTTAATATTTCTTATTTATTCTTATAAATTGCAGAAAACATGCTTCTTAATTCTTAAAAACCTTAAAAATGCACAGATACAAGATGAAGTCGCTCAATAGTGAGAGACTGAGAGACTTTCGTTGTAAAATATTACAGGAAATGTACATATTTAGCAATACTAAACAGTGATCACCAGCCTAAAATTGCTTTTTGGCAATCAGATTTTTGTATTTTCTCATCTATAGCTCCAACTGAAAATATTCTTAAAATAAGTCTCCTGTGTGAGAATAGCATATGAGTTAATTTTTCATGCATAAACCTGCTTGTAATTTCCTAATTATTTTATTTATAACTACTGGAAATTACCCATTCCCCAAAAAACAGATGGGTTTCTTTAATTTGAACTATGCCTTGCAGATTTATTATATTGATATTCAAGTTTGTTAGCAGACCAGTCTGTGCTTTTAAAGAAAATGGCACTACACAATAACTGAAGCGGCTTGTATGGTTTGACTTGTGGGTGAAATTTATTAAGAGAAGATTTGTATTTTTAAACTTAAAAACGTATCTGATCAGGAAAAGGACAAATGAACACCGCTTTACAAATTCTTGTTATAAATATATGAGAGGAATGCAGTACAGAACATGGGTTGGGCATTTCATCATGCAGATTGTGTGGACCTCACAATAAGATTGCAAACGTTAGACGTGTCGATTAGTTAAAGTGATTATTGAATATAAATAATTTTTCAGTAATTTTTGTTTTAGTATTGTGTTTTTAATTCACATGGAATTTGCCAATTTGTTTCCAAATATATACAGATTCAGGTTAGTAGTAAAAAATAAATATGTACATTTCTAGCTACAATGCTGTAGCCTCAACAAAATAATGGTACTCATATTGGGACTAGTAATATGTAGATAAAAAAAATTGAGTTCAGATTATGCATTTTTACCCCTTATATTAGCAAAAATTATGTTTATACCTCTCTAGGGGTTGACATGATTGAGATTGTTTGTTTTATTTAACATGTACGGCATAACCTTGAGTTAGCCAATATCAGGGGCCTTATTCAAAGGCATGTCCAGTTCTATAACTGACTGATTGATAGCACATACATTACTTGCAGCAGAGATGCTGTAGTAAATTAAACATACTCATCTCAATCATCAAGAACCTGATTCCCAAAGCCTATACAATGCTAAAAAGTGCTCAACCAGTTATTCGACTGTCATAGGGGCCAGAATTAATTGATTTCTGTCCTGATGAGACCATAGCCCACTGACTGCATTCTTCTGAGAAAGCATGGCATTTGACGTATACTTTGAGAGCCAGGGCAAAATTCGTCTGATGTTGAGGCATCTGTCAAGTTGTCTGATTTTTTTCTGACCTTTCTTACACTTTTTTTAAGATATTTTGACAACAGATATGTCAAAATATTTAAAATTTGATTTTGCTAAGTCAGAGAAACCTTGGAATATCTACCAAAATGAATAGTTACTGACTGTATATAAATTAACTTTGTGAGTGGTTCCTATCAGTTTCACTGGCTTATATGGACCTGGGCAATTTAGGGCCCATCTGGTCTTTACCAGTGAATCAATCTTGAAATTTTCAGACCCTGTACCAAAACCTAGTGATACAATTTACAATCCACCCCAATCTGGTGATACAGTTTACAACCCACCCCTGCCTGGTGATATAGATTACAGCCCAGCCAGCCTGGTGATCTAATTTACAATCCACTCCAATCTGGTGCTATAGTTTAGGACCAACTCCAGTCTGTTGATATAGGTTACAATCCACCCCAATCTGGTGCTATAGTTTAGGACCAACTCCAGTCTGTTGATATAGGTTACAATCCACCCCAATCTGGTGATAAGTTTACAGTAACCATAATCTGATGATACAGTTTACTGTTATGCAATGTAACAGTAATAATATTAAAAAGATAATAGCAGATTTTGCTTAATATAGATTGGGGGAAGTGATGAAAGTATTCTTAGCTTTAAACGGCATAGCAGCAATGTTAGTGCTGTTACCAGGGTATATTGGTTTCTCTTTTTATGCAGCATGGTACCTGGTAAAGTTTTGATCTCTTAAGATCCTAGTTTTTACAGTGTGTTCACCCTTTTTCAATCTATATTACACTTACACTGTGTCATATCTTTGTTGCCAACATGGCTCTTAGGAACTATTCTGATATAATTTGATGTGTACATAGCAAAGTAAAGATGTGCCTTCTAGGGTTGTTTTGTCACCTCCATTTTGGATACATAGTTATGGCTTTGGACAGTTAACTTCATATGTACGTATGAAACGTTGCTTGTACCAGCATGACTTGATGACGACTCAACATATTCAAATGCAATTTTGTTTGAACATTGTATTATAAAAATTACATCTGCCTATTTGGAGTTTGTCTTATTTGGAAGAGTTACGTCCCCGTTATTGCTCATCCTCTTAAAAAGCTACCACCATGCATATATCTTTAATTCAGAACTGGGGTCCATTTATTAACAACATAATTTTTATTAAAAAAACATTCAGAGCTATATCCTGAAGCTACAGGTAAAAGTTTAGGTTGATGGATAAAGCTATTATAATTGAAGACAAGAACAGGATCAGTTTTCAGACTGCAGAGATGCGAACCAAATGTTTTACCACTATATTATCTAGGTCCAGGTTCCTCCACATTAAAGGGCTTATGGCCACCAATCCTAAGTGGATAGTTGATCCCAGATTCCCCATTTTCTTTACAGCAATAACAATATCATACCATCAGTCCCATACTTTTCAGTAATATGCATTGTCAGAAACTCTCTGCACAACTTCCATAACATAAATACAGTTTAAGGTAAATGAACAGGGCATGAGTTTTGATGCATATATGTATGTGCTTCTAGATGAGGACAAATTAGTTTTAAATTTCTGATATCTTTACCTAAGTAACAACCTAGTTCATGTTACCTAATGGCTTATTGTATCCGGTGTCATTATGTTTGGAAAATCTGTCAGCTCTCCAATTTAAACTAACATGATATTAGCTTTAGTTTCTAAACTTGTTATTATAGGTGCATCAGTACTGTGTACCGTATGTACACTAAGTATTAGCTGACAAATAGAGGTATGAACTTTACAGTAAAGTGTGAAAATGTTAGTAATATAGACTTTAAAGTGTACTTTTTTTAGTAATATAGACTTCATAGTAAAGTGTAAAAGTGTTAGTAATATAGACTTTATAGTAAAGTGTAAAAGTGTAAGTAATATAGACTTAGTAAATTGTAAAAATGTTAGTAATATAGACTTTATAGTAAAGTATAAAAATGTATTGGTATATACTTTCCAGTAAAGTGACAAACTGTGTGTGTTATAGACCTTATGTTACTGAAACAATATTAGTGGTATTTACATTAAAGTGACAAAATTTCATGATACTTGTGGTACAAAAATTCTTTGTTTCTTAACTGATTTAGGGCAGATGGTGGAAAAATGAACCTTTATTGCATAATACAGTAAGCTATGCAGTTGCGAAGTTTTATACAAATGGAACATAGTGGCTGGGATATGTCTTGTTGCTATGCAGAAATTAGTTTTATTTATATGCAAACCACAGTCAGTCTAATAAAACATGTATGCACTTTTGACAAATTTATTTCTTTTATATTCTGCCCATTCTTTCAGTCGAAAGAAACTTTGTTTTGAGGCAATTTTGTATCTGGTTAATTTTATATCTTTTTTTTTTCTTTATATACTGCTCAGTGGTTAAAGTTTGCAATTGTTATGAATTAATTATCACTTATGACTTTATTGTTAGTCTAACGAGAAAAGGTAATGATGTGGAATACCCAGTAGTAAATACAGTAGGCTAAATTAAACAAAAACAGAGCAAAAACATTACTGTATGTTTTTGCTTATAAGTTGAGTCCAACCTCAAACTGCACAGACCTAGATCTGCCATGGCATATTGTTGGTTTGTGCAGTTTGTTAGGATAAATCAGTAGAACAACCTTGACCCTGGTCTGCAGACATGTTATGCTATGGCAGATCATGATCTTTGTTGCAGTTGGACTTATAAGCAATTATAAACATTACATATATACCATACTTGATAATTTAAAGATTCAAGAACACTCACACCACATGGTGGATTTTACTCGAAAACTTCTTTTGATGTTCTAGTTGATTTTGCACCATATCGCTGTTATTATTAGATACCATTAAGCGCTAATACATACACACATCAAATATGACTGCAATGGCAGCCATTTAAAAAAAATTTTTTATTACTGCTTCGATGAATGTATGGTTATATTAGCATTGTCTTCACCAACAATTTTTTATACTGCCTTGATGGTTCTAAATGCAAATGGTGCCCGTCTGATGTCCGGTATGTCCACCTTGCTGGCTGTACTTAAGATCTTGTTGTGTTCACTCCTTGATCCGGAATGAGTTATTTAACACCCCTTTAACAATTACCAAGCATGTCTTTTCTGTCATGATCTCATATTTTCGTGCACACCATTTTAAGTAAACCCCTTCTTTAGGTATTTAGATAATGACAGGCTGAATTCAATATCCGGTATGTCTACCTTGCTGGCTGTATTGAAGATCTTGTTATAGTCACTCCTTGATCCAGAATGAAGACTTTTTTTTAACATTCCTTTAAACAGTTCCAAGCATGACTTTTCTCAGATTTTTTGCACACCATATTTGGTAAACATCTTCCTCCAATTTCTAGGTATTTAGATAATGACAGGCTGATTTCAAATTTTCTGCAATAGGATATGTCTTACTTGAGTTGAATAATAATTATTTTGGGTTAAGAGGATTCTTTTTATTCAATAAACCTAGATGACTACACATTTTCAAGGAAAGAATTAATTTTAACAAAAGAATTTGTTATTCAAAGTGCATGGGTTTTGCAGCTCTGTATCATCTATTGTATCTGTCTGACAGTAGTTTATTTAGTAATGTATTATCCAGCTTATTTATTACAGCTTGGTCTTCCATGGTCTAGATCATTCATGTAAATACCATATATACTCACTTTTAAGTTGAGTCAAACTGCAGGCAGTTATCCTGATCTTTAATAGTATAAAGCATCTGCTTAGCATCGTCTATGTTGTTTGTGATGCTAAGTACTCCTAACAAACTGCATAGACCCAGATCAACCAGCACAGTATGGAATGGTAGATCTTGGTCTGTGCAGTTTGCAATTGAATTCTCCTAAATAGCATGTATTTTCTGTATTATACAGTATATTTCTAGTCTTTGTGAACATCCAATGCAAACAATAGATGAAGTAAATAATATTAAAGAGTATAAAAAGCGAGTATATTACATAATAATACTTATATCTGAACCAGAGTAATGTGGTAATTTTCCTGTTCTTTAGAACAGTCTCTTCTTTACATTGGAAAGGTGATTTCCTTTATCATTCATCCAACTAACAAGGCAAGATTCCACCGCACTTACATTTACCAGTCTTGTCCATGACTTGGCCTTTTTTTTTCTCATTCTGTTATAAGGGCCCCTGAGTGTTTAAATATTAGCACTGTTCATTACAGATCACTGCCATCTCACCTGTTTGTGTGGGTTTGAGTCTCAGATTCGGCCAATGTGGGTATGTGAGAAAGCTTGCCAGTAGTTTCTCATGGGTCGTGGTTCTTTCCGGGGGGGGGGGGGGGGGGTCCTGGGTTCTTCCTCCACCATTAATCCTGGCCACCATGTATAGCCTATCGTGTGCTAAAAAATGGCGTTAAACCCTACAACAACATTCTTTTAGAAACTGCTCTGTGCTGGTTCAAGTCTTTGGCTAGACCAAATTTTTGGGTATGTCCTGTTGGTTGGTGGTTCTTTGCTGCATTTTCCTGGGTTGTTCCTGTTCCAGGTATACTGGATTCCCTGTATATCTGTTCTACATACATGCTGAAAAATGGCATTTAACCCACAACAGTAAAAAAAAGTCTGCCTGTTGTTATTAGTTGAATTATACATGATATGTCATATTAGGAATGCTTTCATATATATTTCAAGCTGAGATGAACTGCAAACAGTGTAACCCATATCTGCCATCACAAAATGCACTGTCAGATCAGGGTCTGTTTTGTTTGTTCTATTGATTACTCTTGACAAACTGCACAGACCCAGATCTGCTGGTGCAGTATATGATGGCATATCTATGTCTTCATAGATGGACTAGACTTCCAAATACATATATACTTTATGTAAACCAATGACATTTCAATAAAATGCTGGGTCAAGTTCAGTGATGGTACTCGTACAATATTACTGTATTTTTTCATATGAAAATCCATTGAGGCAGTCAAATAAATTTAATATAGTGAGCATGTGAAGAGACAATATGCATAACTTTAATGTACAAGTAATGTGTAAAAAGACTAAACTTCAGATTTATTGTAGTTTTGAGTCTTGAAATATACTGTTATCAGACTATATGGATATTCACCGAATTTTGTATCTTAGGTGTATATAAATCACTGCAAAGTTGGAGAGATGTTACTGTTATTTATAAAACACTTAAACTTAATTAGTTCTCTGTGACATATATGTACCAACTCAGAACCCCCCGGGACTCAAAGTTGTTTATATTATGATAAATTGAATACATTATGTTTAATATCAGATACTTGTAGATATAGCTTAAGTTTATGTATTACAAAAAAAAACACTGATTAGACCCAACAAACTTCACTGGCCCAGATCTATCATGTAACATGCTGGGAAATCTGGGTCTATGCAGTTTGCAGATGGACTTGACTTATAGATGAGTAGAGGTAATAAATTTACCTTTGTAAATACAGAGATCACCTTGTACTGGTTCAAGACTTTCTACAACAAAAATTGGGGCCTGAAGTGGCCGAGTTGTCTAAAGTGCTCACTGCTCTGGATTACTGCCATCTCACCTCTGCATTGGTTCAAGTCTTAGGTTTGGCTAATGTGGTTACATGAGAAAGCTTGCCAGTAACTTCTCCTGGGTTGATGATTCTTCCCAAGGTTTTTCAGGGTTCTTACTCCACTTGTTATACTGGCCACCATATATAGCCTATCTTGTGCTGAAAAATGGCTTTAAACCCTTCAACAACAACAAAAACAAAAACAAAACCTTTGCTCAGAATTCTGAATTTGAAACTTGATAATGTAATGGTTATTTCATAATTGTAGGAATTTCTTCAAGATATTTTAAATGTTTTGTGGACATGCAAGTGAAGTTTCATTAATATTAAAGCGGTTTAATGATGGTTTTCAAATTTGAGAATTAATTTTATTTTTATACTAGGACTTTTTCTTGACTAGGGCTAGAATATTCTTAACAAGGACACCTGTCTGTATACAAAGGGCAACAACCCTCCTTTCTCAGTTATTGACAAGTTTAACAGTAAATAATTTCATTTTAATTGAACAATCTCCTGATGTAACCTTGTTTTAAGTGATGGAATGGTCTTGGGAAATGAAATGATAATTTATTGTTTAATGTTTCAGGAAGGGGCCTTTGCCATTGCTATGGTGAGCACACACTTTCCTGGAGAATGTGTAGCAACAAGGTAAAAACTTCTTTTCCTCATTTGCTTGAATTCTGTAAATTGAAACCAAAATTCTGCATCAGATATTTTCATAGCATGTTGCAGACGTAATTATTTTGGTGAACTTTTGTTGTGCTCCCAAGATAAATAGACTTCTGTGTCTGTATCCAGCAATCATCAGATATTTATTGTTCTTCATTCCATCTATGTATTTAACTATCTTCACCAAGTTCCCTCTCTATCCAGCCAAAATTTACATATAGTATTGACTACCTGCTGCCAACCTTCTTAACAGTGGTGGGGTATTTGAAAGATTTGGGGTGGGGTAGGTAGGGAGGGGGGGGGGCATTACATGTGGCCCAGGTAAGTGACATGTCAGAATGAATACAAATTTTATAATTTATTACTTGGTGGTAGTAGTCTCTTTGTTGTGCAGCTGTTTTAAGGTAGGAGGAAATAAGATGATAAATAATTAATAATTTATTGATCCTCTGATAATGAACTGTTTCAGCCTTTACATAATGATAAAAGATGTCACAACAAGAAAGCTATGACTGCCAGTACAAATATTCCTTGATTCTTATCGCTGTTATTTTGTTAATAACAACAAGTAACCTGAATAGAGATTATAACAAAAAATTCTGAAATTATATGGGTCATATTAGATTAACTGATTTCTAAAGTATGGATCTTGTAGGGTTAAATTGGTTAATGCTTTGCACTAATCTGCTAGTGCATTATTTCTCATCAGATTTTGGCGCTATAATATGTTAAGTTTAAGAATAGTATTAATGTATATTTCTTATATAGCCCAGACAATGTGTATTTTGCATGGTTGCCATGGAACTTTTGTGGAACAAGAGACTCCATGTACATGTATTAAGTGGCTCTAGACTTACATAAGTGACTATGTTCATACAGGTATATTTACATATTCTGGCAACAGCTTACTTTTGATATAGTATTGTTTATTGCTTATGTAACCTTGTTCAAGGGCTATTTCATAAAAGCAGATCATAGATTGAGTGCGTAACACAAAACTATACTGAAATACTCTGCAAATAGTAAAGGTGGTTGCTTGGGTGACCCAGTAGTCTAAGGCACTCACCTTAACAGACTGACATCTCACCTCAAGAGTTTGTCTCGGATCAGCCAGTGTGTGTATGGGAGAAGGCATGCCTGTTCCATCTTTTAAGTCCTTGGTTCTTAGTGGGTTTTTTGGGGTTCTTTGTCAACCAGATGTACTGGATACCTACTATAAATGATATTAAACCAAACCAAATCAAATAGTAAAGGCACATCTGTCATTGTTTTTTGACATCCTGTACAAATAGTAAAAGTATCCTAGTTTTGTGACATACTGTACAAATAGTAAAAGCATATGTATCCTAGTTATGTGACATACTGTACAAATAAAAAAAGCTCATGTATCCTAGTTTTGTGACATACTGTACAAATAGTAAAGGCACATGTGTCATTGTTTTTTGACATACTGTACAAATAGTAAAGGTACATGTGTCATTGTTTTGTGATATACTGTACAAATAGTAAAGGCACATGTATCCTTGTTTTGTGACATACTGTACAAATAGTAAAGGTACATGTCATTGTTTTGTGACATACTATATAAATAGTAAAAGCACATGCATCCTTGTTTTGTGACATACTGTACAAATAGTAAAAGCACATGTATCCTAGTTTTGTGATAGATTTTCAGAAAAGTTATGCCTTATATACACACAAGCATAAAAAGAAAACATGACCTGAATCAGAATATTTAATTCTTTTGTTATTTATTATTATTTTTTAAAAAGTGTCATTCAAGCTATGCTGATTATCAAACAATCTTACATTTCCCACATTCATATTTCATCATTAAGGCTTTCCTACATGGAAACTTTACATTATACTGCAGTAGGATGCCATTGTTCATAATTGCACTTAGTGTAAGTTAATCTATTCCTCGAAAGGCATTAATTACTCTGAACCTACACAATTTTCTTACACAATTTTCTCTTAATATCAAGTTCAGCTTAAGTTCAAAGTATGTTTTATCAAAGTACAATCATGCTAATGCTAATTGGAATACACAGTCAGCAAATTAATTTCACAGTTGAGTTCAATTTGACATTGTCATAACATTCCATGAACAAAGGGAGATAATTTCTTTCAGACGAGGCAGCCCCCTCTTGATTGGAGTTAAGAGCAAATCAAAGTTGTCCACAGACCATATTCCTATTCTCTACAGTAAAGGTAGGTAACTCATAATTAGAAATCATGATGTCCCATGGGATGCATCATGTTTGGAAGACATCCTCATGTTACTTTCTTACAAAGGGAATGTTTGATTGCAACATATCCAAACTGATTTTTACAAAATCTGACTCATTTGTTCACAACTGGTTTCAGTGATCAGAAACTGCATTTCCAAAGACTAATTAAAATTTAAAGAATCAAGATGTGTTAATTGGCAGAGTTGACACTGAAATGTCATCCAATGTTAGTCTCTTAAAAGATCTTTATGTATATACATTTATCTTTACAAAGGGACAGACCACTTGCAAGTACTGCCACACAAAATAAGGACAAATATTTTGGAGAAAAATTAGATAATGGGCAATGCCATGATAAATTCCATGGTTGTAATATGCATATTTTCAGTTGTGCATTTTGTTTTCAATGAAATGGATTTGAAAATGTGCATTATTAAACCAATTTCCATTTAATCAGACAAGCCTGACTGGTGTCATAACCATGTAGATATTCACATGCTGCCTGGTGCTGCTTATTTACAACCTTACAAAACATGCAACTGCTTGCAGGTTTCTTTACAAATATATAAGGGTTAAGACAATTACAAAGATGTGAGAGCTTCCCCATGTATTGGTTTGCAACCATCAATAAGATTTATTTATTATACTTTACAATTTCATAATTCATTGATATTTATATATATAACCAAACTCCATAAAACAAACAAACATTAATTTTAAAAAAATGCAATGACCATGATATTAAAGGCATATGAGCCGACTCCAAAAACTAAAATGTGTATGTTTTATGAAATTTGGGGTCCTTATTAATGATTAACTATACCCTCCCATATCTCTGTGTGTGTGTGTGTGTGTGTGTGTGTGTGTGTGTGTGTGTGTGTGTGTGTGTGAATAGGATTTTGATTTAGTTTTTGAGTTGGCTAATATGCCTTAAATGGCATGGTCATTACAATTTTTATTAATGTTTGTTTAATGGAATTTGTTTTTAGTTTTCCTTATTTAATTGCATAGCTCTGATTTTTGAAAATATATATAATCTGTTTTGAATACTGTTATTATGGAGTAAAACATTCAACTGTTGGCATATCTCTGCAATATTGGCGTGTGTATTAGATAGTATTTGAGTAATTTGCAGGGCATGACTTTATCAATTTAGGTAATAATGACTGACTTGGTAAAATAACTATAAAGTTTTTTTAAGTAAAACTTAACAGACTTGAATGTCTGTACTAAGTATTACAGTGCCTGGCCCTGTGTTTAAAAATCAGAACTCATTTCCAGTCTTGACAAAATATGTAGAACCAGTCTAAGGAGAACAATGCAGGAGAATGCTGGCAAATTTGTCAGCACCATCCAACACTGCTTATTTGTACTAAACCAGCTTCTCCAAGTTATTTCTTAAGTTATAATTTATTTCCCTAATTCATTAAGGTATATCTTGTTTGCTTTTATTACCACATAAAAAAGTTTAATGGAGAAACACTGGCAATTGCTCATCTCACATATACTATATGCTTTAAATTCCCTCTGTGTAATGCTGCATCAACCCAATATTTGGACTTTGTAGTGTGCTTCATATAAGCACTGTTTATGGGGTATATCAACTTTAATAATTACACATTCTGTTACTTTCAGCAAATTTCGCAAATTTTGCAATCACATTATGACATGTATTGGATCAGCTTGGGCACAATAGATTTTATTTTATGAATCAGTTCTGACTTCTGTTTTTTATGGTTCCAGTAAAATGTCTTCTTTATTTTTATCTAAATATTTTCACAAAAATAACTTTCTGTAACATTTACATTATTTTAGCCTGCAGAAATGACGAAATGAAAAAGGGTTTGTATTCTTTTGATCTGGATTGTTACTTATCCATATTTATATTTAATATATGTCACAAGTGCACATGAAACTTGTTCATACCTAGAATAAAGTTAATGGAACATGCAAGACTGAGCTTGATGAATTCCCTTTAAATTTTTATTTAAGAATGGTTAATTATATTATGGAAATCTTACTTGCACAGTAATCACACCTAAAACTTGGGTACATAAACTATATATAATTGGTTATAAGTTGAATCAAACTGCAAACAATGAATTTCCTTATCTGCATATTGAGCCTGCAGATCAGATCTACTGATTACTCCTAACAAACTGCACACACACAGATCTGCCAGCACATTATTGCAGATCTGGATATATGCAGTTTGCAAATGGACTATTCTTATAAACATGTATGTGTTAAGTACAACTGTCACCATAATTTGAGTGATCATAAATTGGTTTTTATCACATATTTCACAAACCAGCTTCAATGAAGAACTGGTTCAATGAACTTAATTACAATTCTAGGTATGACTAAAGTTTCTTTTAAGTTTGCTATATCTGTATCAAAATGTTGACTGACTGAAAATTTTAGGCTTCATTCGTATATGTAGTTATATCCCTTTAGGTTTCAGGCTCCCATTGCTTTTACTTTTAGCTGGGCTGGTCATTGGCTAGATATAGATTATGTGATGGCCTGTCATCTATCCATCTGACATCTATCTGTTAATACAAGTTTTTTAATAACCACTCCTTAAAACTACATGTAGTTTGTTATGTTCTAGTTGGTCTAATGACTGCCACAGTGGCAGCCATCTTGAAAATCTTGTCATCATAACTTCTGAATGAATCAGTATATTGACTGGAGTGTTGAAAATCTTGTTATTGCTACTCCAACTGAACTGATGGTCATGTCACATTTATATATTTTATTTAAAATTTCTAAAATAATTTTTATGATTTCTAATTGGTCCTAAATGAAATTTGTATACCTTGGACATCAGACATGGCCATTATCATGGCGATCTTGATGACTGGGTGGTCATCCTGAAATACGTATTACGTCTGGTTGTGCTTAAATGAAGATGGTGTGGAGGTGACATTCGCTATGAACATCACATTGGCCATCTTTAACATTTTATTGTTGCTACTCCACATGGGCAGATGATTCTATTGACATGGTCATTGTCCTGAAAGACTTCGTGTGATGTGTTGGTCCAAAACGAAGACAGTGCTTTAAATCAGGATTGTTTCGCTAACCCATGCAGGATGTTCATAGGTGTTTTGTTAATGCAGTAAACCGATCAATTAACCAAGTTGGGAGATGGTGTCTTGTTTTATTTAATACAACCAAAACAAGACAACTTGATTCAACTCGATCAGCATTAATTTAAAGTCCAGGAAAATGTTCTACTCTAACCTCTAACATTATTATTGATACTTCTCGTACATGGATGACCATAACAACCTGAGGTTTTCACTTAAAGGCTTGTTTTGATGTCTTGTTTGTCCTAGATGAAAATGGTGCTGCTTTGGCATCCAGTTTAGCAACCACAGTTGGCATCTACATGTCCTGAAAGGGATGGTTGTATCAACATGTTTTTTTGGTGCAGATATACTACAGTAAAACCTGTCTCAAAAATCCACTGCTATGTGAGACCACCTGTCTTGAGAGACCACATTCTCAGTGCACAAATTTATTGATTGTACATCATTGTGACCTGTTACAAGAGACCACCTGTCTTGAGAGACATTACTTTTTTGGTAAATACTGATATGTAGCTGCTACAGAATTTTGTGTATGCTCATTTGACTTAAAATGGCAACAAAGTTGCCATCTTGTTATCGCTACTTTTACATTAATGGTGGCAATGATATACGGCTTTTGCTAGGACACCACTTCCAGCAGTATTTAATTGGTTCTAATTGAAAACAGTACAGATTTAACCACCAACATATCTGGCTTAATTGTCCTTTGGGTAAAGTCAGAAATTATTGCCTTCATATTTGTTCCTTACTGAGGTTACGAACACAGTGACTTTGTACATATACAAATTTATGTACACCTAACTTTTAGTTAGTTGCATTCCAATTGAGAAGTTGTTAATGTTAGACATTAATGTTAATGTTAAGGTCAAAGGTCTTTTTACAAAGGTCAAATGTCTTTTTACAAAGGTCAAAGTTTTTTTTTACAGCTGTATTGGCTTAAGAGCATAAAATCAAAAATGAGAATGAATGGATTTTAGTTAAATATAGTTGGTGGATGTATTTGAACTTGGTTTTCAAGAAGTGATTATTATAATGTAACCAAACTTAGCACGTGAACATATTTTGACATAGTTGGAGACAATTAAGTTCATTTATCTTTATCAATGATAGATTCATGGTCATAGTTCACAACAAAGAATCATGCACATGTAAAAGTAATATAATATCTTTGTTACCAATTTGGTAGGTTTTAGATGGTTTGAATACTCAGCTGTTAAAATGAATGCAAGGACTAAAGAAATGAACTTGCATTAAATTCTTGAAGTTCTTTTGGGCCAGCACTGCTTCAGTCCCTTCGAGGGACTCTTGTTAAATATTATATAATTTGCCAATAATGGTCTGTAGATTAAATTTGAGTTGAGATTGGTGTTAGAAGCTTTGTTCCTTTTTACCTATACAGTGAAACCTGCCTTAAAGGATACTTGCATGAAGTGGACACTGCACTTAAAGGACATTAGGACACACTTTACACTCTCTATATAACAATCCCCAAATAAAAGACACCTTTCTGATTTGAAAAAAGCACACTTGTTTTTGTCCCTTCCAGGTGCATTATAAAGAACAGTTTACAATAAAACAAACTGAAAAATTGGGACATGCTCTTAGGATACATTTTTTTAAAAAGTCTTTGTTGGATTAGATTTAAATTGATTAAGTTTAGTATTGTTTTAATATTGTATCAGTAAATCTAGGTCTGGAAAGTCCCATGGTGCTGCTTTCGGTTTGTCATTAATCATTATGCACATATGTTCAAAACAGTTAAACTATGGAAACTCCATGATATATTGAACACCTGGGTATAAAGGACAAAATGTTACTGTTCCCTAAGATGGTCATGTTATGCCACTGTGAACTCTTGTAGAGACTGGGCATAAATGTATTGGGTACTTTTGTTTCTTATTAAATAGTTACAAATGCAAATTCTTACACATTTTAATAATCATAATAGTCATGTGATAGAAGATGTTATCCTAAAGATGTTTAAAATATTAAATTTTACAAGCAATTATTTCTGCAGTAGACAGATTTCACTGTAATTCTGTACTATATGTATGATATATAAATGTGTAGATTTGTGAATAATTACAGAGATTACTAAAACTGTGTCATAAAAATGGTAAATAACCGCAATCCACATTGAAAACTAACACATGCTGACTTTTTGCTGTGTCATCAGATTGTGAATCTTCGTTACTTATTACATGTATTCTGTATTTATATTCATCTGTTGTGACTACTAAGTTAATATGCTCATTATGTTTAATATATGTAACTCATTCCAAATTCATTGAATTGCAGAATATATTTTGATTAACCAATATAAGAATATCCAAAATGTGATAAGTTTAAACCATATTGACTTGTGGAATTTTATTTAGTAAACAGTCACTCCACTTCTGACTTCTAGAAACCCAAACTTTAATTTTATCAACAGGGCTTGGTCTTGACTTGAATTTAAGTTTAAGATCACGTGATTTCATTGTATGACCAATTAATTTCTTAAGTGTAGATTTGAGACTTGTATTGGTAAAATTAAGGCCTGGCCTCAGGTTTATCAAGTTAAGCCACAAGACATTTCATTGGTCAATTTTAAGTAAGACTTAAATTTCAACGAATCACACGATTATGAACTTATATTTGAGTCTAGACTTTACTTCTGTTGGAAAACTTCAGGCTAGGTCCATCAGAGGATATAAAATATCATGCAGTAAAACTAGAGAGAAGGTTTTTTGGTTGTTTCATAAGAAGAGATGGAACATGATTTAAAAGTGTGAATCGTGCTAATCTTGTGGTTTTCTTCTAACCTACATCCTGGCTTGCATGTGTTGAAATGCAGCAATAACAAATAAAGAAAAAAATGTAATAACCGAAGAATGTAATAATTTGATGGGTAATAAAATAGGAAATGGGAAAACCTTTGAATATTTATTTATCATAATTCTTGTCAGAGTGCATATACAGCAATAAAAACATTGACTGACACGCTTGGTAGCTACATCAGTTACTCATCCTTGTTACCAATGTACTTAACATTCTTTCATGTATCTCACAGATGCTTAATTAGTTAATTTACTGTTTGTACCTTCATTTTTGGCACATTCATTTGTAATAACATAACGGGTGCAAATAAATTAATAAAACTAATACGATATATTCTTATCCAGTCTAGGTCACATATGCCATTTATTTTATTCAGAATTTTAATCTTCTACTTTTCCATAATTTTTCTAGCGATATAAATGGGTTCATGTATTTTGAATGGTATACATCGTATTACTAATTCATTAACTACATATTTTTTAATGGTCTATAAGGCAGGCAAGACCTGGCATTGTCTGGTATACTTTTAATTGTGTGATGATGAAGCTATGTGTATGTTGCCAGGGTCACAGTCTATTATGTACTAAACTAATCCGCCATTTTGCTCAACACAGTTTGCATAAATTGAAGCATTGTTCACTTTTTATATGCTTTATTCTTGGTTGGTGCCCATTGGTGATGGTTGGGGTTGTTGTTAAGTAATGTAAATACTTACATGGAGGTAACTTTAATTATCTGCAGTGTAAACATCTGGAAACAATTAATTTATTCAGGATTATGTTATTTTTGGATTGCACATGGGTGGGGAGTATTCAGAAGTCCACAAATGTAATGCCTGAGCTAACACAAATGATTTTGGTGTGCAAGAAAGATCAATACAAACCCATTTGATATGTGGGCAAATAAATTTAAGTTGCAAGAAACAGGAACATGCTAATCTTGTGTTTTCTTCTGACCTACATCCTAGCTTGCTTGCATGTGTTGAAATGCAGCAATAACAAATAATAATAAAAATGTATGAACTCAAAAATATAATAATGTTATAGGTAATAAAAAAAGTGTAAATATAAAAGTTTAATATATATATATATATATATATATATATATATATATATATATATATATATAGATTTATGTTAATATTATGGTACATTAGATGTTAATTTTATAATTTTAAGGCCATAATTTTATAGGAGAGGAAGAGATTAGTTCTCACAAATGGCTGCATTCAGGGAAGAGTTATTAAAATTAAAAGTGTTGTTTTGGATTTCTTATATACATGGTAATTTAGATGCATGGTAACAAGGATTAATTGGTACAGTGACTTACACAACTCCATCAAAATATGCCACATGACACATTTAAATTGTAAAAATGACTCCTCGTTGAGCAGCAACATTTAATCATAGGAAATGTTTTCAAATAATGGAAACTTGCTGTTTTTGCTATGGCTAACAATGCTTGCTGAGGTAATCAGATGTGCACAAGATCCCATCACCATGAGTGCATGATCATAAGCTTTTAACAGTATTTGTTAAATCCTCCATGAATACACTTGTACGTTTTACTTGATACTATATGCATAAGTATCAATACATAATTTAGTACCAGTGCCTATACAAAGCTCTCTAGTCATTACAGCATTTTAGTCAACAGTTTGAAAAATCTTGATTAGCTGTACTCAGCAATCCAAGATACTGTAATCTCTATAATTCAAAACAATGAGAAACAATGGAGGCAATTTATAACATTGTCCATTGTTGTTAGTCTCTTCCATAAAAATTTATGACTCTATTTCTTTGCTAAAAGACAATCTGAGGTAGACATGTACCTGACCTATGTACTTGCTTAAAGGTAAGTCCAGCTGTAAACTACACAGACTCAGATCTGCCACTGCATAATGTGCCAGCATATCCAGGTTTGTACAGTTTGATAGGAGTTATCAGTGTAACCAACAAGATATTCCTTGATCTACAGGCGCATTATGTTACAACAGATCAGGATCTTTGTTGTTTGCAGTTTGACTTGACTTATAAGCAAGTATATATGGTAATTGATTTTATGATGTGTTTACTAACCTTTATTTTTTGACCGATTTTTCCGATTTCAGAAAGCTTCGTTTAAGCATATGAAAGTTTCTTATAGACAGTAATTATGCACGTTCACACTATTAGTATAGCACCGTTTTAAATTAAGGAATGAGCATGCATTATTGAAATTATTTTATTTCTTGTATGTGCATGTTTGATGTAATTTTTCTTGAACTTTGCATGTGTAGGTCTAAAGGAAGTATTTGGCGACGAAAAATCAAAAGGTATATAAGCCTAAAATTATCTCTTTGTCTGTGCAGCATCAGCTTTCTTCAAAGAGCATCTTCTTGGCTACAACTAGATGCCTCTGCATTAATTACACTTACACCATTTATGCCATCTGTTGTTAAATAACATTCACGTACCCTGAAAATTAGTGCCCCAGTCACTTAGTGTCCCTTACATAGGGTTAATATTAACATTCTGTATAATTGCAAGCGAAGTAGATTACCTGATATTTTATTTTTCAAGATTGTAACCGACCCAAACTCTTCAAAAAATGATAAGTTAATGAAAACTACAGAATTTAAAAACTTAAGAGACACAACATTTGGAATTAAACTTATAAACCAAGAATTTTCATATAAAAAATCTTGATTTACATTAAATAAAATTTAGGCATTACAATTCTAAGACTATCTTGGTTTTTCTGTTTTTATAGGAACTGTATAATATATGTGGCAGTGTTATAAAGCAGGAGGATGAGGTTTTTTTCAACAAGTGTACTGCTTTAATTTCTCAAAACTTTGTCACTCTGGCTTATAATTAAAGCTTTTTGATTAACAAATTCTGCATAATATTGGAATTCAAGTACTAAAAATCCCACTTCCATGTTAATGAGCATCTTTTGTGATCAGACATTATAGTGGGGCAGAACTTGGCCATTTCTAATGACTTTTAATGATCTGAAGCAATTTCAGGCACAAGGATAGATTTGTCATGTGATTCTTGATGTAATATGTCAGCTGATGAGGATGCTCCAATCAAAAGCTTGCACTGCTTTCTCTCACCAGATATACTTGCAACTCCACAAGAAGCTGTTAAGCTCAGTTAGCACTTACAATTTAAGGGTCTAAAAACCAATGGGATTATTTTGTTTTGATTTTTGTTTCATGGGTTTTTGGGTGTGTTGTTTTAATTCATCCTTAGAACATGCCTTTTTCTGTTTGAAATTGGCAAGTTGAATAGATTTATGTAGCTGAGGTAAATTTTCACTCCTATAAATACATGGGAACCCCAGTAGTATCAATAATTTTTTGTTTAGATTGGGAATGTGTTTCTGTAGCTTATAATTCCTTCATAACAGTTTTGATTTGCTTTTATTTGTTGTGGTTGATGTTCATGCAAAAAGACAACTGTGACAAACCTAATGTCTTGTCATCATATTTAAATGTTTTTATTTATTTGGATCGAATGTATATTTTCAAGTATTTGTAATGATACTTTCTGCACTTTCAAAAAAGCTATTGTTATTAGTGTGCCAGTACATAGGAAATTTTGTTCCTTATTTAAATCTCAGGAAATGAAAAATGAAGTCTTAAGTAATTTTAATGCCAGAATAAGATAACATGCAATTTTAGATTTGTGTAAAGTACAATATTTTCATTCTGTTTGCTAATAATGAGCTGCGCATATTTTTAGTTAATAGTGTAATAAAAACTGAGATAATACAGTACAACAGACTACCTATATGGCTGTAGTTAATGCCTTGCATTGAGATGGGGAAATCACCATATCAAGAGCCTTTTCTGTGGGTCCATTTTTATATCTGACCATCTTTTTGCATTTCTTCTAACCACCAAAGCCCTTGATTGTAATTTGATTTGTTTGATTGTTTGATTAGGATTTTTAACGTAGCTTTAACAATTTTTCAGTCATATCGCTACCATGTCTGCAGTGAGGCAGTTTATAGTGATGTCTAGCACTGAGACATCATGCCACAGACATGTAGCATGATGTCTCACCCAGTCACATTATCCTGACACCAGGCCGACCAGTCCTAAGACTAACCTCTTAATGCTGAGCATCAAGCGAGGCAGCTGTTAGTACCATTTTTGTAAGTCTTTGGTATGACTCTGCCGGGGATCAAACCGATGACCTCCCGCTTCCGGGGCAGACGCTCTAACCACTAGGCCACCGGTGTGGTTATAATCTGTAATTTGATGTTTTGTGACCCTAGATTGTCACCTACACAACCTCCCAGCCCTCAGGCTTACGTTAAGGTTTCTACTGATGACCCTTCATGACCCTAATGTAGACATCCACACCCAAACAAGACCCTTTTGGGGGTCATGACATGAGGTTGGGAATCATTAGACATGTGACTTCCTGTGATCTGTCCTTATACTTATCTCTCCTAAAATAAAACCTAGATGGCAAGATACTTAGACAAATTTTCCTATTGTCTGCTGCATCCGGCATGAATTCTTAATTAGGCTTTTTGATCACCAGGCTGATCAAATCAGGTCAGTTGGTGTTATATTCCTTTAAATTGTGTGTATTGTCTATCACCAAGGGATTAATTTCAACCAAACTTTGTCGAGTGTATCCTGACTTGGACTTTTCAGACTTGTACACATTATACCGGTAATGATCTAACATCACTGTTGCTGAAACTGGAATATACTTTAAATAACTTCTTCTAAAATCAATGAATAGAATAATACCAAATTTGACAAAAAAGCATCGTGCCTTGAAGACATATTCAGCTTTATAAACATATTACCAGTCTGCCTTCAAATATGACTGACATTACTAAAGTTAGAAAAGACACTGAACAGATTCAATTTGGACAGAAAGCATCGTGGTCAAAAGACATTTTTGTTTTGCATAAAATACTTTTGAGCTGCTGTCAAGTATAGCTGTCATTACTAAGAATAAAAAACTTATAAATGGCTTCTCAAAAAATGCTGGACAGAATTTTATCAAATGTACAGGAAGTATGCTACACATGAAGACCTTTCAGATTTTTACAAATAATGCTGATTCAGAGTCAGATATGGCCACATTTTAACTGGAAAACCTTTAACTGACTTCTTACGAAACACTGCTTGACAGAGTTTGACCAAATTTGACGGAAAATCATTGACATTTTTCAGAATTATATACATGATGTTAATCAGATTAGGCCATCATTACAAAAAAAGAAAATCTTTGAATGGCTTTTTTTCTGGAACCACTGAACAGGATTGTATCAAAATGGACAAAATGCATACTACCTTAAATGCCTTTAAAATTACAGCTAATAATGTTAATTTGCTATAAATTATGATGGCTGTTACTAAAATAAGAAAAATCTCTAAACAGCTCATCAGAATTTACAGTACAGGATATGACAAAAAAAAAGCATCCAGGCAAGAAAGCCTTTTGAGTTTTTACAGATGTTGATTTGCCATCAAGCTTGTGCGCAACATATATAAAATAAAAAGAATTTAAAATGTCTTTGCAAACACAGTAGTTGACCGCGTTAAACCAAATTTGACAGAAAGTATTCTGGCTTAAACAGCCTATCAATTTTTCACAAATGATAATCCATTATTCAAAATGATGATTGTAACACATATCAGTAAACAAAACTTTAAATTTCTTGTTTTGAAAAAGAGTCAACAGAAGCTGACCGATTTCAAAATTAAAAATACTAATGCTGATCCACAATCCAATATAACTTTTATTGCTAAAATTATATTAAAATTTGAATGTTAAAAAGCATAATACTGAGCCAGATTTCTTAGTAAAAAAATCCATACAATTCAGACTTTTAGGCAGATGTCAGTCAATTTCGGGTCCAATTTGGTGTCTTTTTTTTTTTTTTGTATGCCCCAGTCTTATATATTGAGGAGGCAAATAGCTTTACCTATATCTGTCCTATTTAATTAATCCTCTCCTGTGACCTTCATTGCAAATTATTTTCTGCTTAGTAAATTCAATAGGACTCCATAGCTTGAAACCAAATTGTGTGTATGACTTAACAATATGGAGTATCTTGATTTGGAGAGGGGGTATCTTGATTGGGTGAGGGAATATCTTGATTGGGTGAGGGAATATCTTGATTGGGTGAGGGAATATCTTGATTGGGTGAGGGAATATCTTGATTAGGAGAGGGAATATCATTATTGGGAGAGAGTTTCTTGATTTGGTCCTCTTCATCCTTGTGTATTTCAATATATCATTGTTTGTCTGTCTATCCATGTGTATGTCAGTACACCATTTTGTCTCTTTGCTAATCCCAAGAGGCTTGTTAGGAAGAACTTTCCAGGGTTGTATGAACTTTCTACAATTAGACTTTGAAGTCAATATACACATTTTATCAATTTCTGATACATTTTAAAAACATTTGGGACTTTTATAATAAAAAAAGCACAAAAAAAGCACATTTGTTAGCACAAATGAAACAAAACCACTTGCAGTCAACAAATTAAATTTGTATGCCCATTTGTTTACAGATGTAGATAACCTGATTTGAATATCGTACCAGTACAACCTATTTCAGCTGTTTCTAAAATTATACAGTTTTGCATAGTTTGGTCTGCACATGTGGCATACATTTTTCACAAGCTCAAATATAATTTTTTAAAGGCTACATGACTTGTTTTAAAAATGTGTGATCAGAATAAATACAGTCACACTTGACAATGTCTGAAATTCCAAATGATTCATTGGTTACAGATGAAGGTCACAGTAGTTGCAAAGGATGTTTTTTGACTCAAACAAATGTTATAGTTTGAATTTGATTTTTTTTGTTATAAATACACGCTTTTCAATAGATTTTCGCACAAGATTTTGCATCAAGAATTGGTACTAGATGAAGCATGCTTACAAAGCAATTTTGATTTATGAAGAACTAAAATAAAGTAAATTCCTGGCACAGGCAGATGGTAACAAAGAATAAATTAAAAGGAAGCTGAGTCATTGTCAGGGGTTTGATTTTCTTATGCCATTACTGCCTGCAGCAAGGGTATCTTTATTTGGTCCTGTCTGTATGCATGTCCACACCTGTCTATCTGTTAGTCCTTTGAAGTTTGTTAGAAAAATTGTGCACAAATCACTCTGAACAGGTAAATTAAATTTAGCTGATGATTTGAAGTCCTATGTGGATGACTTGACTTGATGTTTCAGGTAATTACAATAGTGCGTCCTTTAGTATAATACATTGAGGGGTTGGGGGGACTTTGACTTATTGTAAATAAATAAATAAAAAATTTATATGCATGCTTGTATGTTTATTTTGATGACCTGGTTACATTTTGTAATGCGTTATATGTAATATACTTCCAGCTTTTCTAAATTAAAATTTTGTTTGGGGACTTTCTTGTCTATATTTCATCTGCATTGAGGACGTGTTTTGCAAACATATGTAGTTTTGCATGTTATGATATTGTCAGGAGCTATTATCACAGCTTTGTCATCTGCCAAATACATGTATCTGTATTGCATAATATATTTATAGAAAATTACACTATTCCTGTAGTATGTCTTTATTTCAGTCTGAGATTGACAGTAATCAAGAATTTATATGATATGACTTGATATTATTGGTGCTTTGCTGCTTTGAGATTATGCCTTCTGTTTCATTATCTCATTATTTTCTTTCGTATCACAATCCAAAAGAAACATCTTAATGTTATGTTCTGTCGACTTGTACTTCTTGCATTGCAGTATACATGTATCTTTACAAAGACAATGGTACTTCAGGGTTGATCCGAACAGCCATCAGATAGTGTACATATTTTCTATTATTAACAGTCATCGGATAGTGTACATATTTTCTATTGTTAACTGTCAGTGGATAGTGTACATATTTTATGTTATTAACTGTCACCGGATAGTGTACATATTTTCTGTTATTAACAGTCGGCAGAAAGTGTACATATTTTATGTTATTAACTGTCGGCGGATAGTGTACATATTTTCTGTTATTAACTGTCAGTGGATAGTGTACATATTTTCTGTTATTAACATTCTGCGGATAGTGTACATATTTTATGTTATTAACTGTTGTTTACTGTGCATGATCTGTTGTTTTATGAAATATTGACATTTTAAAATGTTTTGCAGCTGTTGTGTAAATTTGGAATGCTTCGCTCTTGAAATAGTTTGTCAGTACTCAAACTTTCACTAATTAAAACATTTCTCGTTAAGAAAATGAGAATGATGCTCAGTTACGTATTATATAATTTTCTCATTTATTAGGTTGTAATGTTACCTCGTGATAATTATATCACACATTGTGGGGCAACATTTAGCTGTTGCATATAGCAAGGTCATATAACATGGTCATATAGCAAGGTCATATAACATGGTCATATATCAAGGTCATATAACATGGTCATATAGCATGGTCATTGCATATTGGAGCACTTGTGAAGTAACCTGATAAATAGGACCAGAATAATTTAATATTGCTATTAAATTGATGAAACTTATTGAATAATACAATTTATCACATACTTTATAATGAGATATTGAAATATATGGATGGGAGAAATATTATTTAGCTACAATAGCAATACCAGTTTTATTGCCACAATGGTAACATCACTTTTAGAACTAATTTTCCCATTTAAGAAATATATTTGCCCTTATTCAGATCACTATTTCAATATTTAAGCCAATCTTATTATCTTATTTTGTTTTCTTCCACTCTCTCTCTCTCTCTCTCTCTCTCTCTCTCTCTCTCTCTCTCAACAGATCTTAAAATGAGTCATGACTTTAGACCCTCTAGTATATACTTTTTTCATAGGTTATGTACAGCCATCAAGAAATGCCTGAAAATAAGCAAAATGTAGGCTTCCAGTATTAACTCTTTTGAATTAGTTTTCCACACAAAGCTTGCAACTTATTAGTGACTGAACTTATGCAAACTGCTATCTTTTGATATTCTATCACCTATACCATAATAAATGCTGTTTAATTTTACAACAAAATGACAAACATTTAGGAAAAATGTTCAGTTAAATATAGTAATAAAACTGTTTTGGTAGCATTTCTAAAGCTGAACAAGATCATAATCTTGTTTGAAAATTATGAGAAATTCAGCATTGACGACTGTTAATTAAATACAAAAATTAAGTGACAATTAAAATTTAGGTTCACCCATTGCTACAGAACCATACATCAGGCTTGCCACGGCCAAAGACTTGTCATATGAACACAGATAAAACATTTTATATCCCTGGATGACATTAAAATTACAACCACAGTTTAATTGAAGCAACATTATTTAATGATGAAAGATTGTGTTGAATTTTGATCTTATTTAATGTTGTAGATTAACATCAGATTTCTCAGCTGCTTTTACTTTTAAACCTTCTCTGATTGTTTTTAATTGACATCATGTAGTAAGTCTTGTAATGACATGCTGTGAAACTAGATAAATACAAATATTCTTTGCATGCAGACATGCATTCATAAAACTTCCATTAAATAAAAAAGAAATTTGTTGAAGTATAAATTAGTTCTTCATAAAGATTATTCATTCATTTCTCCACAATTCATCATGGTATATCGCTGTAAAACCACACATCATCTAGTGAGAAGTGAAGAGTAGCAGTGAAGGGAGACAATGATGTAAAGGGGTAAATTTTGGATCTTGGGAATCCTTGGTATAAATATATTCACAAGCTAACTGGGACTTTAGAATGGATGTGCAAACTTAAGAAACATGAAATTCAAACAGCTGAATATTAATTTAAGAAAAAGACTGTCATGCTAGTTTTTCTAGCTTTTGTATCATTTTCACTTTACTTTCTAAGACTGGTATTATAACTACAACATTTGTCTTGTATAAATAGCTAGATGTTCTAAATGGATTTATCAGGTATTTTTTTATCACTAATTATTTTAGAGTTTGAATAGTCTTTCATTGTTGCTGACATACCAAAAACTAATTGGACTTGGAAGAGCAACATAGATTGTGTAATTCTGTCCTATTTTATTTAATTTCAAATTATATACATTTAATTTGTGTAATCCTATCCAATTTCATCTAATTTCACATTGTATACATTTAATTTGTTTTATTTCAGAGCACCGTGGCATTGTGGGATCCTCTCAGAGAGTTGAATGCAAGGCAAAAGTCCAAACAGTTGGTTCAGAGAAAGAAGTGGAGTACTTTTTTGCCTCCGATGCCAGGTATGGTTCCATACTAGCATAACATTTTATTCAGTGTTTGGCTCATGTGGACACATCATTTGCAAATATATCACACTAAACCTGTCTGGTCAGAAGTCATAATTTGCTCAAATAACACTGACAAAAATATGGAAACGTTGACTAGGTTAACCATTTTCAATAGTTTCTGGGAAAATATATTGTGAAATTTGATAGACAAAAGAAGCTCACAGTCTTGAATTTTTAATATTTTCAAGCATTAAAGGCTGTCACACTGTTTCAACTGTTTTTTCATCAATTGCAGGTCAGGTCATTGGGTTATTTTTTACAGTATTGACGTAAATTGTCAAATGTTTTATAACAAGGGTGGAGAATGTAGCTGTTGCTGTGTTTTGTCTTTAATCCATCAGTTTTGAAAATGAAACAGATTTTTTTTTTTCTGCCACACATCACCATGATGTAATTCCTTAAATTATCATATACTTGTAAGTGAAGCAAGATAAATATATCTATATTTCCCAGCCCTCCAATAATGATACTGATGCAGATGATTTCTCAACATTATGAACGGTTAGTGTAAGTAATAAAAACTTAACAGCAAAAGTCTCTTTACAATGCTGATTGAGCACACTTTATGTCCTGATTTTGACATTATACTGTATATTTATATAGCATTATAACATATTATTATTGTATAGCAGTGTATTGATGCACTCACAACTTCATCTCTAAAGGGTTTAGCACATTTTGACATAACCATTGTCATCTGTTTTAGTGCCATTATTGAGCACACCAACCAGGTGATCTATCTTGAAGATGATGATGTAGCTTCAGTACAGAATGGAGAACTCTCAATCCATCGAGTCAAGAGAAGCCTGGATGACTCCAACACGAGAGAAATCATAAATCTCAAGATGGAAATTGAACAAATCATGAAAGGTATATTGTAGGACTCAGATCTGCCATCACATAATGTGCCAGCAGATCTAGATTTGTGCAGTTTGTTTTTTTTGTAATCAAAAGAACAAACAGCATTGACCTGGATATGCAGTTGCATTATTCTACTGTAGATCAGGATCTTTGTTCGCAGTTTGACTTGACTTATTAGCAAGTATATATGGTAGATAGGTTTCACTGTATTTGGCAGTTATTACGGCATTACTTTATACATTTACCATTTAATTGGGGATAAGATTACATGCTTGTTCGCATGGAGGCATTTCATTCCCTCTGTATTTATTACATACTGTTTTCTTCAACAAATATAGTTTGTTTTACTAAAATTAGTAACCAATTTTGTGGTCTTACTAAAATTAGTGAGAGCTGGGGTAGTTCATTTGATGGAACAGCAGACTCCCAATCCAAGGGTCACATGTTTGATATCACCTTGCTGCCTCAGTGTGACACTGTCCTTGGGAAATGTATTTAGCTCCCATTTCCTGTGCATGATATGGCTAATAATGTGTTAACATGCCATTAAAACCAGTAAACTAAAATTAGCAACAAGTAAAGAATCCCTGGCCTTTCATGTCAATTTTATGTCAAGGGTGGCAACTCAAGGTTGGGCAAGTGATTAGACCAATTAGTTGCTCTCTCCCTTGAATATTATTCAGCAGAGATTATTGTTTGTAACAGTAATAGAAAATACCTTTAAAAGAAAATCATAACAATAAATATGAAAATAATGGTCATATTTTAATATAAATTCTGTAGAAAAGAAAATTTATAAAGAAATATACAGACTTTTAGAGCAATATATTTACAGTAGTATGATAAAACCTATTAATAACAATATCTCTGGAGTTCCTTTCATTTTCATGTAAATTTAATGTCACTTTAATCCATCATTATTGCTAAAACTTTGTATCAATGAATTTAAATGTTAAGTAAAATATTTTCACACACTAGTCATGTTAAGAAAGAAAAAGAATCAATGAAACAACCAAATTTTCAATTGCTTTCAGTTTCATATCTAACATTGAAATGTTTTTATTTACTTCTTGCAAAGTCGTATGACTTGTTCATAGACATATGTGCAAGTTCTGATGTATACATGTATTGTAATCAAGCCAGTATTACATAGAATAGTTACATGAACCAAGAGGCTTAGCTTTCATATATTTCAAGACGCGATTCTTCTCAACCAGGTTTATTTGTCTTTCAGGAGATTACGACTCTTTCATGAAGAAAGAAATTTTTGAACAGCCAGAATCAGTCGTGAACACTATGAGAGGTCGTGTTAACTTTGAAGCAAATCAGGTGATACTAGGTGGGATCAAGGACTTTATGCCAGAAATCAAGCGATGCAGGCGGCTTCTTTTCATTGCCTGCGGGACCAGTTACCATAGTGCTGTAGCAGTAGGTCATAGATTTTACTTGAGCATTATATTTCTTGGACAGGTGTTTGTATGTATGGATTATTAGGGTTGCTAATAAGGCCTGCCATTATTATGATTGCCTCCCTTACATTTCTCAACCCAATTTACAAAGGAAATTCCAACATGTTATGAAGAATGTAAATTGGAAAATACCCATTTTTACTTGTTTGCAAGGAAACCCCAATTTTACATGATGGTTGAGGTCCAAAGAGTGCCATAGTGCATAACATTTCATACCACATCAAGACAAGTCAGTTATATGAAGAATATGTTTCACATTCTAGGCTTTACAAAATGAGAGGAGGTGGGCACAAAATGAAGGCATTTATTAATGAATTTACCAGCTTGAACTGATGCATATTAAACAAGAAATAGTGAAAAGATTAGATATTTGATGTTTAATTTTCTGCTGAGAATTGGTGCATGCATGTACAGTAAAATCAGGAACTCAATTGCATCTTTAGTTAAAGCATTTGTATGTACCAAATGATCTCACTGAATCTCTAAAACATGTAATTAGTTAGGAAAATTCTTCAGAAATTTTACTTTAATGAAGCATCATTTTCTATCACATGGTATAAATCGTGATGTATCTTGGAATTTAGTGTCAGAAATCGGCTAATATTGTCCGGGTCTCTGTTGAGTATGGCTGTGAAAGAAATCCAAGCATGTTAATGATGTGGTCTTGCAGTTTATGGCTGAATTTGTCAGCACTCTAGCAGTTGTATTTCTGATCATCATGATGTTAGATGAGTTTGATCATGAGCAAGAGCTACATTATATTTATGAGATACTCTTCTGTTTGATTGGCTGAGATTGTTACCACTCAGAGAACAAATTATTTCTGATTGGCTGAAATTGTTACCACTCGGAGAACAACTTATTTCTGATTGAGTTTGTTACCACTCAGAGATGGGATTTCAATCTGATATTGCTATGGCTAGGTTCTACAATAAGTAAGACTATTCAGATGATTTTGTACTTAGATGGCTGAACTAGTTTCCTGTCTCAATCATGAGATTTTATTTCTTGTTCAGATTTGATATAGCTTGCAAAATAGATTTATATTTGTTGTTGCATCAGTTTCTGATTTATTCTTCCAGCTTTTGAAAACATTCATTTTCCTTCTTTCAGAAAACTATACTTTAGAATTTCAAAAAAAGTATTTTATTTCAGTTCAGATTTAATTTATTTATTGACAACTAGCGGAATGAATACCATGAAAATACAGAACACATACTTGACGGGCATTTCCAGTCAATTGTGATGGTAACATCACTGATAAAGTCCTGAACAAATCTTCACAAAGGGTAGTAATAGTTATTTGCCAGTAAATTTGTTCTTTTTAATTAGTGCCTAACCTGTTCATATTTTGTTTAAAGGTCTGATCTGTGTTGACACACCTTGTTAAAAATATATGGTGTGATGGTTTTAATGTAGCATCTATATTACAGACCCTGGAGATTCCTTCATTTATATGGTTTTGACATGCCCAGGAGATTCCTTCATTTATATGGTTTTGACATGCCCAGGAGATAAGTTCTATGTTTTTACTTAGGCTTTGTGGCTGTGGAATGCCTAAAAATATTGGTTAAGCATGTGATCCAGCATATGGTTAATTATAAACACTTTGTGTTCAAAGTTGGACAGTACTGACAGTACAGCAAATTATCAGTTGAGCTTCGTTGTCAGTCTTGTCCAGGAAAAGTACAATTTGATATCTCTGGTTGTTACAATACTACATAAGCATGCATGGTAAAAAAAAATTCAGCTGTTGAATTTTGTAGGTCAGATGGTTGAATTATGCAAGTCAGGTGGTGATGTCATGTTCACTTACATTTGGATTATTATTTGTTATGGAGCAGTGTCTGGTACTCCCAATAACCATTGTTTGGAGGATTACATTTATTGACATTCAGTCGCCTAATTAGCTAATAAGGTAATTGATTTATCAGTTTATTGTATTTCAACAATACGGTGTTTGTGGTGTATCATGGTTGATTGAGCAAGAATCTTTTGACTAGTGTTTAACCTGGTTTGAACACGTTTATAAAAAACATCTTGCTAGATTAACAAATCACTCATTTTCTTTAGCCATTAAACTTTGTAATCTTTCAAAAATCAGTTTGGAGCAACTGATCACGAATATTTTTATGTTCTTATTAAGCACATTATATTGTAGGGTTTCTCTGCTTTATCAAATGATTGTAAAATTGCCATTTAAGAGCAAAGAAATATTGTGAACCAATTAATTTAATATGGTAGCTATAACTGAGGAAGATCTTTTTAATTGTCTGAAAGTAAATATTGAACATAAAATAAAAGAGCTTAAAAGATGAAGACACTCGTTTATAATTGTACTTTCCATTGATCTTTTTAGTCACAGAAACTTTTACCTTCTTGTTGTATTTCTTTCCTATCATAAGCATTATAACATCCTAGAAAATGGAGAATGTTTTTTAACTCAGAAATCAGTTTGTTTTTGTAGCAGAGTGGGGTATGTTGTTTACTATTATCAAACTGCATAGATCAGATCTGCCAGTGCATTATGTAATAGCAGATCTGGTCTTTGCTGTATGCAGATTGACTCTATTTATAACAAGTATATATGGTAGTTCTCAAGGAAGTGTCATTTTTTATTTAATTATTATTAATAAAAGTAGAGTCTTAAGATTAAATCCATCATTGTAGAGAAAGTCAATTCATTAATCTATAAAGCATTTGTAAGGCTGGTGGGTCCTAAGTCTTATTTATAATGCTTCATAATATCTTGATAGGAGACATTTCTTGAAACGGCTTCAAGATATGCTTTCTTAGCACATAATAGAGGCTGGCTTGAAATGATTTAGGTCAGTAGTGAGCTGCTATACTTACCAATGAAAAATCTGTTACAGACTCGACAGCTTCTTGAGGAGCTAACAGAACTTCCTGTGATGGTGGAGTTGGCCAGTGACTTCCTAGACAGAAGCACTCCAGTCTTTAGAGATGACGTCTGCTTCTTCATCAGTCAGTCAGGTATTGGCATAAAAAATGGTTCTCAATTCAAATAAAGTTTGGATTTTTTAAAATACTGTTATTCATCTTTTTGACTTAGACATGACATAAATTAGTTATTTCATCTTATTTTCATTGAATCTATGAAATATATCTGAGAAATTGAATATGGCACAAATTATACAGCTAGTTGTAACAGTGGTGCCAAATGTTATTTCTGTGAAATAGAGATTGGGAAAGGATTATAGTCAATCAGATTTTTAACCCATGTTGTATCATACACAGCCGGAACAAACAAGATGTTACTGTGCACAAGCTTTTTTGGCATTATTTTAACCAGTGATGCCATTTGGGCATTATTTTAACCAATGATGCCATTTGGGCATTATTTTAACCAGTGATGCCATTTGGCATATACATAGTACATTTTTGCTAAAGATTGAGAGAAATTAAACTGTTCCAAAAGTTTTAAATTCAGACTGGATTGATTGCCTTTGGAAAAACTACAAATCTGATATTATACCATTTTTTTTATTACACTGACAATATTTGGGATAAGTATGCAATTTAAAAGAAAGAACTCATTAAAAAAAATATGTTATGGTGATAAGAATAATAATGGATACAACAAAACAGTTCATCCGTATGAAACTGTGACATCAATCTAAGTGGAAAAACCTAAATTCTCGCCATTACAACCATAAATTGATTAAAATACAAATACTTAGACTCCCATTTAAACAGAGATATTGATCCCAACTGGATGTAGAATATGGAATTGGTGTATCCAATAAAATTCTATATTGTTCAGTCTGATGTTCATTTCATTAGTTGATCAATATAATCAACATTATTTATTCTATCTTATGATTTATGAAGATATTGAATCTGGTTGGGGAAAAGTGGTGACTAGACCGCAACACTGTTGGGTTTGGAATGCCTCCAGATTCATTCAGACAGTCCTTTCTTCCATAAATTGATATCATTATTTCAAATTTCTAATCATGGATTAGCTCCTATATATCTTGAAGATGTGGTTAGACCTTAAATCTAGAACATGAAATCTGTTCCTTTTATTCAACAAATGTCATTGAACTTAAAATGTGTAGATAAAACATTAGTAATTCCATTTTATCCTCTATGATTTGAACATAGATCTCATTGCCTATAAAAGTTAGAGATAATCTTTGATGCATAATTTTAACGACTACCTGAATTGAGAAAGGAAAACATGCCTTGTTGTTATTACATTGGTGATCAAATGTCATAGGTCACTCATGCTATGCTATGAACAGTGTGTAGTTCATATTCTATTCATGGATCTCACATTAAGCTTTGTTCCCGTGATGAAATTGAGATGAAAAAACAGTTCTTGTAGACTGTCAGATATATCAAGATTTGAGAGGTCACATCTAGTATACCTTCTCCTTTGCTCTTACAATTGAAATGGAAAATAGTTTTCAGATTTTTTTTCCGATTAATTTAAAAACAAAACAAAACAACTTTAATTTGTAGTGACAGAGCAGTCATGTGTTTAAAATATGACATTGATTTACTTTAAATTTGTAAGATAATCAGATCATGAAACAAGTGTTGCATAATGATTTTATGAATATGATGTTTTTTATTCAGGGGAGACTGCAGACACACTGGTTGCCCTCAAATACTGCAAGCAGCGAGGTGCTTTGATTGTGGGCATCACCAACACTGTGGGCAGCACAATTTGTAGAGAATCTCACTGTGGTGTACACATCAATGCTGGGCCAGAGATTGGAGTAGCCAGTACCAAGGTTTGCCAGATTACATTCATCTTGACAGTTCAGGCATTGTCCCAAGGGCAGTCTATACTCTATGATTTTTGCCCTTTTCATTCATAACTCAGTTTTACTTTTCTTGGCTCAGTTTTTTGTTTAGCTAAGAGTTTTTTTTTTGTACATTGTATACATTTTCTTATAACTGAAATAATGAAACTGAGAGGATGCATCTTTATTAGATCTCATTCCAGTTGTGATATGTCTTTCAGCTGACTTTGATTAAATTTTGTAATTTACATTTAATTCTTAAGCTTTGCTCATTACAGAATCATCAAACTATATGATTGTATTTATCTCTGTTAGTACCACACAAAGGAACATCTCCATGACCCACATTTCATGTTTGAAAGATTAGGTTCAGTTTTATGTTCAGCTCATGACCAGATAGGTTTTGGCTATTGGTTATTTTCTAGATTCATAAATTTGGTGAAGGAATGCATTTTGATGGATACTACACTTGCATTACAAATGTAGGTTACTGTGGACTATGCATCCTTGAGGGCAAGCTTCACAGACTGGTTAATTGTTTTAAGTTTATTTCTCAAACTCTCTTCATGCTGGAATCATCAAGCTAGATGATTGTATACATCTGTTATTAACATACCATACCATAAAGAATGTCACTTTGACTTATATTTAATATGTTACTGCCTTAGGTAAATTTTTGGGGATTTAGCTCAAAACCAAATAGGTTTTAATAGCACAGTACATACTGTTAAGATTCATAACATTTAGTGAAAGGATGTATCTTAATTAGTACACACTTATAACAGAAATAGGTCACCATGACCCATATTTCATGCTTCATTACCTTGGTTTCAGTCTGAAGCTCTGTTTTGCTAGAATCTTTTGCTAGTTAATTATCTGCATTCACTTTTGTACCACACCCCTACAACAAAGGAAGGTCATACCTGGAATCATGAAACCTGATAAGTGCTACATCCATATCTTAAGATTAGGTCACTTTGGCCGATATTTAACATTTCACTTTTGTTCAGTTTGATATTTTTGCCATTATTGTTGTACTCTTTAAACAAGGTGATTGGATATATCTCTTAGTACCACAACTGTGACATATATTTCACATTTTACTGTCTTCAGTTATGTGGTTGCATTAGCTCATGACCACACCAGTTTTTGTTATGTTATATCTATCCTACTTAAGATCATGTACCATGGTAAGTGGACACATCTTGATAAATTCTGTATCCTGCCAGAAGATGCCGTAACCTACATTTCATGCTCAGTGAATTTGTTTGCATTTTATGTTAAAAGTTCATTACTGTCTTTGATTTTTGTGTTCCAATCATGTAATTTGAAAAATTGATAACATTTACAATGGCTACTGGAGACTAGTGAAAGTAGAGATGAGCTATATAATAATTTTTTATACTAAGGTTTGACATGCTTAGACAGGGGTGCAGTGGAGGGTGACAACATGTTTCTTTTTTTTTACTCTGAGAATTTAATATACAGTCTACTGCAGTGACATCTTTTTTCAGTCAAGCTATACAGCCTATGTATTCTTAGACTGAATTTGTGCATACTTGTTTTCTTAATAATTTGAAATGTACTGATAGACTGTACACATACATACATACATACATACATACATACATACATACATACATACATACATACATACATACATACATACATACATACATACATACATACATACATTTAAGGTTAAAGAAGCATATTTATACATACATACATTTAATGTTAAAGAAGCATATTTATTTCAAAGTCGAGTCAGTGTGACCTGATTCACAGTTCCATCTCTGTTGCAGGCATACACAAGTCAGTTTGTCTCCCTTGTGATGTTTGGACTTATGATGTGTGAGGACAGAATCTCAATGCAAGAAAGGAGGAGAGAAATCATACAGGGACTTAAGAAGATGCCAGGTAAGAGTTACATTTGACTGATGTGCTTATTTGCTGAAATTTATTTAACACTTTCTTTATGCTCAAGGAGCCAGAATAACATTGCAGTATAAGTATAGTAATGTAGATGATATAATTATCCATAAATTAGAATCTAGTTGAAAAGAATGGAAGAGTCAATGCATTAATCTCTGTAGGTATTCTCTGTTGGTATTATGTAGGTATTTTCAGTAGAATTTATGTAGGTATTCTCTGTTGGTATTCTGTAGGTATTCTCAGTAGAATTTCTGTAGGTATTCTCTGTTGGTATTCTGCAAGTATTCTCTGTTGGTATTCTGTAGATATTCTCAGTAGAATTTCTGTAGGTCTTCTCTGTTAGTATTCTGTAAGTATTCTCTGTTGGTATTCTGTAGGTATTCTCAGTAGAATTTCTGTAGGTGTTCTCTGTTAGTATTCTGTAAGTATTCTCTGTTGGTAGTCTGTAGGTATTCTCAGTAGAATTTCTGTAGATATTCTCAGTAGAATTTTATATATTGTTATATATGGAGACTGCCAATCTGATTTTGTACAAACCCATTTTCATTCAATTTTTTTGTCCATTATTTACAGTTTTTGTGTCCAACGTTTGAGATGTGGTGCTAAACTTCCATTGCATTTTAATTATGAGAGCATTCATATCTTTTGGTCAGATGTGTTTTGAAATGCAGTCCATAAGAATATCAGATTATGACTATGTCTGTCTGTCTGTTATCAATGCAGTCTATGATTCAGCTTTTCAAACCTTCTTCAAACATTGCTGTAGGTATGATATGCATCAATAGTCACTGAACCAAAAAATTAAAATGGTTTCCGTGCCAAAATTTTAGTTCTTATGAAGATGCTTCCACTAATCTTATGGATATTCTGCCTTAAATAAGATAAAGAAACCTGTTAATTGGGTGGCAGGGTTGTGGTGGCAGGGTCTGAGGTCAAATTTAAGGTCATTAGAGCTAACGAAATAAAATGTTTTTTGTACGGTTCCTCAAGTTCTATAGAAGATACCATCACCAAACCAATATGGATGTATTGAAACTATATGAATAGGAAGCAATTTTAGTTTAGACCCAGAGTTAAGGTTCAATGTTTTTTGTAGTTTTACCATGAATAATATAGTGAAGCTTTTTATAGCAAGGATGACAGTTGAAACAAAGTTTCTGTTAAACTCTAGTGAATTAATTAGGTCACTGGTAGTGTGTCCATGACATCTTTACCTCTAGTTACTCGTATTTTAACCTGCTTTATCTTTCAGAAATGATCAAAGCAGTTCTGAGTTTGGACGGGGAGATTGCCAAACTGGCCAGTGAACTGTATGAGCAAAAGTCCCTACTTATCATGGGGAGGGGTTACAACTATGCCACCTGCCTGGAAGGTGCACTGGTAAGTTAGTGTGACTTGGACATTTTTTCTTTTCTCCTTTCCCTATATTTTCATCCACAGGAGTAAGTATTGTTATATGTAATTGAGGCAGCTGTCAAGCTTTCAAGTCAAAATATTTTAAGATTTGCAGCTAAAGTTACTCCCCACATAAAAAAATTAAGGACAGTATACTTTTTAATCTACCAATGGGGTATGTTTGCAAGTTTTTCTATGTGTCAAAGAGATTTTGCCTCGTGGAAATAATTAAATAAAAGTGAGTGTCACCTGACTAACATTTTTAGGTAAGCTCACAAAAAAGATGATGTCTTAAAGACATATATAATTCTCAAAAAAATAGAACTTCTGAACTATGATAAGAAAATTGAAAACATTACACAACTTCTTCTGTATATTTGATACCCTCAATGTTTCCAATATAAGCATAAATTGACTCCATATGCCTTAGGTGTTTAGCTAATCTGATAATTGGGAGTGTATATTGTTTAAAAACATTTTTACACATTTAATTCATCTAGTATACAACATAATCTCCAGAATTTGATTTTCTAGCTGCATATCCATGAAACACAACCAAAAAAAATTCCATCTGCACTTATGAAATGAAAGTGTATAATAAAATTTAACATAAATTGTATGATATATTGGTAGTTTGGGGTCTTTTCTTAGTTATTCATGTAACTTTGCAATTATTGCAGACAAGTTTGTCTGCCACACATATGAACCATTTGAAGCTGCTTTTTTTTCATAGAAGAAGTTGTTACTTTAAATAAGTTGGCATTTTATGCAGTACAGGATGAGATCTGTCTGTGAAAGAGTGTAAGACAAAGACTGATAAATTAACCTTAGAAACATTCTGTGAATAATCTTGACCATTTGCCAATTGTATAAATTGTATTCCTTCAATGATACTGTAACAATACTTTTACTTGACAGAAAATCAAGGAGTTGACATACATGCATTCGGAAGGCATCATGGCTGGGGAGCTGAAACATGGACCCTTGGCCCTTGTAGACAAATCTATGCCAATGCTGATGATTGTCTGCCGAGACAAAGTCTACTCTGTAAGTTTTCTTGTAATGGTCTACATTGTTGCAGTTCACTTACTTTTGTGGTATCAATTTTTATGAACCATGAGTTTTGGTATGGCTTTGCAACCATTGTATGTGGTCCATCATCCCTCATCAATCATTTATTATCAGTCAATCAATACTTGCATGTTACCAATCAAATTTGGACGATTGGTTTATATTACAAAATTTCCAATGATAATGACCATGATCCATGACTTATTAATTAGATGATCTTGAATCAGATTTGGCAGTTTTTTGCTGCCACTGTTGAAGCCATATTTTGATAATTTTTCAAGTTTTTGCTGACCTTGTTACTTTTCTACATCTAGATACTATTTTTCATCTATTTTATATAAGACTTGGAAAACAAGTTTTTGTCATCAAGAACTTGAATTATGAGCAAGAGATTATGTCAGTTAATTAATGCCATTGTCTTGAAAACAAATTTTAATCACGATAAAGTAAAATAGATAAAATCAATTTCATATATAGTTTGAGAGATAGTTCTTAACTTGGTTGTGTTCTTACAATTACAGATTGACCTGTTTAGTGAAGTGGTCAGCTGTTAATTTATATTAAGCCAGTCATAGAATGTCTCTTGTTTGGCATGGAATGATTTCATCCTTCAGTCTGTGACATGATGTCTAACCTCATTATTTAAAATTGTCTTTGTTTTGGCATGGAATGATTTCATCCATCAGAGTATGTGACATGATGTCTAATCTCGTTATTTAAAATTGTCTTTATTTCTAAAAAGGCACTTTCTATTATTTGCTATTCTGCTCTTGTGACCTTGAAAAGCCAATGAAGATTTGTAAAGGGGCATAACTCAAATGTGGTCCTGAGAGGAATAATCAGAATGGTTATGTGCTTTAGTATAGTTTGACAGCTTCTGTATTTCGCTTTAAACAATTCAGAATCATTTGAATAACAAATGAAAAGTAATTGTAATTTCTCATTAATTCTTTAATCGGTTTTCTGTTTAGAGATAAGAGAAGAAAGGACTTTTAAAAATTTATGATTAAAATTACAGTAGTTGCAATCACTTACAGTCAATAAAAAAAAACAATTAGGATTATCTCAAAAGTTATGTTCATCCCTTTGATCCTGTTTAATGCAATAATACATGGATCCTACAAGCCTTCATCTTAATGCATTGAATATCAAGTTGCATTTCTAGGATTCTTTAGTTTGTTTTTCGTTTATTTTTTGTTGGATCTTTCAAATTGTAGTTTGAAGTACATTTGGAATCTACAAAATAATAATCTGTGAATTTGCAATTGTTCAGTCCTTTTTACTGCATACTTGTCAGTTTTTCTAAGTGCCCTATGCAGCATGCTTGATATTTCAAATCAAAGTGCCCTATACAGCATGCTTGATATTTTCAAATCAAAGTACCCTTTACAACATGCTTATTGTTCTCTTTCAAAGTGCTTTTAATTGCTTGCTAATCAGTTTCTATCTTAGTGTCGTGTTCAGCATACTTCTCAATTTTAGTATGTTTTCATCAATTAAAAGCTCAGGACAAGTGAAATGAAAGAAGTAGCAGTGATAGAATTTAATTTAACTGTGTCCATTGTTACATTGTATAAAGAAGTAGCAGTGATAAAAATCAATTAAACTGTGTCCATAGTTACATTATATAGAGGTAGCAGTGATAGAACTCATTAAACTGTGTCCATAGTTACATTATATAAAGAGGTAGCAGTGATAAAAATCAATTAAACTGTGTCCATAGTTACATTATATAGAGGTAGCAGTGATAGAACTCATTTAACTGTGTCCATAGTTACATTATATAGAGGTAGCAGTGATAGAACTCATTAAACTGTGTCCATAGTTACATTATATAAAGAGGTAGCAGTGATAAAAATCAATTTAACTGTGTCCATAGTTACATTATATAGAGGTAGCAGTGATAGAACTCATTAAACTGTGTCCATAGTTACATTATATAGAGGTAGCAGTGATAGAACTCATTAAACTGTGTCCATAGTTACATTATATAAAGAGGTAGCAGTGATAAAAATCAATTTAACTGTGTCCATAGTTACATTATATAGAGATAGCAGTGATAGAGCTCATTAAACTGTGTCCATATTTACATTATATAGAGGTAGCAGTGATAGAGCTCGACTAAACTGTGTCCATAGTTACATTATATAAAGAGCATTATTATAGTTGGTAAAATTTAGGGACCACTGAACTAGTATGTTTTGAAGTCCAAACATCTTTAGCATCAGCCCCTTTCCTCCAAACATAAAGGCTGTTCTTTCTTATTTTACTTGAAGCATACAAAACAGTTGCTAAAATATCAAAGGTCAATTTTTGTTTCTTTATAAGCTGGTACTTGTTTTTTGTTATTTATACATTTATTGTCAATTTAATATTGTATTATGAGCATGCCAAAAAATACCATTATGTTTTTTTTTATATTTAGAAACCATAATTTAGAAATATTTACTGCCACAGAAATTAAACTGTAAGGAAAAATAGTATTTTTATAAACAATAGGTGTAGAATTAAAAGGATGAAACATCAGGCTTTTAGCAACTTCAATTTTAAATTACACATTGACTGACCAAAATGGCAGGTCAGTTTAAAATATTTGTTCGTTTGCTTTTTACAACTTGTGTTCTTGTAATAAATGTTAGATATACCCTCAAGTTTATAAAACATTGAAAGGTTTTTGTCAGATTATTTGCAAATATTAAAATGATTTTTTTTTCTCTTTCAGAAATGTATGAATGCACTGCAGCAAGTCAAGTCACGATGTGTAAGATATATTTAATCAATTTTCATCACCATATTATGTCATTAAGTTGAGACTTGATCAGGGTGTGGGATATTTGTTTCCAGTTTTGCACTAAGCAGTGCCATATTGTGTTGCAAGTAAACAATCAGTCAACATAATGTAATGTTATTGGTCATATATTTCAAGTACTTAACCAAGGCTGACCAGTGTTTCTCTTCAATGAAAAAGATTTTCTGTCAAGAATATGTTTCTTTGTTCATAGAAAGTCGGTACCTTCTGCTAAGTTTGTCTTCCATATATTTGATCAAATTCATGCAAGTGTTTTCATCCCACTCTTCAGTGCTAATAAACACATACCAAAGAGAGATCCGACAGGTTTCATTTTTAAATTGATAAAGATAACATGCTAGGAGCTCAATCAACAGTGTTCTCTATAAAATGTATTTCTAATATAGCTTACCACAATTACTTAATTTAACTGATAATAAGCTATTGCTTGATGACAAGGCCATCCCATCCATCTTGCATTTATTTTTATATAGTTTTAGCAATTACTCACAAAAGGTGACTCTGAATAATAAACTCACCTTCGGTTTATGATGCTGGCTAATTGGTCTTGTCAAGAGAAAAACTGTGTCCTATAAGAAAGTTAATTTTTCGAACAATAAAAATGATCACTCAGTATATGTAGCACAGAGTTGTTCTCTTTCAATATTAAAACCTTTATTTTTATATAAGAATTTACATGAATGCTCATTTTATATCAGTCTATCTTTTGTGAGTCCACTGTGAGAAATAAAATTTAAGCTATTTAATGAGTTTCATAAAACTTGTATAATTTGAAATGAGCACTAATGTAAGAGTTTTTATGTCATGTGACAAAAAATCTGATTTATTGGACAAAACTACAAAATAGTGTAGTGAAATGACTTTAAATACATTTGGAATGCCTTGGTCATTATGTTTATGCATTACATGATAATTGTGGTATCACATGGTGTTATTATACATGTTACATATATTAACTTAAATAACAGTAGTCATGTGATAAAAATCTGTATTTTGTAAATTTATTTTTAAAACATTGTATAGCTGTAATATCCATCCACAATCCCTGTCTGGTTTTTGAGGCAGAATTGAACAAATACTGATGGACTTTTCAGGAGTTGGTGAATTTATAATCACTCATTTCCATGGAGGATTTAAATTTGGGGTTTTAACACCACTTCTCAGTGTAAAATGGGCTGTACATGCCAGCCTGTATAACTGTTGAAGGAAGACCCTGGGGGAAAAAATGGTATGAACCACTGACAAGTTTTCTTACATACCCACATTGGCTGAGCCCAAGACTTAACTTGTATACAGACATTGGTGATATGGCAGTGGTCAGTAAAGGCAAGTGCTATAGACCACAAACGGGAATGATCCATACTTTTTATCCTGATTGATAATACAGTACCAGCTTAGGGTTTAATGGAATTAATCCTTTGAGAAGGAATTTCAGAAAAGAGATCAAAAAGAACATTACAAAACCATCACTGCACTGATAGGTGTAATGGCAACAGGTTTTATTTCACCAACTTTGGTGATAGATTTGTCATTGATATCACTGTATCTTGGTATTTCACAAGAATTTTGTTTTGCAATATCATTTTGTAACAAAGTTTTCGTATCACTCCTAATATTGTTTGTGCAGTTGGGACACCACACTTCACAAAGCACTTACATTAATCAATGACCCAGACTTTACAGTTGTTGATATGGGTTGAATGCCATTTTTCAGCATATGAAAATAAGTTATACATGGTGGCCAGCATACTTCATGGATAAAGAACCGGGGAAAACCCCAAGTATAAACTGCCAACCCACAGGAAGCTACTGGCAAGCTTTCTCACATACCCACTTATGTCAAGCCTGAGACTCAGACTGAGCTGAGATGGAAATGATCTGTAAAAGGTGAGTACTAATAATGTTAGACCACTCAGCGAACTGGGGTCCCCAGCTTGTACCAGGCAGCACAATTATACATGTTGTAAATCTGATGTATTCTCAGTTAGCATTTTGTACATGATCATTATAAAATGTGTTGTAAATAATAGATCCCACTGTGCAATTAATGCTTGATGTCCCAGTTATATAATGTGTTCTAGATAATATATCCCAATGTGCTGTTTGTGCATGATGATCTTATTTCCAGATGTGTTGTTAATATATTATTTCACGTTTTTATACATGAACTGTGCACAATGAACTCTGTTTATTCTTAGAATGTCTAATCATACTTTTCCCATGTATAGCATGCATTAGTGTGTGAATGTTGCAAACCCTGATCCACTAGAGCATTATGGGATTGATATAGATATATAATAAGGGTGAAAAGATCATGGCATTGAAGATTATAAGTAACTTATTAAAGATAAGTTTAGCTTCTTAGTGATTCTTCACAGTCTGCATTGATGTGTCTATCAAAACTACAATTATCAACACAGCTATGAATCATTTTACCCCTAGTATATCCTGTTTGCAACTGGGCATGCTTGATACAGGAGATACAACATATAGTGTAGCCTGTGTTTACTTCATTTGCATGGATTAATTCTCAGAGCATATTATGTTATGATGTTGTCAATCCATCTGATGGTTACCATTTTAGTTTCTGCAAAATAGCTTTAGTTTTATCCCATGTACATTTACCAAAGTTTGTGGTTGACTGGAGATCAGAAGGAAACATAATACATTTCCAGGTTGAAAGGTTAAGGTCACTGTGACAGAAGAAAAAAGTTAATATACTGTAACTCTAGTTATCCACCATATGCAGATAGCAAACTTTGTGAATGGCATGCAATTTGGGTAAGGGAGAAGCCTATGAAGTTCAGGCATAAATGGTCACTGTGTCTGAAAGAAGCAATTTTCTGCACAACAACTTGAGGTCTCCGTCATCAAAGATGTGGATGGCTAGACTTCGGATAAGAAAGAACATTATTGAATATGGAGTTGAAAGAAACACCAGTCTGCCTGCACTTTCATTCAAGATCTTTCATTCAAACAAATTTGCTTTACAAGCAGATTATACACTGATTGCTAGCAATTGATAACTTCAAGAACTGAGTATGAAGAAATTTCATTGCAGTGGTAATATCAGCATTCCAGGAAATCCAGTACACAATATTCAAAGAATCCATTGCCAAAACTGAAATAAGACAAAAGATAGTGAGAAAATGCTGATGATGTTTGTAGCCAAAATACTTCTAGTAGCATCCCACATCTTTCAACAACTGTGCCAGTAGCTTCTCATAGGTCAGTGGATCTTTCAGAGGTGGGGGAGTCTGGGTTCTTCCTCCACCATTAATACTAGCTGCCATGTATAGTCTATTGTATGCTGATAAATGGCCTTAAACCTGACAACAACAACTTTCAATAACTGTCCTTCAGGTATAATTTTTGAGCATTTGAAAGTTGACATGGAAGCTTGGTCTTTTGCCTCTGATATCCAAGGACATCAGCTACTAATTAAAAATATTATTAGAAAGGGTGATGAATAAGACATGGATATGGTAAAAATTAAAAAATAAACTAATGTTGACTGATAGTAGTAGCAGGGAAACCAACAGCAAGCTGCCAAGTCAACTAGCATGAATAAGTAAAATAACTTTACATTTCTTTTGATGGTTGTCATTTGAATTGTGTTAGTTATATAATTTTTATCCGTATTTCATCTTATGAGCTTTAACACATTAACCCCTAGTGGATTTTACTGTTTTGCATGAAATGCAAGTAGGAAACACATTTTGGGGATTATTTCTGAATACATCATAATACATAGACTTCTAAACAATTTTCCATTAGCCCAATGCCTAGTTGTGCTAAAAAAAATGTTTCCCATTGGTTAGTTTGCTCACACATGGAGAAAAGCTGAAAAGTTGGAGGTGGTTTTTTTTTTTTTTGCATCATTTTCGTATGGAGAAGATTCTTTAGTCAAAATGTCCACCTTATCCTACTTTTTGCACAGGTTCACCTGTCTGTATGCACTTCAGACCGGTCAGCCTTAGATCTGAGGCCATTAAGTAAAAAATCTGGACACAAAATCTGATTGCAACCATGGGCAAATTTTGGGTGGAAAATAAACAGGTTCAAAAAATTAGGTTTTTCCCTCTATATTTTGTAGTGCAGCTAAAATGTCCAAATTATTTGGTATCATTGTAGAGCTAAATCTGTCAACCTTTCTATAATATACCACCCACTTTAGTGTATCATGCATGAACTCGATGCTACAGACCTAGGAAGTAGGCTACTACTTCATGCCCCATAAAAGCGGCGCTAGGGGTTAATGTGTTAATTGGGTGGGGGAAAGCAGAGAAATAGACAACATAGCAACAGTGGTCTATGTTAAACTCATTGTAAAGGAAATAAATCACTTGGTAAAAAAACAAATCCTGTCACAACAGTAAAAATTATTCTGTTTTTAAACAAGGGTAAAAAAATTTTTATAAGAGTACTCAAGGGGAATAAATCTTGCAGGAATAAATTTATACAGCATTCCTTATTTGAAAATATAAATCTGGCAGAAAGGCAATAACAGTGTCATTCCATCGATGATAACAAGATATGTTTTGTCTGGTTTGTCTGGATATATAACAAAAATGTACACAGAACAAAATGTGTACTAAATAACAATCTGTTGGTTCTTATGATGAAAATGTGTGTCAGTTCCGAATAAGTAATGTATTACTATATATTAATAATTCTTGACATGTAATTTATGACCTTGATATACTGCCTCAGTCTTTAGAGGTGCTGATGATTTAATGCTAGGGGCTAACAAATACTGCTTATTGAGAGGTGCTGATGGGTAGGGGCTAATAAAATAATGCAGGTAATAGTTACACTTTCAAAATGTTTAATGTCAATAAAATGTCCCACTGAGACAAGTTCTACATAGAAATACCTTTATGTAGCTAATCACTATCAAGTAATGCTCAAGTTTCCATTAGTCTTGAAATTATAGAAGAAATAATTATGATTCTTATTAAAAAAAATGTATATAGGTAGTATATCAGGGTCATTTCCTATATTTAGCATATGTGTAGATGCATTTTTATGTAGTGATAATTCTAACATTTGTTCACCATTATAACTCATTTTATTCCTCTGACAATCCCATTTTAGGGTGAACCCATTATATTATGCAATAATGGCGATGAAGAAACAAAGGCGTTTGCCAAACATAGTATTGAAGTTCCACAAACAATTGATTGTCTTCAGGGCATTGTGACAATCATACCATTACAACTGCTGTCCTTACATATTGCTGAGCTACGGAAATGTAATGTAAGCATGCTGAATCCATACAGTTGCCATTTTACGGCAATGGTCACCAAAGAATTTTATGCCAACATCTTCATTTTCAGTAGTTTTCTCATAGCATTAATCAGATCTTGTTTATATAAATGCCAATATTGCACTGTATTTGTACTCTGCAAAATTGGTATTTTGTTTGTAGCATGGCTTTTCTAACCGACCATATTCACAACACCGTATGTAAAAATGTAAAATTAGAACTTTGTTTCCTATTTAGATATAACATACCCAGTGTCTAATGTAAAAGCACAAAGAACATGTATTTGCAGAATCCATTCAACGATTTCAAAACTTAATATGTATCAAAGTGTTTATTGATCATTTCAAATTTTGCACTTCAGGTTTCTGAATATGGGCTAACATTGTAATCACATCAGGGCAATACTTTATAGCACACAACACCAACTTGAATTTAAAAAAACCTTCTGACTGAAGCTGATGTTGATCATCTAGAATCTTTTTTGGTTTTGCCTTCTTCAGTTCTCATAGGACAATACAGTGATCATCTCTCTAGATAGGCCACCACCTGACAAGAGGACATCTTGTCCTTCACATGGAAAAGACACTTTTCTATCATATGTACTTTCCTTACACAAGGCTACTACTGTCCACTTATATGGTGAGTTTTTTTATTGCAGAAGAGGTGGCCTTTATTAATGGAGCACTGTATTGTTCACCATATTAAAATGCATGGCTTGTTAAAATTAAAAAGTTAACCAGCCTATGTATTTGTTGCCACTTTATTGATAACTTTAAATCCCAGTCTTTCTCTTTTGAATTTCTTTGTCAGACTGGTTCAGTGTTGCATGTTGCAGTTGACTTGTTCACAGTTCTTGTACCTGATATGATTCTTGTTAAATATGATTAGATTCACCTAGCACCAGTCTAGCAAGAAACAGGGATTGGGCTTTTGTGAGAGAAATTCATGGATTATCATTATTTTGCTATGCAAATCCACAAAATCTTGTGTAATATTCTTATATATATTTTGCCAAAATAGCATTTAATATCTCCAGAAAGATAGTCAGTAAACTACTTGTTAATTTTGATTTCATGACAAACTGTTAACAAATAAAATGTATTCCTCTTTACTGTACATAACATACACAAGATGATGAGAAAATAACTAGGATGTTCATGAATGAATTTCACAGAAGTTTGATTTGTTTTGCTTGCTTGTAATGTATGCACCATTTAGCTCTATAGTGGCTTGCAGTAGCACTTCAGCTAACCCCTTCATATTCCATCCTTATCAACTGAGTGTTCATTCATCATCATTATCATCCCATTATGCCCATTATGTAATCATCTCCATTATAGGGTCGCCCCATTTTATTATGCACCAAAGGTGATGAGGAGACCAAACAGTATGCTTATAAATCAGTGGAAGTTCCCCTTACTGTGGACTGTCTCCAGGGTATACTGACTGTCATTCCTCTGCAGCTGCTTTCCTACCATATTGCCCAACTCAAAGGATATGACGTAAGATTTGTACTAGTATGGTTTGTTGTCAAGTCCATGTTAGTGGGAAGCTGAGCATAGCAGTCACTTTTCCACTACAATCAGGAACAGTTTTTTTAACCCCTTACTATGAAGTTAAGACAACTAATTATTCAATAGGCTTACTAGTCCCCTTGTACTTTGGAGTAGAAGGTCAAGGTCAAATAATTTTTTTAATTTTTTTTTTTTCTTTTTGCTAATTTATTTTGTAGACCTCTTGTTACATTATAATCATACTTGGTATTAGTCATTATAAAAGTAAGACAATTTATTTTTATAATCTGTGTACTTGCATCTTTCACTTTGGAATCAAGGACATTTATAAAATTGACATTAAAGGTTTTGTGAGAGTTTATCATTTGCTTATAGTTTTGAAACTCCATGATGGATGTTTTTCTCTTCAAACTTGAGATGAATCTGTTAGGAAGCAAATAATTAATTCTGTTACATGCACTGTTCCTTTGATCTTGATGCTGAGGTCATACATGGAAACTTTGAAAGAATTTCTTTTAGTTCAGGTTTTTAATAGTACATTTAATAAACCCCTGACTGAATTTGTTCATACTTTGAAGAAGTCAATTTAAAGCTAAGACCATTCATTCTGCAACATGGCCACTTAATTTTTTCAATTCACAACAATGCATAGATCATGGGCTTGACAAACATGCCCTGGCTTTTTTAATTATCTTCCCTGACTGGACAGCCATACTTGGTCAATTCAATTTACTGGGCTGCTCTTCACATTTTAGGTAAGAAGCAAAGTCAGCAACCTTCATTCCACTAGGAAATCCCTATTAGTGTGTGAAAATGAAATCTTTTGTTCTGGTTGGTTTATTTAGTAGCTCCTCTTATTTGGTACCCCAGTCAGGTAACATTTTTTTACTGCCCTTCCAGCCTCAAGTAAAAAGAAAAGTCAGACAAATGTTCAAGCCTCAGAATTCACATGAAAAAGTCAAAGCAACACACGACTTTGTGAAAACAGATTTCTTTTGTCATTTTGCAATTCAAAAGGAAATGTCAAGAAATTCTCATTTTAATTCCCTTTTACATTCTTCATAAAATGATCAGCTTAAAATTTGTATTTTAGAATGTAAACGAACATCAGTTATTGATGCAACCTTCCGTTTTTTCTCCGACCTAAAGTTTTTTATTGGGCAGATTGAAAAATTCATTGATAACAAATCTGCAGTATAAACAAAATAGCAACTAACAGTTGCCATTTTAATCAGATCAAAATAAATCGAAGGTTGTAAACTTGCATCCATAATCTACTCGTGGCATCAGGATGGTAGATCAAGCAAGGGCCGAATGGTAGAATATTATCTGGATCCAGATGATGTATATGAGATGATGCATCAATCCACATCAAGTTAATATGACTGTGATATATTTGTTATATACAGTCAAATCTTGTCAGCTGAAACACCTTGGATCACTTCTACTTATATTTAAAACCCATTATTTAGAATCATGTTAGAACTAGTTGAGTTAAGCTACATACTTTTAGGTTTCAAGATCTCTGAATATTCAAGCTGTTAAGATTCTGCTGTGTGCCTGTTTGTGCACATGTGCATGCATTCATGCACACATTACATATATGTGTATGATATTTGTTCCAAGTAGGAATCAAATCTCTGTCACAAGTAACTGAATACACCAGTGCTCTGATTCACTTGGCCATTGGGAATATAAGACAGTGCAAAAACACAAATACTGTACATACTTTTTTATAAGTCGATTCAAACTGCAAACAACATTTACCATGGTCTGCTGTCTCATAAATGACCTGCATATCAGGGTCTATGTGTTTTGTTTTACTGATTGCTCCTAATAAACTGCATTGATCCAGATCTTCTGGTGCACTATGCGATGGCAGATCTGGGTCTGAACAGTTTGCGATGGCAGATCTGGGTCTGAACAGTTTGCGATGGCAGATCTGGGTCTGAACAGTTTGCGATGGCAGATCTGGGTCTGAACAGTTTGTGATGGCAGATCTGGGTCTGAACAGTGGACTTTTGTGAGTATATGTGGGGTTTTTTGTTACATGGTACATGATCACAAGTCACAGGATATATTTGCCATTATAATTTTGTTTCAAATTCACATTAGTGCTGGTACATGGTAGATGAAAAAATGTACCATATAATGGGTGCTGCTGTTGTTCATATTTAATAAAGTGTGCATATTTTAAAGATCATTTTTAGCCTATATATTATTTAAACATTTTTCATTGGAATGTCTTTTTACTCTTTTTTTTTTTTTCCAGTACAATTGCTATCCTTTTTTTGTTCAAAGATTTTATGGTACAAACTTCTTGGTACTATTACACGTGTTTTTGTTATCTTCATTTAAACATAAATATGTTACTTTACAAATAACCAATAAAACAATTTCTGTAAGAAGATAATCAACCAGAAGAATATGATTTATAATTCTAGATTTATTTATAGTTTATTATTTACAGTTCTCCTTTTTTTGAAATTCTCGCTTATCACATTAGGAAAATAAACTCCAATACCTTTGAATTCATTTCTTCCGAAAAGTCAGAAATTAATCTTTTCTGTCTGTGTATCATACATAAAATGGAAACATCCTTATCCTTTACTCTCTTAGCATTGTTTTTAAGCCTTTACTTGGTATTATCAGTATAAACCTACAGGACTACCCAATATACTAAATCTTCATGATTTCCACCCATCCATCCAGAAAGTTGGTATACTGGAGTGTGAGAAGATTTTGTGCTAAATGTGATAAAAATTATTTTTAATTTTGTGAACATTGTTTTTTTCTCCAAACTTGGCTCCAATAGAGTGACAATGGTGCATGTTTATTTGGCTGTTTTTCATGCTTACTGTACATATTTAAATAATGAGTTTTAAATAATAAGTGTTGTTATTGTAATATTTGAAAAGAAATTGGGTTGTAATTTCATTTAAACAATGACAATAAAAAAAGTGCAAGAATTTCAAAGATCAAAATCAGGGAGATATGTTTGAAGTCTCATACAGAGCAGTGTGACATCTTTTGAGTCTTGACCCATGGATATCATTGCTTGGTAACATAATAGGAGACATTTTCAGTGTCCACCCCTGGTGTCAGGATAATGTGACTGGGTGGGACATCATGCTACATGTCTGCGACATCACTATCAACTGCAACATTGTAGCAATATGACTGAAAAATTGATTAAGCTATGTTAAAAATTCAAAGCACACACACACACACACACACACACAAACTCGAAATGTATTCAACATGTAGATGTAAACCAAGTTTGCATTTTATTAGGACTCAAAACTCATAACTGTCTATAATTCTTGAATTATTTTAAATAGATACACATTTTAATTAACATTGCAGTGGTTCTTCACTCTAAGGGCTATCAGTATAAAAGTGCTCTTAATAACACATGTGTGGACATGGATTCCCATGTGTCACATTTTTTTGTCATGAGGTAGTACCCTTGTTCTGAGCTTTGGTTTTTAGACTTAATTCCATTTGATCTAAAGCAGTCCTGTTCAGACAGCACATAGATGAACCTTTATAAAAGAAAAAGACAGGTAAGTTTGAGATTTCGGAGGAAATCGGGTCATAAATAGAAAAATCTTTGCTTTTGGCAAAATAAAAATCGCCTGAAATCACCAGAAATAGATGTGCTTGGACACAATCAGAAGTCACAAGTAAAACTTGTTTCCTGTCATCAGGTGAAAATAAAAATAATCTCCCAGGGACCACAAGTTAAATTGATTAAATATTCCTTTGTCATTGCTTTTATTTTATTTCACTTAAGTTCTTTACTTTCAGCCCATTCTCTGAATTTACAAACACTTAAGTAAATATTTTAAGTGTGAGAAAAATGTATTCAACAGATAAGCGAACCCTTAAATCTATCATTAAATTAGTCATGTCTTTGCTTGTTTGCACAGTTACAGAATGTTTGTTAAGGCTTTTTTGCTAACATATCTAATGCAGGTGTCTATCATGGCTTCCTTAAACAGTGCACTATATGTCATGAATTCAATTAATATTAACAGGTCCTTATTCTAAAAATCTCACATTAAAGGAATTTAATTTCTTATTTCTTATGTGCCTTGAATGAATGTACTGAGCTTTTGATAGTTAGGGATTTGAAGTTTTGCAAATCTTCCTGTTGCTTTAATATGTTGTCATTTCATGCGTGAAAAAATCCTGCTAAGCTGAACACATTCAAAATTCAAATGCACGTATATATATATATATATATTTCAGGTCTTAGCCTGTCTAATGTAAACTGGTTCACTTTTATGATCAAGTTAATTTTGGAAATGTTAGAAAAATTGGAAAACCAAAATATTAAACTAGTAGATAATTCATATTCTGTAACCTATACATTTGTCTACTGATTCACTTTTGCATAAAAAATTATTTGTTACAATATAAGTAGGGATAATATGTAGACATGTAAGTTTTTATTTGAAATTAATTTAAATCAAATTTAAATCCAACAACTTTCTAACAACTATCAGAATTTGGTGTCACTTTCAACTGTCATTTTATTGTATAACTGGAATGGACTAAACATTACAGGCACAGACAGTTAGTGCTTCCACAGGTGAAGAGTTTAGAAAATGTCAGCATCCTGTGCTTGTCATTGATAGCAGAAAAGAATTTGAGGAATTATTACTTGCAAAAGTGCTACAAAGCAAAACTTAAGTTAATACTGAATTTTCTATCCATTTAACATTTTTGTAAAACTTGGTTAGCCACAATTAGTTTATTTTCCATGAAGATTTACCCAACAAATCTTTCAGCTGTTTCTACATAGACTACAAGGTTGACAGTAGCAGTAGCGGTTTTGGTGTGGTTATTGCTTATAAAATCAAACTCTACTGTATAAGGTATAAATAATTAGTAAACTGATGGAGGTTGTGTATAGTCAGCATAACCTTAGCATGGGTGATGGTTAGAAGATATTGCTAGTGTCGGTGAGACTTCATAACCTTGTCTGTTTATTCCACTTTATTTATCATACATAGAAGGGATGATTTTTGGGTTGTTTTTTATTCAATTTTGGCAGGGAGCAGAGAATTGGGTGCTTTTCTTGAGGTTCAATTAATTTATTAAACAATCAGAACAAAAACTTGTGCTTAGAATATCTTGTATGTATATTTCATAATTTAAATAAAGTATGTTTGTCATTTCATGTAAGGCAAAGTAATTTTAGAATTCAAAAGCCTTACAAATTAAAGATTTTATTTGAATATTGTAATTCTCTCATGATAAGCACATGTTTGATTATTAGCCAGCCCACAATATTAATAAATCATAGAACAAATGATTTGAAAAATCAGTCATATCAGAGAATCAATCATATAATAATAATAATAATAATAATAATAATAGAATCAGTCATATGCATTGGTGTGGGACAGAGAAATCTCATCCAAGATTTAGAATTTGTGAGTAGGAATGAGGCTTTGCTGAGATTCTCTTCTTCGGGGTGGGGTGAATATGATGATTTTTCTATCTACTTTCTTACAAATAAAAAACATCATTGGAAAAAAGAAGGTGTTCTAAATTTATCCAACACCGGGGCTTATCATAGGAGAAAGTGCTTATAAAGATAATTATTTGCCAATACTAAATATACAAGAATGGATTTAAATGATTTTGCAAATCTTCCTGTTGCTTTAATATGTTGTCATTTCATGCGTGAAAAAATCCTGCTAAGCTGAACACATTCACAATTCAAATGCACGTACACTTGTACTGTATTAATGTTAATTTTTTTTATCAATACAGGTAATATTTATTTTAAAAATTAGGATTTGAAATATTGTTTATTAGTACTTACCCTTTCTTGGAACTGTCAAGATAGACAAGTGTACAGTAACACTACCGTAGTGGTCATGGTAATATCTAAAAATAAAGTCGCAAAGAAAACTTAATTGTACAGTCTAATAAATTTCAGTCATGAAAAATTATAAACTACTGGTGAAAGATTTCTTAATATTATCATGATAAACTAAAGTTCTTTTATGATATTAATATGTTGAATAAATAAAGATATTAATGAGTATCATTTTACCTTATTTTATCATAAGATATTAAATAAAAGTTATTCAGACTTTATAAATAAATCTTCTAACACACATGAATTTCTGTTAAATTCATATTCAGATAAAGCATACTTTCAATTTATGTGCATTTTTTTTAAATAATTCATTTCATATGTGAAAGAAAATCCAGTTAATACTTTACAATTTTACACATTTTTTAAGACAAGAAAGAAATAGATAACAATGTTTTCCAAAATTATTCATTGTAGCTAGAATTTTTTGGATGGTGATGAGATAATTTTTAAATGGATTTTTAATGTACATGAGATAAAAAGCATTGTTAGGGGGTTTGACTGTACTGTGTTATGGGGGCCTGAATATTTTTCTTTTCACTAACATTTTGTGTGAATTTTATTTTTTTAGGTTGATCAACCCCGAAATCTGGCAAAGAGTGTTACTGTTCAATGATTTGCAGTTTACATACAGTAAGCATCGTTAGATTATCTCCTTGTAGTACAGTTGAACCTGGTGTAGCCAAACATTACCCAAATTACTGGTTCATCTGAACAGCATGCATGTACCTCAATTAGAACATTCTCACCTCCTTCCTGTATTAGTTGAATAACTTTAACTCCAAATATCCAGCTAGATGTGAAATTAATATCCTTGACTCTTCAGATATCCAGCTAGATGTGACTTTGATTCTGAAATATCTAGCTAGGTGTGAGTTGAATAACTTTGACTCTTCAGATATCCATCTGGAGGCAAGTTGAATAACTTTGACTCTTCAGATATCCATCTGGAGGCAAGTTGAATAACTTTGACACTTCGGATATCCATCTAGATTTGAGTTGAATAACTTTAACTCATCAGATATACAGCTAGATGCAAGTTTAATAACTTTGACTCTTCAGATATCCATCCATCTAGATGTGAATTGAATAACTTTGACACTTCAGATATCCATCTAGATGTGAATTGAATAACTTTGACTCCAAAAATCTAGCTAGGTGTGCAAAGAATAGATCAACATATAAAGAGGATAATTCAGAATAACATTTGATGTTTCAACCATTATTGACATGCTTACACTTTTATATTTTGTCTAGTTTGCCTTAGTAGAAGATCAACTTTGTGATTACTTGCATGACTGTTTTTACATCAGTTTATTAATGTATCTAACCATCTACATCCTAGATTAACATTGGTGCAAAAATTTCATTTTGGTCAGTTTCTCCAGTACACCTGGCCACAGAGTCTTGATACTCACTAATTGGATCTTTTGTATACAATACCAATTTACCAAAAGCTAGTACTGGAAACTCATGTTATTTTGGCAAATTTTGAATGAAGAAAGAGAAACTTGAAGAAATCATTCTATATCAATTACCACAAAACATCTGCTTATGCTAATAGCATATGCTTTGTTCTTGAAAGGTCCTTAAATTTAAGTGTTGCTGTAAGAATGCCTTGAATTTACAAAGCAGTTGGTTTAATCCTTAACTATACTTTCTCAGTTATGTTTTCTTCTAATTTTGTACAGTTATGCAGTGATAAAACAAAGAACCAGTAACATATGAAGACAATTCGGTTCTTATATGAAAGAATGTAATCCTTGAAAACTTTTCATCCATGGTAAAAAATTCATTGAAAGCCTTTAACTAAAAATCCAGGTCTGCATGAACCATATATTATTGATGACACATCATTAGGTGACTGTGATGTCAAAAAATTATTATGATATTATAAATAAAATCGGCATGAGAGTAGTTCAAAATGGCCACTATATACATTTAAGGTATTTTTTCTGCATGTGATGTAAAACATCAAAGATGATAATCATAAGGGCGTTTCAAACTGGTCACTATATCCATCTGAGCTATTGTTCTTGCGTGCGATAGAAAAGGCCCAGAATATTCCAATTGGCACCATCTGTACTTGATTTTAAGTCGACTCCAACTGCAAAGAGTAAAGATCCTCATCTGCTGTAAAATAATGTGCCTACAGATAAGGGTCTGTATTGATTGTTGTACTGATTACTCCTAACAAACTGCACAGACCCTGATCTGCTGGCACATTATGCAATGGCTGTTATGGGTCTGTGCAGTTTGCAGTTGGACTCATTTATAAGTGAGTATATATTGTATTCTCCCAAAAAAACTTGCATGTATTTGCTGTTCATTCAGACTCCTTTAAGTCCAAGCATTGTTCACATTTTATATGGAGTTTGGATAGACTAGGTTCTACTGTCTATAAAACTGTCTGAACCGCTCCGGTGGCCTGGTGGTTAGAGCATCCCCGCGGAAGCGGGAGGTCTTGGGTTTGATGCCCGGCCAGGTCATACCAAAAACTTATAAAATGGTACTAACAGCTGCCTCGCTTGGCGCTCAACATTAAGAGGTTATTGTTAGGACTGGTCGGCCTGGTGTCAGGATAATGTGACTGGGTGGGACATCATGCTAAATGTCTGCGGTATGATGTCCCAGTGCTAGACATCACTATAAACTGCCTCACTGCAGACATCGTAGCAATATGACTGAAAAATTGTTAAAGCTTCATTATAAATCCTAAACAAACAAACAATATAAAACTCTCTGCATAGGTTACATGTAGAAAGATGGAGATGGCCAGACATGTAACTTAGGTTACTATGAAATAATTCCAAAAACTGGAAACAATATTCTGTAATAATCTATTTTTAAACCAAACCAATGCTTTATGACAAGCCTCTATTTACAAAATAATTTGGTAAATATTTACTAAGGATATCTTTATTTGAGAACACACATTTGCAGGGCTGGTTACCCAATCTTGTTTTAGTAAAAAGGCAGCAAACTAGGCAGTTCCATTACTTATGATTTGTTATGGTCATTATTTCTTCCGGGTGTAATAAAAAAAAGAACTTGCCACATTTTTTGCCAGATACTAATCTGTGACATTACTCTTTACAGTGAATCCAAAATAATGTAATCACTGAGTATACCAGACTGCTTGCTATTGTGGCCACAAAGTAAAATCTGCATTTAACTCTTTATACAGTGAAATCTTTGAGGTTAAAATTCAGTTTAGAAAATTTACATTTTACTGAGGTTTTCATTTTTCATGTAAGAAACAGGATTTGATTTGATGGGGATTTGGATTTTGATAGCTTTTAGAATGTGGAATTAGACACCAGGTGTTCCAGATCATTTCTTAAACCATCCCAAATTTGGTGATAACTCCTTTATGATAAAATAATGGGTTATACTGTACCATGTTGAGTTTTCTTAATGTTACATTGAATACATAACAAGGGGAATTAACTCCCATTGAATCAACCAATATTGTATCAGTAACCTCTTAATCTTTAGACTGTAGTAAAGAATGATTAGTACCATTATTACAAATAATTACAGAAATATTTTGGTTTGAGGATAAATCTGATGTGAAAAAGATATAGAAACCACTTTAAACCGACCCATTATGTTGGATTTTTAGACATGAAAATTTACCAATTTATGCAAGACCTTGCAAATTCAAATGCTTTTCTAACTTTTATGTGAAAAAAATGAATCCCTTACCAACTCATGACAGCTGTCTTTTCTGTAAGCAGGTATGTGAGAACTAACAAAATTGAACTGTTGTTAAAGAATTCTCAAAGCTGTGCTATAATCAAATAAGACTATAACATGTTTTCTGTTGATGTTTGCCTGCAAATCTTTTGTGTGTTCAGTCTCCACTTTTGTATGTTCATTATGTAACATCTATACTAAAAGTAATAAATTACAATTTGTAAAAGTTTACCAAAACTAATTAAGAAAGTTTTAACTTTAAATATATTCTATGCTTTATATTTAATATGCAATCCCAGTTGTTCTAGAATATTTTTGGATCATTTATTAACTACAATTTAAATAAAGTCACAGTAATACACAGTAAAAGTGAATAATTTTCTTGATCTCAAGAACTTGTGCCATTTATAAATGGGTTACATGTGGTGCAAAATTCCAACTATCTTCCCTTTTTTTGAGCCAGAGTTAAGATTGTGAGACATAACCAGTAGCAACAGCAGCATCCACAACATTAGTTTCAAAAGCATTTGTATGGAAGTTTTTGATGAGAGAGTGTTTGCTTTTACAAGCTAGTAACTATACATGTAACTGTATATTTTATATCAGTACTTGCTTATAAGTAAAGTCAAACTGCAAAAAAGAAAGTTTCTGATCTGCCATAGCTGAACTCCAACTGCAAACAGCAAAGATCAGGGTCTGTGTTGTTTGTTCTACTGATTAATTCTAGCAACTTCACAGACTCGGGTCTGCTAGTGCAACATGTGATGGCAGATCTGGGTCTGTGCATTTGCAGTTGGACTCCACTTAATAAGCGAATTTATACGGTATGATGAAGATATGGCAAATATGTCCTGTACTTTTTGGGGGGTTTCTGTTAATATTGACTTCAGCTTTGTATTAAAGTTCATGTCTGTCTCACAGGCAGTGTCACTGATGATGATGAATAGCATCAATACTGCCTTCAGTTTTTATCTACAGTTATGCTGGTCTCTTAGAGCAAAATGGAGGTAGTAGTGGTGGTGTTGGATCTCTTTTTATAGGCCCATTGTCAATCACCCATCCAGTAGCACAAGTTTGTTTCTGCTACTGGTCTTAAACTGCTTAGTGGATTGCTATGAAACATTACACACATTCATCTCAGGGTTTAATTTGTTGAAAATGCTTGGTGCTGCTTGAACACCCAATATGGCCACCATCTTCAAAATGGTATTATTGCTGCTCCTCCTCAATGAATGTTCATGAAAGACATGACATCTTATTGGTAATGTATGAAAATGGGACCAATATGACATCAAATATGTCCACCATGAGTCATCTTGAAAATTTTATTGTTGCTTCTTCACCTGACGGGAAATTCATACTGACATAGCATTTTTACTAGAAGACTTCTTATGATGTCTAGTTGGCCATAAATGAAAATGGTTCCACATTGATATCCAATATGCCCATCATGAATATCTTATTGCCACTCCACCCAAGGGGATAGTCATATCAGTATGGGTGGGGTGGGGGGTGTCAGTAAAAGAATGGTGATTTCTTGTTGGTTCTAAATGAAAATGGTGCCAGTCTTGCATCTAGAATGCAACCATGACAGCCATCTTTAAAATCTTGTTACTGCTATAATGGAAAGTCATAATGACATGGAGTCTTCACCAGAAGGCTTTATATGATTGATGCCTGGTTGGTCTTGAATAAAAAAAAATAGTGCTGCATGGATATCAAATAAATAATTTTGTATAGCTACTCCATTGAATTGATGTTTGAAAGCATAGGATTTTCACAAAAATAATTATGATAGCCAGTTGATCCTAACTAATTCTACCAAGAGAGACTGCACTTTGGTGATTAACATCCCGATTGGGGAGAAATCTGTGCATGATTTTCATGGCTGCAAAATACACAGTCTGTACATTACAGCCTAATGGGTGAGAATTCTGTATATTATTTTCATGGCTGCAAATACAACACAGTCTATACAGTGGTGATGACCATTTTGGGAAGAAATTTGTGTACGATTTGCATGGCTGCAGATACTACACAGAGGATGTACATTGGTGATTACAGTCCTCAAAGGGGAGAAAACGGCTTATCTGGCTGCAGGTATTATGGAGAGTGTGTACATTGGAGATTACAGCTGGAGAATTTGATGCAGAATTGGCTGCAGTGGCTACAGAGTTTGTGCATTAAAGACTTGTTCCAACCAGGGCACCTGAAATTCTAATGGCTTTTGCCAGACGTTTTCCCCCCAAAATTATTCGTAAATTGAATAAAATAATTAAAGGCTGCTAAACATATTCTCTTCTAAAGGTGTTGTAATTGCTGACACACAATATAATGTTACATTTATAATTGACCTAAAGACCCAGAGACAATTGTTTAATTACAAGGTTTTATTAAGTCCAGGAAATAAGTTTTAACACTGCCTTTGCCTTGTGATCTGTTGCTTTATTGTATAAACTATTGATAAAATGTAATGCCCAAACAGTTGCATGGCATAATTATGGGCACTTCATGCCAAATTACCAAGTTAGGAAACGATCATGTGAAATCATGTGTCAGTCATGACTGTCTAACGTGGCTATTTTAGACTTTTAATTTTTTGTTGTTGGATGAACATGTCTTTTCTGTGAATCAGTAGATTTTGATTCGAATTTGCCTTTAATTCATAAGGAAACATAAGAGATCCTAACCAGTCTTTGGGTCCAGAAGTTAAATAAAGAGAGGTGTTGAAAACAGACTTGATATTTCCACCATCAATGTAATCAATGTAATAACTACACTTTAATCTTTTTTTTTTATTCTTGCAATTTAACATACACAACCTGTTGGTTTCAGTTGCCGCAAATTATTGCATACATTGCTATTAGTCACAAATGTCATAGAGTTGCTGTGATATCAGTGAAATGGGGAGTTCAGAATGGTCACTGTTTGTATTGATGGTCTCACTGTGGCATACTGTTAGATAAAGACCAAGGATATTCCACTTGAATGTGATGTAAGTTTGACAAGTTTAAGGGTATCAATGTTACCTTCTTTTTTTTCTTCTCCATCATTTATGCATTAAAACTAGTAAGATACATTTGCAAGTAACATGTTACATTCTGATGCATAACTATGTTACATGATTTTTATTTTCTGTTTTTATTTTCAATTTTTGTCTTACAACACATTTTCTGTATCTTTCAGACTGATCGTCCACGTCATCTGCTGAAGACGTACACATCATAAATCTAAGAACAATCAGCTGTCATTAAAACATATGAAGTTGTTATTCTACACAAAAATTTTGTCTGCACATACAAATTATTGTGCTGAGACATTACTTGTAGAAATTCTTTTATTATTTATAAGGAAACAGGATTCATAGTTTTATCATAGGCAGCTATGTAGTTGCCTACATCGTATATATGACAAATTACCCAATTAGAGGTAGTATATTATTGTGGGAGTTGTGGTTTATAAGTTAATTTCTAGATGTAATTTTAAGTTTTAAATGGCTATAGTTTTCATGTTTGCAACTTAAGCATAAAATGCTATGCTTTGTTGCACTGGAGTCATTGTTTTGTTCAAATTCATGTGCCAAATGTTTGTCCCATTCTCTAAAAAAATCCTTTTCCTTTCTTGATAAATGAAAACATTTTAAAACACTTATATGACATTCATTAGTGAAATTCAATCACATTCATTCATATTTTGCATGAAAATGAAAGAATTTAAAATGTTTCTTTTGATATAGTGAACTCAATTATAAGAAGCTTGAAACTATGGACCAACAAGTTATGAAGAATTTTTTTCATAAACTTTATTATTAAATATATTTGCACCATTTTCTTTTAATGGAGAGCTAATTTGTTGCTACTTGATGGACCTTAATTTGTTTTACTGTTTGCAGAAAATGTTAATTATGTTAGAAGTCAGAGACTTTTAAAATTGGACAGACTTATTGACACATAATGGTAAATGTATTCTGTTTATGCACTCCAATCATAATGATCATATTAGTTATATAAAATGTATGCAGTAGTAACCATGAATACGAGTACTGGAATTGTACGTATGAGTACTGGAAAGTTGTGCAAATGCGTATCTCTCTAGAGGTATTGTATAGAGAGATATACAGGTGGTTGTACTTGGCCTTATCAGTGATATGGTACATAACAGTGATATCAAATTGTTTTGTTTGAAAAATACTTTCAAAGAATAATATACCTACCTGAAGAGCATCCAGATAATGCAAAAGGATTAGAAGGAATAAGGTTATGAATTACCTGTTGAATGAAAAGAGTGTGGATCTTACATGAATGCTTTTTTTAAGTGAAATTTATGAAATGACTAACAATTTCTCTCTTTTGCAAGCCATATTGAACTTAAGGAGTTTCATAGATTTGATTTAAATTGAGCACAGATACTATTTATTCCATATGAAAAATGCTGATTTTATTTGACCAAATTGTAAAATAGTGAATTGGCTTGAAAGTATGAAGGGATGGCTCAGTATGTTTTTAATTTGCATGATATCATGTGGTCATGAGGAATTAATACATATATGAAAATTATGGTGTGGGTATACTAATATAAATAGAATAGTCATTATATATACACACACATACAAACACACAATACAGTTCATGTATGTATTTAAGATTAAGAATTCCAAATTCTCAGTGTTAGAGAGACAAGCTTTTACAAGTAATTGACACCTTAATCTTGATCATTTTGATTAAAATCTTAATTAAATTTGCTAATTAAATTATGCTTTAGCTTTTTTTTTTAAAATGGATTTTCTACATTTGTGTTTATTGTAAATGGAATCTGTGTTTTTATTGCTTAATTAGTATCAGGGTACATGTAATTGGTATCATCAGTTGAAGAACAAGTAGTAGAAGGCAAAGCCTCTTTTTGTAATTTGTCATTTTTTTCTCTGGGGGGGTGGGGTAACTTGACAATAAATGAAAAATATGACATAAATAAATATATGATTGATTTCATTTGAACAATCTGAAAAACAGGTGAATACTACCATTATTAATCCCCTAAAACGTATGTATAGCACTGTGTTTACTCTGCTGTCACATAATGGGATGACAGATCAAGACTGATTCTTCTCCTTTGGTATGATTTCAAGGAAGCAGTGTAGACCCAAACCTCCCATCACATAATGGGATGATAGATTCAAGTCATTATTCTATGTTGCGTTATGATTTCAAGGAAGCAGTGTTGACCCAAACCTCCCATCACATAATGGGATGATACTAGTAACTTGACTGTTGTACTAGTAACTAGTAACTTAAATACACTAGTAACTTCACTGTTGTACTAGTAACTAGTAACTTAAATACACTAGTAACTTGACTGTTGTACTAGTAACTTAAATACACTAGTAACTTGACTGTTGTACTAGTAACTAGTAACTTAAATACACTAGTAACTTGACTGTTGTACTAGTAACTAGTAACTTAAATACACTAGTAACTTGACTGTTGTACTAGTAACTAGTAACTTAAATACACTAGTAACTTGACTGTTGTACTAGTAACTAGTAACTTAAATACACTAGTAACTTGACTGTTGTACTAGTAACTTAAATACACTAGTAACTTGACTGTTGTACTAGTAACTTAAATACACTAGTAACTTGACTGTTGTATCCTCTTCAAAGTAAGGCATAATATATTTTGTTCTATGATGTATTAACGTGTGCAAAATTGGCAGGACCAATTCCTTGCTTGGCCATATTTATCGGTGCATACACACTATGCTATGTTTGTCCATGTGATAACCAAATACGATCAAAGACCTTTGTGACTTTTTATTATGTATCTTTGACAACCATAGAATTCATGCATTACTACAGTCATTTCACAGGTAAACATTAAAAATTAAAGGAGTTTGTACATGTGTTTCATGTTTGCTTTTTCATTCTTATCCATTTATTCTGTATGTGATCAGAAAAGAAATTGTTTCAGATGATCATATAGCTTTACATAATAATGCTTATGGCACAAAATATTTCTTTTAAATATGACCTCTTACAATGTTGTAGACATTTTATACCAATACTTTGTATACCAACTCCGACAATATAACAAAAATAATAATCCAAAGTTGAATGTAGACTGTTCATTTTTCATATTCATCATGAGGGATATGTAAATAGCTGGAGAATAAAAAGTTCACAATTATGCATTATTTTCTTTTCTTTGACATTGTTGTAGACAAGGTGGATGACATCAGATAATGTATTTTTATTTGCAGAAGCCTAAGTTTTGGTCCTATATCGCTATATTTTATCTATTCCTTTTAGTATATTGGTTCTAAAACAGTTGGTCAAAAGACATTTCAACTCTACTGATCATAGACCAGAAGAGCTTTTGGTCTGTCCAGCTGTTAAAACAAATTTGTTAATCTCTATTCCTGAACTACTTTAAGGATTGACATTCATCCCACTACCTTCATGCTTCTAACTGAAAATTGTGCTAGACTGACATCAAATATGGCCATCTTGAATATTGCTACTCTGCAGGCTAACATGGGGTTTCTACCAGAAGACTTGTGATGTTTAGATGGTCCTAAATGAAAATGGTGCTATCAGATGTCCAGTATGGCCACTACAATGGCCATCTTTAAAATTTTGTCACTACTACCCTCAATTGGATGGTCATATCAACATGGAAGTTTTTACTGAAATACTAATCATGTTTAGTTGGTCCTACATAAAAATGATGCCGATCTAATGAAAAGTAATATTGCACAAAAGTGTCCACTATAAGACCTTTTATCATGTTTAATTCATCCTAGATTAAACTGGTGCTGATCTGACCTCCAATATGAAGGATACAAGGGCCATCCAAAAATCTTGTTATGCCAACGGGTCATATCAATAATGTTTTTACAAAAGACTTATGATGTGTAGTTGGTCCTAAATGGAAACAGTGCTTATTTGATGCCTAATATGGCCATCTTTGCAGCCATTTATAAAATTGCTGCTCCTTCTTTCAGCCAATAGAGCATCAGTCCCTTCGAGGGACTCTTGTTACCAAATTATGTCAAATACAAGACACTTAAGCAAATGTAAAAAAATTGCTGAATGTTGAAAATAGAAACTGGCATGATTTCATAATGAAAATTTCATTTTAGGCAAGGGTCTTTAAAAAATGTTTAACATAAGTGTACAAAATGTTTTGTCAAATGAAAATTGAGAAATTGATTTTGATGAAAGGTTTCAATGGAAGAAGTATCCTTATGAATGGACTGTTTTGAACTGCAAGCTGTTTTTCAAACCAGAATTAGTACATTTAGCAGTTATTATTGCCACAGGAAATGATTCTTCAAGGAAGAGCTCATCTAAACTGTTATACCCTCTCATTTATGTCATCTACAGTAAAATATGTACATACCTTGTTTTGCATCTCTTCCTGTGCACAAGAGTTGCCAACAAAATCCAAGTTGCCATCAGGCCTGATATACATTCAGTATTTTTGCTTAGTTATATTAAGAAAATACAAAAGCTACATTTACAGGATATGTTTGATTATGTAAGTGTGAGTTCCTGTATGTAATAATAATACATTAATCCACTTGTCTCACTCTTGTGCTAATGCCTGTGTCTCCACAAAACTTTTCCTGGTCCATTCTGTGATGTTGTCAGTCCACCTTTTTTTCTGTCTACCTCTCCTTTTACTACCTTGGGCACTGCCCTGCAGTACTGTTGAGGATAGACTGTTGGCTCTAGTGACATGGCCATGCCATTTCAGCTTTCTCATTTTGACTGGTAAGGAGGTCTTCATAATGGCCTACTTTGTGCCTGATGGTGTTATGCACTTCTTCATTTGTGATGTGGTCCATGTAAGAGATGCCAAAGATGGCTCTGTAGCATCTCATTTCAAGTGCCTGGATTCTTTGTTGTAAATCTGCTGTCAGGGTCCAGGCCTCACATGAATACAGAAAGACTGAGATGACTAGTGCTCTCAATAGTTCTTAGCTTTGCCATACCTGCCATTGTTTGTGCTGCTTCGGTGATTATGGAACCAAGATAGTTGAATTGGTCCACTGTTTTCAGTTCCTGTCCTCTGACTTTAATCTTGGTTGAGATTTGTTTGCCACTATTTATCATCAGATTTGTTGTCCAGCATTATCAGTGTGTCTTGGGCAAAAGTCGTCTGGCAGAGCCCATCCCTCTCTAGACCAAGGAGCTGCCAGAAGGGGATGTAGTACATCGTCCAACTGCCTTAGGGTCTCCACTCCTGATTTTCTTTTAGAGTTTACTCCCTTAGCCTTTGGCTAACCAAAGCCGATCTGCAATGCAGCGGGAGACTTGTGTAAGGGCAGGTTTGTCCATTTCACCAGCAAATAAAGCATCTGCCACTGCCCATTAGCTAGACATCTCTATCAACTGTCCTGCAGACATCATAGCGATATGACTGAATTTTTTTTAAAGCTATGTTAAAAATCAAATCGCACATACACATCTCTTATCACTACTCATCCAACACTGTGGTTTAAATGAAAATGGTGACATCTAATATGGCCACTGCTACTCTACATGACTCAACTAACGTGAAGTTTTCACTATAAGACTTCTTATGATGTCTAATTTGGTCCTGAATGAAAATTGTGCAGATTGCAGCCATCTTGAAAATCTTGTTTGTGTCACTCTACCTTATCAAAAAATCATACTGATATGGGATTTTCATCATAGATTTTCTTATGCTGTCTAGTTGGTCCTATATGGAAATGGTGCTGATCTGACATTGAATATGGCCGAAAATCTTATCACTTCTCTTTCCGAAGAGCAAGTCACTATAAGACTTCATATTTGAACTGCCCATAAATAAAAATAGTGCCAGTTTGTCCATCACAGCAGCCATTTTGAAAATCTTGTTATTGCTACTCTTAGGTTTTCATCAGACTTCTTAAGATATCTAGCTGATGCGAAATCAAAATAACATTTTCCGATATCCACCACTGCACCATCTTGAAAATCAAGTTATTATTACTCCTCCTGAATGGATGGTAATACTGACATCAGGTTTCACTAAATTACTTCTTATGACGTCTACTTGGTCCTAAATGAAATTGATGCCAGTCTGACTCCCCATATTCAAATTTTATTGCAACTTCTAGATGTTTGGTCATATTGACATAATGATTTTACCAAAGACTTCTTACAATGTCCAATATGTTATTGTTACTCCTCCAAAACAAAGTCTTATCATGGGGTTTTCACCAGAAATGTTCTTATTCATACTAAACAAAAATGGTTCCAATCTGACTTAACAACATATCCACCACAATAACGAATTGGAAAATCTTGTTATAGATTTAGTATGGAAGAAGTGTTTCAACACTCATCATTAAAAAAGGATGAAACGGTCTTACCTTGAATTTCAGCATATTATTTAAAACCAGTCTCTTCGAGGAATTTGTTTTTCATTTAGTAACGGTGACTTTGACCTTTGACTCCAAAATGAATAGGGTTCTTCCTTTACTCAAGTGTGAAACCATCTGTAAAGTTGAGTAATTCTAGATGGTACAGTTATTGTGCCAAAACAGAATTGGTCACAGAAAATCTTTATCATTACATGATCACTCGACATAAACATGAGCATAAACCAAACTTAACACTCGAGGACAGATGCAGAATGTCTTCCCTTTGCATGGTCTTGAAATTGTTTTTTAAAAAAATGGTCAAAACAGGTTTTTCCTTCCAACATCCATATTACCAAATGAAATGCAAAACAGACCTTAACCTCTCTTCCTTCCTCAGAATCTTGAACAACTTGTATGTACTTCCAAAAACCGGAAAATATACCAGACCTTGTACTCTTCATCTTATTCATTTATTTCATAAAAGTTGATGATCTACTCATTCATTAATCTGACTTCATGGTTTGTGGGGCCCCAAGTGGCTAAATGGTCTAAAGTGCTTTCTGTTACGAATCACTGCCATCTCACCTCTATCTGCGTGGGTTCAAGTCTCAGATTTGGCCAATGTTGGTAGTGGGTATGTGAGAAAGGTTGCCAGTAGCTTCACGTGGGTCGATGGTTCATTGGGGGGGGGGGTACCCTTTATACTACCTGCCATGTATAGCCTATCTTGTGCTGAAAAATGGCGTTAAACCCAAGAAGAACAACAACTTCATGGTTTCAATTGTTTCCATTGCAGTTCAAATTCCAATCATGATAATTTACTTTTTTTTTTTTTTTTTCCTACCAATTATCTTCTAAATACACAGGACCCTATGCCTCAGACTGTGCACTTCAGTATTCTCTCAAGAGGGTTTAGAGTATCTTTCAGACACTAAAAGATACATAAAAGCTTTTAACAAGAGGCTCAAGTGGGTCCGAGATCAGTCACCCTGCTGACATCTACCTAATAGCCCAATGCAAGAGCAGCTGTCCTAGAAATACAGGCCAGTAAAATGCCTTCTGTATAAATTTCTTCTAATACAGTACTGTTAATGTTTGTTTTGTCTTCATCCATATATGATAACAGATAATTTGTCAACTAATTAAAGGCATTTACACCAGGTGCATTTTATCAAAGCTGGTCAGATTCTTTTGAGTTGTATTATTCAGATCAAGATACCTATATCCTTCAGAGTTTTTTGAGTTTTTTTTTAAAAAAAATTATTTTGTAGTTCACTTGGAAATAATGCTAAATAAGCAGATGGTATTATCCTTCATCAGTCATCAGTTCAAAGTTATCAACACCTGCTTCACACACACAAAAAAACATTTGACCAATTTCAACATGATTTTATTCAGACATGAACGTCTTTCCAAAAGGGCGTAATCATTCCAACGTGTTTTTAAATAGAGCCAACACTGATTTAAAAAAAACCAGGAAAACCATTAAAGAAGTGTTGTATTAAATGTTTAAATTTTCATAATTTTGCATTTGTTTTTCTGTTGGTAAATTAATTTTTTAAAATCTAAGCTCATGTTTAAAGTAAACAGACTAAAAATAGAGTTTTAAGATGATTAACTACTACGAACTAGACTATACATAAGATGGTCATGTGATGAATCAAAAAGGCAATCTGTGGTGCCAATGACAAGTAGGTCTCAGGAGAGGTCAAGTGCAAATTTTGTGATAATAAAAGACCATCTAATATAGTTGCGAATGGGAGTAAATAGTTTTAATTCATACTATTTTCCTACAAGTAAAACCTCTCAAGTACAGTTTTAAAGCCGTAGATAAAGCAAGCATTTGCTGAGTGAAGAGACCATGTAAGACGACTACAAAAAATACCAAGTTAAAGTTTTTCAAGTTGTTATTGAAGCAGGAACATTTCTCATAAAATAAAATAATAAAAGAATGTGTTTTATCCCTAATTTTTATGGTAAAGACTGGTAAAGGTCTGACATAGACATAAATTCAATGTAAGTTGATATTATTGAAAGAAACATTGCAAAAGATCAAACAAGGGATTATAAATAATGATTATTAAAAGATAGATGACTGATACAAGTGTCCAAAATAAAATTTATGAATGGATTGCTTTATTTGAAACAAAATATGAAATCCATCTGTGTTGCACTTTCTGTGCCAAGAGCAATGCTTGGAATATCTTTGGGTTTTTAAGGAAAACGAAACACTTCAGTTTTTATCAAAATAATGTCCACTCTATCCATTTTTAAAAAGTTTCTTAAATGACTAATAAAAACTGAAAAAATTATCAAGCTGCTACATTTCAGTCCTTGAAAATGATGCAGCATGTCAGAAATTTAAAAGAGAAGTAAAACATGTCATCATATCTGCAAACAAAACCAATGCCATGAAGTACAATCCCATTTCCATTTGTTTTAATTTCTTATATATATATATATATATATATATATATATATATATATATATATATATATATAGTTGTTTTCATCGCCAAGATCAGACTACTAAATATATTATAATCTGAAGGGAATTGTATGATCAAAGGACACTATAGAGTTTAAGCTCATTACTTGTACCATTTAACTGTGTCATTCAGAATTCTATCTTTTACTTTCTGAATTGGGGTAAAATAGTATCGGTGCAAATGCACCAGCTTGGCCTCCCCTGATTATCTCATAGAGTTGTTATTGCGCAGGAACTCGCAGATAACCTCCACTTCTCTGACAGTATATTTTAGAATTGCCTACTAACTACAGAATGTAGGTCTCAACAACTCAGTTTTTTATGTGACAATTGTACCAAATGCATTTGACATGCATGTTTAATGGTCACATGTCAAATGGGTCATAATTTAAACACACCATGTTTTGGTAGTGTTCAAAATCCTAGAAATAAGACCCAATTTTAATGTGAAATATTTTAATTCTAAGATGTATTCGTGGTGTAATTGTTGAGCTATAAGGTGTTATAAATTTTACATGCACACTATATTTATGTAGTGTTCACAATCCTAGAAATGTGGAAAATGCTCCATTTTTCATTTTTAATATAATATGAAATCAGAGCCAAGTCATCATTTATTTGGTACTAAATAGTAGGTCACAGTGACTGAGTTGGTGAGCAACATAAATCCATGCCATCCTATGATAAACATCAAGTTTAATGTCAATAGATGTAGTGCTCAATAAGGCAGCTCAAACTAACAGGATCGACACATTTTTTAAGCAATTTTGAAAGAAATTGTGAAAAATACATTCTAATGAGCCAATTTCATTTGAAACACCCATCATCCCAAATTTCACTCTCAGTAAAAAGGTTGTTGTTGTAGGGTTGAATGCCATTTTTCAGCACACGATAGGCTATACATGGTGGCCAGTATTATTGGTGGAGGAAGAACCCAGGAAAACACCCACAAAGAACTACTGACCCACGAGAAGTTACTTCAAGCTTTCTCACATGACTAAATTACCCGAATCTTAGACTCGAACCCACACAGACAGAGGTGAGATGGCAGTAATCCGTAATGGAAAGCGCTTTAGACCACTCAGCCACCCTCAGTAAAAATGTAGTTACAATAGGCTAAGTGTTAGCATGGAGAAATTTGTTTAACAATTAATAACAAATTCGGTAAAGTACCCTATTTACTGTATATACTGGGACACATAATAAATTATTTCCCTGTCCCAGAACACACTGTGAATCTTTTAAAACTAGATCATATGTCCCAAGACTTAAGAAAAAAACTATGTTGAATTTGCGGCCCTCCCAAAAAGCATGTTACAACAAATTAAGATCAATAAAATGCTAATTTGATAACTGAAATAAACTAACATTGTTTTATTATCATTTATAACTCTTTTGTTCGTTATAAGCAATTTATTAAAGACAAAAAATATATCTATGAACTGCATATAATTATGTAGTGCATGCATCCATTGTTGTATCATATATGTCTGGTAACACATGACATTGTCCATGTATGTGAGTATAGAGAAACAAATACAGTTTGGTTGTCCTCAAAGGCTTAATTATGTTATCAGATTGAAAACTGAAGCAAGGAAAATCACAAATGAGAGAATGAAAAAAATATGAACCAATCACTTGATGACACCTGCCATGGCAGCCGAAGGTGTGAGGTGTAAGGTGTAAAATAAACAATATCTTTAAATAAATCACTATTAGAAACTACAATCACTTGAGTGCAAATGACAATGTTTTCACTTGCATCAGTTACAAAAAAGTATTATTAAAACAAGTTAATGATGTGTCTACTATTTACTCTGCAGACATTGATGCCAGGTTGTATCAATTATGATTATAGATGGCAAACAAATGGAAGCCCAGTGGTGATTAATTATTCCTAGTATCATGCAATAAACTATTATTTGAATTTACTAGTGGGATATCAAATACAAAGGTTAGTTTATTACAAAGCAAGGCACCATAATGTTATCAATTGTGGCACTGTCATAGGCATCTTGTCCTCTATAATGTCATCAATTGTGGCACTGTCATAGCCATCTTGTCCTCCATAATGTTATAAATTGTGGCACTGTCATAGCCATCTTGTCCTCCATAATGTTATTAATTGTGGCACTGTCATAGACATCTTGTCCTCCATAATGTTATTAATTGTGGCACTGTCATAGACATCTTGTCCTCTATAATGTTATCAATTGTGGCACTGTCATAGACATCTTGTCCTCTATAATGTTATCCATTGTGGCACTGTCATAGCCATCTTGTCCTCTATAATGTTATTAATTGTGGCACTGTCATAGACATCTTGTCCTCTATAATGTTATCAATTGTGGCACTGTCATAGCCATCTTTTCCTCTATAATGTTATCCATTGTGGCACTGTCATAGCCATCTTGTCCTCTATAATGTTATTAATTGTGGCACTGTCATAGACATCTTGTCCTCTATAATGTTATCCATTGCGGCACTGTCATAGACATCTTGTCCTCTATAATGTCATCAATTGTACCACTGTCATAGACATCTTGTCCTCTATAATGTCATCAATTGTACCACTGTCATAGACATCTTGTCCTCTATAATGTCATCAATTGTACCACTGTCATAGACATCTTGTCCTCTATAATGTCATCAATTGTACCACTGTCATAGACATACTGAATCCTAAGAGTGACAGTGCAATGATGCTGGAATGACATTATAGTGATCAACATAAATGGACCCATAATTCAACATAAGCAGGCCCTTAATTCAACATGATAGGCAGGATTAGTATCATCATTGACCTCGTGTCATCAATGGTTGAGTCAGACAGCGATGGAATTGGCCCTATTATCCTCCATAAGCATGTCAATTTCTTATATTGGAGTAGGTTATGTGATATTAATCAACAAAATTGGTCCCTACTTGCACAGGGCATGACGTCCTCTACACTGCTTACTGATGAGTGCTATGTCTTCCCATGGTTGTTATTTCTCTCTTATGCCCTCTAAGTCAGTCACTCAACCAGACAGCGACAACAGTTGAATGATGGTACATCTGTTGATTAGCATATCAACAACTGCTTGAACTCATGAAACAAGCTGTTTATGGAGAAGGAGGAGGAGAACAAAACTCTGGTATCAAGCAAAGTGTTAGTCTCTATGTACTTAAACTAAGAGCAAAACCAACAAGTTTAGTCAAATTCAACAAATAGTTTATTTCACTAGAATACAAAATGAAAATTTAAAAAGAACTTTCAGTATTTTGAATTAATTTCCAAGTAATTTTAAATGTTCTATCACAAGTTTAAATGTACAGAGTGTTTTGACTGAATTCCAGTGCAATTCTGGATGAATTCCAATTTTAATGTGCTGAAATACCAATAAGCTGGAGTAGTGTTGATGTGCTAACAGTCTAGATGTATCATAAGGATATAATACAAAATGTCTTTGAATGAATGCAAAATAATCCCAAAATAGTGATATAGTCTGAAAAGGATCAATGAACACATTGTAATTCCAAGGATTAACTGAAATAAATAAAACCGCTATAAAAATCTGAACACAACTTAAAGAACAATTCTCAGGTAAACAACTTCTATATAAAAACCTAAGACACAATAACAGGACCAGGGTGAATCATAAATAAGATCAGGTCTTTTCACTTAAAGTCTAATCAATGAACATTACAAACATTTGGTAGACTAGGAATTTTCCTGGGGAAAACCAATAATATGAAGTCCAAGTAAACATGTTTATCCACTAGCCTTAATTATATTAAAATATCATCTACAATAATATATATAATTTAGCTATGTAATATGTTGTTTACAAAATGATCCATACAATCTATGATCATGGACAAAAGCCAAATAAATAATACAGATATACATAACAAAAGATAATAATGCTTGTGAGCATATTTCATTATGTTGTCTAGCTGAGGTTCTGCTAGTAGAAAAGGGCAATATAAAAAAATGGAGGGGAGGAAGTTTAATATTTACCTAATAGTTCAATATTGGTCTCTCTTTATCTCTGCTCTATTGAAACCAAAATCTTTAAAAGATTTGACATGTAATTGTAAAAGCATTAATGTGTTGAAGGTTTTATAGCACTCTCAATTCCTATTGTGTGCATTAATATTGTTCTGTGCTGAGAGTTCTCCTTTAAGTCCACTGTCTGCATGGCATATACATAGCTAGCTAAGTTAGTTTAAGTAAGCCAGGAAACTATTCAATATAGTTGGTATGTACAATGTTCCAAAGCTCACTGGTATTATCTATTGGATACATCTACTCCAAAATAATATTTTTCACATACATGAGCTCTTCCAATGTGTCTCTTTCCTGAATGAGTTCTTGACTGACTATTAAACCACAAACTTGGACAAGAGAAATTAGTTCATTTGGAGTTGATAAAGAAATGTCAGATTAAGTTAGGAGTATCATTTATAGCAGTTGATCAAAGCTAAATAAATTCCTGTACAAATCAGACATTTATTTAAGTCATTGTGGCTTATTTTCTGCAAAGTATTATTGGAATGACTGGTATTAAATTTTGTCTTTATAAAAAAGTGCTAAAGTGGGTACAAGAATAACACTGCATTGATTCTACAGGAATTTCTGCATCTACTGTCTGTTACAAATAATACATCTAACTGAAATCAACATTTATTTACCTGCACAAAATAACTGAACTCTCGTGTCTTTTTCTGCTATTATTTTTAATCTGTTGAAGTATTTTTCTTAAGAAAAATGGATGCCTATCAGACCATGCATAAAATGGATGCCTATTAGACCATAATTAAATGTATGCCTATCAGACCATGCATAAAATGGATGCCTATCAGACCATAATTAAAGGTATGCCTATCAGACCATGCATAAAGTGGATGCATATCAGACCATGCATAAAATGGATGCCTATCAGACCATGCATAAAATGGATGCATATCAGACCATGCATAAAATGGATGCCTATCAGACCATGCATAAAATGGATGCCCATCAGACCATAATTAAATGTATGCCTATCAAACCATAATTAAATGTATGCCTATCAGATGATGCATAAAATGAATGCATATCAGATCATGCATAAAATGGATGCCTATCAGACCATGCATAAAATGGATGCATATCAGACCATGCATAAAAAGAATGTCTATCAGACCATGCATAAAATGAACCTCTATCAGACCATGCAAAAAGTGGATGCCTATCAGACCATACATAAAATGGATGCCTACCAGACCATGCATAAAATTAATGCATATCAGATCATGCATAAAATGGATGCCTATCAGACCATGCATAAGATGGATGCCTATCAGACCATGATTAAATGGATGCCTACTAGACCATGCATAAATATACTAATACACAGCATCTTATATTTCATAAGTTAATGAAACTCACTAAAGCATGTAGAAATCATAATTTTTTTTATAAATTTTATATAAAATAAATGTTCACTTAATATCCTTTTAAGAAGCCATTTTTAATAGAATTTTAAACTGTAACAATCAATTTCTGATTTTTTTCATGTCTCTTAAATTACATGTGATCAAAACCTGATGTCTACTCAATCCATTTCATCATATCCAATACAGGTTTTTTTTCCATCAGGTGCATCATCATCATCATCTTTCTCCTGGACTCTTTTTGTGCCCTTGCTGCTGTTCAGGGACAAATCACCCAGGATGCTGAAAGGAATTTGGGCTGAATCAGGATTTTCAATCCTGGGAAAACCATCAGAGCTTGTAAGTCCAACCTGTGATGCATCATTTTCAATCTGTCGCAATGCCTTGTCCAATGCCTGCACAACATGACGGGCATTATCACATGTAAAACACATTGGTGGACTAAGAGTCATCACATTCTTATCTGGTCCTTCGTTGGCGATGATGATTTTCTGTTCCTTAAGCCTGAAAAGATTATTCATATTTCAATGACAATCCAAATATAGTCAAACCTGTCCAACCAGTCATGAATATAAATGTTATGTGTGTAATGGTCACCTGATTTATGTGGTCAGCAGCCTCATACTTCCTAATCAAACAATGGTTTCTCCTTGCCTTAAGTGGTAAATGATGCTGATCTACAGTAACCACTCAAATCAAGGCAAATTTTTGCATCATAAGGAAGACATTATTTACAGACAAGAATAAAATGTGAATAGATATGCAAACATTTCTTAACTTGTTTGTACTCACTGTACTCTAGTCACACAGTTAATATAATTCAAAGGTGTCATTATGCCATATTTGAAATCAATGCAGTTTTTACCATGGTAACCAAAGCAATTCATTTGCTGGATGGTGGTAATTGTAGTTCTGTTGTTGCAGCAGGATTGGAAATCACCTTTTTATACCAGTGTGACAGGTATATTGTTATATCTTCTTTAATTAGCCTGTGAATTACAGCCATCTCTAATTTTTTTTAGAAAGGGGGGGTGGTGGTGAGAAAGAGGTATGATTTACATCCCTTTTCATTTGGGTAAGGTGTCAATCAATATTTAAAACATGTCTGTAAAGTCAGGCAAAGTTTCAATTCGTCTGTCATAATGTATAGCCATATGTGACTTCTTTTGATTCCCTATTCATTACAGGTTTCTCACACAAGCTGTCATTTGATCTTAAGCTGAGCAACTTTGAGCTAGCTAATTCAGATATTGTTTCTGAAGTGTCAACAGCTGTTTCCAAGCTAAATTTATACAAGATGGCTTACCAGATGTCAATCACGAAAAAATTAAGATCAGTGTTTATCTCAAGTCAGTGATGATTTATTTAATTGGATTGAATTAAAGTGAGCAGGAATCTCAAGTGGAACATACCGTATTTTCCCGCATATATCCCGCGTGTTATACCAGATTTTACAAACCCCGCAAGGGAGGGGGGGTGCGGGTTATATAAGGGTGCGGCCTATATCACAATTTTTTTTACACATAATAATATTTCAATATATTGTTTGAAAAACATAACTACATAACTTATACATTGTTCTAGTTTTGTTTTGCTAGGGTTGGATATTATGGCTACTACGGTGACTTTACAACAACTTACGGTATCGGGACCAAATCAACATTTCGGGATAAAAACTTAAAATTTCGTATCCATCACGTTTTCATAATCAATATTTTATTTTATATGTGTCGAAACACATCGGTACTTCATCCATGTTAATAATGGCAGAATGGGGAAGGTCAAGCTCCTGAATTTCCTTGGCGACGTATTCACGAAAATCATCCATCTTCTTCTCCCAATTCTCGGGTAGACGTTGGCCGACGGTCGTTTGTGTTCTGACTGACAATTGGTTCCTCTTCATAAATTTATATACCCAATTCACTCCTCCTTTGAAATCATCAATGAGCTTCTCTGCCGCCATGAGTTTGGCCTTCAGTTTGATGGCAACTGTCGAGACTGGTCGGTTGTTGTCCCGCTGGGCCACGATCCACTGCTTCAGGTCAGCTTCAAGGTGAGGCCATTTTGCTTTAGGTCCGCGACGAGCACGTTTTCGTGGATTCATCTTCTCCAACGTTCCTTTTTCTTTTCTCCAACCTCGGATTACACTCTCATCAATATCAAATTTTCTGCCTGTGGCTCTATTGCCATGCACTTCAGCATACGCAATGGCAGTTAGCTTGAAGTCAGCTGTGTAAGACTTTCGTTTCGGCATTTTTTAAATTAAACAGAAAGAAATTATTTAAACTTGAATCTACACTTCACAAGAATACAAGATTACTTAGAAATGTCCGTGTTTATGTAGCCTGTAGTTGAGGCACAGCTCCTATAGACAGTCTACGCGCACAAGCACTGTGTACCGAGCCTGAATAGTTACCGGTAAATGACGTTATGTGAGCTACATTCAAAATTGACAATTGTGGCATTCAGCCTCAGAACCGCACACCATCGCATATCCGGCTCACAAGTACCTGGCTTCAAAATTCAAATCTGCCGACTGCCAGCCGGAATATATTGGAGGCAGGGTGACTAACTTGAACTGATGCAGAGGGATGATTATGGACCGGGTCAAACTGACTTGATAGCGTAAATACAAATTTGCATGTTGGGCGGGTGAGTGAAAATTTATTAGTTGTAGTATCGTTCGTCATCCACATGTGAGCATTGACGAATTCGGTCCTTCTAAAAACAGTAATGGTAGACAATGTGAACATACACATAAAAGTTCATCAATCTATGGTTGCGGGTTATACAAAGGTGCGGGTTATGCCAATGATTTTTTACACAAAACCCCAAAACCCGCGGGCTATATGAGGGTGCGGATTATCTGCGTGTGCGGGATATATGCGGGAAAATATGGTAAATAGAGAAGAACATACGATACATCATATTATTATGATCTTGCTGAAAAGTGCCCATAAAATAATAATAATAATAATAATAATAATAATAATAATAATAATAATAATGATAATTATATTTGATGCATGGCATTTGTTTATTAACTAAATATGAAAGGTGAACCTGTGAATAAAGATCATATTTGTGTAAAGACCAGTTTTGCTTTTTCTGGGTGGATACTACTGACACTGTTGTGTATTACTTAGTTAAATTAAAAATTAAGCCAGTTAAATATATTTTCTAAGAAGCTAACTGTAAAAGGATTAGCTAAGCAAATTTGTAACAGCTGCAGATAACTGGATCCCCTTATATACCATAAGAGACTAGAAGTTCGAGTCCAAAAGTATTGACCTGGTGTCAGGATAATGTGACTGACTGGGATGTCATGCTACATGTCTGCGGCATGATGACCCAGTGCTAGACATCACTTTAAACTAGCACAATGCACACATCGTAGTGATCCAACTACTTTTTTTTAAAAACTACGTTAAAAATCCTAATCACATCATATCTGAAGACAAATTGAGTCAAACTGCAAACAACAAAGCTCAAAGATCTGCCATTGCAAAATGCACTACACATCAGGGCCTATGTTGTTTGGTTTACTGATTACTCCTAAAAACTCCACAGACATATTATCTGCTGACACTTTATGTGACAGCAGATCTGGGTCTATGCAGTTTGCAATTGGACTAGTCTTATAAATGAGTACATACAGTAATTATCTAGGATTTGTTTGATTATTCCCACCATCGTCCCTGTACATACCATATTCTCTGTGTGTTCATGGATTTTTTTAAACTCAAAAAGTGTTTGGCAGTCCCAAGGGGATCACTGCACATGATCACAAAAAAGTGACATTGTCCACTTGAGAATTAGCATGTTTTTATAGAACCCCATGGAATGACTGGAAATTCAAATCTGAATGAAAGAAAAAATATAACACTAAACATTATAATCATCATCAATCCCGTAACCCAAGAGGCTGTTGGGGCACCATAATTGACTTCATAAACCAATTCTCTCCCTTCTTTCACTGTTCTTTACTGCACTTTGGGAATCTCCAAACCCCATGCCTGTCCACTTTTATAATATTGTCTTCCCACCTTTTTCTCTCTGCCTCATCTTTAGCACCCCTGCACTGTGCCTTGCAGGATTGTTTTTTTTCAGTACAGATAATCTTGAAACATGACAATACTACTTTATTTTGTGTTTTTTCACAGTGATCATGAGGTCTTCATAGGGTCTGATGATTCAATGGATCCTGTTGTACAACTCTTCGTTTTTTACATGATCAAATAATGATATGCCCAAGATTTTGCAGTAGCATCTCATTTAGAAGGTTTGAATCCTGTAAATCTAATGCATGCATCCATGTTTCAAAAGCATACAGAAAAATGGATATGAAAATCAAGCCCATTAGCTTTATTTTAAAACCAAGAGCAATATTGGTGTGTTTCCATATTGGTCTCAACCTTGTTATTGCTGCTGTTGTCTGGGCAATCCTGCAAAATAGTTCTGATTTGGTGCTCCTTCCTGCTCTTCAGCAATAACTTTCTCTGCTTCAGGTTTTAATCTGTTGAGAATTATCTTCAGCATGACTGTGGGTGGCTGATCAGATGGATGGTTCTGTAGTTTTGGCATAGCTGTAGGTTTCCTTTCTCGGGGAACACGATAACCAAAGATTGCGTCCATGTGGTGGGCCATTATCCTGTCTGCCATATCCTGTTGCAGATTGTTGTTAAGGACTGTGACTATCTCTTCTCCTCCTGCTTGAATGAGCTCTTCTGGTATGAATATACAGGGTCTACCTCAATACATTAGCTTGGTTCATTTAAGGTACCATTTCTGAGCTCTCACATGGCCCTGTTGATGATCTTCAGATGTGGAGTTCAGAAAAGAAAGAAGCACATGTCATGACAAGCCATACAATACCATTGCCAGCTGCATGATTTATGTTGTGACAAGCTCTTGGGTAAATGTTAAATAAAAATAATATATTGCACAGAGTACATTTTTACTTAGTGTGCAAATATGTACAAATTTCGAAAAATTTCTGTGCCCTGCAGCATCTCTGTTGTTCTTGTCAGATCAAGTAGTGGATATAACATTCTGGGGATTCCTGTGGATACTACAACATTTCAAGAACTGGACATTTCTAGTCATACCATTTGTTAAAAGTTTAATCAATGATGTTTAAGGAAGAAAAAAAATTAAATCCAAAAGCAGGTTAAGCACAATACAGGCATCCTTGCTCCTTTTCAAGATATGTTGGTTTCTATTGTTGGTTTAGAAAGCACTTTCAACACATCATTGGACATATCATGCAAAGTCGCCCCAAAGAAGATGACCCAGTCTGGCTGGGTGGGTAATGAACCTATGTCTCTTGGATTATGAGTTCAATGCTCTGCCAAGTGAACTATCACAGCTCCAAAAATATGGTTAAATACCCAGTCTGTCTTGAAACAGGCAATTAGTTGGTGGTCATCAATCCAAGGTTAGAATTTCCTCTTGGTTTTCTGGTCCCCTTTAATCCAAAGATCAAACACAGAAAGTATGAAAAAAAGTTGTTAGAACTTGCTCATACAAATAGTACAAAATAATTAAATTGACAGGATTTAAAAATAATATATTTTCAACAGTATATCACATATTTAAATTTGTAAAACTGTTTTTAAAATTAACCCATTAATGCTTATGCCAAAAATATTAAGATCAGATGACAATGGCCTGCATGTCAAATTTTATGCAAAACTCTAACCAAACGTTAACAAAAATGTTAACAACAATGCCAGAAACTGCTATAGAGGTGACCACTGTGACTCACTTATGGAATTCTGGGTGCCCCGAGTGGCTGAGTAGTCTAAAGCACTCTCTGTTACTGATCACTGCCATCTCACCTCTGTCTGCGTGGGTTCAAGTCTAAGATTCGGCTAATGTAGTGATGTGAGAAAACTTGCCAGTAGCTTCTCGTGGTTCAGTGGTTCTTTCTGGGGGGTTTCCTGGGTTCTTCCTCCACCAATAATACTGGCTTCAATGTATAGCCTATCTTGTGCTGAAAAATGGCAATAAACCCTACAACAACAACAACAATTATGGAATTCTGCAAAACATAAATTATCTAAGCTAACAAAATACAGAGCCAAGTATTTACAAGAAAAATATCATACTTGTAAGCCAGAATCTCTGCAGCTTCTTTGGCAGGTTTTCTACTATGTTTGTCCATCACAATCTCCACTCCAACCAGCAACCCAATACCCCTAGAAATACAATAAAAAATTTAATTCCTCAATTATTTAAGTTATATATTTTAGTTCTCTTGGATTTTAAGCAAAATTTCAGTCATATTGCTATGATGTCTGCAGTATGACAGTTTGGAATTATCTCTAGCACTGCGGCATCATCTGCAGACACGTATTTCCTTTCAAAATTATTACACTCTGTGTAACAAGGTGTTCATGAAATGACCGATTAAAATCTAACTCATATTACAAATTCTGCAAGCTATCATTGGCAATAATATCACACCTACATATAATTATAACATAAATAAGATCTGAGGATAAATTAGTTTCATTTTTCACAATTTTATCGTTGTCAAGAATGTAACACAAATTTCCTTGTAACCACATGAACTGAGAAATTTAATAATTCTGCTGAATCATCATTATTCCTTCCCACAAAACAATTTCAGACATATATCTAGATTTTACAACACTTTTATCTTAAATATCATACATTCATAATTCAGAAGAACAAATATTAGTTTAGAAAACCATTAAGGTTACTTCAAAATATTCACTACAAGTTTACAAGGATATCAATGACAACTTCTCCAAAACTAACTGTAAAACAAAGTGACTCAGTAAGCATTTATTATTGCATTGTCATTCGGATAAAAACAAACAAACTGCTTAATAAGAGAGAAAGACAAAGACCTCATTCACACTGGTCATCATGTATTACAGACAAAGACCTCATTCACACTGGTCATCATGTATTACAGACAAAGACCTCATTCACACTGGTCATCATGTATTACACACTGATTTAAGACAATGCCAACTGCACTACAGCACAAGCTGGGTAACAAGATATCTCATTATACCAGTACTGGCATTGTATGGCTTTTCACTACAGATGTGAACCTTTGAACAAAATATGTCTCCATGATGTTAATGTTTTAAACAAAACGTGTTTAATCATAATAGGGATTCTGATGACCCTGGTACACAAAGGTCATTTGACAAGCACATAAGTCTGGTTTACAGTGTATTATATGTTTTTTTTCTGGTCTTGTTTCAGATATTCTAACATTTATGTTTTGTTTCAAATAGAACTCTAATGATTAGCCTGAATTTGGCAGATTTATTCCTTATCTGTTGAAATGATTTATATAGTGTTCCAATCAGGAAAAGTTAAAAATTTTCATTTCTATTATAATTTTTTTCATTCTTATTCCTTGGAAAAGTTTCTATTCTTTTCTTTACATCATTTTTATTTAACATATGGTGTCTATTCACTGATGCCAACCACGGATATACATTTTCCCAAAACTCTGAATCAGTCCTGATGAAAGATGATGGACAAGAATGCAAACATTTCATCTTCCCTTTTATGAACTTTGTAAAATTTTCATTGAGATATGAAGCAGGAAGTAATAACTCATTTTGATATTAGAATTTATCCGAATTGTAAGCACCATGTAGTAATGATATGCTATGTTTTTCAAGAAATAGTGATTTTTCAAGTGAAGGGTCTTATTGTTAGGGCAGAGCTCAAATAAATCAAATCTCCAATAGTATTACTCAAACTGACCTTACAGTAGCTTTCTTATATATCCTGAAAACAGTGCTTATACACAAAAAACTTCCCAAGGCATTTTAATTCTGAAACATATCCAAACATTTTCAATGTAAAATATTACATATTTTACTCTTAAGGAAGAATTAAGGAAGAACCTAAGGCACAAAATTTAAAGTTAATAATTGCAGCTTCCAAAAAAAACATATTATTACACATTGATAATGTAATACTAAATTCTACATATCAGTTAAAAAGAAGCAAGAATGTAACACAAAGTGGCAAATCACTGATAAATTCTGCATACTGTCGGCTTTCATGCCTTTGCATGGACAAGACGATAATGATGAATCAGACTGATTACATGCATTTATAAGCCTATCAGTTAAGTAATCACCTGACATCCCCCATCATAGGGTGGGTTGGCATAATGGCTCTGAAGCCATCAACAAGACATTTTCCAACAGACTTTGCCCCAGACATCATCTGCTCATTGTGTATCACATCCAACACTGCCTTGCCCATAGCACAAGCGACAGGATTTCCACCAAACTACATGAAATGTAAAGTATCACCACATCACATCATATGTCTCTCTCTGTCTGTCTGTCTCTCTCTCTCGTAACTAGTATAAATCTAACTAGCTAATATAAAACACATCAATCTATGTCATGCTTTTCATAAATAACATCAATCAATTAAATTAAAGACATGTATTGCTTGTGACAATAAATAGTACATGCACCTGGATCCAGTTTCAATACTCCCTGTATTAATTACCTTGCAGCTAATCTTCACTGCTTTATTAAACATCAAGAATGTAATATACATAGACCAGAAGGAAATTTTAAGGTACACTTAAGGTCTCCTCTGTTTTTACTTTATTATGAAAATAATTAATAATTTTACTTCAGAAAGAAAACTGGAGATACACTGACAATGAGGCATGTATAATATTTCCTACAGCATGTATAGTGGTCAAAACACAATCCAAACATATTAATATGGAATGTTTTTCATGCTGTAATGAAATTTATTCATGGCTCATTTTGCCGAATACACGACACTGTGACAGTAGATAAGAAACATAATTAAAAGTTTTTTGTTGTTTGATAAAAGTCAGGAGAAAAATCACATTAACTTTGTTGTTTACTATTAGAGAATTTTTTGTATGTATTGATGTGGAATATGGAAATCTCACCCAAAGAAATATAATTTTGTGTGCAAAAACTTGGCCAAGACTATCCTACCCACAAATCATGAGCCCAAGTGTAGGGTATTTATTCCACATCTATATATACATGATCCCATGTGTATGGTACTTCCCTAATCCAAAACTATACATACAGTCATGATCCCAAGTGTAGTGTATTGCTCTATTACACATTGGCACATCTATACAAACATAATCCCATGTGTAGGGTATTTCCATGTTTCACATCTATACACACATGATCTCAAGTCTAGGTTATTTCTCTATTTCATATCTACACACACATGATACGATGTGTAGGGTTTTTCCTGCTCAATATGAATATACATAATTTATTATTTATTTTATATTTCTGTGTCCATGACATGGTCTATAAACAAAATGGCACCACAATGGTAATGTCTGGACATTAAAAAAACAAAATGTCCAAAGGCTATTTATTATATTTTTAAAACTGGCTTAACTTTGAGTGAGGCAAGAAAATGCTAAATGACTATTATGTCATGAATGTAATGAAATCAATAAAGAAGTCATAATAGCAACGTGCCCATCAAAACCCAAATTTGACATAATGTGAGGTATGAAAATGATCATGTGAGGTAGAACTAGTCATGTGAGGTAGGATAATGTGAAGCAGAATAACAGTCATGTATCATAGGATAATGATTATGTGATGTAAGATAATGATAATGTGAGGTAGGATTATAGCCATGTGATCTTGACTCATGGTCATGTGAGGTAGGATAATGTGAAGGATAACATTCACATGGTAGGATAATGGTCATGTGAGGTAGGATAATGTGAAGGACAACATTCACATGATAGGATAATGGTCATGTGAGGCAAGATAATTATCATGTGTGGTAGGATAGTGTCAGAAGCCACCAAGCGTCAGAAGCACACCTAAATGATAAAGCTGAAACAGACAAGAGTAATAATATATACTGCTACCACATTCCTTGTGGAATGTCCAGCATGAGCATTCCATATTTAGAACAACTAATCATCATGGATTTTGTCAAGCAAATGGCTGATAGTACTGGTATAAAAAAATAAAAATAGGGCTTTTCTTGGGCACTTTCCTCAAGACCAAGAACAAAAATTGTTCAGATAATTTGCCAATGGATGATTTGCATTAAGTTTCAATACTCACGGTGCTGGAGAATTCTTTCAGACTATCTGAGACCTCCTTAGTGGTCACCACAACTGCCATTGGATGACCATTACCCAGCGGCTTACCCACAGTCACGATATCTGGTACCACATCTGAAATATTAGGTATGCACTCTTAATGCATATGCTCGCTTAGAAGTCAAATCCAACTGCAAGTTGCACAGACCCAGATCTGCCATCACAGAATGCACCAGCTGATCTGGCTCTTTGCAGTTTGCTAGGAGTAGTCTCCAAAATGACAACACAGACCCTGATCTCCTGGTGCATTATATGACAATAGATCAAGGTCTAAGCTGTTTGCAGTTGGACTCAACTTATAAGTGAGTATATACAGTACCTATTATCAAGCTCAGTTAATTCAACAATTATCACAGTACAGGGGACAACTATAATTTTTACCAAGTAGCCTGGATGATTGAAGAAGGATGTGTAGGAAACATGTCTTAAATTCCAATTATGATTCATTTTCTATGTAAACAGCTACTTAAACTTTTCCTGAATGATTTTTAGTTGCCAGGGCTAGTAAGAGTATTATCATCCTAATACAGTGGGCTACTTAAACTTTTCCTGAATGATTTTTAGTTGCCAGGGCTAGTAAGAGTATTATCATCCTAATACAGTGGGCTACTTAAACTTTTCCTGAATGATTTTTAGTTGCCAGGGCTAGTAAGAGTATTATCATCCTAATACAGTGGGCTACTTAAACTTTTCCTGAATGATTTTTAGTTGCCAGGGCTAGTAAGAGTATTATCATCCTAATACAGCATATCATTAAAACTAGAATATGCATGGTTACAAACAAAGGATCTATAAATTTAAGGCAGATTTTTTTCTCCTGACCCAATCATGAATACAATTCCTTATAAATGCTCTTTCAATTCATTATAAAAGCTCTTTCAATCGTTAAAAAATCAATATAATAGGATTGTGAGAAAGTACTGATGTAACACTATTTGTCACTGTGTAACATATTATAAACCTTAAAGTAACCTTTAAGTTCAAAAGCAATTCAGAATTTGAGCACAAAAAATAAGACCCAACCTTCATACCAAAAGGTACCGCTCCAGTGGCTTAGTGGTTAGAGCATCTGCCGTGGAAGTGGGAGGTCGTGGGTTTGATCCCCGGCTGAGTCATACCAAAGACTTACAAATATGGTACTAACAGCTGCCTCGCTTGATGCTCAGCATTAAGAGGTTAGTGTTAGCACTGGTTGGCCTGGTGTCAGGATAATGTGACTGGGTGGGACATCGTGCTACATGTCTGCGGCATGATGCCCCAGTGCTAGATATCACTATAAGCTGCCACACTGCAGACATTGTAGCAATATGACTCAAAAATGTTAAAGTTACATTAAAAATCTTAATAAAACAAAAAATCATTTCACAAGGTGAATAATGAGAAGATCTATGATATCACCTGTAGTACAAGTCTCATGGGTCATGTATGTGTATTTACTCATTTTAAATTAGATATAAATTGTTCTTTTAAAATTTAACTAATTTTCTTTAACCAAAGTCTATTCAATCCTGATTACTGAATGTTCTGCACCTTAACTATCATCAAGAAACTTCCTGATGAAAATTATCTGTCCACATGTGTCATTCAATACAGATTGTATTGGACCATGCCTTTACGTTAATTTTGTCCAAAAAGGTCTATGTACTTTAATATTGATTTTACCATATGCAACTCTCAGGATAACTAAATAATGACCTTCCACAGGAATATGGATTGTATACAAATCCAAATGAAGTCAATACTTTCCATTTAAAAGGTATGTATAATCAAATTCTAAACTGACACCCATTACTGAAATAGTTGCAGACTTACCAACCCTGATGAGTCCGTCTCAGTAAGGCAGTTATTTTTTTGGTAGGATTGACCAGTTTTCAGTAAGGTGTAATCATTTCACAAGGTGAATAATAATAATCAATAACTGCTAACTGTAAAGCTGGAAAATGTAATTAAAAGTTTGACACATCGATGATAAACATTATGTTCAACTGAAAAGTTTGTAAAGTATGTGTAGACTTATTTACCACTAGTACAGTTGCACAAACTCTAGTACCAAACTATATGAAGCTCAATGGCTTGTTGCAATCTCTCAACTTCAACTTGAAATAATTCTTGGAAATTCTTTTTCCATTTCACATGACAACTGCAATCATATCTCCCGCCATGAGACATACTCAAATGGCATGTGTTATCCAATAAACATAATTTTGTACTTTCCAGCTCTTATTCACAAGAATCTGAATACTCCTTTTTATTCTTCTGTGTTGATTATAAACGCTTTTCTAAAAGCATCTTTTCTTTTACATCTTAAAGATGTATTGCTTTCTGGATGCCATTTTTAAAAGCTCAATAACCAACAGTTTGATCATGCAGACACATCAACATGAACGAAAAGGTGCAGTTTAAAGTGTTGGGGGGGAGGGGTGCTACTGTAAAGTTTGTCTGGTTCCCCAACTAATTTGACTAATTCCCAAGATGAAACATGGATCCAAATAAAACACTGATGAACCAATTATCCCAATGTTTCAGTAATGATCATTTTTCTGTAGTTTTTGCTAGTATGAAGTAAGTACATATGTTAATGGTAATGTTTGTAAGACTTATGGCAAAATTGTAAGAGTTGGCAGGTCTGTAGTTGGTGCTGAATGCCTACATGACCTGTGTGACTGACTTGCACTATATGTAATTAGATTCAGAATTGTTTGATGCCAAAGGATAACTAAATCAGCTTACCCTGTGTCTGAAAGCCCCAGAACTTTTCACCTGTTCTTCCCAGCCCAGTCTGTATTTCATCTGCAATACACAATCCACCTGCCTCTCTGACATACCTGTAAAAGAGAAGTTTCAAATGGGATATACAGTAAATGTCCTTGATTCTTGAATGTAGTGTATAAAATCTGCATGCTTGCAATGAGTGCACCGAACTCTTTCTATTAATTTTATCTAAATCTGAGTGCACATTTTTCAAGCACAGAGTTAGTAATGTATTGACAAGCTCAGCCAATCCGATGCAAAATCATCTCATTAATGTATATGAATATTGATCCTAACTATTCTCATTCAAGGTCTTAATCATTTAAGATTATTTATCAAGTTTGATCAATCACATACAATGTCACCTTATTTATATGCATAGATCCGACATAGTACTCAACTTACACTAACCTAAATTTCATCAAATTCAGATAAAAACCATGATTTTCAGAATGGTAATAAGCTTATCCAATCATAAGTAAGATCACCTAATTAATTAATATACATGAATCTTGCTCACAACTGAGCCCATCCAAGATCGTTAAAATACAAAATTCAGACTTCAAGTTCAATCAAAACAAGATCAAATTATTGTTACATATATCTGATTTAAATCGTATTTATTTTTAATTTAATTGTTTGTCAGTTTTAATTTTTTTAAATTCTATTACACGCTATTATAATGTAATCTTGTTTACGTGATTTGGAATTTTGTTTCAGAAAATCAATTTGATCTAACTCTTTTTGTAAACATCTAAGTCTGACCTTAATTCAAAATGAGTAACAGCCAAGTAAACAAGTTTTTTTTTTTTATTGTGGGATAAATAAGAGTGAGAAAGAGGTTGTATTGGAACATGTGACCCTAGACTTGTAAATAGTTTTTACCTTGATTCAGAACCTCATTCAGTGAAGTAAACAAATTTTCAAAAAATTTATTCTTAGAGTAAAATGATTGGGTTTTGTCTGGGTACATGATGTAAACATGATCAAGTGGCCCTCATATGTTGTTTTCTTTGTGTTTATTTGACTGTGTAATCTTTGTCTTTAGAGAAATAATCTCAGTTTGGGTTTTAAACACTTGATGTCAAGGTGTTCATTTTGTTGTGACCAGTTTGGATTTATACAGTTTAATCTTTATTCAGATTATTTGGATTTTAAAGATTAATTTTTTTCTTCTGGAAATATTTGAGTACTCATATAGAATTCTTGGACAAAGACATTTCTTGAAATTTTATTTGGAATCAAACACCGGAGTGTTGTTTCTTGTGATTCTACAAGGAACTGTAGATAACAGTACTATACAGGTTATAGCATATGTCATCACCCTCCATCTTGGATTTTCATCAGGACTCAAACTTGAAATTATTAGAACATTTCATTACAAGGACTTCTAAAATTTAAATTATTCTTGGATTATTTTTGGATTTGATTCATAAAACCGTAATTTTTTGGCCATTTTTCTATTGTTTTCCAGGCAAATAAATTATTTGTAAATTTTTTTAAAGCTTGTTGTTTTCACTCTTTCTTTGTTATTGTTTATTAGAGCCTAAACATGTAACAATATGGTTTCCAAAGTAGTAACAAGATCATCTCATTAGTATTCATTTCTTATTCATCATCAAATTTTTGTCCAAGAATTTGATGACATAAGCTTATACTCCAAGTTTTAAAAATATAGGATCCGAGATGTGGCTTCCAGAGTGATAACAAGATCTGTCAATATCTAAATTACTTCATTAACATGCTAGGTCAATATTAAACTTTTCCTACAATATACAGGTAAGCTTATATTTTGGTCTGATCGATATGAGGTCAAAATTATGGCTTCAAGAGTTAACGAGCACACAATGTACGCGACCCATTTTTGAACTTGTCCAAGATCTTAATGGTATAAGCATACATCCAAAGTTTGATCAAAATCAGGTCTAATCAGAAATACAGCCTCCAGAGTGCAAAAATACACAGTCAATTAGATGGAAGGTCACCTCATTAAAAGACACAGATCACACGCATTTTTAAACTCTTCCAAGATCTTAATGATATAACCACACTTGATCACAAAGGAATTAGAAACATGGATTCTAGAGTGGCAATAAAGTCAGCCAATCAGATGAAAGAGTACTTCATTATTATGTATTATAATGAGCATAATCAAAATCGTGTGGTATTTTGATGAAGCATACCCATGTTCTGAATCTGAACAAAACTGGAGCCTAAATATGGACAGAAGACTGGATATGCTGAAGTAAAGATGACACACATGACAAATGATGCACTATCCACAACAGACATATGGTCATACCATAAACTCACCTAGCTTTAAGTCCAGGAGATCTATGGTAATACTGGGATAGATGCTATTATGAAAACACAATGTCAGTCTTCTTAATTTTCAGAAAGAGTTGGAAAGTGTGGTTATTCTTAAGGAATGTGTCACTGCCTTTTAGACTGTTGAGCCTGTGAAAGCTTTAAGACTTTAGGAGAAAGTCACATAATGTAGTCAGGGAGGTACCATTTTGATGTCACTGCCTAAGACCTATGTTGCTGGTCTTTGAAATCCTGTGATGCTATGGAATTAAGTTGAGACCTCCAAAGACAGTCTCTTCCACAAGTGGTGCTTTTCTCAAAATGCTCTTGCAGTGGTCAAACAAGACCTTGGTGGTCTGTGGAGGTGAAGAACCACTGCCAACAGAGAAACTGAGGTGGAAAGAGCATGACATGATGTCTTCACTACAGCCTCCATTAAGCGCCAATTTCTCCAATATTTTAACCTGAAGGGGAATGTAGGTCCTGTGTGATATCCCAATGAGACATGCCAAACACTGAGTTAAGGAGCTTTCCTCAATGTCCAAACATTTTATTACTGCAATCCCCCAACACCTGGCCCAACTGTTAGGAAGGAGCAGGGAATCTTAATAGAGTGAAAGGAACCATCACCACTAGTTCCTTTTAGGACTCAAGTTGAATTCACTATGATAGAAACAACATTGTCATCCAGAATCTGTTCCAAAGGCAAGACATAACTGTCCTTCCCAGTAATCTTCTCTGGAATAAGAGATGTCTAAATGAAGTTTCTGTCATCCTGAAATCACTCACAGAGGGTGTGATGGGACTAACCCTACTCATTGTCCTCCTGAGAGAATGGGATCACTGATCCCTTCTTAATCATCATGGGAGTGGGGTAGGTAACAACCCAATCCCTATTCCTGAACTGATAAGCAAAACCCAGTGACTATTGACCAATGTTTGAATCCAAGTGATCAATGTACAGTTGCAGGTGGCCAATGACCAGTCAAAGGCCAGTTGACAATAAAGATCTGATGAATGAGCCCACTTATTAGACCTATCAAGTCATCACTAAGTGGGAGACTAGATTCAATCTAAGGTGTTTTTCTTCCCTTGGAAAAGGCCAAGGATCATTCCTCACAGACACTGATAGCTTCATAATGAGCAGCAAGGATCCTTGGCCCTTGGGCAATCTATTAAACACACAGAGGTGGAAATGACTTCTCCAACCCAGTAAGAGATCAAGCCCCCTCCTAGGTATCGAAGGGGTCATCCAAGGCCCTCTGTACATGGTGCAGTGACTTTCTGCCAAGTCCAACACTTGATCTATTTAGAGAAAACATATTGGACATCCTTCCATGCATGCACAACCAGTTGCATGATAGGCAGGTGAGGTGCATGTCTCATGTGATACTCTTATCCCACAAACTACATTATAATACTCACTGAAAGAAAAAAAGACAACTAAAAACTACTGCGAAGAAAACAAGATTGGTAATACTGCAATAAAGTAATGAAGAGAATTACAATTTACTGAAGCATCACATTCTAAGAATGGTGCAAAATGTCTTTAAAATTAAAAAAAATAACAAAAAACACCCATACAAAGCATGCATTAAGGAGATAAACAAATCAAGACATAATAGCCTGAAAAGACATATAAATACAAAAATGAAGGTGAATATATATATATATATATATATATATATATATATATATATATATATATATATATATATATATATATATATATATATATATATATATATAATTATGTACTAGGCCACTCACCCCTGCCATTTCCGATCAGAATTTACAAACTTAAAAATTGACCGCTCATGGCTAATGGAGATGGGGCTGTGTATTCTGTCATTGTGAAGAGGCTAATGAAAGGAACTTAGAGCTACCAAAAGTGAACTCTTTGTTAATGAAATTGATGATATGATGATTTTTTGATATGATTTTTCTTCATTTTTTGTGATGATAAAAAAAATGTAAATTGGTATTATAAGAATTAAATGATCATGGTTTGGTATTCATCAATATGTAATTTGTTACCTAATCACTATAGTTAACATAAAGTCCTTTGGACTTTATTTACTTTATCAATGATTAGGTAAAATTTACACATAAAAAATACCCAACCATGATCATTTAATCCTGTATTAAATGCTATTAGTTACAATATCATTTCAATTTATACATTTTGTCTAAAACACCTCCAAATTTAATTGCCTTCAATAATCCAAATGTTGAGATCCTTTAATTTTATGTATTCACAAAAGATCTGCACAGATCTTGGGTGCTTGTTGATGTTAAATACATATATATAAAAATTACAAATAAGAAATATGCTAATGGAACAATGTTGCTCCAGTAAAAAGCACATGTTCTACTGTAATGACTGTCAGACTTGAGACACGAAAAAAACAACTTTTTTTATGTCCCAAGATTTATTTATATACATTTAAAAATTATAACATTTTCGGTGTTCCGACACTAATAGATGTAAACTAAAAATTCTGGATAGAATTGGCAAGATCGCCATACTGTACACAGCAGTGATCATCTCTTGCTCGTTTAACAAATCAATAAACTGCTATAAACTACTCTGATTGTTTGTAAACTATTTTGCATGTGCATTTTTTTCCCAATTTTTTCAAAATTAAATCAAAGGTAAATAAAAACTTCAATAATTCAGGGGGCACTTAAGAATTTACAGTGACAGGTGTGGTTACACAGGCAGAAATTGCCGTAAATCTACAGTTGGATCAGGCCATACGGTCTTTGCTGACATGGTGCAGAAGAGTTTGGCAGCCCCTTAGTGATTGAGCAGACTTTTTTAGGATTCAACCATGAAATGAGAAAGGGGCAAAAAAAAAGTGCCCTAAAAATTGTGGAAACACTTCAAAGAAAAAGATGAAGATCATTCCTCTAAACCCTTTTCACATGGAATGAGCACAAACCTTTAAACAGAAATGATGCTGGCAAACCTCAGAGAACTGCCCTGATTGACAGAGAGCTAGCTATATACAGCATTGACATTGCAGCCTTGCATGAAACCTGCCTTGCAGGAGAGGGTGAACATTGTCAATGAGTTAGTAGCTACACCTTCTTTTGAAAGAAAAGAGATAGTGAAAGTGATTTGAGACCAGAGTCAGTTTTGATGTGAAGTCAATGTTCATTAGCAAGCTAGCTGAACTTTCATAGGGTCTGAATATCAGGCTTATGACCATCAATCAAATGGAAGAAAGCATGTGACGATCATCAGTGCCTACACTCCAACCATGGCCAATCAGGAAGAAGGACAATTTTTTTTTAAACTCCAATCTATCATAGCCTCATAAAATCTGACAAGCTCATCATCTCTCAATGCAAGAGATGGCTCTGACAACATCTCCCGGAAAGGGTCACTGGAAAGTATAGTTTCAGCCTGCAACATCAATAGTCTTCTATTGCTTCAAACCTGCGCAGAGCATGAACTACTCATCATCAACACTGTTTTATGCCTCCCTATCTACAACAGGACATCATGGATGCATCTCCTAAGTATTTCATTTCATCGACAACATAACAGTCAGGAACTGGCACAGGTAGGACGTATGGGTGACCAGGTCCATGTGTAGTAGAGAATGTTGAACTGAACACTAGCTTGTAGTCTCCAAGCTAAACACCTGTATCCAACCTAAGATATGCTCACAAGGCAAGAAGATTCCAGAATGGTTGAACATCACTAACCTGAAGAACTCCACATGATCTTTTTCAGCACTCTAGAAAACTATCTTCAGTCCACAGTCCACCCCTCTGAATACCCAAAATGTGGAGGCAGCCTGGGCGACCCTTGGAAAGATAGTCTACAACACTGCTTAAGAGATCTTCAATGAGAATTCCTACAAAATCAATCAGTTATTGGCTGAAAAACATCATCCCCACAAAGCACATATAAATGACGTGAAATTCACCTCAAAGAAAAAGGTCTTCAATAACATCCATAGGAATGTTAAACATAATCTTCAGCAAATGCAGGATTGAGTAACAAAGCTAATGAGATCCAAAACTTTGCTTACATGCATGATATAAAGAAGTTTTATGATGCACTGAATGAAGTCTATGGCCCTCATCATCAAGATCATCCTCTCTCCTCAGTAAAGATGGGAACAAGCTGATCCGTGACAATGAGAACATTCTCAAAAGGTGGGCTGAACACTTCAACCATGTTCTGAACAACCCAACATCCAGTAAAGATGGGAACAAGCTGATCCGTGACAATAAGAATTCTCAAAAGGTGGGCTGAGCACTTCAACCATGTTCTGAACAACCCAACATTAATCAATGATGAAGCAGCTAATTGTCTGCCCCATGTGCCAGTCAGTGAATCACTGGATGAACCACCAACCTTGTTAGAGACCCAGAAAGTGATATACATGTATCTGCTCTCTAGCGGCAAGGATCCTGGCTCAGATTCAATCTCAGCAGACATATACAAGGAAGACCATGCAGCTCTGACTCAAAAGTTTCATCAGTTGTTTCAGCTCATGTGGCGTAAAGATATCATCCCACAGGAATTTGAGTAAAGATATCATCCCACAGGAATTTGAGGATGCTACTGTTATACACCTGCATAACGACCAACCCTCCAGTCTCACAATTTGTGAAAATAGTGATAAATATTAGTGATTTTTTACATGAATTTGTGACGTGATCCTTGAGTCCGCAAATATTTGTTGGAATAAATGAATGCACTGCAAATATTTTGTATATTGCAAACTAAACTTCACTTTTTGTGCAATATATTTCTTTGTACTATTCTGCATTTCCTCTGACCCTTGCCACACCATTTTTTATATTTGGACATTTATAGTCATGTGAGATGGACAATAAACAGATTTCCAAACTAAAACAGTACTGGAGTAACAAGGGTCAGAGGAAACTCAGACTATATTTTTCCTTGGTGGCATGCATGCATCCATGCATCCATCCATCCATACATCCATACATACATACATGCTAAAATGCTTACTACCGGGCCAACAGTACCAGTTTTAGCAACTGCCGATATCATGACTAGCACTTAACGGGAAATTTGTTATTTTATTAAATATTTTAAATAATTGAGAATTTTTGCATGTGGCATGAATTCGTGCAAAAGTCATGAAATTCACACCATAATTGTGAGGGTTGGCAGTTATGCACCTGTATAAGCACAAAGGAAATAATCAGGCCTCTGACAATTACTGAGGTATCTCTACGCTCTCCATTGCAGGCAATATACTCATGAGGATTCTCCTCAAATGCCTCATATCACACCTTGACAAAAGACTCTTACCAGAAAGCCTGAACAAAGGAGCTTGGAACCATCGACATAGTGTTTACTACTGGGCAGTTGCAAAAGAGCCAGGAGCAGAATGCTGACTTTTTCTCCACCTATGTCGAACTGACCAAAGCCTTCAACAGTTAGTAAAGAGGGCCTGTGAAAGATCATGGTCAAATACAGATACCGAAGGAAATTTATCACCAGTGTGCAGCAATTTCATGATGGTATGGAAGCTAGAGTCAAGAATAAGGGTAAGACATCTGAGCCTTTCCTGTCTCAAATGGAGTGAAGCAAGGCTGTGTACCAGCACCAACACTTTTCAGTCTCATGTTCTCAGTCATACCCACTGATGCCTTTAGAGATGGTGATAAGGGCTTCAGCATTAGATACTGAATTTAGTGGTAAAATGTTCAACCTCAAAAACAGGCTTCGAGCAAAAACTAAGGTCATGACCGACATCATCAGAGACCAACTATTTGCTGATGACTGCGCCCTCAATGCTGGCTCTGCAGCTGACATGCAACACAGCCTCAACAAATTCTCTGATGCTTATGCAAAACTTCGGCCTTATGATCAACAAAAAGAAGACTGAAGTAATGTATCAGCCAGTCCCAGAAAAACCATATTCGGAGCCAAACATCAGTCAACAGCCATAAACTGATCACAATGAACCCATTCTTGGCAGTCTTCTGTCAATGAGCGTCGTACATGTTGATGAAGTTAAGGCCAGGATTGCAAAGGCCAGTGCAGCCATGAGCAGACTACATGCCGATATCTGGAACAAAAGAGGTATTAGTCTACATACAAAGCTGAAGGTTTACAGAACTAATGTACTCCCTATGCTATTATACACATTGAAACTTGGACAGTGTACCAGCGCCATGTGAAGTAGTCAAATGACTTCTGCTCAACTTACCTCAGAAGACTCTTCAACATCAAGTGACAAGACAGGATCACAGATACTGAGGTCCTTGCCTAAGCAAGCCTGCCTAGTATTTACACCATCCTGATGCAATCACATTTGCGATAGGAAGGACACATACCTTGAATGCCAGAGCAACAGCTTCCGTAAAAACTCTTTATTGATGAACTTGAACAAGTAAAGCACAACAAAGGGAGCCAAATAAAATTATATAAGGACACCCTTAATACGCCACTGAAGAAATCTAGCATAATCTATGACATAAAGCAGAGTGCCCAAGACAGGACAATGTGGTGCTCCTCCATCAGTAAAGGTGCTGCAGCTTGGGAGACAAACAGGACAGCCATAGCGGAACAACATAGGTAGACCAGGAAATCCCACAATCTGCTTTGCTGCCCTCCCCTGTCCACAATGCCATAGAACATTCTGGGCACACATCAACCTCTTTAGCCACCTGTACACCAACTTGATGACTAAAGTGGTCCTCATTGACTCGATGAATGAACTTGTTGTATACATATCTGAATTGGGTAGAAATAATAAGAAAACAGGAAAATTAAATATGTTTATTGACTTTTAAAACAAATAATATCAATTTATAACATTTCTTCATAATTAATGATGGCAGTCCATCAACAACTACAGTCAACGTTTCTTTTTATTATATGTCGTTACAATAGAGAAAATACATTGATCAATTAGAAGAAGAAAATATTGAAGGTGTACCAAAACCATATTACATGAAAAAACTGCTACAATTTTGTGTCTCAACATTTATAGATCAAACAAAAATTGATTTTAAAAATAAATTAAGGAGCCCCACTAACAAACAGACAAGAGTAAACTGCAGCCTACACAATCAAAATTCTTGTACAAACTTGTGCCATCTTCAAAAGTCATTGTGGTTAATTTTCTGTAAGACATTATGGGTATACCATGTAATAAATTGCATAACCTTTCAACAATAAAATGGGTGAACTAGTTAAATTATAGCTCTGCAACAGTTTAGCATAAAAGCCTTGCAGAAACTTATCCACATGACTTTGAAAATTATGGCTCATTTCTACAGGAATTGTGACATGTGGTGAGTTGAGTAAGAATAAGCAGCTAATTCCCATAAATAGCCCAAGATCAAGCAAGTAAGAGTAAATGGATAATACACATCAAGATGTATCCACATACCAAGTAGGATAACCCTGACCAAATGTGCTTATGAAATTAACCAACATGAAACTAACGAACATGAAAAGGTTTAATAATGAGATGTTGGCAGACAGGTGTTTAGACATACCAGGATGTCAAAGTGATTGCTATTTCAAGTTTCTGCCTAGGTAGACTGGATAAAAACTAAAATCACATTACAGTCTCTTGAACATCAGGATGACCAGCAGACTGAAGCATCTGTAACAATCTCAAATGGCATATCAGGGATCAATTGTAAAAAAAAATATAAGTTAGGGAAATTTTTGTATTAATCAAGGAAGGATCATTATCTTACTTAATCTTTTCAAAAACCCATGGTAATGAAAAGAAGACCACAGTCTTTAATGTTGGATAAAAAATCCTCTCTCATCATCTGGAAATAGTTTCAATTTAGCAAACCATGAACCATTTCTGTAATATGGAAATGTGCAAAACTTGATCACAATGCAACTGATATATCTGACTAACATCACTATTCCATATTTATGATTTATACCTATATACCATATTTGTCCCATGATATGGCCATGTTTGTTGTTGTTGTTGTTGTTGTTGAGTTTAATGCCATTTTTCAACACACGATAGGTTATACATGGAAGCCAGTATTATTGGTGGAGGAAGAACCCGGGAAAACTCCCGGAAAGAACCACCGACCCACGAGTAGCTACTGGCAAGCTTTCTCACATAACTACATTAGCCGAATCTTGACCATGTTTGATGATTACCAATGATATTTGCCTATAAGACCAGTCCAACTGCAAACTGCAAGAACCCAGTTCTGCCAATGCATAATGCACCGACACATCTGGGTCTGTGTAGTTTGTTAGAGTAATCAGTAGAACAAGCAACATAGACCCTGATCTAAAGACTCATTATACTACAGCAGATCAGTATCTTTGTTGTTTGCAGTTTTACTTGATATACAAGCAAGTAAATATGGTAAGTTGTCAACCACATTTAAAATATGTTATACATTTATATCTAAGAATGCTTTTCGTAGGAATTAGTCCGCCACAACCAGTCAAAATTCAAAGGTTTTGCAACCATTGCTTATCAGGATATAAAAACTGTATGCTACAAAACAGAGAGACAATTTAGTAAAATATGGAAGCATGCATGTGTGAGTCAAGGTTAGGAAAGGTCAAGCTGAATCACAAATTTAAACATTAATAGGAGCAACCCGATTTTACATATGAAAGTACACTGTCAGACCATACTGAAATGATTGTATTTTATAAAGAAGATTAAATTCACAAGTCCTTTAAAAACAGAAGACACCTTCTTTCTTTGATAGTTAACATTGTGTTTAATGACGCTTGTGGTTTTATTGGTTTAATGCCATTTTTCAGCAGCATAATAGGCCACACATAGTGACCAGGAAAATCTCAGGAAGAACAACTAACCCACAGAAAGTTACTGGCAAGCCTTCTCACAATTCCTCAGTGGAAGAGCCCTCAGCCCAAAGCCAAACAAATAAAGGTGTGATGTGACTGATTTGTAAAGGCAAGTGCTTCAGACCAATTTTCTACCTTGATTGATGATAAATGCATGATTAAATTTTAATTAAAATCTGGCACATGGGCTGGAAGTGTGTATAAAAAAGCAGTCCCACTTCCTAGCCTGTCTTGATATAATACACTGCTCCATTTCATTTCATTTTCTTTGTTAAATGTAATTTTTGTTCTTATCAGGAACTTGTATCTAATTTATCTTTCCTTTTAGTTTTACTTAACTTGTATGGGGGGACCCAGGTGGCAGAGTTGCTCATACATTTAATCTGTCACACAAGTTGGAGTCTCAGCTCATCTTATATGGACATGTGACAAAGCTTGAAAGTAGCTTCCCATGTGTTGGTGGATCTTCCCAAAGTCTTCCTGGGATATTCCTCCACCAAATATACTGGCTGCCATATATAGCCTATTGTGTGCTGAAAAATTGTGTTAGATCACACAAAGCCAAAGCTAAAATAGTTACTTCACTTGGATTTTAAGAAAACTTTCCATAAGTCATGTCTTATCTAACAATAAACCCATTATTTTTTTATTTGGAACAGTTTTGAAGCAGGGCATGTGGTCCTACCATCAGAAAAATATGGTATCATTTAAGTATACCTTACTCTTAAATTCCACACCACTGTATCACAGCAGATTGCAGTACAACAGCACAGACTTCATTAAAGATCTTGTTTCCTTTTGAATTTCAGCACTGCTGTATCATAATGTGGCAGAAAAATTATTTGATGTAACATTTTTCTGCTGCCTATATCTTACATTATGGGCATACTTGAACAGGGGTACACAAAAAATATGGCTACAACTTTTCTACCAAGCCACCATCCCCATTTTCAACACAACTCATCCCAACACTTGTCAACAAAATTCACCACAACACTTTCTAAACAACTTACAAAACTTTTCAAAACAATGCATCACAACATTTTTCAACACAACTCACCACAACACTTTACAACAATTTTACAAGGCTGGTTCTCTTGGGAACCATAAGAGAAATGCTGTGCATTCATATATCTGCACACAAATTGTTTAAATTCCTGGTACAAAAACCCAAATCTCAAGCTGACAATCTATTATTTTCTTCAAGTTCACGAATCATAAAATTTGAATCTCTAGCCTTCTGAATTGCTGCTCATCTCCATGCTTGCTAAAATCTTATGAAATAAATTTACTCAAAGTATCATACCTGTTTTGGAGGTTTTGTGGTTATCTTAAATTTTCCAGTGCTTGTGCTTGATCTTAAACATATTTCTCACTTGTACAAATTTTCACAATATTTACCTAATGATAAGCCATACCCACTCTTCCGAAATATTTACAAGGCATGTAGCATAGGCTTATCATGGAAGAAATATTACTACTTAGTCTGACAGCTTACTTTGCACACTGATATTACCTGAAAACTTCTGTCAGGTAAGGTTTTGGTGGAATAATAACTCCAGCTTGACTCATAATTGGCTCACACATAAGTGCTGCAATCTGTAAAATAAACATGATTATAAAAAAAAGGCTGAAAGATTGAGACAAGTTCTGAACCAACTCTCCCAAGGAGCTTCCAAATGCAACTACATGTGGCATTCCAGGCAATGGCACTTGTACTTTTTTCCTCTGTACGTCACACATGGTGAGTGCTGCAATCAATGAAGAACTATTACTAGTTACTGATCCATGATCAGTTTCTAAATATAGCCATTCAGACAAAGTGAGCTGGCATAATGGCTTTGAGTGATCATTTCCGTGTTATGGTTCTTACAAAAAACCATGTACCAGGTGCTAAATTAGTTCATCTGAACACAGATGTGCATTCCAATATTTAGTTACATTGGTGGTTAAGCCTGCAGACTGTATAAATCAAATAATCAAATTTGATGAATCTTTCTAGAATAGTATAATACACAAATTGTTTATGGTTTATTTTTAGCACAAGGTAGATTTCAGTGCAAGCACCATCCTGATGAAAGCTTCTTTTTGGAAAGAGTGATTCAAAGTCGGGTCTGTTTTGGGAAAGAGTGATACAAACTGGAGTCTGTTTTGGGAAAGAGTGATGCAAAGTGGGGTCTGTTTTGGGAAAGAGTGATACAGAGTGGGGTCTGTTTTGGGAAAGAGTGATACAAAGTAGGGTCTGTTTTGGAAAAGAGTGATACAAAGTGGGGTCTGTTTTGGGAAATAGTGATACAAAGTAGGGTCTGTTCTGTGAAAAAGTGATACAAAGTGGGGTCGATTTTAGAAAAGAGTGATGCAAAGTGGGGTCGATTTTAGAAAAGAGTGATGCAAAGTGAGGTCTGTTTTGCGAAAGAGTGATACAAAGTGGGGTCTGTTTTGGGAAAAAGTGATACAAAGTGGGGTCTGTTCTGGGAAAAAGTGATACAAAGTGGGGTCGATTTTAGAAAAGAGTGATGCAAAGTGGGGTCTGTTTTGGGAAAGAGTGATACAAAGTGGGGTCTGTTTTGGGAAAGAGTGATGCAAAGTAGGGTCTGTTCTGGGAAAGAGTGATACAAAGTAGGGGCTGTTTGGGAAAGAGTGACACAAAGTGGGGTCTGTTTTAGGAAAGAGTGATACAAAGTGGGGTCTGTTTTGGGAAAGAGTGATACAAAGTAGGGGCTGTTTGGGAAAGAGTGATACAAAGTGGGGTCTGTTTTATCAGGGTATGTACAGTTGATTGGAGTATTAAGTTATGTACAGCTGATTAGAGTACTGCCATGTACAGTTGACTAGAACTAAGGCATGTGCAACTGACGAGTCCTAAGTCATGTAAAGCTGACTGGAGTATTAAGGCATGTACAATTGACTGGAGTCCTAAGTCATGTAAAGCTGACTGGAGTATTAAGGCATGTACAATTGACTGGAGTCCTAAGTCATGTAAAGCTGACTGGAGTATTAAGGCATGTGCAACTGACGAGTCCTAAGTCATGTAAAGCTGACTGGAGTATTAAGGCATGTACAATTGACTGGAGTCCTAAGTCATGTAAAGCTGACTGGAGTATTAAGGCATGTACAATTGACTGGATTACCAAAACGATGACATGTTTTATTCAAATGGTTGGTTAGTTGATGCTGGATTTCATGTGCATCAGCATTGTAAGGCTATATAGTACCACAAAACTTGATAAAAACTAGGTGTCAAAAGATTTATCACCAACGAGCATTAAAAGTACAAAGACACAAAGATGATATGGTGAAAAAGATTCCCAATCAACAGAAGATGTAAATGATGTGTATAAAGAGTAATGAGATAATAAAAGATAAATTAGGGTGATTATAAGTACAAATATATGTTAATAATACTCAAAGAAAATAGGATTTCAAAAAAGCTATATTTTTTAAGAATTTTAACATTCTTCAAGAAATTTAAAATACAAGACACATGTACTGTTACAGTATCAAAAAGTTCCTTCAGGTGCTTTTGCTGAACATTGTAGTAATGATCACATGTAGATTAAACAAATCTGTCATAAAGTGCTTCACAGTCAAGAGTTCATTCAAAGAAACACACTCATGTGGCTCTTTGATCTTTAACATGCAGGAATGAGGTACATAAGATGACCAGTTCTAATTCTTGTAATGACTACTTCACCCTACAAATGGTTCTGTAGGAAGGAGGCTATTCGCCTTAGGAGGGTTGATCACATGGAGAGTGTTACTGACAGCGCCATTCTATGATGCCATTCACTTAATAAATAAGGATTTTTTTATAACAGGTTTAAAATCAGTGTATTGAATTTTGAAGTCAGATGGTTGAAGATATATGGCTATTTTTCGTTTTGTAGCCGCTTCCAATCCTGGAGAGTTAAGGCATAGGAATCCTGCCACAAGGACGAACAAACCCAACATGTCCTAAGAACATCGGAACATGGGAGCCCCAGTCACATGAACCGCTTAGTTAAGACTGGGTTGAGAAACTGCTAAAGAGAGTTAATTGTGCTAACCAAGGAGTCCTACACAATGGCGGACAACCTGGGACATCCTAAAAGTGTCATAACATGGAAGCCTCAGCCACAAGAAGTACCCTATAATTCACTACACAGTGAGAAGCCATTGGAGGGCACACATACACAGTGAAACAGCCATTGGCAGTTGTACCTATACAGTGAAGAAACCACTGAAGGGTATATATACTCAGTGAATAATAACTCAGTGCAAGAGGTATCAATGAATATAAAGTGCTCTAATAAACTTTAAGAAAAGTCAAAAATATTTAAGAATGTTTTAACTGCAGTTATTCTTTTCTTAATTCATAATAATTTAATTAAATCATCTTAATTTGTGTGTGTGTTGTTCTGCACATGTAGAATTCCATTCATCCATTCAGTGATACGCTTAGTACTGGTGAGTTTATGAAAGCTAGACACATGTAGAATTCCATTCATCCATTCAGTGATACGCTTAGTACTGGTGAGTTTATGAAAGCTAGGCACATGTGAAACACTGTACTTTGAAATGCAGTAATTGTATATCCAAGAATTTAGTTATTTTTAAATTATGATTATTCAAGAATGTGACATTAACCATGAGCAACAAAAAAATTTAGAAACATATTTTGAGAAAGGATTCATGAATTTATCTTACATAACTGGAAATGGGACCTAGGCTTATATTTTATGGAAAACAATGATTCAATTGGCAATGATATTTTCAGGAAGAAATAGCAAAAAATTGAAAATGCTGTATGATTTTAAATTCCTTATGTTGGGATTTGGGTCTACTTTTGACACCAAAAGACTCTTAAAATGTCTGCAGGACTTGTACACAAAGGGTTAGAAATCATGCATTAATATTACTGATGAATATTTATGGGTGTTAGAATGTTGTGCTGACACAAAGATAACTGGTAAATGTAAGAAGTATACATTATAGACAACTATGAATGTATGAAAAAAAAATTCTGGTTATACATTTGTTTAAAATTTCATTACCTATAAATGTTTTTAAAATAACTTGTGGGAGGGATTATAATTCCTCCATTTACAATAACGGGTTCCGATATAAATGCTGCAACCCAGAAAATATGGATGGCATGTAAATTCTTAGCCATGTTAAAGTCACACTATCATATCTCTTAAACATCTAGGCAGAGTGTGCTATAAAACAGACTCTTGAGCAAAACCTGCAAGCAGCAATTTACTCCAAACAAACAATGAATGATGTAATCATAATACTAAAACAATGGTAGCTTCCCTTGAATTACGGTTTACAAAATACAATAGTATGTATGAAAGCATACTGTTAAGTTTAGGCTCTTACAAAATGCAACAAGAAAAAGCCAAGACAAACTTAGTAAAAGATAACTTATTTCCCTAGAAAAAAAAGGAAAAAATGAGAAAAAGAACTTATGGTTCCACGAATCAAATCCAAAAATAATCCATCAGCGAATTTGTCAAAGAATTTCTGAATTGAAGCTAAATGTTCCTTCCAGATGTTCTTGTAGATGATAAACCTGAGGTAGTCATATTCATTAGACAATGAAATGTACTTGACGAAACCTTCATCCCAACCGACATCACTTTATATTAAAAGAGTCCAACTGGAGTCATGAATGCCAAAATTTCCTATGCTCTTTCTATACTACCACCTGCCCAGTAAACATGGCACAAGGGGTTAATGTGTTAAAATACAAGCTATCCACAAAGTTTGGCAAATATGGACTGGTAGAGAAATCGTGTTTTTATGCAGAAAAAGAATGTTCTTTCAGTCACATTTACTTTATCTTTCACCTTAGAAACAAATGTGTTCTTTGTTACCCTAAGATTTAGCCATCCACAAAGTTTGGTAACTGTAGACTCCAGTTTTTGTGTACTTTTTAATTCTTACAAAACTTATTGTGATTGCAATTTATAAATCATTCATTTTAAATGACCAAGTAAAAATACAAACCAAATATGATCTGCTAAATTAATAAGCTCTCACATAATTCAAATTCCTACCTTATGTTTCAGCAAAGTGTTCAACATAGCGACTGATGAATGATCTCTACATTGTCAGTTATAATCTACAGTAAGACCTCAATGAAGCAGAAAGATTCCAATAATGTAAGTTACAATATACCAGTAAAACCTCAATGAATGATCCCTATATTATCAGCTGCAAACTACAGTAAGACCTTAATGAATTATCCCTATATTATCAGTTACAATCTACCAGTAAGACCATAATGAATGATCCCTACATTATCAGTTATAATCTAAAGTAAGACCTCAATGAATGATCCCTATATCAGCAGTTACAAACTACCAGTAAGACCATAATGAATGCTTCCTATATTCCCAATTACAATACACCAGTAAGACCTCAGCAGAGATGCAACAACCAATTCAATGGCTGAATGCTAGTTTTTTTTTTTTTCAAATCTGGTAAAAATGGACTTAGCTTTGTATTTCACATGGTAAGATGTACACTGGCACCAAATGATAAACTTACCAGACTTCAAAGCCATGTAAGTTATAAGAACACAACAGCTCTATAATTTGAACTAGTGAACAAAAACAGCTATAATTTTAACAAAAGAAAACTACAACTATATAATTTTAACAAAAGATAAGATGGGAACATCAAATACTACCGTTCTCCCTTTTTCTTGGATTTTCTTTATAACTTTCTTCACTTCTTGTGCATACAAAATTCCTGGATTTGCAACAGTCTCCCTGAAGATTCCACGATATGTATCAGGCACTGCAACCTAAAGTTGTGATAAATCAGACATATTTATTCCAGTTTAGTTAAGCAAGTGATACAAAATACAGCTTCTCTTGGTTTTCAAAATTTAATGATTAAACTGCTTTCTGGCAATGGGTTAATAAAAAATGTTAAGCTACTACAAGGCATATCATCTGTGTACAATACAAATTCTGATCTGCTATTACATAATGCATCACCCAATCTGTTATTCATGCAAAAATGTGTGGGGTACCAGTACTGCCACCACAATATTGAAAATCTGGTGGTAAAATCTACCTGGAGAAAACATCCATCTGGATAACTGCATTGCACTCAGTTTATACTGCAATATTCTGTGATCTTTTCTCCACAAAATGGATTTGGTGCAGAATGTGAAAATTTACCTTGGCGGAAACTGTCAGGAATTTACGGCCGATGATAATGCAATGTAACATGCAATTGACATCACAATAAACCAAACCGTTGTCATGACAATAAAGTGCATCTGATTCCTCCATATACTGTCTGATTTCTTTCCTTCACTAATTATTGGATTTCAATATGTGACAAGGTTGGATCAAGATGATGTGTTTATGTCCTAATACACAAAAGCAAAGGTTTAGATTACCTGGGGGTCAAAACAGCCTTATGGTAGCAATATATGAAAGAGTATGAGATATGAAGGAGTTTGTTACTTATGATGTCAAGCCAGTAGCACAGAATGATCCAGATTGGCTGACATTTTACAGGATGCAAATTGGAATCTACACTTCAAAGAAACCAGCTGTTAGCATAATGTGCCTGCAGATCAGGGTCTGTTGTTTGTTCTACTAATTACTCCTAACAAACTGCACAGACCCAGAACTACCAGTCTGTATGGAAGGCTGGGCATCATCTGACAAAGTTGGCAGAAAGACTGATTTGTTCTTTCACACCATGCTGAAAATGCATAATTTCTACTGCAAGACTGTCCCAGCTCTATCTATTCTCTCTTCATTCCGAATTTCTTTTGTTCAATTGTCCCAGAAATGCCTACTTTCTCTTCCCATACTTTTTCTGTAAGACTGTCACAGCTCAAGCCTCTTCCTGCAGTATTTCTTCTGTAAAACTGTCCCAGTTTATCTATTATCTCTCTGTCATGGTTCTTCTGTAAGGTTGTCCCAACTCTTTCCATTCTCTATTCCTGTCATATTTCTTCTTTAAGACTGTCTAAACTCTACTTTCTCTTCTTGTCGTACTTATTCTTTGAGATTGTCCATCTGATATTGCTGAAATTCTTACCAGATTTTAACCTTCAAATTCGGACTCTTTAAGTTCAGGAAAAATTCATTTCAGCAGTACAGGAAATCTTGTTACCAAATACAAATTTATTTTGCATTTGGAATCTCAATGATCACTCATTACAAGTTTATCTTAACAACACTGGCTTGCAATAACCAAAATTAAACTAGATTAAAAATCTTTCAAATGATTACATGTAATGACACACCTTCCATCGACTAAGAATAATTACCTATAAGGAACAACATATTTTTCAGCACTGCCTTGTAAAGCAACATCTGTTGCAGCATTAAAAACTATGAATGCCTAACATTTTAAATTAACAAACTTGTGTCTCATAAAAGATTATTTTATAAACAGATACTATGGAAATGTTTGGGATTGAATCAGTAAATATTTAATATTAATCCATGAATACAGAGTGTATGGGAAGTAAATCTAGCCAACTTCATCTCCTATAGTTAGTTTTTCCTCCCATCATACTCAACAGAAAATATGCTGATTCTGCAATAGCTTTATGGTGAATACATATCAGGCAATACACAGTCTAATAGTCTCTTGGCTTTATGGTGTAATCATGTCAAGCAATACACCCACTAATATTCTCTTGGCTTTATGGTGTACACATGTCAGGCAATGCTCCCTCTAGAATTCTAATGAATTTATGGATGCATGGTGCTTCCTCCTGCAGAGTCAATAATGCATCCTTCAAAAATTCTGGGGAAAGAAGAAAAGAGAAGAAGAAGAGAAGAAAAAATAAGGAGGGGGGGCTAACTTAAAAATGTACTCTGATCTTTCTAAATCAGATTTTTTTCAGAAGCTGTATTGGTGCATGCAACTAATTTGTTTTTCTCGTCCTGTTGGCTTTTTTAAATCTTTTTGTTAAAAAAATAATTTTTTGATGATTCCAAGATTTCAAGCATCTAAAAAAAACAACTGAAAGTATCATGTTTCATTATTTATTCTCTCTGAGCCATATTATCACTGCTGAAATTCCTTTACATCATTTTATCTATTTTAACTCTTGTCTCAGCAGCAATCAATTAAAATTTCTTCAAAATTAATTTGCAGCATACCGGGCAGCTAAGTGAAGCTGATGACTGGGACAACCCTGAGCACCGATACCTATAAAGTATGTGAAAATCACTCCATAGTTTGGCCAATTAGCACTGATGCATTATCACATGATACATATGTACAAGTCAATCCTGTTCACAGACTGATCTATATTATATGCAGATAAATGCAAAATAATCCCTCTATTAATCACTTCGACCTTGGTGTTTGACCTTTTGACCAAATGATCCATTTTAGATCTTCATCTATCTATCCACAATAACTGATGAAAGCAAATTACTACAAAGTCATAAACAAAATTTTAATGAAACCACATGTACTACAGCAATCCATCCATAACTGTAAGACTAGCTGCAGTCACATGTAACATAGCAATCAATCAATAGCAGCAAAATTTTTTGCAGTTATGAGTACCACAGCAGTCCTTTAATAACTGCAAGACATCAGTAACAGCAAAATTAGCTGCTGTCACAAGTACTACAGCAATCCATCAATAACTGCAAAGCCAGTTGCATTCACAAGATTGTGTCGTATACTGAACATAGGTTAGGCTGTAGAAAGCACTAACTCAAGCAAAACCACACAAAAATGACATAAGAACAGAGTGATTGATCAATGTAGGCATTTTCAGGTGTTAACCAAACTATACACTGAGTTTTCACTGAAATGCAAGACTACTTATTCAAACAAGATTCCATCACATACAGCAACATCCTTTAAGACAAAATGAGACTATAACAAAAATCATGGCAGTATCGTTATGGCCATTATGTGTACCTTCAGAGTATGACCGTAATATGCACAGTTAAATTTATACCATGTTGTATGATACATTGATACAAGGAACCATACAAATATTAACTGATATAAGGCAGAGGTAAAATAATGAAACAGGCTGTGCTATCTGCCACAGTGAAAGTTGCAAGTGATGATCATTTCCAATGTACTTTGTGTCAATAAGAAGACACGGAAACTCGGACATGGTAGAGCATTCAACTCACTATACAAGGCTTATGGGATTCATACATGCCCAGGGCAGATGTTTTTGGTGGAAAGGCACTTTGCTTCCATTTCCCCAGCATGATATAACAAATAATGCATAAAAAGAAAAAAAATCATGTACTATGTTAAAATCAGTCAACAAGAACTATTGCATCACTGTATTATAAAGGCATAATACCATCACATCATGCAAAACTAGTAGGTAAAAACACCCACCATTTTTAAAACATTTCAGTGAATTACTTGAAACTGACGGATCTTTTAAAAATGTCCTCTGATAAACATTTTTCTTCAACCAGAAGCAGACCCAAAATAAATGCCTGTGACCAATATATCAATCAACACAAATAGTTATCACAGTTAAGGTGAATGTCTGCATGGAGAAAGACCCAAAGCAATTTAGGATTCATTATGTCAGCATCAAAATACAAGAACACATTATAGGGAGAACCAAATGCTGCATCTGTTGAAAATCTGTACTTACTATGTGAACCCAGTCTTTCTTTTCCATTCCAAGTCTTTTCAGTCTTGAAGGGCTGATTTCAATGAGACTGGATATATTTCCATGGTAGGCACTGTAAAACATTAGAGTACAGTGAATGTTACATTACTGATCTCTCTCATCTTTATTAGTCATTTAAATTTATAACTGATTTTTTTGTCTGCATAAAAATCTTTGTTTCTTTCTGTCATGAACTTGACCTTTGAAATGAATACTGAAAGGCTTCCTTCTCAGCCTAGCCAACAAACACGCTCATGCTACTTTTCAGAAGACATTTTTATTCTTTCATTCAGTGACCTTGACCTCTGACTCTTCCTTACTCCAATGAAAGCCATCCTCAAAGTTTAGTAACCAATGATGGTATAGAACTCAAGTTATGCGCAGAAATAATTTTTCTTACTTCAGTCATAATGACATGAACCTTTTCCCACCATGTGTTTTTTTTTGTTGACACAAGAGTGTACTCTCTCTCTCTCTCTCTCTCTCTCTCTCTCTCTCTCTCTCTCTCTCTCTCTCTCTCTCTCTCTCTCTCTCTCTCTCTCTCTCTCTCTCTCTCTCTCTCTCTCTCTCTCTCTCTCTCTCTCTCTCTCTCTCTCTCTCTCTCTCTCTCTCTCTCTCTCTCTCTCTCTCTCTCTCTCTCTCTCTCATGCACACGCATGCATATGCACATTACATACATCCAAAGAAAATAAAATTTCAAATTTGCATACCAATATTAGGAGAACATCTGACATTAACTTAATTTCCATCTAATGCTTCCTCTTAAGGCATGTAAAGTGAAGTGAAAAAGATTGCTATCTAAACAACGATTAATATTTCAAGTACAGGAATATGGGGCCAAGGTAGACCCACATGGTAATGTCAGCCATATGAAAATATGTATCCTCTCATTCACAGTAAACATAATACGATAATAATGTGAAGATTTCGGCAGTTTCCAAGTTTGATCCAGGAGCTAAATCTTGAGTGATAAGAATGGACCACATGGACCAAGTCAATTTGCATGTACAGCTCTCCATCAGTACAACATAGCAATTGGGTCTGTAAGTAATCCTTAGACTTCAACTGACACAAGCAAGAATTCAAATATACATCTGATAAAGTCTGGACTAGGAGTCTTCTGAGATAACCTCCGAGTCAATAGAAATTTCTCTTCATCTATGTAAAATCTGTATCCCATTGTTGTTCTGTCTGGGGTAATAGTGGCACAGAAAATCAAGACAGATTACAGAAATTTAAAAAACAGAGCATCTAGAGTTAATCTTGATGCTGATTTAGACGCACCAATAAATCTTTTAAAACCCTACAGTGGCTTCAATTTCAGCAGAGAACACAATTTCATAAGAATTTACTAGTCTATAAATCCTTACATAATTTGGCTCATGATCGTCTTAAATATAATTTTAATTTAATATATATATATATAGTGCAATTTTATACAAGCTCATGTATGTTTAGATAACAAATGCTATTAAAAACTAGAAAATTTATCTGCTGCTACAATACAAACAGGAAGAAGGTTTTAATGGTGAGTACAAAGAGTAGTAGTATTAAATAATACAAGTTGTTGTTTCTGTAGATGTTGACTAAGAAGCTTTTTATAAGCTGGGCATGAGTTAGCTGACTTTATATAAAGTGATAATGAATTCCATAGTTCAGCTCCAGAAAAAAATAAATTTGAATTTAGTTTACTTAAATGTAACTTGATTTTTGAGATTGATCTTAACAAAATTAAAATTATATTTAAGACAATCATGAGCCAAATTATGTAAGGATTTATATATATACACATTTAACTATGGAAAGCCTAACAGAAGATTGGTCAGCTGACCAAAGGAGATGCTTTAAATAAAGTCATTATTATTATTGTTAATATTATTATTCAAGTAAGTTAAATCTTTTTGTTAATGTTGTATATATGGTTAAATCTTTCGTTAATATTGTATATATGATTAGTTCTTTGGTTAATATTGTATATATGGTTAATTCTTTTGTTAATATTGTCTATGTGGTTAATCTTAGGTTAATACTGTGTATATGGTTAATCTTTGGTTAATATTGTGTATATGGTTAATCTTTGGTTTAGTATTGTGTATATGGTTAATCTTTGGTTAATATTGTTGTTTTCACAAAGCCTGCTGTGTGGCTCGACTGAGTGCTCGGCGATATAATTGGGTGGGCAGACTGGGCTCATTAGCCTTGGCAGGTAGCCAGGCTAAGAGAAGGGAAACTCCGACTCCAAACCCGGGCAGATGAAGCTCATTAGCCTTGTCAAGGCAATTTGTCTAGGAGAAGGAAACTCTGATTCAAAACCAATCTAGTCCAATCCAATGGCTCCACTGCCTTGTGGATATCTTTAGGAGAAGGAAAGGCTACAGGAGTAAACCCTGACAGAAAATCTGGAGTGGAGTCCCCAAGGCGGCTGGATGTCGACTACGACTTCCTTCCAGCAGCTCCTGCATCCAACCTGGTACCAAATGTCATGCTTAGCATTCCTTTGGACCCCACCAGCAAGGACAAGAGGGGGATCCTGACGTCTGGGCAACCCAGGATCTTTATACTCCATGCCCAGGCTTGTGTCCTGGAGAGGTCACTCCAGTCTCGCTAGTGAGTGAGGAAACAACACGGAAGCTGACAGTTTACGGGTTATAAGTCCTACCCGATTGTCATAGGGAAGGGGTGCCACGGGTGGGAGGAATCATCGCATCGACAGTGGGAGGAATCATCGCATCCCACTGGCCAACTACTGCCTGCCTCAAGCCAGGCAGCCCCTGGTCAATAAGGTGTTGACCCGCCATCGTCTGCCTGCTCCAGTGGGTGTCTGGAGCTCAGTGTGTTACTCAACATGACAAGCAGACAGAAATTCCACACCAGACAAAAGAAAAAAGAAACCAATAAAGAAGACTCCAGCTCTTCGACTTGCAAGCTGGAATGTGCGCACTATGTGTACAGGCATCTCCAATGACCTCAGAGAAGTGGACAACACCAGGAAAACGGCCATCATCAATAGCGAACTCACCAGGCTAAATATCAGCATAGCTGTCCTCCAGGAAACTAGGCTGGCCTCTAGTGGCTCCCTCAGAGCAGAAAACTACACTTTCTTCTGGAAGGGTTGAGAACCTGAGCAGCCCCATCAGCATGGAGTGGTCTTCGCCATAAAAAATAATCTTCTGGCCTTGATTGAACCTCCCCACATGGGGCACTGAGCGTCTCTTGTCCATCCGCATCACCACTGCTGCAGGTCCTGTCAACATCATCAGTGCCTACGCCCCCACCCTCTTGTCTACAGAAGACATAAAGGATCAGTTCTACGGGCAGCTATTTCTCCTCGGCAACTTCAATGCCAGAGTAGGTGAGGATCACGAGTCATGGCCTACCTGCCTCGGATATCATGGTACTGGAAAGACAAACGAAAACGGTCAGAGACTGCTGGAGCAGTGCACCTACCATGGCCTCTGCATAACACCTTTTTCAAGGGTAAGCCACAACACAAAGTGTCATGGAAACACCCCAGGTCCCATCACTGGCATCAACTCGACTTGGTCATCACCAGGTGCTCTGCCCTTAACAGCGTCCTCTCCACCAGAACCTACCACAGTGCAGACTGTGACCCCGACCATGTCCTCGTGAGCAGCAAGGTGCGACTACAGCCACAGACACTACACCGCTCAAAACCGAAAGGACACCCATACATAATAAACACTGCACAGATGTCGGTCCCCTCCAAGGTGCAGGAGTATGTGTCCGCCCTGGACAAGGCTCTCCAGGACCTGCCAGAGCACAACACCACAGCCAAGTGGAATGACATGAAGGGTGCCATCTACAAAACAGCCATGTCCACATTTGGCAACAAGGAACGACCCAGTCTGGACTGGTTCAACGCACACCTATCAAGGATGGAACCACTAATCGAGAAGCGAAAAGACTTTTTAGCCTACAAAATATGCCCTAATGAACGGACGCTTACTGCTCTTAAAAGTGACCGAAGTAACATGTGAACGAGTACTGGCAACAACTGTGTGAAGGAATCTAGCGCAGTGCAGAGTCCGGAAACATATAAGGAATGTACAGTGGCATCAAGAAGGCTCTAGGCCCAACAGTGAAAGGGGTCGCTCCCCTGAAATCTCTGATGGGAGAGAAGATCACAGACCGTGGGCAACAGATGGCCAGATGGGTTGAGCACTACTCTGAGCTATACTCCTGAGAAACGTTAGCCACCGAAGCAGCCCTATGCAGCATAAAGAATCTTCCCACCATAGAGGAACTCGACCAAGTACCAACCATAGAAGAGATCAGCAAAGCAATTGACTCATTCCCAAATAACAAAGCACCAGGTAGTGACAGCATCCCTCCCGAAGCTACCAAATGTGGGAAACCAACACTGCTCAACCACTGCACGTACTACTTTGCCTCTGCTGGGAGGAAGGAGCAGTTCCCCAAGACATGCGTGATGCCACAATTGTGACCCTTTACAAAAACAAGGGTGACCGCAGTGACTGTAATAATTACAGAGGGATCTCGCTTCTGAGCATCATTGGTAAACTGTATGCCCGCATCATACTAAACAGGCTGCAGTTGCTGGCAGACCGTGTGTACCCAGAATCCCAGTGCGGCTTCAGAGCAGGCAGGTCAACAACAGACATGATCTTCTCTTTACGACAACTCCAAGAGAAGAGCAGAGAGCAAGGTCAACCACTCTACATGATGTTCATCGACCTCACCAAGGCCTTTGACTTAGTCAGCAGCAATGATAATCTCTTTCCATGCAGATATGAAAGGAACAGTCCTGTATGATGGATCTTCCTCTACCTCCTTCCCAGTTAACAGTGGCGTGAATCAGGGCTGCGTTCTGGCACCAACCCTATTCAGGATCTTCTTCTCCTTGCTTCTGTCCTACGCCTTTGACTCATACACTGATGGCATATATCTACACACTAGGTCCGATGGGAGGCTGTTCAACCTGGCACGACTGCACTCGAAGATGAAAGTAAGGGCTGTGCTCATCAGGGAGATGCTTTTTGCAGACGACGCAACTCTTGTGACTCACAATCAAGAAACCCTCCAGAGACTGGGAGACCATTTTGCTGATGCCTGCATGCAGTTTGGACTCACCATCTGCCTGGAAAAGACAAAGGTCAGTGTGCAAGATACCACCATTGCCCCTACAATCAAAATCAATGGTGTCACCTTGGAAGCAGTCAACAACTTTACCTACCTGGAGTCAACCATCAGCAACACTCTCTTGCTTGATAAGGAGCTGGAAAGAAGGCTTGGAAAGGCAAACACAATCATGTCACAACTGACGAAGAGGGTGTGGGAAAACAATGCACTGACAGAGCACATCAAAGTCCAAATTTACCAGGCCTGAATTCTCAACACCCTTCTAGATGGAAGTGAGACCTGGAGTACCTACATGAGGCAAGAGCGCCGGTTTAAATCCTTCCATATACAGTGCCTTAAACACATCCTGAAAATCAACTGGCAAGACCGTGTCCCTCACAATGAAATCCTGCAGCATGCAAATACCCCCAGTATGTTCTCCCTGCTGAGTAAACGTCGCCTTCAATGGCTGGGACACGTCCGATGCATGGAGGATGGGAGACTGCCAAAGGACATCCTATATGGACAGCTAGCCACTGGTACAAGAAGAGCCGGCCGCCCCTCACTCCATTTCAAGAATGCATACAAGAGGGACATGAAGGCATGCGACATCACACCTGATGGCTGGGAAGTGCTGGCCAAGGACAGAGGCACCTGGAGACAGTAAGTAAGGGTATATCAGTTGCTGATACGAGGAGAGGCCAGTTGGCGGCAGAGAAACGTATAAGAAAGGGCCACATGGCAGCAATCACAGTATCCCAGGCTTCCCAGCACGTCTGCACAAACTGCAAGAGGGACTGCCACTCGCGCATAGGCCTGCACAGCCACAACAGACGATGCCAACAACCCAGAGACAGACGACATCCCATGGGCGCTATCCGCATGGTCTCCCAAGACTAAGTCACCAATGATGATGATGAATATTATATACATGGTTAATCTTTGGTTTAGTATTGTGTATATGGTTAATCTTAGGGTTAGTATTGTGTACATCATTAATTGCTGGGCTAGTGTTGTGTATATGGTTAATCTTAGGGTTAGTATTGTGTATATCATTAATTGGTGGGCTAGTGTTGTGTATATGGTTAATCTTAGGGTTAGTATTGTGTATATCATTAATTGGTGGGCTAGTGTTGTGTATATGGTTAATCTTAGGGTTAGTATTGTGTATATCATTAATTGGTGGGCTAGTGTTGTGTATATGGTTAATCTTAGGGTTAGTATTGTGTATATCATTAATTGGTGAGCTAGTGTTGTGTATATGGTTAATCTTAGGGTTAGTATTGTGTATATCATTAATTGCTGGGCTAGTGTTGTGTATATGGTTAATCTTTGGGTTAGTATTGTGTATATCATTAATTGCTGGGCTAGTGTTGTGTATATGGTTAATCTTTGGGTTAGTATTGTGTATATCATTAATTGGTAGGCTAGTGTTGTGTATATGGTTAATCTTAGGGTTAGTATTGTGTATATCATTAATTGGTGGGCTAGTGTTGTGTATATGTTTAATCTTTGGGTTAGTATTGTGTATATCATTAATTGCTGGGCTAGTGTTGTGTATATGGTTAATCTTTGGGTTAGTATTGTGTATATCATTAATTGGCAGGCTAGTGTTGTGTATATGGTTAATCTTAGGGTTAGTATTGTATACATCATTAATTGGTGGGCTAGTGTTGTGTATATGGTTAATCTTAGGGTTAGTATTGTGTATATCATTAATTGGTGGGCTAGTGTTGTGTATATGGTTAATCTTAGGGTTTTTCATGTGAATGGTTAAGTATTCTATATATGGTTAATCCTTTGATTAGCATTGGTATATGGTTGATTTATTACTACTGTAACATTTTACAAGCAAAAATATGACAAATACACTTGCACATGTATATGATGGTTAAGAGAAAGACATTAACATGTAGTATAAATTTTAAATTTGAATCTTACAGAATCAAAAATTTTGCTGTTATAACATTCAGTTTTAACCAAACAGCTTTCACTGATCCTTACACATTTAATTTTCTTTAAACATATTTTAATAATTCATGCATCCTGAGTGCTTAAAAATTGTTTTCAACACTATGCATGCTTGATTCATTCAATGAAAAACAATTGGCTCATGAAAATTTAATAACTTTACATTAATTCCAGTTGCATGAAAAACTCGGGTACCCAACTCACTTGTCCACTACTATGATATCACTTTGTTGGGTGTATGCACGAGCCAGACGTAGAGCAAGGTCATTGGCCTCTGAGCTGGAAAAGATGAAATATATAGTTACTTAAAATGATAATGAATGATTACTTCCTAAGTATTAATCTCAAAATCTGAGGAACGTAAAACCTGCTGCAGTAACCTTAATCTTGGACCTTTTGACTCCAAAAATTCAATAGGGTCCTTCCTTGAAACAAATGCAGACCATCTACAATTTTAATGTGCTGCAGCAAATTGTTTACACACAGGTGAATTGACAAACAGACAGACACCATTTAATAATATGTTCTGCTTTATGGCTGGTGTACAAAATATGTAGATATACTAAGACTGGTTTTGGTCAATATATCTTTTGAGGATAACCATAATATTTATTCAGTAAAAACCGACAGCAGTTGCATTAAAAAAATTGTTCCATATATTTCATCAAGCTCAAGATATCATAGGGAAAGGTCAAAAGAAGACACATGTGTCAAGACAAAAGACTGATTTTCCATGTATGTGACCCTTTTCCTAGTTATGAAATCTGGGTTTGTAATGAAAGAAACTGAACCATTGGGGTAATTTCACAAATTCTACCTAATGAAGCTATAGTTCACTTTAAATTAGGAATTTCGGAGGACAAGTCAGTGAAGCTCCAGACAGTACTATGTTGAAATGTGTCTTGTTCAACCATGTTAGAACCAGCAGCAGGACTGGTTTAATTTCAGACAAACAGCCAGAACCTTCAAATGAGACAAAGTGACTGGCTAAAAGGTCAGTGAGGTCTTTATTCTGGCCTATGTCCCACTTTCCATGATGGTGAAACATGTCAGAAATTGTAAAATTAAATGTCTTTATTAAAACTGGAGCTAACTTCATCTAATTAAAAAAAAAAGGTGGTAGACCATTCTTTGTGTCACCCATGTTTTTAATACACTGTTTATTCAACTGGAAGAAGATTCTGATTATAGGCTTTCAATATAACGAAAATTTTTACCCGAGTTATTATGTCCATCACTTGTTTGCAGAACTTTGTTACTATTAAAGCATGCAGGTTCCACATTTCTGCATTTTGAATAATCTCTTTTGTCACTATTGTATTGTACAAGGTATATGCATTACTGTAAACAATCTCTTTTGTCACTATTTTATTGCATAACATATATTACTGTAAATATTATTGGTTAATGACCTAGCAATTCAGGGTCTATGCTGTTCATTCTCCTTATGATTTTGAGCACACTGGATATACTCTGATATGAAAGCACACTAAAAATGCCAGATATGGGTCTACACTGCTTAAAGTTGGTACAATTTTAATAAAAATGTAGGATAGAACCTTGACATTCAAGAAATTATTTCATTATACATACCCTGAGTTGACAAAATAACAAACACAAAGATTCTCTGGTAGGGTCTCAATAAGCTGTTTGGCATAATCCACCATGGAGTCATTTAGGAATCCATAACATGTGGCTAGTTGTCTCATCTGCTCCTGTCCCACACTGACCACATGAGGATGACAATGACCAACTGAAATAAAAATCCAATATAATAATACTCGGACACACATCTAAACTGTGGTAAATTTAAAATTTGTGAGAAACAAGCAATGCACATATGTACATTTAAGTAATATATATTTTCAATGAAAATGGATTTTTTTTCTAAAATCATTAAAAATCTGTGATAATTAATTCTTAGTCTTATACTAGTATCTAACTCAGCAGTTTGATTATTCTCTATTCTAGTAAAATTTATCTCCACCAAGTTTTTGTAAGGTTTCAGAACTAGGCACTGAACATTTTTCCAATTTTTTAAATAAAGAATTACCTATTTTGACACATGATACAATATAATCTTTAACACCATATAGTCCTCCCCTGACAGTCACTCAGAAGTACATACTCTATTTTAATAATGTATTCAGTACAGTACTACAGCATATTACTTAACACATTAACCCCTAGCGACGACTTTACAGGGCATGAAGTAGTAGCCTACTTCCAAGGTCTGTAGCATCAAGGTCATATAAGATACCGTACACTAACATGGGTAGTATCATAGAAAGGTAGAAAGATGTAGCTCTACAATGACAGCAAATAATCTGGACATTTTAGTTGCATTACAAAATACAGAGGGAAAATCCGAAGTTTTTGGACCTGTTTTTGTTTCACCCAAAAATCATCCATGGTCGGATTCTGAATTTGTGTCGTGATTTGAGACTTTATGGCCTTAGATCTATGGCAGACCGGTCTGAAATGCACACAGACAGGTGAACCTGTGCAAAAAGTAGGATAAGGTGGACATTTTGAAAAAAGAGTCTTCTCCATACGAAAATTAAGCAAAAAAAAAACAAAAAAAACAACAACAAAAAAAACATCTCCAATTTTTGCCCTTCTGCTCATGCGCCAGCAAACTAACCAATGAAAAACATTTTTTTTAGCATGAGTAGCCATTTGTCTAATGGATTATTGCTTGGAAATCGATGTATTATGATGTATTCATAAATAGTCCCCAAAATGCGTTTCCTACTTGCATTTCATGCAAAAACAGCAAAAACCTCCAGGAGTTAATGTGTTAAATGACCATGTCTTGGAAGACAACCAATCATAAAAGACCACACCTTTGTTGCATCATGCTGATACATTTCCACCCAAATGTACAGAAAACTAGTGTACCAAGTTTGGTATAATAATAATAATGACTTTTTATAATGTTTAATCTTTAGAAGCTCCAAGCGCTTTACAACATCTATAATGATATAAACACAAAAAACAAAAACCATGAAATAGGAAAACAAAAAATGCCGAAAATATTTAAGGTAGGAAACATTTTTAGGTCTTTAAGTTTGTTCTTGCAGTCGAAAAAGGTGAGTTCTTAGAGCACTCTTGAAAAGGATCACGATTTCTTTGTGTCTAATTTCAATGGGCAATTCATTCCATGTTGCTTGGCCCTGGTATGCAAAAGAATGTTGTCGATATGACTTCATTTTCATAGTACGAATGAGTATACGATTGTCAGAAGAGGAGCATAAGTATCTTGCTGGTGTATACACATGGGTGAGGCTGGATAGGTATGCTGGACTGGTGTCCATCAGTGAAACGTAGCACAGAGAACAAATTTTTTGTTTCATTCTGGATCGAAAGAATAACCAGTGTAGGGGACAGAGCAGTGGGGAGTTGTGCTCTGATCATGGTACTCTAAAGACGATACAAGCAGATGTGTTTTGAAGTTTCTTGAGTAGATATAAACGAACCAGACAGAATTGAATTACAATAGTCCAGTCTTGAAAGAACTAATGAACAAGTGTTTTAGTGCCATCAACTGGAAGATATTTGTGACTGGAGCTGATGCATCTCAGCCTAAGATGTGCAGCCTTGCATATGTACATGACATGTTGGTGCAATGTGAGAGTACTGTCCAGTGTAACACCTAGGTTTCATACTGACTGTGAATTTAATGTTGGTGTTGCTGATATTTATTGTTTGAGGTAAAGGATGAAAATGACAAAGTTTTTATGTTGTGATCAGAATGGCCTCAGTTTTATCATCATTCATCTGCAGCTTGTTACATGTCATCTATGATTTCACATCAGAAATGCACCTCTCTACTCCATGGATGGTAGCATCAACTTCAGTTGGGTGGCTAGATAGACTTGTAAATTTGGGTGTCATCAGCGTACAATTGGTGAGACACTGGGTGATGATCGATGACAGTTGACAGCGACTGAGTGTATAGAATGAAGAGAATAGATGCAAGAACATATCCCTGTGGAACACCACAACAAAGATCAACTGGGCTGGAGTGTATTCCATTTGTATATATAATTTGTGTCCTGTCTACTAAGTAGGACTTGAAACACAGTAAGGCTGTATTGCGAATGCCATATACATGCTGGAGACGGTAAAGTAATATATCATGGTCTATTGTATCAAATGCTGCAGACAAATCAATGAGGGTGAAGACTGTAATCTTTCCACTATCCAAAGCAGAAAGAATGTCATTAACTACTTTCAGAAGAATAGTTTCAATACTGTGGCAAGGGCAATTATGCAGACTGTACATTGCTAAAAAGACTGTTTGAATTCTAATGAGATACAAGTTGGGTTAGAACAACTTTTTCTAAGATTTTTTTTATGAACGGGAAATTAGAAACTGGGTGGTAGTTCTTTAAATCGTTATGGTCAAGTGTTGGTTTCTTCAGCAGAGGCTTTATAATGGCAGTTTTGAAAAATTATGGGAATTCCCCAGATGAGAGAGAGATATTAATAACCTTTGTTAGTGAAGGCAATATTGGGTCTAAGCACTCAAGCAGCAGTGATGTTGGAACTGGATCAAGTTCACATGACTTTGGTGCACTCTTCATCATGATTCTCCATACTAAATCCATAGAGATGGGTTCAGATGCACCTAATGGTTGTTGCTGAAATTCTGTATCATAACTGTATGGTAATGATAAGTCAAATGAAATTGTCAAGCGTATCTCAAATGGTTCGAATATAATGGTATATTTCCACCCAGCAGTACAGAAAACTAGGGAACCAAGTTTGGTACATTTTCACCCAAAGGTACAGAAAATTAGGGAACCAAGTTTGGTCATTGGTACAGAGAACTAATGTACCAAGTTTATTATTTCCACTCATTGGCACAGACAACTAGTGTACCAACTTTGGTATATTTTTTTACCCATTGGTACAGAAAACTAATGTACCAAGTTTATTATTTCCACACACTGGTACAGAGAACTAGTGGCCAACTTTGGTATATTTTTACCCATTGGTACAGAGAACTAGTGTACCAAGTTTGGTACATTTCCACCCATTGGTACAGAGAACTAAGGTACCAAGTTTGGTATATTTCTACCCATTGGTACAGAGAACTAGTGTACCAAGTTTGGTACATTTCCACCCATTGGTACAGAGAACTAGGGTAACAAGTTTGGTACATTTCCACCCATTGGTACAGAGAACTAGTGTACCAAGTTTGGTAGATGCTGTTTTGATTGTCATGACAATCCACTGTGAGACAGCTAGTGACAGCTGAAATATCTACAGAGATCTTAGGAAAAGATGTTGAACAGCCTTTCTTTCTCCTTAGATCTTAAAAGAAATGGAGACATAAATGTGTCACACAAAGGACGAGTTAGGACTAGTGATGGGAATCAGTCAGAAATTCATAATCGATAATCAGTTCCCCTTAACCAACTGATCATCGATTATAATCGGTTACTAAGAGCAAGTTTTAATTTTTGTTAAACAGTTATATCTTTGATCAAGAGTTCAATATGTGCATAAATGTACAGGAGTAATCTCTTTTAAATTTATGACATGTATACTTTAACATAACAATAATATTACATTGTGTGTTATTTTTGTTCTACAACTTTGTTAAATGAACACAGCTTTTTATGGCTGATTAGTCAAATGTAACTGAAATAATGCTACAATCCCCCAGAATTCTTTCATTTATATGTGATGTGTCTATAATATAAAGTATAGAAGGACATGATTTTCTTGTTTGTCATTGTTTATAAATACTACAAAAGATGTTGCAATTTAACTGAAACAAATCAACAAAATGTGTTTAAATTTATTAACTCAAGAATTTAACAACTTGACCATGTAATAATGACTACCGGTATATGTTCCTAATTATGAATCATAAGGTTTCATATTTGAATTTGTGAAGGGAATTAATAAATTTCCGGTCAATTTTAGTGGCTGGGAGTTTTACTAACCTTTGTGTTTTGCATACACCTATAAAGTAGTCTCCCTTTACACACAATCGATTATGGAGTTTCACAATCGACTATCTTATTGCGTTGCTCAACCAACTGATGATCGATTATAATCGATAATCGGAACAACACTAGTTAGGACCAAATATAAATCATCAATGAAACATGCCCAACAATGTCTTTAAAAGTTCAGATTGAATATTGTAGATTTCACTCATGGACATTATGGCTAATCATACAGACATATTAAACTTTTAGATATGTTAGAGACATGTTACATTCACTGATATGTTAGACTGAACTTACCATGTGCAACACTGTTGATACAATCCAAATATTCATTTCCAAAATCATCATATAGATACTGTTTCAACGCTCGCACGATCTTCAAGGGGGAGGCATCAAAGTGCAGCCTACAGGATTTTCTGCAAATTTTTTAAATCAAAGTATTAAATTTTAATATGAGTGAAATTAACTGCTGAATGGTTAATGCAAATCAACTAAATAGGTTGATTCAAAGTATCTAATAATAAATCAAGCAAAGTCATTGAAATGATGTCCCCAACTTCTCACTGTTAGTAGAAGAGTATACGTTTGTAAAGAAAACTAGAACCTATATGAGGTTTCATAAAAATAAAGTTTATTACAAAATTCAGCAGGGGCCCCGAGTGGCCGAGTGGTCTAAAGTGCTCTCTGTTACGGATCACTGCCATCTCACCTCTGTCTGCATGGGTTCAAGTCTTAGATTCGGCCAATGTAGGTATGTGAGAAAGCTTGCCGTAGCTTCTCATGGGTTGGTGGTTCTTTCTAAGGTTTTCCTGGATTCTTCCTCCACCATTAATACTGGCTGCCTTGTATACCCTATCATGTGCTGAAAAACAGCATTAAACCCTACAACAACAAAATTCAGCTTCATAAAAACAACAATCAATGTGCCAAAACAAAAGTATATGTCTAACAATCAGAGTGAAAGCTATTGATCAAACTACACTTAAGATCTATCAATTGCATTTGACACTTTGTTGTAATCCAATACTAATTAGGGGAATGATTGGTTGGAAACAATAGCTGGTGGGTCCACAAATCAGGGGATTTAATTCCACAAAATGATGATGCAAAATTATGCAAATCAAATTAAGCCCAGGTGTCATATAACATAAATTAAAGATTTCACACAGAAATGAACTGGACTAATTCTGACCCTGAACAATGCAAACTGATGATACTGCATACTGATAAGCTGATACCACATGCTGACAAGCTGATGCTACATACTGACAAGCTGATGCTACATGCTGACAAGCTGATGCTACATACTGACAAGCTGATGCTACATGCTGGCCAGCTGATATCACATGCTGACAAGCTGATGCTACATGCTGACAAGCTGATGCTACATGCTGGCCAGCTGATATCACATGCTGACAAGCTGATGCTACATGCTGACAAGCTGATGCTACATGCTGACAAGCTGATACCACATGCTGACAAGCTGATATCACATGCTGACAAGCTGATACTACATGCTGACAAGCTGATGCTACATGCTGACAAGCTGATGCTACATGCTGGCCAGCTGATATCACATGCTGACAAGCTGATGCTACATGCTGACAAGCTGATGCTACATGCTGACAAGCTGATACCACATGCTGACAAGCTGATATCACATGCTGACAAGCTGATACTACATGCTGACAAGCTGATGCTACATGCTGACAAGCTGATGCTACATGCTGGCCAGCTGATATCACATGCTGACAAGCTGATGCTACATGCTGACAAGCTGATGCTACATGCTGACAAGCTGATACCACATGCTGACAAGCTGATATCACATGCTGACAAGCTGATACTGCATGCTGATAAGCTGATACTACATGCTGACAAGCTGATACTACATGCTGACAAGCTGATGCTACATGCTGACAAGCTGATGCTACATGCTGACAAGCTGATACTACATGCTGACAAGCTGATACTACATGCTGACAAGCTGATACTACATGCTGACAAGCTGATGCTACATGCTGACAAGCTGATGCTACATGCTGGCCAGCTGATATCACATGCTGACAAGCTGATGCTACATGCTGACAAGCTGATGCTACATGCTGGCCAGCTGATATCACATGCTGACAAGCTGATGCTACATGCTGACAAGCTGATACCACATGCTGACAAGCTGATACCACATGCTGACAATTTAAGTCAGTGACACAGAAAGTCATTTTCAGCAAAGGCTCATCTAAAACAAGCTGCCTCTTAAATTAGTTAAAATCAAATAGTGAGTTGACTGATGGGCAAAAAATAAAATGGGCAAGTCTAATGGAACTTTAGCTCATGTCTGATAACTAACTTTAAAGAAGAATGATAAAATAATTGTTTATCTTCATCATTGGTACAGAAGCATCCATCATGTGTGATGTCAATGTTGTTGCTCTTTATCTGATATCCACTTGGCAACCAGTTTTAAAATTTTATCAGTCCTCCTCCTAGATGTACAGTCATATCAACATGGAGTTCTTTTTATCTGCTTAATCTTAAATGAAAATGATGCAAATCTAATAACAAGTATGATACCGATGGCAACCATCTTGAAAATCTTTTTATTGCTAATCCTGAATCAATAGCTATATTGCACTTTTCCCAGTTTGGCAACCAAATATATTAATAAAAAATGTAAATGGTCTCTCTTGAGGGTACCCAAAATATATCCATATAAATCATAGTTGCGTGTGAGTCGTGTGCCAGAAAGTGGTTTCCTAACTCCACTATCAATCCATACTACCAGCTCTCAGGGTGAACCCTTAAAGAAACATGACTGGTTAATGTTTGTCTTTTGTTGTCTTCTTTCATCTTTGGTTGTATATGTCTAATACCTATAATCTAGTGTTATACTTCCATATTGGAGTGTTGGGCACTCTCTGTACAGCATGTCAAAGTTGTTACTAATGGATAACTTCATCTAAAAGGAATACGGCCTTTTTTACATAACCAATAACAACTGATGTAGATTGTACTGGCTTGTTAAGTTATGGCTAAATAAAGTCCAGCAGACAATAGTTCAAAGTTCCCCTGCAAAGGCAATGATATATTGAATTAATAATATCAGATGAATCTAAACTGTAATGATGTAAATCAGATAAACAAAAAAGTCAGATCAGCCCGTGGTCTCGGGTTTCCAACTACAGTGTACTACAATGCTGATGACAATAAGACTCAGGTTGCCAACTAATGTACTACTAAGCTTTTAACAATAATACTCTGGTTGCTAACTACTGTAATACAATGCTGATGACAATAATACTCTGGTTGCCAACTACTGTACTACAATGCTGATGACAATAAGACTCAGGTTGCCAACTACTGTAATACAATGCTGATGACAATAAGATTTGGGTTGCCAACTACTGTACAACAATGCTGATGACAATAATACTCTGGTTGCCAACTACTGTACTACAATGCTGATAACAATAATACACCGGTTGCCAACTACTGTAATACAATGCTGATGACAATAAGATTTGGGTTGCCAACTACTGTACAACAATGCTGATGACAAGAAGACTCAGGTTGCCAACTAATGTACTACAATGCTGATGACAATAAGATTTGGGTTGCCAACTAATGTACTACAATGCTGATGACAATAATACTCTGGTTGCCAACTACTGTACTACAATGCTGATGACAATAAGACTCGATAAAAAGCACATTTTCAATGTTTTATTTGATAGATTAAAAAGGATTAAATCAATGAGAACTCATGTGATTTTCCATCCACTGGACTGATGGTGAGTTAGAATTATTGTGTGCAATTAGGACTATAACTAATAGCAAACTAATCAGCTAGTAAGTGTATATATACATCCCAATAAATTTTGACAACAGTTATCCTGCGTGCAAATACATTAATGTACAGAGAAGCCAGAAATGCTAAGCTTAAGTGTCCCAGGACAACCCTGGATTTTCACAATATTTCTACACCTGATTGGTAGTCGGGAATGGGAGCTCAGAAAAATCAGGGTAACTAAAAACACTGAAACATGCTCAAAAACTGAAATACACTTATATAATTTTTACTACATGAAGACAAGTGTAATAATGATTTGTATTTAAAAGAACACTACGAGCAAAAAAACTCAAACGGCAAGACCATAATCTTAAGTCTTTTGCACTCATGGGAATACAATCACTGTGGACCCAGAGATTACAATCTGTGTATTGCAAAGCATCAGTTTTACATTCACTTAAACATTAACACACTGATAATGATCCATGCTTGCTGTTTGTGTATGTGCCTGTGGGAATATCAATATTTTATAAAGGTTTTATATCATATATATCACAATATAAATCACAAGCTCTGATTCAATTCCACAAGCCTGGACTCCATTTTTTATATGCCCAAACTTACCTTTTTTAAAATACACGCATTATTTGTAAAATAACGTAGCAATTGCTACACTTCTAATATGACTCCCAAAAAGTTCATTAGGGAGTTTGAAGGTAATGCAAGTGTCAGTGTTCATTGCTACACTCACTAGAGACTGGAGAGTACATGTGTGTTCAAATTTCTTTGCCGGAATCTCTGAGTAAATCCTGGTCAGAACTTGAGTTATTCTTGATGACCATAACATTTGCCTTGTCAAAACTGTTTCTGATGCAGTCTCATCACAAGAAATGCTTTATTTTATAGAAAAAATAGATACCACATTTGGGACTGACCATTTCATTGGGGGAAAGGGGGGCATAATATTTTAATTTTCAATGGGGGCTAAACAGGTAATAAAGCACTAATAAACCCCTCTTTCATTATGGGTGGTATCACTTTATCAACACAAATCGTCTGTGCAAACAAAAGCATGTACTTATTACTGTCTTTCAATCAGTCTATTTCATCACTAAAAGCATAGTCATTTAAGTTTGTTTGTTTGTTTGATTAGGATTTTTTAACATAGCTTTAAAAAAAAATCAGTCATATTGCTATGATGTCTGCAGTGAGGCAGTTTATAGTGATGTCTAGCACTGACGCATCATGCCGCAGACATGTAGCATGATGTCCCACCCAGTCCCATTATCCTGACACCAGGCCGACCAGTCCTAACACTGACCTCATAATGCTGAGCATCAAGTGAGGCAGCTGTTAGTATTTTTGTAAGTCTTTGGTATGACTCAGCCGGGATCGAACCCACAACCTCCCATTTCTGCAGCTGACGCTCTAACCACTAGGCCACCAAAGCCATAGTCATTTATTAGTATTTTAACAAGATTAAGATAATGAATAATAATAAAGAGAACTAAGCTGAATGTTCAATTCTGCATGTCTGATATGCTACAAACTGATGGTGTGCTTATTTCAATAGACATGATACACATAGGAATGACATGTTGATTTGCTGTTTGCCCTATGTACAAGAAATTAAATGCCCTCCATATTTTTATATTTTGTCTGCATGCTTCACAAAGTAAAACTCCATCAACCAGGAGCTCCAATCATGACTATTTACCATTTATACATGCTACATGTAATGGGAATAAACTAAAGTGTTGTTGTACGGTATTTCTATTTTCAAAGATTACTGAAAATCATATTTTTCTGACCATGACCTTGTCTGCAACTATGGGAGCTAAAATTTATGTTCTTAGGATGAAATGCTGTGTTATAGCAGGTAAACATTTTGAAAATAATTTTCTCAGGTCATCATCAAGATTTAAATTTTCTCAGGCAAATTTTTGGATTTGTTTGACAATCCCAATAGGCACCTCACTTATAATACAGGAGGGGCCCAATCTAAAATTTGAGGCGACCCTTAGGTGTCAGGCTATCAGGGTTTTTATGAGCACTGATTAGACATTGTTTTCTTAGCCTGAGAAAGTTATATGTCAAAGAGTCTAGAATAATGGTATGCAGTGCATTAAAAACTAATTAAACTGACTTTCATTGGACTCTCTTTACGATGATTATATCCACCGTATTTGAAGTCTTCATTTACTTTAAAACACATAATTCTATGATATATAAAACAAAAAAATGCCCGTAACATATTCTGTCTTTCCTCACTCATAATTTCACTCTTACATATACCATCTTTTTTTAAGTTTGCCTGTTATTCAACCTGTCCAATCAAGTACGACCGAGTGACCTGATTACATAAATTGATAGAAATTGTTATATAAAATATAAATAAACAAATAAATAAATAATCCCTATCGAAATAGCCTACATTTAAAAAAATGGAAACTTATTGTTATTATTATTATTACTTTTAATATTATTATTATTATTATTATTATTATTATTATTATTATTATTATTCAAACAATTCGAAACCATCATTTAGGTGTGTACACATAGAAAACGTGTAAATATTTCTGAATTTCATTTTTTTTAAAGCGCATTAGGATAACATTGTTTTTTGTTCTTTTAAATGATAAAACTAGGACGAGAAAAGATTTCTATCTATGCACCAGCGTAGCATGCACACTCGTAAGGAATACATTTTTTTTTCGTAGACCTTTAAAGGCTCTATCGGAACTAAATAAACAGCATATACCCTGCCGACATTATACTAGTAATACAATGTAAAACACATGTTATTTCTGTTTCAGTGTCTGACATTTAAAACAAATATCAGCGTAGAGGTCTTACACGTGGGACTAACGTTATAAAAGAGCAGAGGTTTTAGAATCTCACCCGACATAATTTCTTCTCATAGCTAGGGTCTGTTTCAAATTGATTCTTTCTGACATTTCCGCCTTAGAATAAAATCCAAGCTTTGTCGGTCTTTGGAATCAAAGAATTCTAATACTGGACGGGGAAAATTTTCACCGACATATGATCGCTGTTATACTAAATAGGCTAAACTTTCCATGATTAAAGCGAGTAGTTAATTAGAGAGAACTCGTCTCATTCACAAAGGACGTACTTGATTTAGCGTTCGGCCCAAGTAGAAACGCATCACAATTATTTCCAGCTTAATGTAGTCCTAGTCTATTTTTAGAACATTGTTCTCTCTCGTTTTGGTGGTGATAGAAGAGGTATATTGATGCATAATTGGTAGGGATTTAAACGTAATTGCTTATTCTTGAGAAATATGAGCTCAGAGAGTGGTTGTCTGTGTGAATTTTGGCGATAGTATACATTGAGTAATAAGGACTTGGTGATGATCCGGAAGTGAAATATGTGTTCTGTTTACATGCTGTTCTGTTTACAATGCAGCCTCTCAAAAAAATGCCGATGAACCCTTGACAAGAACTTCACAGTAAAGTCATCTTTGGAGGTATTTTAGATTAACATATGATTGATTGTCAGACAGTTGAAAGGTCAGTACTGAGAAATATATGTAGAGAAGATGGTAAAATTAATTGTGATGTATGTCCATGTATGAAATATTCAGTAATATCAAGTGTCTCAGTGTAGCGTCGGGACGAACAATTTCGGCATTAAATCAACCACAGGTGCTCGACGCGAGCTTGATTTGAAGAAAGAAAGAAAAAAACAATAATCTAAATGACAAAAATCATACAGAGTGACAAAATTACCTTAGATTACCCCATGACCCATTTTGACATTGGACCCTCTCTATCATAAGATATACTATACCAGAAGCGTAGCTGGGGGGGGGGGCTGGGGGGTACATATGTCCCCGGGCGCCATACTAGTGGGGGCGCCAAAATGGGCTTTGAAATAGGTTGTAACGGGTAATTGTGATTATATTGATCAAAATAATGGGTTTCAGAGTTGAGGGGGGGATGAAGGTATGCAGAGAATTAGCCCCATGGAGAACTCGCCCCAAGGAAAACTCGCCCTGGGAGAACTCGCCCCAACGCATCTGGAGAAGTCGCCCTAGATTGGTTGGAGAAGTCGCCCTAAAACCCAGATAACCTTTTAATAACAGAATTAAAACATCTTTTACGTGATTCATTTTTAGATTTTTATTTATACGCGATCACAAAAAAAGATATTAACTGGTAATCATAAAAGTAATATCACAGTAATATTTCTAAGACGAAATTCAGTCTGTATATAATCTAATGAATGACGACAGTATAGTGATTAAAAAGGATGATTAGTCAAACACACATATTATTATGAATCAAGATTATTGTAAATAAGTTGAACGTCAATTAAATGATGAAAACTACTACAAACATATTGACGAAGATCCGTCAATAGAAATTAAATTAAAAAAATTCAACATGCATTAATGAGATGACTAAAAAATAATTCGTATATGAGGAATTTTATACTTTCCCTCTTAACATGCGTACACCTCAATTCTCTTTCATTAAAAGTTCGAAGTCTATTCCGCAGCTATCTGTTAATTTCAATCCTGGCATTATTAGATGTAACATCACTACATACCAACTGTCCGCATGCAGTTAGTATTGAAGGTGTACACATTTTCTTGATAACAATCCTAATAATAGCCCACTATCTTTTGAAGATATTTGCAAAATATTAAAACTTATCTTGGAAAATAATTATTTTCAATTTAATAATACGAAATACATATACATAAAGTGTACGGCAATGTGAATTAATATGGCTCCTTCATACGCTTTCCTTTCATGTGTAAATTTGAAAAGGACTTTCTTCAAAACGAATAGTTTGTATTGATCGCCTAAATCATTTTCACCCGACAAATAAATTTACTTATACTGCATCTAGTACGCATGTTTCATTTTCAGATGTAAATGTGATATAAAATATTGATAACACTATCTTTGCAAATATTCATATCAAGGAAACTAATATCCACCAATATGTGGAATAATCTTCATGTCATCCCATGTCATGTAAAAACGGTATACCATACAGCCAGTCGAAAAGATGCCGACGTATTATTTCAAACGATTGTCAATTACAAAACTTGTTGAATAAATTCCAAACATATTTACAGAACAGAAATTATCCTACACATATAACTGATTCTGCGCTGAACAATGCCCGTAATATTACTCAACATTGGGCTTTCAACAAAGCAGTATGTACAAGAGAGAGAGAGAGAGAGAGAGAGAGAGAGAGAGAGAGAGAGAGAGAGAGAGATGTAATTCCTTTCACAATACAATCGAATCCTTCATTATCTAATCTACGTCGCATAATTAATAAATTTTAGTCTCCTAAATGTATCAAATTACCAGCGTAAAAACACTTTACAAAAAAATCAATTATCGCTTAAAAAAGACCCAATAATTTGCAAGATCTTTTTATTAGTACTAAACAGACAGAAAAGAAAAAGAAAAATAACATTTTCGTCATCTAAATGTAACATACACCAAGTAACGTAAGTTACCCATAAAAAATAATATGCATCGACAATAACCATTTTTTTGGGTTGTATTATTTATAATAAAACGTACAAGTCAATTTTGAGCGCATTTTATACTCAGAAAAACCCTTGCTTTACCACACAAAACGTAAAAAGTGTTACCTATGTATCATGACCTATGTATCATGACCTTTTCGGAATGATAGACGTATATTGATTCAGCAAAAATGTATGCATTAAGGAAAGAAACGTATATAATGAGTTAACGTGTCAGCGACATTGATTTGTGCCTCATTAGCGTATTTGGGTCTAGTACACGTGATCATGGTGTTATTATATATTAATAAATAACGTAATCTTGTTTATTTTACATCGGTAATTTAGTAGTGAAATATTTTTTAAACTTCTCTTTTAACTTGAAATGGTTCGTTATTATTGAGAAATAATAAAATTAGGAACACTGACATAAAAAGAAGAAATAAACTAAATGATGTAGTACGACTGATTTTTCAGAAACCGTCCGAATTCTGCGCATTAGCCATGATGATTAATTCGATAGCGACCGCATTTCTTGACTAGGCATCAAAAATGTTTGGGTTTTTTTTAATTGAGTTCAAGTATCCTTTGTTGATGGTCAGCAAATCTCAATGAAAAATCATATTAAAGTGTTCGGTTAGAGAGATAACAACATAACACATTGACGTCAGCGCCAATTCATTCTCTCTTTTTTTCTTTTTTTTGGGGGGCACCAGACAGATGCCCCCTCCCCCAATTAAGAAAAAAGTAAAACGTTTTTATGTGTTTATGTGCTGCCCCCGATATGTATTTTATGGGGTTTTTTAGTTGTTTTTCCCCCTTTCTTTAAGTTCCCTTAAATTTAGTTTTTCCCATCGGGATTAATTAAAAAATTTTGAAAGGGGTATTTTTATTGTCCTTTTCCCTAGTGTTACTATAAAAAGGTTTTCCGAGGTGGAATTTATCTACCCTCCTTCGGATCCACTTTCTTAATAGTTTTGGGTTGACCATGGCTAGTGGTCTCCTATATCCTGTGTTTGTTATTAATGTTGGTGCTATTTGTATGTATACTATATATATATATATATATATATATATATATATATATATAATCACGTTCATCATTTTTTAAGGTTATTACATCCGTTTAATATTTTTTTAATTTTGAATTTTGATAAAGTGAGGTGTTTTTTATGTTTATTTTACTGTGTCTCACTTTACTTTCTATATTTATCTTCTTATAGTCCGTTTGATCTTGAGTCTGGGTCTGTACAGCGCCAATTCAGTCGATGTCGGGTTATAAAAGTCAATGTCATAACGTCATCTCAGGATGATTTAGGTTATTATGTTGGAACTATTTTATATCTAAAACTGCAAACATCCCATCATGCGTACATCCTCTCTTTTATTTTTCCAAATAAAACGCATTTAATGATTTGAAGAGCAGAGCGAAAGGGACAGATAACACTTATTTTTCGTTAAGTACAGAAGTGGAGTTGATCAAAAGGAAAAGTTGAAGGAAAAAAATTGCAAATTATATAAATTTAATAAGTTAGTAAGCTGAAGAAAAACAACAATAAATAAAGCCTTGACAATCATGTGGCGAAATCTCAGAATTATTATATATTATCCTTGGGGCGACTTCTCCAGGCAAAGTGGGACGACTTCTCCGACTACTATGGGGCGACTTCAACCGTCACCTGGGATGATTTCTCCCAGGGCGAGTTCTCCATGGGGCGAGTTCTCCCAGGGCGAGTTCTCCATGGGGCGAGTTCTCCGCTATTCGGGAATGAATATTGTCCCCGGGCGCCAAACACTCTAGCTACGCCTCTGTACTATACGTAACTTCCAAATATTTGGTTCCTACCACCCATGACCCTCGATTTCCTTCTTCTAGTTCCGTATTTAAAAGCACACGACCATTCTCTATGGCTAGTTTTACTCCTGAGATAATTTTCTATTCATCAAGCCATCATTGACTTTTCTACGTTGTAGCAAACTGAAGTAACTGCTTCTAAAACGTGAGATTGTCTCGAATTTTTCATCTTAGGATAAGTGCTACAGGTACATGTACCATGTTTGCGGCTCTGCGATACATGAATTCTTTAATTACAGAACAGTGGTAATGCAAAAGTAAGTATTTACTTAATATTAACTGGATTCAACTTTAGGAATCCTGAGCCATGGAAGAATTTGCCATTTTCTACTTCACCGCACATATCGTAAACATAGTCCTACAATGTAAGCCCCGACGCTGATATTTTTGTTTGCTCGCGTCTGGGTCTTACTGCCTAAAGAGCAGCGCTGTGTAGTGTTTTTAAATATACTGAACAGAGAATAAGAGATGAAATTTTCATGTTTATCACATACTTGGCAATAAGTATCAACATTTATCCACATATTTAAGAGTTACTGATATACTTACTTTGCTGTCTTGATCGTGATCGACTCTAACTGACACTAGGAAATGAACGCATTTTTCATGTTCCTTTGAAACACGTTTCAATTCCATGGTGGCTGAGGAATGCCGAAGTAAGTTTCAATAAAGCTGTTTTATTTTCACGAAACGAAATTATCAAATGGGTTTTAACAAACATCACGATTTTATTTCGTTTCGTTCAAAAAATATTTTCCGATTAGAACCTAACTTAAACATACTTTGGCATACCTCGACAACTGTCGCATTTCAGCAAATTCAAACGTATGTCAACTGAACAAAAAATGCGTCCGTTTGCAAGTGTCAAACTATTTATTCCATTTGGATAAAAACAGCGCAGTAAGTATAATTAATTAAACATATATTAGTGGAAGAGTGACTATATAGGTTGCCAAGTGTGTTCGATATTCCTGAAACTTTGATTTATCGTTCCGATGTCGACGACATCGGAACTAACTACACTATGGCGTCATTCGGCTCGTAAGACGTAGCACTAAAATCAAGATCAACATGTGATACGTCTTACGGGTAGGACTAATCGTAAACAATGAGTTCAAAACAGTTCAACTTTTAGGCACACACGCCAACGCCGAAATAGGATTGGCTCAAAAGGTTATACATGGTGCATGTAGCTCTTTTCACCGGTCGTCACATGAGCTCACACCCGTATTTTTGTCACTCTGTTGTTTTTTTCTTTAGATTATTGTTGTTGTTTTAAAATCAAGCTCGCATCGAGCACCTGTGAAATTAACCGTATAATGAAAAATGCACCATGGCGTCATTTATTAACCAATGCAGAGAATGCAATTTTTATTTTCCTCTATGGCTTATGTTAGGCTCCACAACAGAGTGTACTTTTTCAGTTTGTAAATGGAAGAGAAAAAAAACAGAACACACACACACACACACACACACTGATAACGGCACAAATTAAAAACGATTTAAACAAGATCTTCGCTCGGGGGGAAAATTGCATACACAAGACACACATTATTCTCTGAATAGCATCTAACTAAAATAACAAATAAGATAAAGATGCAGAAACTTAGCTAATTTATTGATTATAATTTCCAACCTGATTATGACCAAGTGGACCGTAACCATTATTGTCTGCGCGTTTCATTCCAAATGGAAGTTTTCACCGTCAAAGACAACGATGCTCGCCAGTGATTTGCTGTTCCTGGCCAAGTCCATTTGTAGTGAAGGGGTGTATGCAGAACTATTCATGTATGTACATTGAAGAAAAATACTATGTCGTCTACTTACGATATTTGCAATATCGAATCAATCAAAGGAAATAATGACAACTACAAATTTGCCTGTCACGTGTATTTAACAAGCGATGTAAATATTATGTTCGCGTGTGCAAAGAGTAATAACTGTAAATTCTCAACATTATGGCATTTTACGGAATTATCGTGAAGTTACCGAATAGGTTGAAACATATCACTATCTTGTCTAAGGAATTTAGACTCGCCCATAGTGTACACAGCATGGTACTAGGTTACTATGGAAAGCTCCTTAAACATGAAGACGGCCAGTGTTAAGGCTTCTCTGCCTATAGTCAGTTAGAAATTATAACTTATTGAATAAATTGACTGACTAAGTTCTGCACACTTTAAAAAGTTTTCATTATTTAAATCGGTAGGTAGGTACCCCAATAAAACGGGGATTTATGCAAAAGATATAATATTTTTTTTTAAAAATCTGGACTTTGTATGTATAGCGCCTAATCTTTAGAAGCTCTAAGCGCTTTACAACATCTATAATGGTATGAGTACACTACAGAAAAACAAAATCCATGAAATTGGAAAACATACAAACATGCTGAAAATATATAAGATACGAAACATTATTAGGTCTCTAAGCTTGTTCCTGCAGTCGAAAAAGGTGAGTTTAAGAGCACCCTTGAAAGGGATATCTGTATCTTTGTGTTTGATTTCAATGAGCAATTCGTTCGTCGTTGCTGTGCCTGGTATGCAAAAGAACGTTGTCCATATGATTTCTTTTTCATATTGGGAATAATGAGTATGGGATTATCAGAAGAGGAGCGTAAGTATCCTACTGGTAATATAATAATAATAATAATAATAATAATAATAATAATAATAATAATAATAATAATAAGGACTTTGTATAGCACCCAATCTTTAGACGCTCTAAGAGCTTTACAACATCTATAATGATATGACTACACTACAGAAAAACAAAAAACAAAAACCATGAAATTGGAAAACATAAAAATATGCTGAAAAGATTTAAGGTACAAAACATTATTAAATCTCTACGTTTGCTCCTGCAGTTAAAAAAGGTTTTAAAAGCACTCTTAAAAGGGACCACTGTGTCTTTGTGTCTAATTTCAATGGGCAATTTATTCCACATTGCCGGGTAAGCAAAAGAATGTTGTCCATATGACTTCATTTTCATAGTGGGAACATTATGAGTATATGATTGTCAGAAGAGGAGCGTAAATATCTTGCTGGTGTATATACATGGGTGAGGCCGGAATGGTATGTTGGACCGGAGTCCGTCAGTGAAATGTAGCACAGAGAACAAATTTTGTGTTTGTTTCTGGCTCGAATGGAAAGCCATTGTAGGGTACAGAGCAGTGGGGAGGTGTGCTCTGGCCGTGGTACGCTCTGGCCGTGGTACGCTAAGGATTATCCGAGCAGATGTGTTTTGAACTTTTTTAAGTTTCTGGAGTTGATATTGAGACGAACCAGACAGAATTGAGTTACAGTAGTCCAGTGTGAAAGTACTAATGAGCACACAAGTAGTTTTAGTGCCATCAACTGAAAGATATTTGTGAATGGAACTGATGCGTCGCAGCTCAAGATATAGGGTACAGCCTTGCATATTTTCATGGCATGTTGGTGCAATGTGAGAGTACTGTCCAGTTTAACACCTGGGTTTCGTACTGACTGTGTGAATTTAATGTTGGTGTTGCTGATTTTTATTGTTTGAGGTAAAGGATGTGAATGAGAAAGTCTTTGTGTTGTGATCAGAATGGCCTCAGTTTTACCGTCATTCATCTTCAGCTTGTTACATGTCATCCATGATTTCCCATCAGAAATGCACCTCTCTACTCCATGGATGGTAGCATCAACTTCAGTTGGTTGGCTAGACTGGTATATTTGGGTGTCATCAGCGTACAATTGGTAAGACACTAGATGATGATCTATGATAATTGAGAGCGGCTGAGTGTATGGAATGAAATGAACAGGTGTAAGAACAGACCCCTATGGAACACCACTGGGCTGCAGTGTATTCCATTTGCATATACAATTTGTGTCCTGTCGACTAAGTAGGACTTGAACCACAGTAAAACTGTATTCTAAATGCCAAATACATGCTGGAGAATGTGAAGTACTATATCATGGTCTATTGTGTCAAATGATGCAGGCAAATCAAGGAGTGTGAGTGCTATAACACGAAATGTATTTTGAATTCTGGATAAGTACTTATTAGAATAACTTTAAAACAAGAGATATAACTATGCAAAGTTGTTCGAAAATAATAGACGAGTGGGTTCTTGTTTCTACCACACAGCGAACCAGTATGTTTTGACTTAAGTCTAACTTATAGACAAAAGACGGAAACACAGATTGTGTATCGGATTAATAATAATAATAATAATAATAATAATAATAATAATAATAATAATAATATGAAGAAGAAGAAGAAGAAGAACAACAACAACAACAACAAATGTAATTAATTGAGTAAAATTTAGCGCAGAATTTTCGTCTTGTGAAAAACTGATGACTGGCTAGATGTTTTATAAGACTAGATTTTTTTATTGATGGCAAACTACCCACGAGTTTTCACCTGTAGTGTCCAGTATTGTTGCCTACATGCGCGTTCTATGTGTGTCCGCCAGAGGTTGATTCATCGAAGGATTCAACTGAATGTTTATTGGAGTTTAAGCGTTTGGCGGCTTTTACGTTCATTTTGTTGCGAATGTGGCTTTTGTGATTATTCATTGCTTTCTGAAATTAGTGGCACACACACACACACACACACACACACACACACACACACTATTAAATTAAACAATCTTACGTATCATATGAACAATTAGACCCATTCTATAATGTGTGTAGTTTAAGGTGTATGTGAACGTGGTTATATAGTCACACTTACTACAATTATATTAAATATTTTTGTTCAAAAATTAAAACCAATATGGTCTAACCAAAGTCTATCAGACCTTGATTGTTGAATGTTCTGCACCTTAAATGTCATGAAAACAAATTACATAAGAAAAGTATTCATAATTTTACAGTGATTTGAAAACTGGACAAAGAAAAGAGGACGCCAGGTTTATAATAACAAATGACTAGGGCACTAGGCAGTACTAAATGTTCGACACGCGCAGCTTTTACTGTGACATCGCAACGCGCGACATCCAACAGACATCGTACTGTAGCTCACCTTTATACTGAACTCGTCTACATGCTATTAAGTCCTAGGGTCTTAAATTACGTAACAAGAAAAGATAAAACTCAACGAAATTAATAGATTTCCAAGTCCTTGAATAATTTCACACTAATCCAGTAAGGTAATATCTGTTTAGAATTTATGTTCCAGCTGTGCAATTTCAATGTTCAAAGTATAAATAAATGTAGACCTCGTCGTACTCTAACAAGACTGAAATATAACTATAAAAAAGAACGGTTTGCTTTAATTCCTTTATATAAACACCTAATGCATAGGAAATAAAAAAAATTAATTACTTTAAAATATTTCCAAACATTTAAATTATGTTATATTGCTAATTACCTTGACTGTTAACACGATGTTTTAACCAAGTAACAGCTAGGGCAGTTCAGCATATTTATAGTGCAAATGTAATCCCTAGATCACGTGATGATAATCTTACATCCATTCGACATTCATGGCCTATTTAGACCGAAATAGGATGTAGACGTGAACTTGTCAATTTATATATGCAAATAATACATACTTGTAGTGGTAAACCAAATGACTAAAATAAAAACTATATTAAAAATAATATATGTGATACAGAGATCTATAACACCTCCCCGCTTAAAAGAAGAAAGATTTACGCCTTTTAGATTTTTTGTTTTGGAATTCGTCGTGAAAGATTTGTCTGCTCATGTTGGAATATATTGAAATAAGTATTTATTTTCTTTTACCAGCTGTTTAATTTCGTTCATATCTTATGGCAGCATATGCGAAAGTGCTTGTTCCAGATTGTCAAACATTTCAGAACTGCAAAGATTAGTCACGACAAAGTGATAACTATACGATTTCTCATCTTCGTTGAAATGTTGTTAGTACCACTAAATTAGCTGCATAATTTGACTCACTATCTCCATCAGTGTGACACAGTATTTCTGCTTTTTGTGCCCAGGAGTGTTAATTATGTAAATCAAGTCACTCATTTTCTTTTCAACGGTATAAGGACCAAAATACATACCTGAAAATAATTTTAGGGTAAACAAATTAAAACTGTCATCTGTCTCAAAGCTCCTATCTTTGCGCATGTTAGCCATACCTCCGTTTCATTCTTGACTGAACAGACTGAAGACTAGTTCTCGCAAACGTTTGACAAACTGTATGTAAAATTATAGACATAATCAAGAAGATGAGTCTCAGACTCTTCAGTTCAAAGAAGTCTGTCTTTCATTAATTTAAATCGCCTTTTCCCTGTATTAGAACACTTTCACTAGAAGAAGACTTTTCAGAAAAGGACAAAATACTTAATAACAAAAGACGCCGAGAAGCTCCCGTGTTTCTCAATATCTTAATAGGCATAGCCTTAGCTAAATCACAAACAAGTGCTACTGAACTCTTCATAATTTCTCCATAACAAAATCATGCTTGCCTCGACAATTATATCTTTTTTAAATCCATGACCGTGCCCTTGATCTCTTAGAAACAAGAGCATTTGGAACAGATCTGTTATAAATATGTTGCCTTTTGTTCACCCATTAGCAATCAGAAATAATGTGTCCTTTGTTTTTACAGCAAGCGCACACGTGAAGAGATAAGGATTTCTGATCCATCTCATCCAAAATTTGATTATTTACACTTCTATTAGTCTGAAACTTGTAAGGAATCACATGATACTGAAAAGATATCTTAACAAAAACATGATGAGAGGATTAGTTATTTACAAATTGAACCTTATGAATCAAAGAATAATCACCGTCTGTACTACTTGCCTTCTCTGATATTTCAACCCTTTCTCATCAAGGTAAGTTCTAACGTCACTTCAGACATAATTATTAAACAGTGGTAAATAAAAACGAGTTGTTTAAGATTATCATAATCTTTGTCAATCTTCTTGGCTGTACACAATATATGAGATCTTCATGCAAGGGAGTGAAGATTTGATTTTAATCAGATTGACAACCGCAAAAATCTTCCCCAACTTCATTGCGCGATTTTGCCAGTCAATTAAATATCTTCAAATGGAAATGGTAGGATTTATATGTTTGGGAGAAAATACATTCTTTTTAATATGGCACGAAATTCTAGAAACTTTACGATTGAAACAACATGATAAGCAAACCCTAAACATGTAAAATTGTCCCTGTGCTGTGACTACAGCCATTTTGTTGGCCCGTAAGGTCTAACGACTCTTATTCATTACATTATATCAGTGGTATAAACTAGATCTCATGAATATCGCCATAATGAAATAAGGACTACCAGAGGAAACCTGTAATCTGTTTTACTTCTCGGGTAGCGAGAACGCGTTAGGAGTTAAGTTATATGGATTCAAGAGAAATGCAAAGAATAATTTCATCCTAAACGACATTGAAATTTCAATTATTCAAATCTGCATTTCAACACAAGGCTCATTACCTTGAAAATTTTAAAATGATCATACTTTCAAGCACCATTAAAAGACGCAGGATCCAACGTTTTCAAACCTTGTTGCACAGAATCTCGGGGAAAATTTAAATCAAAGGAATACAAGTTTGCATAATGACTAAGTGCTTTTAGAAGAATCGATTAAACTGGGCCGTGTCCCTTTCAATCTGGAGGGCGTGTCGCTTGTGTATGAGTGGTTATATTTCTGGGATTCTTTGTACATGTGGAGTAACTTATGCTCACACTCATTTCATACAAAAATAACGACAACAACCGATACTAAAACTTTGTTCTTAAAAAAGTGGGTGTGTTGATATCATTGCAATTGGTGATGAATACATACCAAGTTACCATTGTGTGAGAAGGAGATTATGTGTTTTGCAAGCAACGCTTACCTAGAAATATGCGATCATACCAGGAATTTTGTAATCATTACCAAGACTCTCAACGCTCTAATGATCAACGCGATTGGAAAAGTAATGGATTCGATGACTGGAGACAAGACGTAGCCCACCATGTAGATTTCATGTGTAAACATTTACGTTGCGACCAACAACAACATTAAAAGCATAGACGAATTGAACTGTGGCAAAGAAAAGAAAGATGAAAATAAACTTTATTAACTTGCTGATGATTCTGAAGTGATACTTGTTTCACAAACTGTCAAATTTAAGATAAACTATTCATATTTTGCATAAAATAGTTTGTGTGACTTTTGTTTTACACTTATTATTCAATTCTTTTTTAATCGTGGTTACAAGGTCAAATCGTTAAAGTTGAAAGCACTCTATTATCGCCGTCTACTTAACATACACGTGGAAGATCTTGTGGTTTAATAAAAAAAAAATAACTTGTCAACCTTTTGAACTATTTATTTACGATAGTCCTCTACAATGCATCACTTGATTTTACATGGAGTGGCAATCAGCTTGCTCGTTACCCTGAGAAATTCTTTTATAGTGGATATTCTTCGCGAAGACGGGAATTGTGTCTGTCTCCTCACAAACTCGTCTCCTCATTATTATTGACCTGCTAGGTGAAAAAAGAACACCAAAACGCAACCATTATCCAAAATATATCAAACAAAGCAATCCCCATCGTTTCATCAGTCTCAATGCCTGTTGTTTTGGGTATTGTTTAAGATTACAGAGAAACTCTCAAGAGTAACTGTTTGCTAAATCATTTGGATCGCCATGGTTCTATTTACTATGCCTATATCTATGTTAATCGTTTACCGCACTCATATTTATTCATAACTTTAAAACACAATATCCCTGATTGCTTACGATTTAGCTGAGATTTTTCCAGGAATAGTTTCATGAGGATGGTCACATCATACTCTTCTTTGTCGTTTATACAGATTATATAAAATCGTCATTCACTCACGCACACGGTCATTTTTCAATGAATGTTTGAACTGTCTCTGAAGATGACATTCCTTATATCTCATATAAATATGATGATTCGTGCAATGTATGTTATCACTTGCGAAAATAATGAACATGTATACGTTTGCATTGTTGAAATCGAGTCTCAAAAAAGTGTTAGATGTGTTTACTTCGCATACACCTCTGTTACAATAATGAATCATTCGCATACTAAAAATCAATGTTTTTTCAGAAAAAAAAAAACAAAGCATAAAGAGTTGTAAACACTCGCAGATTTAAAACGGATACGCGGACAAAGAAACAAAGTATCTTTAAACCAGATGGTAGTGGATTTATTTACAACAGGACTCCCATTGCAAAAGCCAATATACACACCCCACTCAGGGCCGGACCTAAGTTGTTCGGGGGGGGGGGGGGCAAAACTTGTTATTGGGTTAAGCGAAGGCGCGAAGCACCGAGCCTTCTAGGGTGGTCCGGGGGCATGCCCCCCTCCCCCCGGAATTTTTTTTTCCAGGATGCAAAATGGTGCAATCTGGTGCTATCTGAACCTTGAAAAAGGGATCTAACAAAAGTGACTAAAAACTGCAATGTTTTAAAAACACTAAAAGAAATAAATAACAAAAATTAAAAAATTCGGAACCCCCTTTGCATCTTTTATCAAAAGCAGTGAATAGGTTTTTTTTTTAAAAGGGGGGGGGGGGCGGACCCCCTGGGCCCCTATAGCAGGTCCGGCCCTGTCAATAAAAAGGAAGGTAAAGAGAACGGCAGCGACGATAATAAATAAAATATCATCTGTATATAAACAAAAGATACAACATAATTAGAAAGAAGAGGAACGGTCCACAAAGTGAACAACGCCCCTCCAAGAAAGACACTGCTGCGAAAACTGCTCACTTGCAAATCTTGAGCAGTCACGACAAAAGCAGTACCCTCCACAAGACCATAAAAACACAAACACCTGTGTCAGTAACCTCTACTTCGTTGTTGATGATACCAGCTAAACTCGATTTAAGAAAAAAAGTTTTTTTTTCCATTCTATTGAAGATGCTAAATCTATTCATCCTGCTTGTTTTGCTCTGAAGAATGTAATACAAGCTAGGATAAAATACAAGACAGATCAAAATTTAATCGTTTTAGTCTCTTGAAAGGTTCCTCACTGTATCCTTAAAACTTGTAGGACCTCCAGACAGAATGTGGACACGAGTCCTTGGAAAGAAAATTCAGTCACTTAGGCAAGATTTCATCCCCTAAGATCTCCAGACATCGTCGTCACAATCCTCATCCATGATGTCAAGATATTCCCTAAAATACGGGGGGGGGGGATAAGCGATGAGGGAACAGATCATTTAAAAGACTTCCGAAAATCTTCAGTACTTTATCTGAACTATGTTTGAACATGTTCAAAGGAACTGTTCCTTTGATGACGACACTGAAACAGCGATCATGATGACATTACACATTCTTCGAAGCATCGTAAAACAAAACTTAGTTAGCTAAATGTACAATGTGCTCGTTCAACGGACAAAGTTTCTTCTAATGCCGATGGCCCGGTTGTAAAACTACAGTACCTGCTACTTTATAAGGAGCAATAGTGGGTCCTCGTTTTTGTGGTGTTTTTAAATGAAAAATGGAATGTTCATTCTCGTAGACCTTCGGTAGTAAACCCCATTACTTTAGGCAAGGATTACAATTATCATGTTAGCCCCATGCCAGTCTTGAGCTCAACGGAAAGTAGTAACTGTTACTATGGGCATACCCATTTGGCATCGATTCTTAATTAATGAAATGGCTTAGGTACAACACGAGTTGCATTCTTTGATGGACTGACAAGACTTGTCCTATATATGGTCTTTGTTTCTTTCTGCCTAAACTATGCTGGTTTTTTTTCTGTTGGATCATATACTATTTTCAATGAACAATCTTATTGCATCTTTTTATTAACAAATATCCAATGGGATATAATAGTTATTTTTATACGGAAAAACCAAGATAGTAAATAAAGTTACTCGAATCTTGACTCTGGTATTTTGAAACATAAAACTGTATGATAAAAATCTACTCAAAGTGATATCCGGTGTCAGCCTAATTGTATCCAGATAACTCATGTGACACACCTGGTTATTAATTCTTTCCTATGATGGAAATAGTCAATCCCTTTCGATAATTTTACCCCGCGAAGTGTGAGTTTCTGAATTTCTTTTATCTTAACTGTCTTTCTTTTCTTTCTCTTTTTCCTTCTTCTTCGTGGCCAAACACTTAAAAGACCAGATTTAATTTCATGAAAACAAACATTTAACATTTCCGTTGATCCTCTGTGGATGGGTTTATAATGCAATCATGGTTTCCAGTCAAAAGTATGTATTTTCTCCGACTGATTATACCTGTATAATATATCAGGATAAGATCTAGGAAGCAGTTCGTTCATAAAAGAAAATGTTAAGTTTGGTAACCACAAAGTGGTGTGTATCCCAAAATTAATATAACTTATTTTTCATTTGCACATATCTGCCGTGGGTTTGTTTTGTATATGCGAGCGTGACAAGTTCAGCAGCGTAAAAAAGCCATATCAATCAAATAAAAAACATGTCAAGACCAGTACATTTTGCCAGATATATATATATATATATATATATATATATATATATATATATATATATATATATATATATATATATATATATATATATATATATATATATATATATATATATTACGTGTATTTGATTTGGGTCATTTATTTTTTATTTTAATTGTTTGTTTGTCAAATTCAAATTTGACATTTTAAGTTTAAGATTCATTCATTGGGAGATATTATTTTCAGAATGTGGGATGACATGTACTCTTAAGAAAAAACACCAGGTGTTGACCTCATTTCTGACCTGGCTTCAGAGTTGTAAACATGCTTTTAAAATGATTGGTTGGTTCTAAGGATATTTAAAAGCTTTTAAAATGACATTACGGAGCTTTGTTATAAACATCTTTCTATTTTTAGTTGGGTTATATGTGATTTTTGAACGTAAATTTGTTGTAAAAGATTCTAGAAGATCACGCGACCCGTTGCTTGTTTACGTAAAACCAGGTATATAAATTATGTTTTGGAGCGAACTATTTAGTAGAACTTGGGCTGTTAGAATACTAAGTTGTGTGTCGTTTTGAGTTATTTTAAATTACCTTGTGTTGGAAATTATTTCAATTCGTCTGGATCAAGAGGAATTATTTTGTTATTATATCTGGAAAAGAATTGTGCTCATATAATTTTATTACCAAGAACTGACTTCATCACGTGACATCGTCTTTCATCTTGGATACTTCGCTGGGATTCGAACTTGGAATTATTTGGACATTTTATTACCAGGACTTTTGCAATTTCTCCTGTGGATAATATTTTGAATTATTTTTGGATTAATTTTGGAATTGATTCTTAAAATCGTAAGTTTATTTTTCTTTTCTGGAAAATATTTGTGCTCAATAAATTGTTTATTAAGCTTTTACAAGCTTGTTATTTTCACCCTTTCTATGTTATTCGAGCCTACGCACGTAACAATATATATATATATATATATATATATATATATATATATATATATATATATATATCATAGCATCTTTAACAGATTTTATATATATATATATATATATATATATATATATATATATATATATATATATATATATATATATATATATATATATATGACAGGACTTAAAAGTACAGCACACACAAATTCATTCGTTTTATTGTTTATTTTACTTCAACAATTGTGTGTCAGAAAGGTTGTTCAGCATGTTCCTGGGTGGATTGTTATGTCATCAATAGCAATATCGCTTAACTGACCTGCTCCGACATGACCTTCAAACTCGAACTGGAACAGAAAAAGGAAATAAAAGTAAAGATACCGATCAGGAAAATGTTTTTACTTTTTTGAAGAATATGAATAATTTGCAGTTGCGGGGAGTAGCTATTGGCATCATCTATGGAAACTGTGATACAAAAGGAAAGATACAAAAACTAACGAAAATATGAGCGAACTGGGAATTCGATTTTGCCATTTATGCAGTATCTATGAAACGAGAAATATATAAATAAAAACGTGTCATACTGAAAACACTGAGAAAATCCAGTTAAATCGTATGAACGGAACTAAAGTCAAGTCCGCAGCAATCCCTCGTCGACCCATGCTCGAAAATCACATATCAATTGCTATGCGGAAAACGACGAAGACAGTCCAAACACAATTTCAAATGGTCGTTTAAGTAACACACTTTTATGGAAACTGTTTGCGTATTTACATTTTTGCAGAACATATAATAAATATTACCTCAAAAGTTCCACTTGATTGGATATGGACATTCATTCTCTCGTTGTACCATTGGTCACCATGGTTTCCAGTCCATTTCCGGAGAGCAATATGCTGATTTCCAGCCATTACGTTCAGTTGAAGAGAACCCATGTTACTTCCGTTCATGTTATAGAAGAAGTTCACACAATAGTCTCCACCTGGGTAGTCTTTGGAAACCAGCCGGGCCACCTGATTGGTGTGTCCAGTTGCCTCAACATAGATATAATAAGCTGTAGGAAAAGCAAGATATTACATTTTTTGATGCAGCAGCTGGAAAAGTACCTTCCAATGGGAGTATACTTCAATCAGAAGCAGATACATCTCCAACGTATCTGAACCATTATCGCATATGGTCGCGCAAGCGCAAAACAATCTAAACATTACAAAAAAATATTTGTACAATTACTGCAAACGCTTTTGTGAAATAGGGAAATGTTTCTACTGAAATAAATTACTAAAAAGAATGTCACATTAGTGGTAAATGACTTATGGTTTGGCGGAACATTGCAATGAAGTTATTAACCAATACGTGTTTAGTGGCGACGATGCTTTCAGGTGCAGTAAGACAAACGTTGATGTAGCGAAAACAGCGGAACTGCCAGGAAGTCGCCTTTGTTTTTAGGATTGTTTTAGCTCTTAGAGAAGACCAATATGTATCTTTATATTTATTCTACCGTCCATTGGTGTCATGGAGCAGTGGAAGTATAGTTAAAACATTGATCGGGAATCATGCACCGGATATGACGATTGAGTTATTCCACTGCAGCTTATTTGCCAAGTAATTTCAGTCCAGCTGTGATGGGAATTTTGTGAAGAAAGTTGGCGACAAAAATCATTTTAAAGCCTTACCCAAGAGGAGCACGAACAACATTCTGCAAGTTTTTCCTCAAATGTCAATGTCACATATTAAGGTCAAATATAGGGCATATAACGAATTCTACACGTATCACCGTAAAATGCCGTCTGTTAGGACATTTTAATAAACATTTTACGATGGAAAATGAACTAGTGAGAGACCCGGAGTCACACGAAAATAATGTATTAAGTATCAAATTAAAGTGTTCCTTTTACCTGACATTGGCTTGTGACTTATACCGACCGGATTAGTGAAAAATGTATTTAAGTAGCAAATCAAAGTGTTCCTTTTACCTGACATTGGCTTCTTACTTATACAGACCGGATTAGTGAAGAAATTTGGTAACATACTATTTCAAAGCTAAGATTATACGAAATTGAACAAACATTTTTTGCCAAGTTTTCTCACCAAGTTTTAGGTGACAGTTCAAGGTCAAGCATTCAGTTCATTTGATGACACTATTCATCACATATTGAAAATTCTGTGTTATTTATATTTAGATAGCTTTTGTTGAATTTGGTCCGTATAAATTAATTGTTGTCTTGACGCTTTTGTTTAGAGTTTGTAATATCGTTTAAGAGTTTGACCGTTGACTTTTAACTGTCATTTTAAACGTGGTGAGTAAAAACTAAAACAAAGCTTGATGAACTTCGAGTTTAACTAAGTGATATATTTTTTATATAAATGTGTTAGAGCAATGAATTACAGTAGTCGCTTATAAGAAACTAGTGTCTTCACTGCATATTACTGAGCCAATAGAGCACCTGAGTGCACATTTAGTTTACTGAACGTTAAGAAAGTCTAACGGGGCAATGATGTTGGATGCAGTGGAAGCATCAACTGAAAAGTAAATCGATGCTGTTTTGGTTCCACAAGGAATTATTGAGAGAGAGAGAGAGAGAGAGAGAGAGAGAGAGAGAGAGAGAGAGAGAGAGAGAGAGATGTTCTAGTTTTTAGTTTTTAACTGTTCGAAGACCGGTGTGCTATCAGTCGAGCCTGAGCGTATATGCTTTTCTTACAGTAGTATGATGATGAGGCTTTTGTTGTAACATGGCTCATATGGCTGAACATCTTGTATACCATACCACAATAGTGCAGAACAAATTGGTTCTAACACTGGCGTCAAAGTTTAGCCCAGACTATGTCATTGTTATTATTGTTTTGGAAAGATAATTATTCAGTTTTCGGAAATATTATTACTACACCCTTTTGTCACGTAAAGCAAAATATGTCACAGTCAGGCCAATATACTGGCAACCATACTGACAGACTTTTCAATATACACCAATAGTTACTCAATTTTCAATGTAACTCAATCACCAGTTCCCGTATGCTAACGACTCGGTTTCGTATCTGAGCACCAAGTCAACGGTGTTTTTTTTTTATTTTTGTTTTCCGCCAATACAGTCTCGAAATAAGCAATGGTAATTGTGTTATCTTTCGTGGCTTCTGCGCATAGTTGCCAAATCTTATTGAGACTACATAATGCTACCGCGAGAAATTTCGAATAAAGACATAATTGTGAATGCAGTTGTATCGAAACTATTTCATTAACTACAGCAGAGACACAGGATGTTATTAGTATAGCTTCGACAACATTTATGATTGGTACTTCTATAATGGATGCCGTAGTCAAATTCCAACAACACCCAGGAATACAATTGTCGTAACAGCGAATTTACAGATAGCATCAACATCCTTATATATAACAATGTTATTGCGAAGTGAGCTCTACAAGTTAACCTTGTTCAGTCACAACACGACATGCACACGAATATCTAACCACTTACCATTTAACATGGTACAATTGTCATACATTCATAGAAAATTAAATTCGGTGAAATATTTAAATTTCAGGTTAGTGTGCATTCATGGGTCCTGGAATTACGGTTACATAAAACCGTACTGATTATACCATTGGAGAGTTTCTGAAATGATCGTTCTCATCTTCATCCAAAAAATTGTATACTAGCATGTGTGTCCTTGGTGAATAACATTCGAGATTTTTTCGCAACTTCATAAACGCTGTCAGAATCCATCACTTTTATGCAATGATAAATCTAAACTTGAACACAAACGCCATAGACGGATAAGTACTCGCCAGGCGATTAATTATATATGTCCCGACATGTACATTTTAAAGATATCAGAATCGTTGTTAAGAGAACTGAAAACAAATCGACAATTTGCTTAGGTTAAGATGCGAGTTTCATCCTTTACTTCACTGATTTCTATTCCGTGAACTTGTCTTCACGTATTTATGGAGCGTGTTGATAAGGGCACCTCTGCGATCTTTGCATCCACCTGTTGCTTCATCTCTGTAGTGGCAGCATCAACGTAGTCTTTGAGAATAGACACAACAAAGTCTGTAATTGCCCCGGTTTCATTGATTTAAATAAGGATATTTGCTAAAGCGCCTCCTAGCTTCATAACCATCATCTTGAATGTTTATGATGGAAGTTTGCAATTTTACAATTCACACGCCTGCCCGGGCCAACTTCAACAATAACCAGGCTGGTAAACTAGGTCAAATCCGCTATGGTAGCAAACTTGGCGAGACGCATATCAGCGCGGAGTCGGGTTCGCAAATATGAACCGGAATATTGTATGCTATTATCCATAGTTTATAAGCAAAAATGTAAACTCAACAAGCGTCTGTGACGGTGATGCTGAGGAAACATTGTTTACGACTAGTGTATGAAACACTTTACGAACAATATTTCCACATATTCGTTCGTCCAGCCTAGTTTGTAACGGCAAAACGGTGGCACAAACCAGGACGAGTCAAAATAAAATAGATACCGAGGCAATACTGCGTATGCAAAACCCAACGAGTCCCATGTCATTTTGATTAATTCAGGTTGACGACCCCGGTTTCTCTTGTGCTGAGAATTATTGACCCACATTTAGTACGCATAAAGACACATACGAAATGCTTGGCTGACTTTACTTAGGAAAGAAAATTTAAATTGATCAACGGAGATGCCATTTTCCAGTTGTTCCGGGTAAAGGAAAAGCTTTTCCTTTTTCTATTGTCAACGAGACGCTATTCAGTCTTCATCCCGGATGCAGTTCCGACGGCTGTCGCACCCGCTTTTTCGACCGCGGGAAAACTCGGCTACAAACAATGCTGAATAGCGGTGAGGAATGGAAATATTCAACCAGTCATTTGTAGTTGTGTCACCTCTGACCTGGAGCATTTCACTGTCACCAAGGTGTTCTTTCACTTGGCTGCTTTCGGCTGATTAAGTTGCGTTAGAGTGAATCACAAGTGTACACATTTTTTGCTAACTGTGTCAGATAAATCCTGTTTGTTTCGTGTTGCACTCTTTACTTTTGCAAGTTGTTTTGTGAAGAGGTCCAATTTCGTGATAGGAGATTATTATTTGGAAATATAACAGGTTAAGTTACCTTGTTACCATTTTCCCACTGATGCGTCAGTAACCTTCATTTGACCATCAGCGGTTTTCAACTACAGACTGTTGTGGAAGAGTATCGTAGTAGTTCATTTACAGCCGCGGTAAGGAGCCGCACCCAAATGTGCATGAAAGCACACTTCGACTGTCTGATCACTTCCAGGTGTTCCAATGAAAAGTAATAAATCGTGTGCAAATTACAGAAGTCGTTGTGTGAAATCTGCAGACCCGTGTCAACATTTTTATGCCTGTCCAGCAACGGCAACATATTGTGATATGCACATGATACTTGATTGTCTGTGAAGTTAATCCATATTTCTTCACATTGCCATTTAACGTACAGAAAATCTCCAGACACTGTTAAATTGTTAAATTGTATAATACCATATTGCTCTGACCTTGGTCATTACCTGGATTCTGATTTTGATACGCTACAAACACGTGATTTGTTGCGATAAGTCTATAGTGGATAGATCTTTCCCATGTAAACTAAACTATGATTGGCGTTGGTTCTGTATGATGCGTTATGAACGGCATCGTTGATCCGGTTCCATATTTCATAATCGACATCAAACCGTCATCTGTAGCCAGCGAAGTAGTTAGGACAGGCATTCGCAATGTTAGTGTCGACAACTCAGCGCCTCCTGTAAGCCATATTGCATAGCTGGCGTTGTTCTTACTTATTAAATTGACCGTGTGTATGGCTTCAAAAATGACATTGCAAATATCTATGCAAAATCCAAATATGTGACTGAGGTGAGTCTCACGAAACCTCATTAAGTTTTCATGTATATGTTTCAGTCGCTGCGCGCATTCTGAGTGGAAATTGCTGTTGTGGTCCATAACTACAGCTTCTATATTTGTTGTTTTAGCTGTTTTGTGTCTAGTTGAGGTTGCCTAACTGTATACGGTTATGCTGAATGATATGATATATCCTTGAAACATAAGGCTAGTAAACTTTGAATAATAGTCGCTGTATCAGAAGGGTCAGAGATTTCGTCATGGCAATGTCAACGTTCTGGAGAATTACATCGATTTCCTTTCCTTCGATGGAATAACGTGACCTGTAGAACAATGCCATGAGGCCATTTCTTTACTTACATATCCACCTTGGGCATTGGATGGATAATCATTTTTCATGGTCTTATTCATATATTATAGGTTTCATCACATAACTTTTGCGAGACAACAATAATCAGCTTTCCATTGCCATATTTGCAGTCACTAAAACATATTGACGTTTTGAGCGGCTTTATTGATGATTTTACTGACGTGACTGGCATTATTGATGTAGACAGTAATGTAATCATCTTTGGCGGAGCTCGAGTGACTAATCTTCATAGTCGATCTCAAATGGATTGATCGGCCTGCAATATCCCATATCTTTTAACCGATCTGCAGAGTTTTTATTCTGGCAACGATTCGCATTGCATTGCAACATGTATAGCGATCGGTGAAACGCGCGAAGACCGCGATAACTTTGATGCGCATGTAAACAGTCCCCAGGTAATATCACTAAAGCTAATATCGTAATGTCTCACGTGAACGGAGTTTCTCGCGTTAATAAAATGTATAGGTATCACACGTACACGTAAGAGTGACATATTTAAATGTCAGTTAGATCTCGAATGTCAAGTTACATTGTTAAGGTCTCACCCACAAGGAGACCAATATGGCATGAAAGATATAAGGAAACCGCTGCAGTAATCGAGAATAATGTACTCTGGTGAAAATTTGGCGAGAACCCAAACAATATGTAAACTTGGGAGTCATTGGCTCCTGAAGTTAAGCTGATAACGTCACGAGTCATATTAACCTGAATCGTTGAGGCATTCCTAACAATGGTGAGATATGATATGTAAACATTTGGTTCCTTAGCGTAATATTTCTTCGTTCTCGTTAATTTTTGATTGATTTTCCAAGACAACCAACCACACGTTACCATTTCAATCCACCGAACCTCACCAATATGCATGTACTACATCTTCGTCTAACCATAGAGGTTTTCATTTCAGAGTCCAGGTACATTATGTTGCTGTTGAGCAGTCTGGGTCATGCTCATCTTCGCTAGGTTTCTTTACACGAGAATAGCAGTAGATCGTCATTGAAATCCCACCGTGTAAATGTTGGTTGATATCGGTCAAAAACTCCAGTTTTACCTTAGTTCTTGACAGTACATCATCCCAAGTCATTCCTGGTGACGAGAGGTAGTGCGCAGGGTCGAACTTGTACACAAAGATATTCATCGATATTTTCACAACCAAACATGGACTATATATTGTTTTGCATGTGCGTAGTCACTGTCGGTAATTCCCTCTTGAGACAGCTAGGAATGAAATGCTTCAGTGTGTGGAAACTGAATCTCATCAAACTCATTTCAGTCGCTCATGTACTCGTAAAGATATATTCCTTTGCAAGGCCGCATGAACTAAAAGTTATCATCAAATATATTTTTGGGTTTGAATATAATTTACTTCAATTCATTACTTGGCCACATCATTACATTGATCAATACAGCATATTATACTAACTCGTAAATGATCGTTACTAGAACAATGACGTTTGATGACGTAAAGTGTCACTGCTTGTATATTGACTCCACAAAACTTCTAACATTACACCAATCGCTTATACTCTTCATCTTCTAAATATACGACATTCTCATGAAAAGTCTCTAAGTTTCCATATAGTATAATGAAAAATACATCTTTTTCATTAATTTATCATTGGTGATCTTTGCTACTGCTAATATATTCACTAATTAAATGTGTCATTTAATATTTATCATTAATAATGCATGACGCAGTTAATAGTTGTAGATGTTGCTCTGTATATATATATATATATATATATATATATATATATATATATATATATATATATATATATATATATATATATGTACTTTGTGTTTAATGTTTTTTTTTAATTTTATAAAACTTTATTTTTTTTATTTTAAAGGAATGGACTTTGTAGTCTAAAATAAAGAATTATTATTATTATTATTATTATTATTATTATTATTATTATTATTATTATTAAATCTTTAGAATATTCTCTGCTCGCTTCGTTATCTGCAGTGGTGGTCTATTTTAAAGTCAGCAATTTCTTGCTTTTTTCGCAATATCATAGCATGACTTGTCATGTTCTCTCTTATCACACTGACCACCGTTGATATTCAAAGATAAATCCTAAGTCGAATCAAATATCAAGATGCACATAATCTTTATTAGAATAAAATCACATAACATCTTTTGAACCCTTCTGCGTACCCTTTTTGATGCATTTAAATAAAACAGTGATTTAATATTTTCTGCATACACACTCCATTTTACAGAAAATCATATCCCAGAGTTGAAAATACTAAAAATACTCATAAATTCTTTACTATATTCAGGAATCTGTCATAAACATAGAAGCGTAAAGAAGCTAAAAATAATACAGCAAAATAAGGTAACTGATAGCTGCAGAATCAGTATCGTATCGATGAATAACCATTCATCCAGTAATATTTTCAGTAGCACATAAAAGGACTTTCTGTATATGTAAAATATATTCACAATCAAAAATAAAGTATAGGCTTGAATGTGGTCCAGTTTGCTTTACAAAAGCGTTTGGGCGACCAAAGAAGTAATTTACTTCCAAAAATCAATAACGGCTAAATAGTTTTATGTTAACCGATTTTACTACGCAAAAGCTTTCATACCTGCTCCTAACGATGGGGTAGAACCAGTAAATTAATGTGGAAAAAAGGCATTAATCTATATTAGCTACCAAAATCTAAAAGCTCCATAACGATACTACCCTTATTGAAGCATTAGTGAAATATAAGCTTACATGTCAGGCTTCCGCTATGGTCTCTAGTTGGCCCTGTGTGAACGGTAGGCGTGCTACCATGGTAACGGGTCCAATCGGTATTGTCAACGGTGGACTGTCTCCACGTGCAGAGACCATGGTCGAAATTGCAGAAGTCACCTATAAAGAAAACATAAAAACAAAACAGATTAACTAGCACAGGCTACATCGGTGATATAAATACGATTCTACACCCGCTTGCGATAAAGAAATATGATGACACGCTAAATTCAAAATTTTTAAAAACTGTATAAACAATCATAATTAAAATTATTCCGCTTGGGAGGATCAGTTATACCCATCAGAATGATACTTTACCTATTTAGAGATACGCCGAAAAAGCTTTGCATTATCTTGAAAATCAAAAGCAAGTGCAAGAGTGCTTCTGTACACATGCCACGCAGCACAATCTATTACTATTAATACAGGAAGAACTGGAGTTTTATATTTAATTAAGGAACAGTCATAAAGACGCCTTCTGTTCAAACTAATGGTATAAATTAAGAATATAATTTATAACTACTTATGGATTTACAACTAATTATGGATTTATATACATTGACACATTAAAGAGTTTTGGTATATGGTTTCGAATTGCATTTCAGAATAGCAACAAAGATCATCATCATTGTATCGCCGTCGTCGTCGTCTTATTTGTCTACGTCTTATTCTTCTTCTCCTCCAAGGGAATGCTACATATTGGCATTTGTTCACTAAATGTGTTGTTAAAGATAGATAACTTTCCTTTTACCTCCTAGGAGCTTAAACTAGATAACAAAATAGCAAAACCAACAAGTATTGTACAATTTCAAAATATAAATTTCCCTAAATTGCAAAGTTAACGAATTAAAATAAGTTACAGAACGGTATAAATTCGTAACATTCCTAAAAATGTTGAATCGTGGTAATCTGGATATGCTCCAAATATATTCTGAATTAAAATGATAACGTGCTTATTAGCTAACACCACACACAAATCAGTTTTACTTTCTAAAAATAATTACCTCAATTCCAGGTATATCCCCAAGATATAAGTCCCAAAAAATGTCATTCAATGTTTCAAGGTAAATCCAAAGATACTAATATATCCTAGTCTTTGAATAATTTTACAATAATCCAATATATAGTATTGTCGCTTAAAATAAATGTTTCAAACTCTGCAATTCCAACGAACGTTTAAGAATTTAAAATATACAAATTAATATCTTCCCTGTATCTTTTACAGGACTGTTATCATCACCTCTTAAAAATGAGGAATGCTGGGTAAAATTCCCTTTATATAAGAAGATAATTGAATCTAACAACGCAGTAGCTACATATAAAGTTACCAAAATATGATTCCATGCTTTAAATGAATCATTTAAAATTGTGAAATAATTTTGTAGTCAACAACTGCTGTTCCAGTTTTAACTAATCAAAAACTATGAAAGTATATTCTTCCTACAGTAAACATGTTCTCCAGCGATCACTTGATGCAGTTTTCATGAACTTGGTACACCGATATTAAGATTTATGAATCAAATAGTAATACGTTTTATAAATGTCCTCATATTTATATTACACAACCCATTGACAGAACATTGTAAATAAAAATTGTCATTAACTAAATGGAAGTAATAAAAACTATATTATATACATGATATAGATATGCATACTATTTTTGTCTATACCAGTAAAAAAAGAACATCAAAATCTGTTTAAATAGCTAGAAAATTAAGCCCATGTGACAATCTGCTGATAATTCTTTCTCAGAAAGATTACAACATATGGGATTGACAGCGTGTGTGCCTTAAAGGCAAAGAGAGCTATACTTCTATAATGTGGCTCTAACACGATCACCGAAAGCAGAAAAACGAAAACGCTAAACGAGAACTTGAAACGGAAAGAAAAATGAAAAACAGTCCCTGGATTTGAGGATAGGCTAATCACTCATTACAAAAACAGGAATTTTTATGGCACTCTTTAAACATCACGTGATCTGAAGAAAAAATTAAGTGAGCTGAGGTGCAAACGTTTGGGTCTTTACCCACCTCCACTTGCAGGCTGGACAGTTCCATGTGGAGCAAGGGTGAATGTAGCATGAACAGTAGGAGCTGGCGTATGAACGTTGCTAGAAGTAGTGCAACCATAATATAGCTGAATTTTCTTGATATCAGTGTCGCTCAGACGAACTCTTTGGCCAATGGTGACGCCTGGCTTCTTGGGCTCCATGGCCGGCCTGGATCGGTCGATAGCAAACCCGTAGGCGTCATAGTGCATGATAGAGCCGTAGTCGTAAGTTTGTCCTAACGTATCGACGTAGTCAGTGCCGTACTTCTGAAAGTTACCTTCATGCCCTAAAAAGAGTATAAAACAAAATCGTTTTTGAGGACAGAAAAAGTACAGTATATTGATATAACTGAAGATGGTTACACACAGCCATTTTAGTAATGGAACTTCCCGTTTTAGAAATTCCGACCTTTTGGAAATTAATGTATTATTGGTATAAGGTAATGATTCATGTTGTTGTTGTTGTTGTAGGGTTTAACGCCATTTTTCAGCACACGATAGGCTATACATGGCGGCCAGTATTATTGGTGGAGGAAGAACCCGGGAAAACCCCCAGAAAGAATCACCGACCCACGAGAAGCTAATGGCAAGCTTTCTCACATAACTACATTAGCCGAATCTTAGAATCGAACCCACGCAGACAGAGGTGAGATGGCAGTGATCCGTAACGGAGAGCGCTTTAGACCACTCTGCCACTTGGGGCCCCTGATAATGATTCATATGGTCATGCATTTTGTATGTCACTGAAAATGTATTTCAAGATATATTTTAGTGATAAATAGTGTTTGAAAAAGCAAAACTATTTCAATGCCTATGATTCTTTTTACACCTATGTTTAGGACGCTAGGCAAACCGTATTTTCGTCATCCATGAACTTTGGGGTTTGAGGTAGATTTGAGAAATAAAATGAATAGTTACGGAGAGATTTATGTTTTAAGTTAACCAACATCAGCGTTTGCTCTGAAAGACGCCAAGATGTAGCGCTCGTTTATTGCGCGCTTCTGTTATTTATATTTGTTTCTATCTAACTTTTGTTACAGTGGTTGAAACCATTGGTGCCTGCCTGGCTTAACGTATAAGTTGTTGACGGTTTATATTTTAGTCTGTGTCTGCGTTGAAGTCAGGTTATTGACGTGTCCTTTAGCATAATAGAAAGTGAATTTTATATATGGGATCATTCCTTGTGTACACCCTATATTAATAAAATACGGCGATTTCATACCCTTTCTTGACAGTGTATTTAATACTTTCTTGTTCGTTGTTTGAATCACATGTTATCACAACTTGATATCAATTGTTTATCGGAATATTTTTATATGTGCTTATGCTTTGTGAACATGGCAATTTCAAAGATTCGTCGCCCATGTGAATATCATAGCTTGATAGTTTCATGAAGCAAACAAAGACCAACAATTTCATTAAAGGAACAGAATAGCTTCATAATAATCAATATTTCATAACTGTTACGCTGGCAGAATTGTATAATCCATGTTTGTTATATACACAAGCTAATTTGTATAGTTAACTGTCAGAGGCGTAGCTATGATATTTTGCGCCCGGGGACGAACTATAAAATTGGCGCCCCAACCCCCTCCCCGTTTAATCACATTTTTCTATTACCCTTGTTTACTTACTATAATGTAACGTTGTAAGCCTCATTTTGGCGCCCCTGTACCTTGGCGCCCGGGGACATATGTACCCCACTGCCCCCACCTAGCTACGCCTCTTTTAACTATGCGGCTTGTAGGAAAACGTTTCAATGCTTCGTTTTGAATTAAGTATCTTATTGAAATATCAGGATTTAATACAGGTGTAGAATAACTAGTATTTACCTAATCTAAATTGACTACTAGATCAGAATTTGTTTGCTTATCTAGTTGATGTCAGAAACACAACTGTTAGAGAAGGAAAGAATTCATTACCATTAAATTGATTACTTATCAAAGAATGTATTAATTCAATTGAATCATTTTGAATCTGACATATAACATTGCAAACGTACTCTGGTGTAACAAGCGACAAAATAATTTTGTCACTTTCTCATGGCCAAACCGGTACCATTATCTAACTTCTAAGCAGTTTGATTTACGGAGGGTATTTACTTCCGAAACGATACCTTTTTCAATATTATCCCAGTGGATCGTTACGTAGTTATCCCTATCGGGCCTGCTCTGCTCATGGAAGAAACCCAGAGCGTGGAGAATTTCGTGCATTATTGTACCCTTCCGTTCACATCCGCGACCAATCGTAACTTCGGACAATCTTCCAATCCACCCAACAGGAGTGTGGCAACTAAAGATGCAAAGAAGTTGAGTTTATATGGCAACGCAAATACGATGGCAGATGGTTGCAATTATTCATATTGATTGCGTAATTACCTTCTATATGATTAGGGCTTATACAATATATAATGTTAAATAATTAAGTCCAAATTTAGACGGTTAATTAGGGATATATATATATATATATATATATATATATATATATATATATATATATATATATATATATATATATATATATATATACTGAAACTATGCTAAGTTAGAAAATAAGAATAATCTTTCTTAAGGAAATTCATAATACTTTATTGAAATTGAGTTGATAGCAACATTTTTAAAATCAAACATTTTTATCAAGACAAAATGTTCGACAAAATTCGTAGTAATTTAAATTAATAATATTTAGTAATTTTGGGTTAAATATAGAGTTGGGTCAATGTGATAAGAAAAGGTTTCCTCGACTTAACTAATATTACATTCACAAGCACTGTTGTTACTTAATACATCGATTAAAATATGACTAAAATTGTTAAAGCTACGCTAAAAAAAAAGCACACAATCACACTGTTTCTACGAAAAGAGGCGCCACTAACTGATTCCATAATATTTCTTTTGCTTTTATTATTGGGGTAGGGTGTGGATGGGATGCTTTCAATGCTTTGTCTCTACCAGGGTACTGTTGGTACTTACCCGGTACCTTGAGAGAACCTGATGTAAGCAGCTTCATGGGTCCTCGGTACGAATTTGATGCATTGTTTCCCGCTTACTGCTGTTTGCTGTTCAATCTCATGCATTGCGTCTTTAAAGAGCTGTTGGACGAAAGTGGCTGCAAACAAAAACAAAACGCCAATTACCATAGAAAAGTTGTTGATGCAAGGGCCATTATGTTACATAGTTTTTAAGTGTGGGCCATTGCCACGGAAAAATTGTTGACTACTTGGTATTGAGCTTTTTTTAAAAAAATATACATCTTTTGATGTCCATGATGTGAGTTTACTGCCTGACATTGATGTTACTACATATTTTGATATCTATAATATAAGTTGACTGCAATTCAATCATCCTTGTATCACAGTTAATCGTGATACTTAATTCAGTTTAAATCCACGAACTAGTTCTCTCTCTCTCTCTCTCTCTCTCTCTCTCTCTCTCTCTCTCTCTCTCTCTCTCTCTCTCTCTCTCTCTCTCTCTCTCTCTCTCTCTCAGACAACACAAGTGGCCCATACGAACGTACCGTATCCGGGCTGGATTTCATATGGAAGGACCCCATTAGCCCATCTTCGATTTCTGTCCCTTAGTGCATTTCTTTCCTGCAAAAGGGAAGATGTAGCTCAAACTACGTATTTGATCTATATGTACATGATCAAAATCTTTTTTCTTTGTGTATTAGTCCATTTATCTTATGACTTAATGCGTACGGATAATGTTGTGTGGAAAGTTTTCCAGTTGTTTTATTCGAAGACATCACTATTATTGTTTGTTTTCGCTCCTAAGTCTAAATATACATGATACTTTACTTACAAAAACACAATTGGGTTTGCATTGCCTGAAATACTGTGTTTTTATCAGTCTGAAAAAGATCGGTTCTAAAATTATACAACTTAAAGTCAGAGGTTGTGTTTTTGACTAAGCCTGTCGAAAAGGATGTTTACAAAAAAATGTAATTTCCTTTTGTGATTGGCTGTCACAAAAGCTCAAGTTCATCCTAAAACTGAAAGAAAACAAGCAAAAGAAACCCCAACAAAAACAATTAAATTAGTCCATGTTAAGTTCACGATATCCAAGAACTTAAACTATTTTATTCTAAATCACAACTACCGTGATGCAGGTTCTGAAACGACCGTACCGCTACTGTATGTGGAAATGACATACTTCTGCTATTGTTGTAAAGAAAAATCACGAAATGGAATACTATATAACATCTAGTATATATAGGATGTTGATTGATTGGTAATTTAGTTGGAGCAGAAGAAAAAAATTCAAATGTTTATACAACATAAATAATGATACAAAACACAATTGTGACCAACTCAACACTTAGGATATAAATATTTCGTAATTTAATATAAAAGCTACAATCGGTTCATAACGTGTATTTATTTACACGATTATTGGTTGAGATGCAAATATGGTAACGTTAATTGTGCTACAGAATATTAAAAACAATAAAAGAAATTATATGAAGACTTCAGACATCAACAAAGCCATCATACAGTGTATTACAGAATTACAAATCTTTTTACTGATGATAACATCAAGCTTAAAAAGTACCACCAACTATGACAGCATGATTATAAGGAAGGTACAGTAAGAAGCAGAGAATTATGTTATTGATGTAAATAAATTCATGTTTTTACAGTACGCTAAATCTCTAGTACAACTCTAAGATCTCGCAGACTACAATGATTCTTCGAGAACATAGATAGCTTTATTGTTTTAAATAATCTTTGACTTAAAACATGAATTGATGACCCAGCAAATAAAGCAGATTCATTTGAGTCTGCAATATAAACTGTACAATTCGATATGACTCTGAAATAATTAATGCATAAGACAAAATATCGAAAATTGCTTCAAAAAAAGGTTAATGCTTTAGATGGGTGTTCATCAGGCCTCTTAGTAATAAACCAGGGCAATGTACGGAGCGAAATGTATTCTTTGGATGATTTTATAACGTAACAATGGCTAACATAGAAGCATATTTAAAACAACTTTCCTGACCAGCGAAATATATAAGGAATCGCTTAACAGTTGGAAGCCATCATAAAACATTACTGCTGTAAAATAAATGTCTCTCACAATATAGATAAATAGCAAGCATTATAGACAGATAGCAAGCATTATAGACAGATATCAAAATCATGAAACATGACAACTTTGAGTTGTTTCTTCAAAATTTTTTTGTGTTAAATTATAAGTTGTTTTTTACTGTAACAGACATGGAAATAACTGAGAACAGTAAAACGAAGGAGTATGAAAATATACAGCACCAGAATTTGTATTGGTCAGAAAACTAAAGGGAAAACTATAAACAAAATCATCTTAGCTAAACAGCAAAAAGTACGCATACAAATCGCTACATGGTAACAGCAATGTATGCACTGTCCTAACTGGATAATAAATGGTTTCACAGAAGAAATCAAAAGCGATAACACTGAAAATGTGAAACCGTTGTCATCCAAACGCGGAGAGCTTTGTTGCCTCGTATCAACATGAGCAATCTGGAGCAGATTTTCTCTGCTCGTTAAATGTGTATCTTATTTGCTCGTCTGAATCGCCTTACCTGCATAGCAGACACATACATTATTGGAATTTGTGTAAGCATGACTGGCCTTTTACCTTGAACTTTCGTACTCATTGTCTCTTTGTATTGATATCCATCTCTGAATCCAATTGGCTTCTTTGCTTTTGTGCATTTACATCTCAATCGCAGCTCTTGATTATTAAATAAATGTAGCCTATTTAATGTTCTAGTTGTATAACTTATTTTTTATATATAAAAAAAAACACAATTATGAGTCACGTCTTGATTTTTTCAAACAGACATTACGGAAATCATTCAAAATTTCACACAACCGTGAAGTTTACATTTTTCTCGTAAAAGTCGCCTTGATCCTCCTAATATCTGAAACGCTGAACTGTAACATTCCATCATGAACATACTGGTGATTGTCTTCAGCCATGTTTTAGTCATTAAGTGATAATAAAGCTTTACTATAGCTATTTCGTATAACTTTTCACAAGGACCCATATAGTTTTTTGCCTTAACGAGCTTGTTATAGGTTACAATTGTTAGGCAGCACTCTAAAGACTGATCCATGAACTTAATGCCGCCAACAAATCTTACCGTTCTTTTCAAAATTGAAATTTTTATGAATGCAATTTATTTTTCATCGTTATCCGGTTAAATAGTTAACTTTTTATCAATTTGTAATAAATAGATGACTGTCACATCCAAACAAGTTCTAAATGAACACATGTTTGAAATGTTGTCAATTGAATATTGAAATTAAAATTACTGTACGTTGGACCGCTGTATTTACCATTTAAGCGATTCTCGTCTAAAACGTTTGTATTATTTTGACCATAGGTATTGGGCGTATGTGTTGAACGTTTCGGACTCGATAAATTAAATAACGAATCCTTCTTTCTTTGTTTAGTAAACTTTCCTTAAATTTAATATAGTCTTGCGTATTTGTGTGTGTATTACATTTACGAGATCTGGGTGATGTTCTTAAAGATAGGAGACACTTATAGACTGTGGTAAATGAGAATATAATTGTTCCATTATTTGATCTTGGCAACTTCCTTCAACCATATTGGTCACTTCTCTCGTTGTTGTTAAAACCTTCCATTACTCAAATATCCACATTAATAGCAGCGTCTTCTTACATTATTTTTTGGAAGAAGTTTGAGTAATCTGGACAAAATATTCCAAATAGCTACTTAGATTTGTTTCGAGTCGAGGAAACATGCATACCCATTCAAACTAATCTAGATCTAAGACAATTGAATATCCTCAGCTTCTTCCGTTGAATCGAGACTGAAACCGCGGATGTCATACTTCGCCATAAAGAATTATATTCTAAACAACTTTCGTTCAAAGACCGCTCCAGTAGCTTAATGGCTAGAGTGTCCGCTTCGGATGCGGGAGGTCGCGAGTCCGAACCGCGACTGAGTCATACCAATGACATAAAATTGTACTAACAGCTGCTTCGCATAACTCACAGCATTATGAGGTTCATGTTAGCACTGGTTGGCCTGGTGTTAGGATAATATGACTGAGAGGGACATCATGCTATGTGTTTGCGGCATGATGCCCCAATGCTAGACATCACTATAAAATGCCATACCGCAGACATCGTAGCGACGTGGCTGAATTTTTTTAAAGCTACGTTAAAAATCCAAAACACACACATACACTTTCGTTCACATAGAAAAGAGTTAGAATCGGACTGATTTCGGCCTTTGCTATCGTAACATATGCACAAATATCCAAATTGATGTGTATTCCTACAACATATTCTAAGTTTATTTCAATATTAGACGGAAATGGAAGAGCGATGTTCCGATCCAAGCTAGGGCGATTCATTCAGTTACGTTACCGCATGAAATATCATAGGAAGTGTAATGTGGGCTTTCACTCGATTGTAAAATTATTACCATTACTAATGTAATATTCATCTTACCCATGGTTTCTCACCAGGTTGTAACACTATATCTCCTTCAAACAAACCTGTAAATAAAGACAGATTAAAAATCACTGGATACCAAAAATCAAAACGGTTCTGGACAGGTTTACTCTGGTATTAAAGTCCTTTAATGTTTGTGATTTACGCTAGATAAATGGTCCATGCTATCTATTGACTTACTCTTACATTTAACCATCGTTTTATATTCGCACCAGACTGATGATAACCAAAATAGGAAAGTGTGAATAGCAATACTGCACCACTTTCAGTTTGCTTTCCATGTCAAACAAATATGTAGTTCTATATCATTGTATTCTATACAACTTTCGTGACTTGTTCAAGGACTATGTGAATACATGTATGTAATCATCATTAGGCAAATGTTTCCTTTACCAATATACAAATCAGATGTTGATTTTGATGCCCCTTTCCCACCAGTCTTTTTATATGTGCATTTACGTTTACATTTGACATTTGACACCTTGTGCATTAACAGCTGAAGAATAAAATGGGTTTATAATTTATAAAACTAGTCAAATGAAGTAAAAATTTATATCTACTGAAATACAGTCTTACTAATTTTTGGATACATTATGTCTTAAACACTGATATTTTGGCCAAGATCATATTCATTGGATGTGAAGTTGATTTAATGGGATAAATAGTCTTTGTAAGTAAGTAAAAGTAAGCGTCGTTGCATGTATGGTAAAAGGTGTCGCTGGATGTAGGTCGACTGATATAGTATATTCATTTCATACTGTTTCGACAATAAATAGATCCCGCAGTTATAATGATTGTATATGCATGTGAGTTTGACAGTTCCCTTCCTTTATCTTTCCAAAGTATAATACATTTATACAAAATGTCTTTTAACAAAATACAATATAGAAACTATTGTAGAAATACTTATTTCAGAAACAGTTTTTATTTCAATATAAAAATTAAATATTTGATTAAATCTTAGAGGTTCAAATAGGGTGAGAGGTTATATTTTCTCTTTTCAGAAGTAATGTCATATATTTTCTTAATTTCATATATCCCTTTGACATTCTAGAATTAATTTGTTATACAAATTTCACTACTGATGAATGTATCCACTAACATATGTGAATGATTTTGTCACTGACGTGTATTTTGTTACGTAAGCTGGTGTAGACATCTAAAAATTCCTGTATGAAGTATAATATGAAAAAAAAGATAATAAGAAATCATATTGGTTGTAATTGTATTTTCTGCACCTGATCAAGACAAACAAGGAAGGGTAAATCAAATTATATCCATGCTCAAGGTCTCGGTTAAGACCCATATTGTTGTCAGTGCTGATCGATGTTTTGCAAGGAGAATTTAGTTAAAATGAGCAATGGAAATCTACCTGTAAATATTACAATTGGTTAAAATGAGTAATTTTTAAATCTACCTGTCAAAATTACATTATGGTAAAATGAGTAATTTAAATATACATGCCAAAATTACAATATGGTTAAAATGAGTAATGGAAATTTACCCGTTAGAATTACAATTTGGTTAAAATGAAAACTTTAAATCTACCTGTCCAAATTACAATTGATTAAAATGAGTAATGGAACTCTACCTGCGAAAATTACAATATTGTTAAAATGAGTTATGGAAACCTACCTGTAAATATTACAATATGGTTAAAATGAGCAAGGGAAATCTACCTGTCAAAATTACAAAATGGTTAAAATGAGTAATTTAAATCTTCCTGTCAAAATTACAACATAGTTAAATGAGTAATTTAAATCTACTTGTAAAAAATACAATATGGTTAAATTGAGTAATGGAAATCTACCTGTGAAAATTGCAATATTGTTAAAATGAGTAATGGAAATCTACCTGTGAAAATAACAATATTGTTAAAATGAGTAATGGAAATCTACCTGGCACTTCTTCTGGGTAGTTTTCATCGAATCCTGTAATGTGAAAAAAATCAGAAATATGCTTACTAAAAAAGGGAAAGGTTTAAAAGAAGAAAACAATTAATCCATTCAACTATCTAGTATCCAACATGAATGTCGTTTTGGGGTAGATAATGAATTTGTAATACTTTTATAAGAAGGATATACAAAAATTATTTCAAAGTTAAGAAATGTGTGTTCGTATAAAGTTAAAATGCACTATGATTCATGCATGATAATCACATGACATGAGAAGTTAATCAAAGATAAGATACATCTAGAACATATCTATGTATCATTGACTTAATACCAAAATTCAGTCTGTTCCACTTTAAGACGCATAATAATCGATGTAGGTCTCGTTCACTTCATATCAAAATTCAGCCTGTTCCACGTTAATACGTATCATAATTTATCTAGGTCTCGTTGACTTAATGCCAAAATTCAGTCTGTTCCACTGATATAGGTCTCGTTCACTTCATATCAAAATTCAGTCTGTTCCACGTAAATACGTACCATAATTGATTTAGGTCTCGTTGACTTAATATCGAAATTCAGTCTGTTCCACTTTAAGACGTACTATAATTGATCTAGGTCTCGTTCACTTCAGCAGCAGGGAGGGCGAATCGGACAGCCTTTTATAGAAGCGTCCATTTGGCAAACCAAGGCTTCCTCCAAGATCGTTAAAAAAGTTTCCTTTGGAGACGCAAAGTCGTTGTTGCACCCTCCCTGTTTTTTTTGCTATGGGGGTAAAAATATTTGATCAAGTCCGATACGATATCGTGTTTTAGGATCTGATAAATTTATAGTTATAAATCCGTGAGGGATAGCGTGAGCACCACTAAAGAAATTTCGAAATTGATTAAAGTCCATGTCACCGTCACACCAATATTGATAAATATTTTGTTGTGTGTATTTTCCAGTTCCGTTAAACACACATACTAAATTGCAAGTTTCTTTGATTACACTTGGAATCTGTGCGTATTTTTGATTGACATATATCACGTCTATGTTTTTATGTCGTCCTCGAGAAAATATTTTGGCAGTTTTTTTTTTGTCGTTCCAACATTACATCATCGTATACAACAAGATTATTAATACTTTTATCGAGGTCTTCCACGGATGGAGCCTCGTCAATATCCATGATAAACTCAATGATATCCTCATCGATTTCCGATTTTGCTTTCTCGTTAAAATCCTTTAACACCTCGTAACATCGCTGATCGTCTACACTAGGAGCAATGAAATATAGTTTATCCCATTTCATCCATCTCATTATCAAATTAAGTAGCAGTTGCGTCTTACCATTCTCTGATGTACAAATTATAATCATGCGAATAGAATTTGGTAGCGCTGGAGTGTCACTACGCATAAAATATCTAGTATAACACGATCTACGGGTAGACCGCCAGTCTATAGGTTGGATTCAACTGCTCCTCAGCGAGGATTTACTCGTGAACAACTACAAGTGATACTCGAGATTACTCAATTTCCGCCGCGTGGTCTTAACTAGTACCTCTGCGTCTGTTGCACTCAAGACAAGTCAGCATCACATTATCTCTGGTATGACCTACGATGCTATTTTTTCTGTCTACGGTAAATTGGCAGGGGTCTTTATCCGACCAACACCAACGCATTAAACAATTGCAACTCGCGCAGTGATTATTCTGTTGTTGTTTCAGTGTAATTATAAATTCGGCATCAATATCAAATTTTCTGTTATTTTTTTTGTCCTGTTGTTTATAACCAGAGAGTTTTTTTTTCTGATTATATCATCGCTTACAATATCACTTATTGTAGTGTCGTTATAGTCTAAAACAACTCTTCGAAGCTGATTTATTCTTCGTACTCTGGACACCGCAAGATAAACTAAATTCGACCACTCGATGTGATTATCTATGATCCAAACAATTGTATTGGATATAGTCAATCCCTGCAAAGAATGTATCGTCGCTGCGTATCCTAATTTCCATGGGGATTTTTCAGCGCGTAATGCATCTTTGACAACATTGATATCAACCAACACAATATCATTTAATACGAGAATCGGTTTTTCTGTCAGGCCTGAAATATCAACTTCGATATTTTGTCTTCGTGTATCCTTGGGTCTATAGCACAATGGCACTGGAAGTGTTGCAAGTTTTTCTTTATGCGTGTTAAATAACTTCATCTGAAGTGTGTCTCTGACTATCTTCCTACTTGCCACTATCAAATCGTTTGGTCTCCACGCTTCCCAGAAATCATTTAATGGGGTTTCCGAAATTATTTCACGCGCTATTTCACATTGGATTCTATCCGGTTGTAATCTGATTAGTTTCTTGAACTCGCGTAATTGTTCATCAAGTGCTCTATGATCAGTACTAATTTTTCATAATAATCTACAAAGTTCTTTAGCCAATCATGTGGAGACAAACCGACAAATGGTGGTGGTAGACCATGATCGCCACATATTATCACTTTTTTATTCGCTAGCAATAGCCAATGAAGAAATCATTGTAATACATCTAACGACACCGTGTATATCTCATCCCAAATAATGATTTCAGGAATATATTTTTCACCCATTCGATCAGGAGTCCATTCGTCACCTTTCCATCGAAAGAAACTGTGATAAGTGCAAGCATTAATTCCTCGTTGTTAAAACAGATAGCTGGAGATAAACAGGGCGATGTTAGTAAAACAACGGGTGTTTCTTTAGTGGATAAAATTACTGATGGGGCTAAAACACTAATAAAACGATTTCAATTAGTAAAACAAAAGGATTATCACGTCTTTGGTAATTTCGTTGCTAACAGTTATCATTCAAAACAGGAGTTTTTAAAGGACAAATATAAAGATAGTGGAATAAAACGCAGTGACTGGTTTGATTGGTTGTATAAAATAAATAAGGGGATTGATCGTTTTAGATAAGAGGGAGATGGGGTATATATAATTTAAAAAGGGAATTAGTAATTATGATAAACAACAAATAGAAGAACAACAAATGGAAATAGAAGAACAACAACAAGAAAGAAAGCGCCCAACACCAACACGAAGATAAACACGAAGAAAAAAAAACAAGAAGAATAACTTCAGTGGAATGATGATTTAGATAGGGAACGTCAAACACCAACACGAAGACAAACACGAAGACAAAAAAAAAAAGAAGAACCTCAATGGGATACAACAATTGATGCTGATAATTTAGAAAGAATGGACAGATCACTGGATGAATTATATCGCGAGCAAGGTGCAACTGGTACAACTGAAAAAGATGGAGGTGGATATCAAAGGGGTTTTTCAGGTAGTGGTCTGGTTAGTTGTCCTAGTAATATTCTTGCAGATATATCACGATTAGAAATTCTTGTAGGAGGGAAACGAGCCGGAAATAACTCACCGGAAGTAATTAATGAGGCAGCTGATATCTGCAGACGACTATTTGAGAGTGGTATCATATTGGTGTATATCGAGAGTTTATTGATGAGCTAATGGACGGTTTCACCGTCAACGGTTACCATAGTGATTAATTTGATGACTTCGTTGAAAATCCGTAGGATTGGAAATCGTAAATGATTTTACGATTAGATAAATAGCATTTAAATAAGATGATCATACACTACAACCACAGAAAACCAACTATGGTCTATGTAGTAAACTCACGATTGCCTGTTTATAGAGCGTACTATGGAGATGGTCTCGGTAATACCATTGCAGGGTTATATGCAAGAATGGCTCCAAAAATAGCACCAATCGCAAAACAATTACCAATGAAAGCTAGTGACGTTATTCGTGATAAGGGCATTAGCGCTGTTGGTGATGTTGCCGATAAAGCATTTTCCGCGGCTAAAGAAAAACTACTAGCGTTAGTTAGGCGGCGAAGGAAACCAATAACGAAGTCACCGGTGATAAAATCACTAGGGCCACTACCATCTATGGAAATTATGGTCGCAAGTATTAGTAAAATAATAAACAATGCGGTGGAGCAGAATATAGCATCACGGATAAATGATGGATATGACACTCAGGGAAATATTACTGCAAATATGATAGCGGGAAGTGGTTTGAAATCGCGAGCGAGATCACGAAATATATAATAATATGTTCAAATCGGATCCTGACACTGCGTTTGATTTAGATCCTCCAGTGCTCAAGAATGATTCTCTACTTAAGATACTCTGACGATTATACAAGATCGGCGGGTCCAACTATGATGTTTGCTAAAGATATTACTGATAACGCTGATCACAATAAGTATCTTAAATTGCGGATACTAGGAGATACTGCATCCGATCCACAACCAGTAGCTGATGGTAAACACGAAGCAAGACCAGCTGCTGCCTTTGATATTGTAAAAGGTGATAATACTCGTTACAACCTAGGAGCTGCAACACGTATATCAATGTTGGAAGGAGATCGTAGATTATTCTCATGCGCGATTCCACTACATCATATATTTGGATTCTGCAGAAATGTTAGAAAAGTTATATATGGAGCGAAGCATACAGTAGCCTTAGTGCGAAAGGGTGATGATAATGATGCAATCTGGAGGATTTCAGCAGATCCTGCAAATCTGGATAATGACCATGGCAAGGTGAATATAACAAAACTAACACTGTGGATGCCAGTAATGGCTCCATCAAGCACCGTAGAGCAAACCTTACTATTATTTATGAGTACAGGCGGCAAATCATTACTACGTTGGCTAACAGTGACCACAGATACCATGGATTCTGCTTTTTATGGTACACTTACATGGCACCTGGCATCAAAACAAGGTGTTTCTGCGCCGCGGCATATATTTGTTGCGTTACAGGATAAGGCGAGATTGGGTTCACAAACACGTAGCCATATGATATTTGATCAAATTGGGTGTAATGAAGTTTCGTTGAAGATAAACGGTCAACAGGAACCAACCGAGGATATACAACTTGATTACGGAACCGTGTATCATCGTTTGTTGTCATATATGGGACGCGATAATAATGTGGATACTGGTCTGCAAATATCACAGTTGAATTTTAGAAACCTATATCCCATCTATTACTTCTCACTGGAACATCTTGACTTAACAAGACAATCCGTAGTTGATATACACTTTCGAGCTCGTGTAACTCGTCCGACTAATGCAGCAGGTGATGTTGTCATTATCCCACAATACAGAGTAGTTACTGTAATTCTCAACGACAAATCAATGCTACTCGAAGGTGTTGGTGGGCGAATGAAGGTAGATGATGCACCAGTGGAAAATATGTAGCAATTAGATCAATCTGTTATTAAAAAAATGTCATACAGTGTTGTTAGTGTTACGTTAACTCCTGGTCAAATTAAAAAATTGCAATCGGAATCAGCTAAAAAATGTGGAACCACAATATCGCTGTAGCACAATCAGATGTCTGGCGGTCAGAATAAACTATCATTGATAAAACACTTCAATGATGCCATCAAAGATAAAAAAGGTATTCAGATCACTCTCTCTGCGGCTGCGAACAAATATATGATAAAATCAGGCGGTGTATTCCCACTTCTCGCTGAGATTCCAGCATTAATTGCAGTTGGTAAAGCCGCCGCGTTAGGAGCTGCTGGAGCTCTTGGTGCAAAAGCAGTACACAGCATTGCTCAATCATATGAACCAAAAAAAGGGCGGGGATACAAAAAAAAATGGAAAGGGTCTAAGATTACCAGGAACTCCGTATTCATGGTACAGCGGAAACGGCCTGAGACTAGGAACAGTTTACTAACAACAATAGTTCTTATGTCAAATTTTGATTTACTCGATGCTGCTAAAAAAACTAGCGTTAAAATTTTTTAGAGGTGTCTTTATGAAAGATCAATTACCACAACAACCAAACAGCGTTGAAACCGGTATTATTAATCTCGATAACAGCACCGGACCTGGAACTCACTGGACTGCATACGCGATTGATCCGCGTGCAATTGTTTATTTCGATTCATATGGGTTAGCGCCGCCTAAAGAATTTACGCGTTATATAAATCACTTTAAAACTCCTATTTGGTATTCTACGCTACCAACATAGAAAATAAATGACCCACCAATATGCGGCATAGAAGTATTGAATGTCTTCAACGCTATTTCATCATCGGGAAAACCACCCCATAAAACTGTACACAAATATACAAGTAATCGCTTTTTAGAGAGATCTTAGAGTATAATGATTGATATTTGGTGGCGATCTCTATCAAGGTTGAAAAAACCCACCACGGAAATATCTGCAACCGGTGATGTAAAAAAAAATCTGAAATAGATTGAGATGTTGAACTTAGCAAGTGTTGATCCCAGTGAAATAGTTGTATTTCAAGATCGTCAGGGTAAATTGAAAACCAGTAATATTTCCCTTGATGATATTTTAGTTAAACAACGCGATTTAACGGAAAATGCTATCGCGTTGTTTTCTGATCAGGGTAAACTCAAACCGGATGTTCTTGTTTCAACTATTGTGGATACCCAACAAAACTACAATCAGAATACAACGATCATATAATTAATTTTGGTCGATTACAACAGAGTATAATTGATAACATCGATGCACCGATAAATAATATCTTCGGTATTCCACGTTCGCAACCCGAGTTGCATATCATACACGTAAAAACTGCTATTGATAATTTGGCAAAATTGCGATCCGATTATGACGCTCATATATCTCAATTTACTACGTTACGTAAAAACTTTAACAGGACCGATGACTCCATTGATAAATTTTTTGGTAAAAAAAATTCAAAACCCGATGATGTTAAAATAGATCTCACTTGTATTATCACAAAACTCGATGAAATAAAAGCAATTAGGAGTTATTCGCGAAGAGAGATCATTTTCAGATGCAATCGTGGAAATAAGGACGACAATCACGGGTATTAAAACGATCACCGATGCCATCAAGGATGATCTACCGAGAATGATAGAAAAACTTGAAAACATAAAAATCCCTCACGAACAAAAAAATATCATAAATAACGTGTACGCGATCCAAGACGGATCATTTACGTGGACACCTACAAACAACATATTAAAAATCACCGCGACCGTCAAGGGTATTTATCGATTAACACTAGTCACACCAACTGAATTTAATATTTCATCAACGAGTTCATCTGGGGTCAACAATATGATATCAACGGTCATCGACAAGGGAACTATTGAACAATTCACGATAGTATCCACTGATAATAATTTGGCTAGGGTTTCAGTAACACGAAGGAGAGTTATCACGGTTATAATATAGCGCTATCATCCATTTTCCCTCTCCCCCCCCCCCCCCCCAATTATCCCGGCTAATACTCCCTCGTCCTAAATTAACATATATATTACCGCTGGATACTATTTTTAATATTTTAAGAAAACTAGCAGAAGCTGATAATATAGGATATTATACAATTAACGAGCCAAAAATTATCGAGCAGTTTACAGCGATGAATAACGATTTTGAGAAAATTAAAAATGATCTTATAACCGAAATTAATACAATTCCTCCCTCCCGAAAGAAAATCATCATGGTTCAACTTATATTAGGTGATGATCACCCTCATACGAGAACAGAGTTTGCAAAGAAATATAACATACGCGTAGAGGATATCCCTACATTTAAATTTCCAGGATATAATGCACCTGAACAAAAGAAAAAACTCAATGATGCCATCGATGATAGTTTCAAAAACATCCACGACGCATGGAAGAAAATAACACAACAACAAACAACTATCCTCAAATATAATAATGATCCAGATGGAGGAGGGAGACATATCGCTCCTCAAAACGACAATATATCTTCGGTGATCGCATTGAATTTAGTATGTGATGTTATCGAAGGGTGTTATCAAATAAATCTCGAAAGATCAAATCAAGCCCAGCAGGGATATATTTTATATTCATGTGCACCAACAGCTCCTCCAGGGTTTCTAATAATTGAGGACCTAACTAATCCAGTCTATATGCGATGTCATAATGATTCATTAACGAGAATTAATTTTAAAGTCAGTGACCAGTCAAATAATCTGATTGATTTACGAGGCGAGGTTTTACAAATTAGTCTGTTTGTGAAATCCTAAAAGGATTTTCGTCTTAAGACTTTCATCGTAAAAATGATTTTTACTCCCATAGCAGCAGGGAGGGTGCGAAAACGACTTTGCGTCTCCAAAGGAAACTTTTTTTTTACGATCTTGGAGGAAGCCTTGGTTTGCTAAATAGACGCTTTTTTACGACTTTGGAGGAAGCCTTGGTTTGCCAAATGGACGCTTCTATAAAAGATGGCCGATTATCCCTCCCTGCTGCTACTTCATATCAAAATTCAGTCTGTTCCACTTTAATGCGTACCATAATTGATTCTTGTCAACATTCTGGTAGGTTAATCATGTTATTTAGCGAGAAACCTAACACATGAGAAACGCAAATCATGGATTATTTTGCGGAAGAAAAAAAAAGACGAGACAATTAAAATGTATAACATAAAGAATCAAGTATGATACCCATTAGTAAATAAATTCAATAGAATGCTTGATTGCATGAAACTTGCAAGTTTTAAATGTCGTTTGCTTATTATACACGTTTATTATACTTAATACTTACTAGTCTAGAATAGTATTAATGGCGAACACATTTGGCAAGGTAAGCTGAATGTTTTAAAAAATTTAATAATCTGCCTTGTTTGTGTTAGATAACTTGTGTAACTTAATTTTAATTGTAGAGAAAAAGAGCATGAGAAAATTGTACGAGAACAATGGACTCAGGTAACTACTACTACTACTACTACTACTACTACTACTAATACTACTACTACTAATAATAATAATATAAATAATACTATTAATAATAATAATAATAATAATAATAATAATAATAATAATAATAATAATCAAAAATTAAACTCAGTTGACGTATAAGAAGAAAGTTGTATGAACTCTTTTCTCATGACTAAGCATATAGGTATGACCCATAAAAATAATATTGCTTGCAAACTGTACGTTTTCTATATTATACATCCACATTTATTATGTAAATTAGTATTAAAAAATTGTAATGACAATCTCTTGTGGTCGAATGTCTGGAAATGACAATCCCATCTTGTTAATGTAAACACTTAATGGATTTTTTACTATTTGCAATACGTCACCACTTCACAATATAATATTGTTATTGAATCTCATAAATGTTTATTTTTCAAATATATTGTCAGCTGTGAAATGTTGAACTTTTGTTACGATTGTTGCATGTATCAGTCTGTGACACTTTACAAGCTGACAGTATAAATTGATATTGTACCAGCTGTATTACTGTGTGTATTAATCTGTGACACTTTACAATCTTACAGTATAAAATGATATTGTACCAGCTGTATAGCTGTGTGTATCAATCTGGGATACGTTATGAGCTGACAGAATAAAGTGATACTGTACCAGCTGTATTACTGTGTGTATTAATCTGTGATACGTTATAAACTGACGGTATAAAGTAATATTGTACCAGCTGTATTACTGTGTGTATCAATCTGTGACAATTTACAATCTTACAGTATAAAATGATATTTTACCAGCTGTATAGCTGTGTGTATCAATCTGGGATACGTTATGAGCTGACAGAATAAAATGATACTGTACCAGCTGTATTACTGTGTGTATTAATCTGTGATACATTATAAACTGACGGTATAAAGTAATATTGTACCAGCTGTATTACTGTGTGTATCAATCTGTGACAATTTACAATCTTACAGTATAAAGTGATATTGTACCAGCTGTATAGCTGTGTGTATCAATCTGGGATACGTTATGAGCTGACAGAATAAAATGATACTGTACCAGCTGTATTACTGTGTGTATTAATCTGTGATACATTATAAACTGACGGTATAAAGTAATATTGTACCAGCTGTATTACTGTGTGTATTAATATATGATACGTTATAAGCTGACAGTATAAAGTGATATTGTACCAGCTGTATTACTGTGTGTATTAATATATGATACGTTATAAGCTGACAGTATAAAGTGATATAGTACCAGCTGTATTACTGTGTGTATTAATCTGTGATACGTTATGAGCTGACAGAATAAAGTGATATTGTACCAGCTGTATTACTGTGTGTATTAATATATGATACGTTATAAGCTGACAGTATAAAGTGATATTTTACCAGCTGTATTACTGTGTGTATTAATCTGTAATACGTTATAAGCTGACAGTATAAAGTGATATTGCACCAGCTGTATTACTGTGTGTATCAGTATGTGACACTTTGCAATCTTACAGTTTAAAATGATATTGTACCAGCTGTATTACTGTATGTATTAATCTGTGACACTTTACAATCTTACAGTATAAAATGATATTGTACCAGCTGTATTACTGTGTGTATCAATCTGTGACACTTTACAATCTTACAGTATAAAGTGATATTGTACCAGCTGTATTACTGTGTGTATTAATTTGCAATACGTTATATGCTGACAGTATAAAGTGATATTGTACCAGCTGTATTACTGTGTGTATCAATCTGTGACACCTTACAAGCTGACAGTATAAAATGATATTTTACCAGCTGTATTACTGTGTGTATTAATCTGTGTAAGTTACCAGTGTTAAGTAATCTTGTAGAAGTTGTACTGGTACAGATCATACCTCTTTTACCATGCAGTTTATTTACTTGTTACGGGTGGGGATTGTTTTGGTGGTAATGGGGTGGGGGAGAGCTAGTGTTGAATGTTAGGAATATTCTCATAAACCCTTGGACCTAAAGTCATAGCCCTAAAAACATTATCAAATATCATTTATTTTTCAGCCCCCATGCAAACGTCCTATACCTTTCAAACTTTAAATATGGCAAATTAGGTAATGCATTTTACTCACCAGGCACCTCCTGCAAAACAAATAAAAAAAATATACATTTAAAATATGTTCAACAAACTTAAATCAAACTCATATAATGTAATTCTAAATAAGCCTGTAATGTATGTATCCAGAATCTCTCGACCGACATTATTCATGCACTAATACTTTCTTTCTTTCTTTCTTTCTATCTATCTATTTATCTATCTATCTATCTATCTATCTATCTATCTATCTATCTATCTATCTATCTATCTATCTATCTATCTGTCTGTGTGTGTGCTTGCGTCCTTGTGTAAGTGAAACAAACATAACTGTTACAATGTATGCATTTAATAAATGTGCATAGTCATACATATGTTTCGTTGAGGATTCAAATCAACCACCAGAATGACTAATTTTAATTAATTAAGAAAGAACGATGTGCTTCCTCTTCAAAATTAAATCAGAAAAAAATCATCCATCGACTTATAATGTAAGGTCATTAAAACTGGTCAACAAACAAATAGTTAATAAATTATGCATTTGAATTCCAAGGTAAATTTGTCTCTATTTCACTTCTTACACATAATTTATTTAAATATACAAAAGTATGTTATAGTAGCTCATTACATTTAATAGTTTTTAAGAAAATAACTTTACTTTAGGCAAGTTTACTCATTCATTTTTCTTATGATGTAGAGCAACTGTAAGAAAGGAAAAACGATCAACAAACAAATATTTTGAGCAAAGAATTTACTAAGGAATTTCACGAGTAGCATGTTTTGCTGCATCCATTATGGTGGGAAAATATGTACACATTTTCTGCCACACCGTTTGAAAATGTCAAAATTTACCTGGCCGACGGGGACGGCATTTGTCAATCCAAGCAAACAGAGGACTACCAGGAACAACATCATGATGACCACACCAGGCTGGATTATATTTCTTGATACAGAATCATAGATAGGATCAACATTTAAATCGGTCAGTGAGGTTATCTATTGTCACTTTGGATGTTCACTCAATGGAAACATTTGGAAAGAAAGTTATAATGTAGCGAGTATTTGGCAAGATTAGGAAAAACAACTGCTGACAGCCAGCGATCGCTGTAAAACGTAACCAACCTGTAATAAATCAGAACAATGTCTTTGAAAAAAGGAACGATATACAAAATTCTATAGAACACTGAAAACTCGATGACAATTCTTTGGCAGATTTAACCCCTTTGTAGTATTTTTTTTTTATAGTTTCCACTTCGAACAAGAACGGCGTTTCATCAGCTACAGAGACAGGATGAATTACTTTTCTCCTTGTATTATTTGAAACTTTGGCAGGAAAAGAGCTTACTTTTTCTAAACCTTATCCAGATTTTTAAACGGATCGAGTAAAAAAAAAACAACCTCAAAGCATTGTGTACAAGAAGACCGTTTGCTTAAACGTATAAAACCAAATTCAATTTTCCAAGTTTTAATGGATACAATAATCAATAAAACGTCATATTTGACAGTAAAACGCCACAATTTTATTCGTTTAAGGACTTGTACTATAACTCACAACCAGCTATAACAGGCTTCTTTATTATAAGTCTCTTATAATTCAGTAACGCTTGGATGTTATCTATTTATTTCACAAGTATTTTTGCAAGTCTTTATCACTAGATTCGTATCCTGACTTTTCCGCGTACATTTGTTCCAGTGTGGTACCGTGATCAATACTGAATATAATCCTGTATATGTAGAAAGTGCACGACACAAAATCACGCGTGTCAAGACCGCTAAAATAGGCCAGCATTAGAGTCACAGACATTACATCACTTCTTCCTCAAAATTTTTTTTTGTCTCAATGACACTAATTTCTAAGAGATTTTCGCTCAAATATTCTATCGTCTGCTAAATGTTTTCAATCAATATATGTATACGGCCAAAATACTGTTCTACTTTTGTTATTATCATATATGTAATTATTTTTTTCATTTGGACGAGGTACATATTTGGCCAACTACGGGAATGTCCAAACATCAACATGTTTCTGGTACGGCACCTGGGACGCATACAGCAATAATTGTGAAAAAGCATAGGTACTTGGACTGGTCTTCAACGAAAACCATTATTTCAGGACTGAAATATAAAACATATAAAAGTAATCATATAAAAGTTTTGACTACTGCTCTCCCGTCACTGGAAGTCAAATATCGTTACTATCGGTACTTTATCTTTATATGTATAATACTATTTTAAAGTGTTTGGTTTTATTTACAGTCAAATCGTTGGTCGAATAATAGTTACTTTCAACCGTCAGTGAGAGTAATATTCGATGATGAACAGCAACAACAAATAATACTATATTTATGCAATCAGCCTGAGAAATGGCTAAAAAGAACTTCTTCCGTTCATGTTTAACTTGCTCTAAACCATTATGTCCCTAGTCAACGCATAAAGTAAGAACTCTATTCCTCTTTAATCGCAGTGAATCGTCTCTCATATTGTGCAGTCATGTGACCTAGATGAATATCCTAAAGTTAGTATTACTTTTTAGGATGAGCGCCCTTTTAAAATTGACATCAAGTTGGTTACTTATTCCTTATTCCTTATTCCCGATTGAATAAGGAATAAGTAACCAGTTACCGTTTGAATAAGGAATAAGTAACCAGTTACTTATTCCCGATTTAAATTTTTCTACATGCATTTGGTTACTTATTCCTTATTCACATCCAGTTGGTTTTCATTCTTTATTCACAGTTCCATAATTAATTGGTTATAACTCACTTATTGCAGATTAAAAATCCTTCATCACATGTATTAGTGTTGTTCTAACCCAGTTAGATAAATAATTGATGTCAGCTATATAAAGCTGACTAGAGACAAATCACCGGCTGTGTGCAGGAAGAGGTTAGGATATTGACGGGTGTACATAATTAGTAATTTGAGATAGGATTATTAGTTGTGTTAGATGTTGGTGTCTCGTTCTGTTGTGCATGGCGCGATTTATTATTAGTATTTGTGTTCGAAAAGCTTTCTAATGAATCAAGTAAACGTGAAACCACAACAAAAACAAAATCCATACGAGTGTGAAATTGGAGATTTCTCTTATGTGTTCATAATGTGCTTAGAGAAATCTTCGGGTTTAAAAAGCCTTCAGATGACGTCGACTGTTGTCTTGAGGTCCGTGGAACTGGGTAAATAAGCATACGGGTAGGTGTATGAAACATTCTCAGTGTGAGTCAAATCCAATAATACTTAGTGTGAATTAAACCCGTACCTCATCCAGTTCTGCTGGATATTTTATATTCATGAATCTGTTCCAACATAAGCCAAATTTATTTAATAAATTTGTTTAACCGATTGTCAGTCTACATTAAGGGGGTGGGTGTGGGTGTGGATACAGCACATACGGCACGACAATAATATCTTACTTATACAGGTGGGCCAATACTTCTCTTTAATGAGTTTTGACAAGTGACGTTTCACAGACATTTTATCTGTAAGTGATACTGTCGAGCCAGTAAAGAAGTTCTGATGAGTGTCATCGAGAGGAATCAGCCAAAAAAGTGACATCCTGTGGGGACCGGGTATGAAAAAGATCCACAATTTGGATCGATTAAATAGATTGTAATTATTGAAACCCTAACTATAATATATAGATTTTAACGCCTCTCGGACAACATGCAGTTATGGATTTCTTTCAAATACAGAAAACGTTTTGTTTTTTTTTTTATAAAATCGTGTAGCCGATTTTTGGGAATCCATAGATTAATATAATGTAATAAATTTGGAGTATGCGCATTGAATAGCGCCCCGTTTTTAGCGATTCTTAGATTTGTGTGATTTTTGGGATTCTGAGCCATGAAAATATTCCTAGCGCGAAATAATTCACCAATTACTAGGGGCAAACGTCACGGAGACGAGCGTTAGTAAGTCAGAATCAGGCCATGGTTCGCTAGAAGTGAATTTAGGTTCCATCCGAATGACTGTCCCTGCTGTAACATAGTCCATATTAAAATCTAATGGCGTAAAATAGAAGTGTGGCTGAGATGGCAATATATATAGTAGAAAAAAAGTCAATTACACAATGGAATTAATAAGTAGGGACTTGGTAGATACCTATATGTGAACATAGTGGAAAATAGCAGTAGTTATATGAGAGTAATACGTCGGTAAAAGTGAATATTAACTGGGCTAGGGTGGCGGATTAATATAGTTCACAGTGAGAAAGGGGATACCAGTTTATTTTCTATGATATTAACGACTCGAGGACAGGAAATCTGATGATGGGGAAGAAAAACCATGCCAATGTTACTAAACGGTATCAATAGTTTGTACTCATGGGAACCCTACTTAGAGAATTTTGATTTCAATGCCTCTTACATTGTTTCGAAAAAAGACACATTTCTAACAGTAGAGAAAGTTTTAAGAAAATTCGTAGAGCCCATTTCGAGAAAACTGCAACTAAAGAAAGGACCTCCAGCATATCACATGCCGTTAGATTATATACATGTATATACATATATATGGTCCATTGCGTCCCCTCTGTATACTCTTGACATGAATGATATTTTATCTCTAGGAAATAGGGTCCACCTACGAAAGAAGTCCTGACGAATTTCGCGGATACGAAACAGCAAAAAAAAAGGGGGGGCCTTGGGGGAGGGGGGGTATGACAAACCATGCCAATGTTACTAAACGGTATCAATAGTTTGTACTCATGGGAACCCTACTTAGAGAATTTTGATTTCAACGCCTCTTACACTGTTTCGAAAAAAGACCCATTTCTAAGAGTAGAGAAAGTTTTAAGAAAATTCGTAGAGCCCATTTCGAGAAAACTGCAACTAAAGAAAGGACCTCCAGCAGATCACATGCCGTTAGATTATATACATGTATATACATATATATGGTCCATTGCGTCCCCTCTGTATACTCTTGACATGAATGATATTTTATCTCTAGGAAATAGGGTCCACCTACGAAAGAAGTCCTGACGAATTTCGTGGATACGAAACAGCCAAAAAAGGGGCGCCTTGGGGGAGGGGGGTATGACAAACCATGCCAATGTTACTAAACGGTATCAATAGTTTGTACTCATGGGAACCCTACTTAGAGAATTTTGATTTCAACGCCTCTTACACTGTTTCGAAAAAAGACCTATTTCTTACATTATTTCTCCAAATAATGTAAAATTAATAATTGTGTACAAAAAAATATTTAAATAAGGTATAAAAAGGATTATCGGGATAGTGAATTGGCCGGAAGTAGAACCTGTGTATCCCTCAAGAAAAAAAAAAACACTAGCTAAAACATGACAGCTGTTGAGTATTGCCAACGTCCTTTTATTTTGAAGGCGAATAGGTTGGACAATGCCTGCGTGAACGGAGGAGGGAATGGTTCAGAATGATTAAAACATGAATTAAACTTGTTGGTCAAGCTTTCTTTCTTTGCTGTTTGGATTTGTGTTCAGAGAGTGAAAGCGCACATGATCGTGTTCATTTAACTTGCATTTGTTTTTGTTTTTATCACTAATCATTTTTAACTGAAAACAACGCCACAATCCCCGAGCACCGCATTAAAGTATTCAGGTATGCAAAGTTAAACCAAATTCTTTGTTCATCTCCTTTTCTGTAATTAGGATTAATTTAGAAACTACTGCATGCCTTGATTTCACCTTGGTTGTAAAACTTTTTGTGATCGGGGAAGAGCGTATCTTTAATGTATGGATTATAGGGTAATACCCATGTAAGACCTTTGAATCATCCAAGGTTTACAGAATATTAGAATAAACAGTATAGTATGGCTGGGAGAAAGCCAGCTTAGGACAATTTATGTTTCTTTAAGTGATTAGCCCCCCCCCCCCCCGTAGTGAAGACAAATTTATTTATGTTTTATATATGCTGGGGGAGAGTTCTCCAAAACTCTGGGGTGACCACTAAGATGCTTATGTCTCATTATGTTTGGAGTTCGATAATATTGTGTGTGTGTGTGTGTGTGTGCGCGCGCGTTTGTATATGTGTTAGTGTATGTAAGAGAGAGATTAATGTGCCAAATATTTATATGTAGATAATCAAGTATCATACCAATTTTAACAGACTTCTGATCTATACCCACATAATGTCAAGTCTGTTGGTACTGTCTTACTTTGACCAGCTCCAAGAAGCAGCCCTTTTAGAGTCCAATCTGCCCCGGTCACTTCTAATCGGTTCAGGTTGAGATTATAGACCCCACATGAAAGCCTGATGCACGGAACTATGCTCAAGTATTTTAATGGTCGGACATGAACTAAATTATTGTTGGTGAGGTTGTGCTCCACGACAATGTTTCACACAATACTGCAAAGGTTCAGGCCCGTATCTACGTACGTGGCTAACCTAGTGTACAGTCTGGATGGACGCATTTGCAACAAAGATGTTTTGGGACAACTCTACAAAAACACTTCATAAGCCATCACACAGTAACGGCTGGCTGCGGACCGAGTTAACTCCCGACATCACTCTCGTAGTCATGCAGGTGCGCGAGATCTCAAAGTGATACAAGAATACTAATCGTCTGTTCTGCAAGGCATGTGCGTGTCCTTACACCGTCTGGCCTTCACCATGGTGGGTGATGCCGAAGTTGGAGTACGCACAGACTTCGGTTACCCTACCTTTTCTGCTCATGAAACCAAAATGAATCCGGTAAAAATTGACTTTCGCTTTGAAATATAAGTTCTAGGCGTTGACGCGGTTATCCGCTCTATAGTGCAATTAAGAACATTTAAGACTCTCTCTCTCTCTCTCTCTCTCTCTCTCTCTCTCTCTCTCTCTCAAAGCACAGTAAGGCTGAAAAAACGAAGGATGAATGAGTTCAAGATTAGGGTAACAGCAAAACCGATTGCAGGCAGCTATGAGGCGCCGAAGTGGACAAAGGCTGGTCCAATGAGAAAGCTTCAGTTTAAATTTCGATGTATGTTGAGAAGTCCAATATCACGTGTTGGATCAAATGTTCTAAAAGTTCCATTTCCTAGATCGAGATATTAGATTTTAGATGTCGAATTATATGGCGAGTATTTAGATTTCATCTGTTGAATTTCACAGCAAGGAGAAGGAGCCTCATTGTTTAAAAATAACGCGGTCCGTTCACGAGAGCGACCTCTAGCGAACAAATTCAAGGTAATTCTCGAGCTGGGAATAGTAACTTTCAAACTGTAAATGCATGAAATGTAATGGCGCCTCATAATTGAATACACGAATGATGTATCTCAATACTCGATATTATTTTGAATTGTTAAAGTGGACATTGTGTAATGTTACTTTAACACCAACACATCATTTTATCACATAAAAATAACAATTCTGACAAGCACAAGAAAATGTCCAACAACCGCTTTGTAATTCAACAAGTACAATCTAAACACGCAACATACGAAATTGAACTTTAAGCACAATCAATGTGATTCAAAATGTTAAATTGAAACTCTCTACAAAAGACACTACAATTTCAACAGCCGCCGTGTAATTCAGAAGATATAATTAAAACAATTCGACAATGGACATCGAATTTTCAACCAACGCTGTGTAATTCAACCGATGAAATCTAAATAATCAACACATGAAATGTAACTTTCAAGATAAACTCTTTGAACGAACATTGAAATTAAGGAATCTCGACGTATGACCTTGAAATTTCAAGCACCGCCGTGTAATTCAAACGACACAATCTAAAACCTCGACCTAGAAAATATCACTTTCAACAACTAACTGTTGAATTCAACAGATACAATCTAAAATCTCGACCTAAACAATGGAATTTTATGAGCAAGCATTTTTGATACAACGCGTAAAATTGGAATTCTAGTCATATGACATTAACATTTCAACGTGAACGTTCTGATAAAACCATCTTTAGTCCGCCCTGGAGCCACATCTGCAACTCTGCCAAAACTCGACTGAAGCCACTGCATACAGCAAGCGCAGGCTGCGGCACCAGCTGGCTCCTGATGGCCTTAATGTTCTCGTCGACCTCGAGGCCGCACAGCTCAAGGAAGTCGAATGAAGAGGAAATGAACTTCAATACAGCAATGCTACTTAGAGAATAGAGTGAGACAGTGGACAACAAAAAATACTGGCAATTCACCACCACCTCGAGTGCTCTCATTTAGAAAGTATCACTGTACTTAGGTTTACAACAAGGTGAGTACTGGTGTTTGGCTAAAAAAATATAATAATTGGGTGGATACCCTACCCAGAATGGTCGACGTATACAACAACCGTAAACACCGGGACAACGGACAGGAGTCTTGTAAAGTTAGAGAGAAAGATTTCAGACGTATTCAAGCAGATAGATAGATGATCAAGCACTTTACATATAGGCTGCTTCTCATGTCGACAGGGGCTTTTTAGGCGCTGGTGTGACAGAGCGTAATATTACAGGGTAAGGTTTATACAGTTAGAGCACCCCAGTGGTCGGATGGACTGCACACAAATGCGAGTTGCACTAAGTGTCCTCCCATGGTCATTTCAACCTGTGATATCATCTCAACTAACGATGCTTTAAAAGCCGCTATATGATATGGTATGCGCCAGTGTCGATATGGCTGTGCGCATTTCCCAATTTCCTTTAAAATATATGCCCTAAAAAATAACAGGCTGTCGCCTTATTCAAACCACCATCACTCCATTACTGTTTCTTGTATATACACTGAAGATAGTCCATGACAATTACATACTGGCACGACTGCCCGTGTGCGACATCCAGTCTTTACATTGAAACAATCACGATATCTGGCGTATGCTGTGTGTGTATGTGTGTGTGTGTGTGTGTGTGTGTGTGATGTTTCAGTCACTTTCTCTTCTAGTTCAAAAGGCGTGACAGGTATTCATTTCAGGAAAATACTTGGTGTTCATTCAGTAAGAAGAACACTCTATGGTAAAAAGAAAGCAAAATTAAACAGAGCCTAGCTGACCCCATGTTGACCTCGCCAAGCAGATCAGAGCCAGAATTTGCATTTCATCATTGCTTTACATCTTTATACTTTAGTAGATTCCCATTTAGTTTTACATGGTGGACCTGACGTTCAAAAAAGATGTTCAGTCTACAAAACCCTATAGCACACCTCAAATTTTCTACTATCACACAGAGCCTAAAACTACTTTTAAAACTTACAATATTCAAAATTAGTCCACTTATTAAACAAAATTGGAAATGATTTATTGCTATATATTTTAAATTATTAAAAAAATACCACGTTAATTTCAAGTAGCTGGGTATAATGGCAGAGTACCCTAAATGGCGACGAGCAGTTTATGGCCATTTCACTGTATTCTACCGCAGAGAAGTTTGAGCTGAGGTGGACAACACCAGTTTTGAACGAACATTTTACTACTGGTTCTCCGTCGAAGCTGGAGTACAATGTGGCATCAAACTTTAGAGAGATAAGGTGGAAGGAGGTGGCAAGTATTTTCCTCCCTAAAATCTTATACTTAAGTTGAAAAAATTCAAACACCACATAATGTATAAAGCAAACATCATATTGTCAAAGCGACGATTAGAAATGCCCCACGTATGGAAAACTTCACCCCATGTTTAATTCGCAAGAGATATTCCGCAATGTAATTCATCTAAAATACCAAACTTACCCAAAATCTATTTCAGCTTTAGAATTTCAAAAATATGATCTGCATAGTTATAATTTTGAGCAGAACAATAGAAAATATATAAGCAATGCACGGGTGAAGAGTAAACAAATAACAGTGAACCCTGACAACATTAAAAATAATTGACTAGCATAAAATGAAGAATACAATATTAAAAGTTTAAAACATAATCATACATGTATAACAGTGTGCAAGCCAAATTAATTTACAAATTTAAAATCTGTTAAATTTAGTGTGTGGAACTGTTCATGTGATTTAACGTCTCCAACAAATAGGCCACCGGAGTGGTTGAAGTTGCAATAAGGTAATCTATATTTTCTAGCGTACAAGGTTCATGGTGTGTTAGATGACATGACAGATCATGAACCATAGTGTCGCGGGCATGCTTAATATAGAAATGTTACATAATGTCTCAGGTAATGAAGAATCAGGTCATGACTGCAGAACACGACTTTAATACATTTACAATTTAAAGATTACATGTATACGCTATGTATACGTGCCACGTTTCCGAGGGTGCAACGTTTCTGAGGTTGGTCTGCGCTATGATGCCAATGCCAGGAACAATCAGAAGAAATTGAGTTAGAAATGTACGGAGTGTAGTGCTAACGGAATAACAGACAATAAAATAATAAGCGTTTGTGATATATGCAAACTTTCTTGAAGCGGTGAGCTTGTTTGTGCTATCTGTGATTATACGTGGTACGTTCTCCCCTTGCTTTTATTTCTTCAAAATCGTTACTAATATGAATGAAATATATATTTTTCAACGTACATAATATTGTTTTACAGATCATGTTAATATGATGCAAGCAACGAGTTAATAAGTCGACCAATGACGAATTTGCTTCCGATAATTCGCAAGAAAAAGTTGCTATCAGTCTCTCAATCCTCCAACTTTGCTTTGATCTGAACATCAGCCTCTGGAGGATCCGTGAAGAAAACATAACGTGGCAGCTCGGTGCAGTGTTGGTTTGTGAATGCGCGTAAAGATATTTGATATTTTCGCAACAAGCGAATTGATATAAACATCCAGTCGCACAATATATCTTGTAATAACATAATAGGACTCGGCTACGTGTGATCGTTTGTTCGTTCAGGTATATTTGCCTCAGGTTTAAGCTTTTGTTTCAAATTGTGAAATTACAGGCTGTGGCTGAGATAACTCAAGTGGTCGATCTGGACTTTCTTTCTCAATATTTAACTTAAGATCGTCTAATTTGTCTTGCGGACTATTCTGTAGTCGTCTAATTTGTCTTGCAGACTATTCTGTAGTCGTCTAATTTGTCTTGCGGACTATTCTGTAGTCGTCTAATTTGTCTTGGTTACTATTCTGTTGTCGTCTAATTTGTCTTGCGGACTATTCTGTAGTAGTCTAATTTGTCTTGGGTACTATTCTGTAATCGTCTAATTTGTCTTGCGGACTATTCTGTAGTCGTCTAATTTGTCTTGCAGACTATTCTGTAGTCGTCTAATTTGTCTTGCAGACTATTCTGTAGTCGTCTAATTTGTCTTGCAGACTATTCTGTAGTCGTCAAATTTTATGTAGTCTAAACCATGGTTAATTAAATTATGCTGCATCTAGAACATAAACAAAGTTTCCTTGTGGCATTTCTGCTGATGTTGGTTCATTATGCAAACCTATTTGGTCATCAATCTTAGATCTAATAAATCAATAGCAGCGACCTGGAGCTCACTGTCATCACATGATGCTTGTGGTGATACTGAACAATTAGATAATAAGCCTCAATTGTTCTTTGCAACACAGGCGACAACTCGGTTTATAATCTTGATCAGTTTGATAAGGTTTCTCGCATTTTTCTCAAGATGGTCCTCTTGCGGCTTCATGTCGAACGTGCGGTCAGGAAGGTGATTTATTATTTCCACATCTGTATATTCTGTGCCAATAAAGCTAGGTATATTTCTGATATTTTTTCATCATATGCTGCAATAGGTAATTTGTCTATTATCGATAATTTTCAAATATGTTCAAAAGACATGTCAAGAAACCTGCTGTCATAATCGTCGTACTTTACAATGACATAACAAGCTTTTGTCTTTTTAACGATTTCTGGAATTTCATCTTGATGTGATTTTCAAGCTTTTTCTGTGTTTGTGAAGTTCTGCTTTAGGCTAATTCTCCTCATTATAAAGTGAATATGGTTCTTAAATTTCGTTATCAGGCATATTCATATCATGCAGAGTCCTTTCTACGTCATGGTAGACTATCACGAGTTTTCTGTAATAGTTTCTTCTGCTGAATCTTTCTCACACATTTCGTTTTCTTTCCAGATTTGTTTCGTCTTGCCTGTTTGCCCATACAGTCTTGATCGTCGATATGGTCTTTTTATTCTTTGTCCTTCATTTTTTGCGTCCTATTCTTTTTTAAAATATTATTATGATGATTGATTCTAAGGTTTCATTTATTATTGCTTCTTAAAATGGCTTTTAGTTTCTTAGCAAGGCAAGCCGACCCCTCGTGATTGCAGAACTTTTTTTTTTACCTTATCAAGTTTGTCCTGAATCTGATTTGCTTTCATTTTAGCTACTGGAAAAAAGGAATATATATTAATGTATATCTTAAACAAAGCTGGATTTAATCTAAACAGTTCATACGAGATTTTTGTGGCCCACAAATTCCGTTTTATTATGCCCCATCTCAAATAACAGCTTATTGTGTTAGGACGCAATCCTCCAAATTTCTGACATGTAGATTGCTACACAATATCATGAAGCGAGAAAAATTAAGAGTAGCTTAGACCAGAGTTTGCCACGAGAGTCACAGCGACATATTGTTTTGTTGTCTTATCTGTCTTGTCTGATATCGTACCCACTTTATTATTGCTGCACTCTTCACGTCTACTCCAGATTGGCGAGGTCAAATTACTCGAAATTTTGAATCCCTTATATTCCCACGCAGATGTCATCTGAATAACATTTCGTCTATTCTGCAACCCAATAGACAAAAACACAATGATTATCCTTCATATAAATCTGGTGCCATCAAAATAGAAGTGTTTGTCACAGTTGGGTCACTAATTTTGTATATTGTGTATTGGCCCCATCCGCTTTGTTTGCTGGTGTCGCCAGACCTGACCTGTAATCTGATTGTTGCTCATTGCTCATGCCAGGACTACTTATGAAACATTGCTGTGTCTAGTTGCCGTCTACGCAGCTGAATTTGCTTGAGGCGGTAAACGTAATGCAGGAGTAGCTGCCATCAGCTGATCTACAGTAATATATTTCTGTTTGGGAGGTATAACTAAATGCCATCGTTGTACCACTATGTTAGATCTTCGTTTAAACACAAAAATCCGAAGGCCAGAAGATCCCTTTGTTAAAACAAATTGCCCAGTAATGTGTTGTTTACATACTTCTTGCTTGTCACCTCAATATCAACAGCAGAATCAATCAGTTTTGTAGTCTTGTTGTTTCATCTGATTGCCAACCAACATTACCGATGCCAAGTATTGGCCAGGTAAATGTTTGCCGCTCGCATTTTTGTCGGCGTTGTTCGTGGCAAATTCATTATCTGTAGGTGCTACCACATTTGTTATTTTCTGCGAAGTCATATTCAGTGGCCTTGATTTTGTATAAGTGAACAGCTATCGAATATTTCAAGTTGTAAAAGTAGTTCCAAGGTTGGGCGTGCTATACGAAAGTTTTAGGTGTGCGATACGGAATGTGCGATAAGGACTCACAGACCGAACTTCTGTATCGAACGCCAGATCAGCTACGTAAGATTAAATGGATTTGCATTAAAAGTGCGATCTGTTTAATAATTAGAAGGTTTAGGATATCAGTAACTGCCTGCCTCCTGAACAATTATTAATTTAATTTCAGTCTTCGATGTCAGCAGAAGAGTTTCAGCGACAAATATGTTTTGGTACAAGGATGCGAACAATGCGGGTGTTAGCAAAAAGGTTATAAAAACCAATTCTATATTTACTGATGGTGTCATTGTTGCCATAGTTGTTGCTCTCTCTCTCTCTCTCTCTCTCTCTCTCTCTCTCTCTCTCTCTCTCTCTCTCTCAGTTATTAAACAAGCTCTAAAATTCACTGACTCAAGTGAATCGTGGGGACATAATCGTGACTTTAAACAGTGCCTTATCAACTTCATGAGTCTTGTAATAAGAATGTTTAATCACATATGATCCAGTGCTCCTTCTCATTCTGTAATCTGGTCAGATGTTGTACTTGCTTTGACGTGAAATGAGGTCAGGTACTGAGGACAGGTTTCGTCTTTGCATAGCAGCCAACTGAAATGTGATCAAACCATGGCAATCGCATGAGACCGATACCTGCTGTGAACGATGAAGGGTTATTGCGGACATGTTATTGCGGACACACTGAATGTGCCAAATCAGACATGAAAATAATGTAAATGTGTTAGTATTTTTAGCGTGTTAAAATCTCGATCGACCACGTCAGAGAAACCCAGATAATTTTTCCCATTTTTTTTTGATTGGAGTATTTCTGAAAGCAAACATTCGTCTATGGTAGACTTCCGTTTTGTGTTTATGTGACGATTGTAATCGATACAACCAATCCATTCAAATGCTTGTCTCAAACAATTCATTAGCAATGTTATCAGCAAAATAGTTACATTTAAAACAAACTTCATCAAAAATGCATGTGAAATCAGTTGCCTTCATCTGCAATTCAAAATGAGCAATGAAAAGGAAACAGTCTTTGTTAAATAGCAGTGGCACCCGCAGAATTTGTTGCTATTGTTTTTTAAATTTTTGGGTGGGGTGGCGTGGGGAACTTGTAGTTGTCAGTATACACATTATTAAATGATATGTACTATCATAGTGATCCGTTAATGCCAAAGACTTACAAAAAATGGTACTAACAGCTACCATTGGCGTTCGATTGGCGTTCAGAATTAAGAGGTTAGTGTTAGGACTGGTCGACCTGGTGTCAGGATAATGTGACTGGGTGGGATATCATGCTACATGTCTGCGGCATGATGCCCCAGTGCTAGACATCACTATAAACTGCCACACTGCAGACATCCTAGAGATATGACTGAAAAATTGTCAAAGTTACGTTTAAAAAAAAAAAACACACACACACACAAACACACAATGATTATTAATACCCGAGAGACTATTTGCAGTCACAATATTGTTATAAACTGCGTCAAGCTGCAAGTAAAAAAAAGGCAATAGTTATAACAGCTGTTGATTTAGTGATTAATATATGTACATATGCACATGTTCACCATAATACTTATCAATTATAATATGAATGATCTATAACATACTGTAAAACTAGTTCCGGTCACGAAACCGTGTCGGCCATTGATGTCAGCTGTTAGTAAAACAAATGGAAATAACTCTTACAAAATCACAGTAGGAGACATTGGTTCCTATTAGTATTATATCGTATTTCATAACATGTTTAAAATAACTGCAATTTCATTCACAGATTGAGCGACGAGTGGAAGGGCAGGCTGAGAGAGACTAATAATCGGACATACCATGGCCTCAAAAATATAGGTTATCAATATATATGCAGACATATCTCAAGTGGTTAAAACTACTTTGATACATATAGAATCGATGTTCGGGTTTGGACCGAGACAAGGAAATCTCAGTCAAGGGGGTAACATTATTTGCAACCCCGCGACTGGGATTTCCTTGTCTCGGTTCAAACGCCAGCGTTGATTATTTTTCTCACCCAATATTTTCCTTAAAAGTAAAAATAAATCTTCATTAGTGTTCACGTCCCAATGTTTACTTGCGGCGCATGAATGCAAATATTTTAATGATGGATGTGATGTGACCGTTGCATCCGAAGTACACAGTTTGTACGCGTGAGCAAAGAAAAATAACAATATAAAACGTCGCATAGTAATGAGGTATTATCGCATTTAAAATATGGATGTTATATGAACTTGACAATAAATAAATAATATTTATTACAAGAAACCGTTTGATCCGTTCCAATTTTGAAGAAAAAAAATTACCCTTCTGTATAAAAGACTCTCGAAATGTGAACCCTAGTGTATAACCATGTGCTAAACTTTCAATTTCGCGAATTATTTGCAAATTTATTTTTCTGTCTTGAAATTATTACAAGTGCTGCAGTGAAATTTACTTATGGATTAGTGTGATGACGGATAAATGATTCCTTCTGGCTCCTAAGTGCATTATTTGTTAATAAATATTGCAGGTATAGTTTTGATTCAATTGGGGCACAATAGAGATGCTTAACAAAATCAGAATAGAGCATGTTTGACATAATACATTTCTGGCTGTTGCTAAGTTTTCCTTAGTTGTTAAGAGAGTTGGGAGGCCACAAAGTGTATAGGTCTATAGCATATATGCATGGAGCAGTCTTTTCTGTCATAGTTCATTTTACAGAGCATTGAGAATTTTTTCCTATCTGTAGCACAGTCAATTTTCAGGTTAGCTTCACTAAATGTAGCTAACATTACATAATGTGTTTCACACGAAGTTTTTAAACTGTTAGGTTGCTTTGTTTCGCACGTAGTATTTAAAACTAGTTATGCTGCTTTAGCTACATTTAATGACGCTGACCTGAAAATGTACTGAGGTAGTCCTGCATATAATAACAATTGACCATGCTGGTTATAACGAACTAACACAATATCAAAACCTCGAAATAGTATCCATGTGTGCATTTGTCTCTATCGAAATGTATTTGTAAGGTATGTTTTCAAAGATGGGCTGACCTTAAGTTACTTTTGTTTTTGTTATACATTTGTTGTTGTTTGATATTAGTACAACTACATCAGGTACAGCAAAAGGCAAAAGGGGTTTGATTTTTTTTTAAAAGTAGTTCTGACCACGTCAAGCACATCAGAATACAACACAAGTTATATATATATATATATATATATATATATATATATATATATATATATATATATATATATATATATATTAAAAGTAGTTCTGAGCGCGTGTACACATTGACTGAAACGACTGGTCTGAGATGACTGACTGATATAAGAAAAGTAGCAAAACAGCGGGATTTCTGTTTGCATGGGTGGTAAATATTTATACCATTAATATAAATCATATAATAGGGCATTTCAACAGCTGAATAACACTTTTTGGTACATCTAGAAGAGAGACTAAGACGTGGAAGTATATTCGGTAGAACGTCGGACTCGTAATCCATGAGACGCCGGTTCGATATCCGTTTGGGCTAGCGGCGGTCGGTTGCTTCGTAGTGTTCTTGGGAAAGGCATTTAGGCACCATTTCCTTGGCAATATATAGCAAATAGCGTTTTAAAGTACAGTTTAAACAGGCAACAACAGCATCTAGTATATGGTGTACATACGTCTTTGAATATCCCGCCTATACGTTTCCTTGATCAGTTTATTTCTTTAAATATACTGCCATAAAGCATTGTCGCTGACACATTTCAAGATAATTGTCCCTTATTCACTAACTAGAAAAAAATGTTGTAGATGATTATTTTCATCTTATTTTGCAAATCTTACATTTTAAAAATTACCCAGATTGTCCAGGTCGTTCAACAATGTTAAAAAAGAGTCTGCGTATCCTTAAAAAACGTACTTACTAAAGACACATGAGACGAATTTGACCCCAGGTGTTGATTACAAGTTATCTGCTTGTTCTAAATTATGCAACCATTATGTTGCCATTTTTGGAAAGTAACGTGAAAAACACAAAAAGTTAAACAGAAATTTCTGGATATTTAAGCAATTTATTTCATCTTCCACACATCTTCTGTAATCAATGGTAACAACTAGAAAAAAAAAGGAATGATAGAGCATACGCAAGAATGGGATGTGGCGCACGTACAATGTAAAATTATAATTCCTGGTTTAAATCAGTCATTTTAGTGGTTTGCACCTGCAATATTTGGAGAATAATGTTGTAGACTTTTCTAATGTATGTACCTATTAGACCTAGGTAAAAGCCGTCTTGACTCAAAACGTAATTTTGTCATTATATTTTTTAAATACCATTATCAGTATTAAGCCTGCGCCTTGTACCTTTGAGATACATGGTACTTGTAATGCTTGAATAATTCGCATTTGAAGAGACCAAGTGTCAACTTGGGGATTGTTTTGTGCAACTATGATGTAAAACATGTTACACATTTGCATTCGGAACGTCTTGGTCTCTTCCATCACGGTTATGATTACCTCCTTGCTCTGTAAATCATAATCCTCAGTTAGAAGAACGCGACAAGTTGGCGGACAAGTGAACATTCCTTGGTTCGAGCATAAAGCTTTACACTGAAAAGAAACTGCACTCTTAAATAGCTGAGAAAGTTAATAACAATCGCATGTTTTTCTTTAAAAAAGTGAAATATTCCTAAATAAAATATAATTATTGCTTTATGTTATTTTTTCCACCTGTAAAGTTTAAGCTGCCGTGTCCAGTTAAAACAGACATCGTTTGGGTCACGATATCTGAGTGGGAAAAGAATAATTCGTACAGACCGGAAAACCACATCCCTGTCAGCTTGAATTTTTTAATCATCCATTGAGATCTTTTTTTGTACAATGTGCCTTCATTTAATAGTCACAATAAGATGTCAGAATAAAAAAGACTACTACAGAAAAAAAAGTAATCAATATAGTCAGTAACATATTGTGCAAGAAAATACGTAGAAATAGACATGAGTGAGTGGGACATCACGGCATAAAAATGAATATGTTAGCAAAAATGTCATTATCTGAACATCCCGTTGCGAAATGAAAGAAACAGGACTGTCGGAAATTGCCTTGTGGATAGCAAACAGAAAAAGAGTTCAAAACAGACTAAGAAGCAGGAGGAAAAGATTACTCGGAACAGTGTTTCATGAAGATTTATTGTAAATGCCCCCTTTACTAATGACATGTAAGTATTGGTGTTTGTATTATGATATCTTTTAAGTACTCAAAGAATTGCTTCTTCTGACATACATTGTATAATAAATTAGAATAATACATATTACCATCCATCGTTTGTAATCCAAAATAATAGGAGTCAATGTAGCATACATATCCAAGAGAAAACTTTTTTTATACACGTTACCATAATCATTGCTGGTCTGAATGTTAACGCTTAATGTTTAGCCACTGCATTCTAGATCTACATAGGGTATATAACACTATGACATAGGGTATAGCATACTATGCCATTGGGTATATCACACCATGTCACAGGGTATATCACACTATGTCAGAGTATATCACACTATATCACAGAGTATATCACACTAACACATACGGTATATCACACCATGTCACAAAGCATATCACACTATATCACAGGTATATCACACTATAATATAGGGTATATCATACTGTCACATGCTATACCATACTTGTCACAGGGTATATTACACTATGTCACAAGGTGCATCACTCTATGTCACAAGGTATATCACATTATGTCAGATATATTACGCTATGTCATAGGGTATATCACACTTGTCATAGGGTATATTACACTATGTCACAAGGTATATCACACTGTGTCACAGGGTATATCACACTGTGTCACAGGGTATATTACACTATGTCACAGGGTATATCACACTTGTCACAGGGTATGTCACACTTTGTCACATTGCATAACGCACTATGTCACAGGGTATAACACACTGTATCAGTAACACGTATGTGAACAATCTACAACTTTATCTTCTAATAAAAGATTAAAACTAAAGCAGCATATAATATGCTACTCCTTTTTTAGCAGAACAATTATCAATTTGGGGTTAATTCGGTGGCTAGTACCAAAAATATATTTCATCTCTTCGTTATAAATATGTTTGTCTCCTTGAATTCTTTAGAATTGAACTGCCATCCATGACAGCAAAATACAAACTTTTAGCTTTCTTTAGCCAGAAGAATGAGTTTTGTCATGTGTTTTACGTAAGAGAGATTACGCAAGTCGTCATCCCATTCAAATTCAAATCTGGCAACATTATCCAAATATAGAGCAAGTCATTATGGGAAAAAATTAGCATTCTCAGATATTTGAAGCGTGTTCTCTAATGTAAGAATATTATATTATGAAATTATATAAATCTATATTTTCTGACAGTAGCAATTGATTAAAATTATATTAATATTAAACCTGATTATATCATATAGAAGATTTGCTTCTAATATAAGAAAATGTTTATACTTCCATTGAAAATATATCCTAAGAGAAATAAATTTGAACAAGTTTCTCATTCTCTGAGTAGTTATTTCCCTTGTACTACCTGGATAGCCCGTTCACAAAATGTAGTGTACCGCTTACTAAATTGGTTAAGATGTGGTCAGATAGTGAAAAATAGTTTTCTAAATGTATAACAGATATTATGTATTGCATCTTATTTTGCCACTGCAAACTGTTGATCTCTTAAATCACTGACATTTTCTTTTACGATGAGTTCTAAGTTTCTGAATCTCGCTCCTTTTCGATGGTGCCCAGCCGAAACTAGCAAGCTGATATCACAGGGCAGTAAATTGTAAAATCTGTGTTTTCGTTTTTGTCGCAGGTTTTCTATCAGAAAAAAATATACAGCAATTAATCAGAGTAATTGGCGCGGTGCATCATGTGAAAGATGTACAGCGATTCCGAACTGTCACAGAGATGGCGAATCCTTGTTCTCTGCGGTCTCAGGAGTGCCGGAAGTATGAGCAGTTATCAGCGAATCGCTCTTGTCGTCGACTATATCGATTCGGAACACCTATGCTATTTCTGCGACACAAATTAAACATCGGATATGTGTGGGCGCAGCAATGTATGATGAAGTCATTAATTTCGATCGCCGGATATTTCTTAGCAATGAGGAAACCACAATTTATTCTGACTACCTCGGCTATTTATATTATTACATTGACCATAAAACTGACCAAGAACTTGAAGAAGCTGCAAATTTATTAAAAAAGTTTGATGCATTCGCAACCTCTGTTCACTCCTTATCTTTTAAATAATAATCTAGGTGGTCTAAAACGACAGCTAATGGCAGCTATTGGCATTCATTCGAGATACGATCCGTACGATTGAATAAGAAGTTGCAAATGATCGTTCAATGATTTGTCGACCGAATCATGTTTGAGTCATTGTTTCTCCAAAATCGACAGAGAGACGATAAGGGAAAATATTAGGTAAACAAAATATCTTTGTTTACTTTTCGTGCCTTAACGATTAATCGTTCTGCTGGACGAAAGACATATTCCTTAACTTTTCAAGATCCGTTCATTTGGAATTGGTCTATTCCACAATGTAATATCAGATATGAATGCTCCAGCTGGATGGTTTGCACTTCTTGGTTTGAAGGGGATGTCATATTTAGCTCTTACTTATTCCACGTAAAAAAAAACATACAAAAAACCATCCTCCCAAAACAACCCTTATAAACAGAACCATAACCAGAACTGACCCGTATGTATACCAAACATGCAGTATCACTTGATCAAAACTAAGACAAAAAAACTAAGACATCAGATTGCGATACAGACAGTGTTCAGTTATATTTAAAACCAATCATTATCTTTACCGAAACGAAAATTAATCTTTTTCTTATATATATATATATATATATATATATATATATATATATATATATATATATATATATATATATATATATATATATATATATATATATATATATATAATATATATATATATATATATATATATATATATATATATATATATATATATATATATATATATATATATATATATATATATATATATATATATATATATATATATATATATATATATATATATATATATATATATATAATATATATATATATATATTATAAAATGTATACTGTGTATTAGGTTTTGTAGATTAATTTAACTTACGCAAAGATTCTAACATTCAAGTTCAAGACGATCAGTGTGATGGATCAGTGTGATATCTCTAATTACTGATATGTACTTTTGTATAATCATTTATTTTTATATTTCAGAATGTCTTTCACTAAAAACAGTTTGGTATGGTTAGTTGTTTTTATTTTTCTTTATATGACAACTAAATGTGTACATTCATTAATCAATTAGCAAAGGATTTGTTCCATGATACATATCGTCACTAAATCAAACTATCTAATTAGTAGCATAAGAATATATTAGTTTCATCTGTATACGCTTCTCTATTGTCGATCGGAAAATTCCGCCTCAATCAGATTCAGTATAAAAACTAGTTTAGTATATCTAGTCACTTGAAAATTAATCACGACATGATGGTTTTAGTTGATGGGTTAATATTTGTAACTAAGCATATGAGACAGCAAAAAATAAACATTTTTGTGGGTACCGAAATTTTATTTTCTGTTGATTTATATAGTAATAATCAAGAAAATATTTCAAGACTACCAAGTAATTGTTTGTAGTTTAAATAAAACATATTCAGTGGTTATCATAATATGGCCACAAAAATTGTTAAAACTCGTGTTGCTAAGCTTTGTGTACTTTTGTTCAAGATCAATAAAATGTGTGTCACTTCTGAAAATTTGTCTCAAATATCCAAGCTCTTAAAGCACATATATGCACTTCAATCACGTAGACGCTCTTAAAGCACATATGGCCATACACCACAAATAATTTTACTATATGTTCTCTACATATATTTCTCAGCACTGACCTTTCCACAGTGTGACAATCAATACAAATCATATGTTAATCTAAAATACCTCAAAAGATGACTTCACGGTGAAATTCTTGTCAAGGGTTGACCGGCATTTTTTTGAGTGGCTGCACTTTAAACAGAGCAGCATGTACACAGAACACTGATTTCACTTCCGGATCATCAATAAGGCCTAATTACACAGTGTGCACTGTCGCCAAAATACATACAGACAACCACTCCCAGAGTTCCTATTCTCAAGAATAAACAATTAACTTTAAATCCCTACCAAAGATGCATCAATATATCTCTTCTATCACCACCAAAATGAGAGAGGAAAAAATGTTCTAAAAATAGACTGGAACTTCATTCGTGGGTACTGAACTGGAAGTATTAATTGTGATGTGATTCCATATATGCACTTTCAATCACGTAGACGCTCTTAAAGCACATACATGCACTTTAATCACGTAGACGCTCTTAAAGCACATACATGCACTTTAATCACGTAGACGCTCTTAAAGCACATATATGCACTTTAATCACGTAGACGCTCTTAAAGCACATACATGCACTTTAATCACGTAGACGCTCTTAAAGCACATACATGCACTTTAATCACGTAGACGCTCTTAAAGCACATACAAGCACATACACACATTTCAATCACATACAAGCAGATACAATCACTCAAAGCGCATACAAGAATTTAAATCACATAAAGGCACATACAAGCACTTAAAGCGCATACAAAAGAATTTCAGTCACATAAAGGCACATACAAGCACTTAAAGCACATATAAGCACATCGAAAATCCTGCATATAAATCATACTTGGCAGACATTCGATATATAGAGAAATTTCATTCAGTTAAGGACTTGAAAAGTATTTTAAGGTCTACTTTCTCCATTCGTTTTACATTTTCTACAAACTGATTCTTAGAGAATCATGAGCGAGCTTTGTTAGAATTATTCCAGTACGTACTATGTCGATAATTGTACACGTACCGATCTATACATACCAGAAATTTAAATTCCATAAAATATTTGCACAGTTGATTCCAAAGTAGAGATACTGCTGAAGGGAAATGGATTCTAGTTCATAATCCAAGTTACCATTTTCTATCACCTTAGAGACTTCCGCAAGCTTTATGTTACATCTGAAATCCTTACGAAGAGCAGGAGAGTCATACAGTGATCAATGATATATTATGATCTTGCAGTCAAGTTGTATTGAAAACTTCTTTCCATACCCTGCTTCAGTAACAAAATATACTACACTAGTTCGTGATCGCAGAGTAATAATAGTATCCTTCATCATGCTTGTTGAATCCTAGTTGTCCCTAGTTCATCGCATTTAAGGGTCTGTGGCTCCCTGTCACGTCTAGGGCCTTAATAGCTATAGTAAAGAAAACAAACGTGTCAATGAACCTTCACCTGTATGTTTACTTGACCATTAGAAGGCCGGTATAAATCAATCAATTTAGGTTGTCGGGGGTTTCACATTTTACATCTTTTTGCTGGCGATTGGATGTACCAGGATGAGTAGAGGCATATAATAAAGCAAAATTATCATCCGGGTTGCTTGAAGTCTCTCAAAATATATTCGCTTTTTATTCTTTCGTTCACCTAACCCACTGTCTAATCAGTTTTCCTTCAACTCTGCAGCTTTTCGTCGTTATTTTTTATGCTTCTGTCATGTCTCATTCCTACTTCATCAGCCACACCGTCAGCCATTGCATCTTTCAAAATGACTACTGTTGTAGCTATTGCTGCATGTATGTGTAACTAACTACTGAAATATTTAAATGTATAATCTGTAAATCTATAATTTAAATCTATAATATTGTCAATAAAAGACACGTACAGATAAACACACTAACGCACACAATAGATTTACTCCAGTTATTGGTATATATATATATATATATATATATATATATATATATATATATATATATATATATATATATATATATATACCATACAATGATCAATGATATATTATTATCTTGCAGTCAAGTTGTATCGAAAACTTCTTTCCATACCCTGCTTCAGTAACAAAATATAGTATATATATATATATATATATATATATATATATATATATATATATATATATATATATATGTGTGTGTGTGTGTGTGTGTGTGTGTGTGTGTGTGTGTACAGGTAAATCTTTATACTACGGTTGTTGTTGATGTTTAAATCACTGTCGCTTGTTTGAGTCCATAAGCTATAACACCCACCTTCCTGTCCACCAAATTTTCATAATAATGGTAGATCACCAACCGTCATATCCACCAAATATTTAGCAAATCACTAGATCAACAACCCTTTCAAGCTTTCTGCCAGCGCGTTGTCTACATTCCAGTGATTATTGACCTTGACCATGCAGTCTGTTTTAGAGTTATGTTGTACTGTTTATCAAGTTATAACCAAAGGGTACGATATACATAATTTGTATGGTTTTATCTAGGTTTGTGCAAAATGTTTATTTAAGAGCACAAATAGGAACTTAACATCAACGAAACTGGTGTAAAAGATAATCAATACAATCAATGTTACCGTCACTCCTTCTAATATAATGATGATGTTGATATGTGTTCGGTACTCGTTATGGGTATACTTTTTTTATTAGTTGAGTCCATCTACTCGCTATTGCCGGTTTCTTGCAAACGAGGCTTAAAACTGGAACTGATTTACGTTACAATCAATGCGCACTCTCGATGCACTATAATAGTTTAGGGCAGTTCTTATCAAGATAGCCTGATTAATAATATATTGCGCAATTGAACGACCAGGTTGGTGTTTTCATGCAAAACCGATCCAGTTCTGATGATTGACCGGGGCATCTCAATTCCACAGTAGTCACGTAGTCATCTGCAGACATTTGAAGTAAGGATCAAAGGTCATAAAATTGGTATCATTAAAATGGCATAAATACATGAAATGAGAGAAATTTTTAGACCTTTGATGTAGCCTAGAGCTCCTAAAATAAAAATATATTCAACTGCAACTTAATCGATTACAGATCGTTCTTTTATTTTCCTTTGCTCCTTTACATGTAATTCTCAATCACTTTGAGATCCTGATCAGTTTGTTCGGACGAAGCTTGTTCAATTCGTTGCAAAAATATATATTTAAACTTGACACTTTGCTAAAGTTTGCTCGACGACAAGCTGATTTTTCATTTTCAATCTTCAATACGTTTGAAATCAACTTGAGTGCTTAATCAGTGGTGGAAATCATCATGAACGCTTCATCAGAGGTGGAAATCATCTTGAATGCTTCATCGGTGGTGGAAATAAATCATCATGAATGCTTAATCAGTGGTGGAAATCATCTTGAATGCTTCATCAGTGGTGGAAATCATCTTGAATGCTTAATCAGTGGTGGAAATCATCATGAATGCTTCATCAGAGGTGGAAATCATCTTGAATGCTTCATCAGTGGTGGAAATAAATCATCATGAATGCTTAATCAGTGGTGGAAATCATCTTGAATGCTTCATCAGTGGTGGAAATCATCTTGAATGCTTAATCAGTGGTGGAAATCATCTTGAATGTTTAATCAGTGGTGGAAATCATCTTGAATGCTTCATCAGAGGTGGAAATCATCTTGAATGCTTCATCAGTGGTGGAAATCATCTTGAATGTTTCATCAGTGGTGGAAATCATCTTGAATGCTTCATCAGAGGTGGAAATCATCTTGAATGCTTCATCAGAGGTTATTTTTGTTAGTTATGTTTTTAACAACGTTAGATTTAGGAATGCCTTTTTACAATTTCAGATTAAGTTGTGCTATCTTATTTCAAGCATTAAAATTTGATCTGATGGCTTTTTCATCTATAATTGCATGCAAACGCTTTTGCAGTGTAATGAATTCGTCTCTTCTATATGGATTTCTTTTCGTTTTATATAAGTAGTTTCATTCCACAATTTGCTTGTGGAGCGAGTGCAAAAAGATCACTGATTGTGCGTGCTGCTTTAGGAAGTGTAGACAGTAACACCAAGTCACTAAATACTAAAGCCTAAATTTCCTTTTTTTCACAACCTAAGTGTAACAAAAAACGTTATAAAGTAATATGTAGACTGTTAAATTTTGTAACTCTTAGTTCCTCGCTGTTTCACTATAAATACGCATGCTTAAGCATTCACTCAACAAGATATGGGTGCAATTTCACTGGTCATCTGAAATACAACCATACACGTTTGGCGCATAAAAGGTGCATCAAAGTGGGTGTGTTCTAGTATTTTCTTCAATAATTTGATGGGTAATAAAAGTGGTATCGTATTTTAGAACGATGAGTGGTATATTAGTTTAGTACGATGAATGGTATCGTACCTAATACGATGAGTTGATAGTATTTTATGAAAAAGTTGGCTGTCAAAAAATTGGTGTTCTAGTGCTTTTACGTGTTCGTGGCATAGCGTTTTTGTAAAATATCACTGGTGAATAGAAGGGTTGAATATTAACGTAAAGTATCAAATTTCGAATAAGCATTGAACCTTAAGTTGAATGCATTGAGCACTAAGATTGTATCAAATTTAAACCAGATAAGTCCTTATGAAGGGTCACATCGACGATTCTGCTCCCCCTCAAAGCATTCCGACTCAGTGAAATTGACCAGAGTATCTTAACGCTGTCTTGAGTAAGTAAACAGTTAATCTACCAACCCTAACCACTTGATAGGAACCCATGTCAAACGGTTATTCTTCAAAGAGACGTGATATACAACGTATTTTTTTTCAGAGCTTCTATATTTACGAAAGAAATAATTAACTTAGGAATATTTAGGAACCGCTGCTTACGACTGGTCAGAGTAAAATTAAGATGTACACTTTGAAAGTAAATTTAAAGTGATAACCTTGGTCGAAATTCCTTAGTCCGAAATTTCCTGAGAGAGAGAGAGCTTCTCAGAAATTTGTGTAGAAATTTCCTCAGAGAGAGAGAGAGAGAGAGAGAGAGAGAGAGAGAGAGAGAGAGAGAGAGAGAGAGAGAGAGAGAGAGAGAGAGAGAGAGAGAGAGAGGTTTAGCTCCTGGGAAGCCTAAAAGGGAATATTACTTTCCTCGTTAAACAAGAAAGGGTCCAGGGGGGCTGTCTTGTGAGAACAGCATTAAGGAAACAGCTTTTCGGGAGAGTGACCAAACAGTTTGATGACGGAAGTATAACAAAAATTGAAGTAACGAGTTCAGAATAAAGGAATAAAGGACTAGGACGTCCAGAAAGAGATGAAGCGGTCAGAATAAAAGACTCTAGGAAGTAGGAAGACGTTGGAACACGGTCGAGAGAGGAAAGTGATGCAATCGATCGCAGACATTGCGCTCTTTTCACCACTCTTTATTATGATGAAATGAATTAAACTCGATACTGATATTAAATTATATTGACATAACTTAGGTTGAATTGGAATTGTCGCTATTAATTTTTTTATATTAAATGTGTTTGGTTTTTCTTTCTTGTCTAAGGGGGCTCGTATTGCGTTATTCCTTCCCAATAGTCTTGCTCAGTTCTGTTGATGTTCTTTATATCCACTCACACCGGGTCACAAAATCGAGGGAAAACATTTCCTAGATAACGTAGACAAATCCAAATTAACGACACCTCTTACTAAGAAGGCGATGTTACAATTAGGTTTTTGTGAGAAAAACGGCTATTTTCATAATGTGACGCGTGCAGCGTTTTATTGTAATTAAAGGATTAATAGGTGTGTGGCCTAGTAATTTCCCAAAATAATAGGGAAGTAGGAAAAGTTGTTGTTTGAACAAAATCTCTATATAAACAAAAGCATAGGTGGGTGGGTGGTACATATTGTAAGTTTGATATGATACTCTTAACGATCATGTTCCATTTTCACCATCTGTTTTCTCTAATCCCGATCAAGACATGTTTTTTTACGGGTCAAGCATAAGAGATGTGATATCCAGTGAAAACAAAATATTTATATGATAGACATTGCAAATGCGACGGCAGATTTGTGTCTGTGCAGTTTGATAGGAGTAACCAGTAGAACAAACAATATATACCCTGATCATGCAAGCACATAGCGCTACGCATATCATCTTATATTAATGTTTGCAGTTGGACTTCACTTATAAGCGAGTAAAAACGATAAAGAAACTACTCGTCTGATAAAAAAAAATATAACACCAAATGCGGTTAAAGGCCAACAAAGAACCAGTACTTTTTATTTAACAAGCATTTTGTTTTCATTATGTTATGTGCCCTTTCCTTTTATTGGCACGCTTTGTATTCTTTTGAAATTTATGTTTGAAAGTTATTCAACCGGCACCCTATACAGATACAGGTAATCCCAACTTAAATAACAAAAATGCAAGTGAAATATCTCATGTAATCGTAATTCAGTTCATTGTGTAACTGTCGATTGGAATAAATTTAAAGTATTAATCACAACATCAAAATATGATTTGGAAATATGAGGAGATCTTACATTTAATAAAACGTCATATGACTTATTGACTTACTTCTCATCCATTATTTTTTGCAACTCCTTTAAGTTCAATTTTGCCGAAAATCTCCGTATATGTTACATATGTAGTTGCTATGTTCATTTATTTGTTTGTACTCTTCAATTTTTTTTAGAAACGGAGCTATTGCAGTTGTTTCTTTTCGATATATACCGATTTATTTTGTATTTTTTCCCATTTTAATACTAAAAAACCAAAACATAGATGACGATGGTGAAAATTAAACAATGAAATACTTTTAAAAAATCCTAGATGCAAAGATGTAAATACTCATAGAAACTGAATATACCGGACATCATACGAATTATCATGCAAAGCAAAATGTCAGATGTTTGGACGATGTCTCACCATCTGAAGATTCTAGACAAGTTCTGGATTTATTCATGTCTCACCAACTTTAGATTCTAGACATATCTCACCAACTGGATATACTTTACAAGTTGTTAATTTGTTCATGTCTCACCCACTGAAGATTCTTGACAAGTTCTTAATTTGTTCATGTCTCACCCACTGAAGATTCTTGACAAGTTCTTGATACGGCTACTATCAAGAGCGGTATGAATGGTAGGGGGTCAAACAGTTTAAACTAGTCACTGGATTTCTGTAACTTGTTGTAAATACATATCATTACGTAATATAAAGACCCCGTTATCAGCAACAACATAATTTTAATTTTAGTTCGGAACCTGTTATTTCTTGTTGGATTTCTAACACATTGTACTCGTATGTGTCGTTACTTTGCTATCCATAAATTCATATTTTAGTTCAATTAACGTTTCAAAAGTGTCTGACAGAGTTTAAATAAGACTATATAATAAATGTCTGACACAGTTTAAACAGTCTATAAATTGATGTAAGATAGTCTAAAAATGACTAAATAATAGATGGTTGATGGAGTCTAACTATGAACATATAAACGATATCAGATACGTCTAAATAGAGTAATTAATAGATGTCTGATAAGTCTAACTAGACTACATAACATATGTCTGATAAGTCTAAATAGACAATATAATAAATGTCTGTTATAGTCTAAATAACACTGCACATGTATGATCCAATATAAATAAGACTACATAATATATATTTGGCACAGTCTGGATAAGACTTTATAATAGATGCCTGATACAGTCTAAATAAGACTTTATAATTGATGTCTGACATAGTCTAAATAAGACTTTATAATATAATAGTCTGACATAGTCTAAATAAGACTACATAACAAATGTTTAATGCAGTCTAAAAAAAACTTTGATAACTGTCTTTGTTCAAGAATTGTATATGTTCACATAAAATATTTCCAGATATACGAATTAATCCTTTAAAATCCTAATGAATTGAAGAATTGTTAACATTGATTCAAAAACTGGCTACAACGGAAGAACTTGACATAACATCATTTGTAAAATTCCAGGACTAACTAATTTTCTCTAAAACAAAGACTATATCTTATTCTAGTACGCAGTTCCAAACAAAATACCCAAATTGCGAAATCAGGAAAAGGCGGGAGTAGTCACGTGATCGTTTATATAACGTGCTCCTAACATGGCGCTGATGAGAAACAATCAGTGTTACTTTAAGAATAAAAAGTTAATTCCTTCTTCACTAGTCCCATCTTGACCTTGACAACAACGAATCATTTTAAAATTAAAATTAAAATTGTTTACATTGTCTTCACTAACCTTTAATCTAGGCTAGGATCTAAGTCAACATTACTTGTCTACCAAAGAATAATTCGGTCAACCGATTTTCTGAGAAAACATCATCTCTAGTGAATAAATTGGTATTACACTAACATCTAATAAAACATAAATAAGAATTTAAAACTTACAAATAATATTAAATTAAAAACAAATATATTTCCAAAAATAACATACGCAATACTATAAAATATGTCTTATAGATCTAAATAAGACTATATAATATATGTATGATACAGTCTAAATAAGAATATATAATAAATGTCCGACAGTCTAAAAAGACTATGTAATAGATATCTGATATAGTCTAAATAAGACTATATAATAGACGTCTGATATTGCCTAAATAAGACTATATAATATAAAAGATGAATGATATGGTTAAATAAGAATATATAAAATATGTCTCACACAGTCTAAATAAGACTATATAAAAGATGTCTGATATGGTCTAAATAAGACTATATAATAGATTCCGACACAATCAAAATAACACTATATAATCGATGCCTCTTACAGTCTAATAGGACTATATAATATATATCCGACACAATAAAAATAACCCTATATAATCGATGCCTGCTACAGTCTAATATGGTTATTTCATAGATTTTATGTGCGTAATATGTAGATTATATGGACGTTATACTTTGACTGATTTAATCCGTTGCAATCTTGCAGAAATAAATCGGTCCATCCAGTTGGATTATCTTTGTCTGCAATGTTATATATTTCATCAGCGGGCAGTTTTCTCTTGCATTCAGCAGTTATATTTATATATGTAGTAAGGTCTCACTGGACAGTTGTTTTGGCAAATTTTTGTCCGACAATGACCTATAGCAGAAAAATGATATTACTATTGCATTAAAGACACAAATAAAAATGAACTAATAGATTTTTGTTGAAATGATGCTTATAAGATTCTGACTGAGGAATTAAAGTTAATTCCTCATGCAACTAGTGGCTTTTATACTGAATCAACACTGCCCCCAACCCCTCTTTTTTACATTATTTTTTTTTACAGAAAAGGGGTATTTTAAGTATTTTCCTGTGACGAGAGCTAAAAGAATCAGTAGTTGCCTTAAACGTGAATAAAGTTCACTAGTACTGTAACAAATTAGCATACTTTTTATCATCACCCCTCAACCATCTAGATTTTTAGGTATTTACCTCTGTAGCAGACACATGTAAATACCCAAGCAAGTGCGCGACTCATTTAAAGCCCAAGTTACGCATTTGATCTCCTGTGCTAGTCTAACTGTGAAAGGCAGTCACCAACAAGTGAACCAGTTTCCAAGCCTAACTCAAAGTAAATCTAAACCACATTGCAGATTTAGCTTATGTGTGAATTGAAAAATGCTAGGATGGTGATAATTATGCCCATGCCTTCTACCTTAAATATTAGGCAGGTGTCAAAATGCGAAACTATCCAGTGAGAGCTAAGCAGCTAACTCAACCGACTTCCGGCCGATTGTTGATGATCACGTGAGTTTTCTTCCCTCGCGGTATCTTATCCTCATCCTATATATGCGGCATAATGCCCAGTGCATCTCTAGGGCCTGTCACGCTACGATCATTGTAGCGACTGGAATATAATTATTGTTTGTGGAAATCAATCTTTGTTCCCGATAAATGATATATCTGTTTATGTCTAATCATCATTGTAGAGTGACCCGTACAGTTTATCAGATCTTCAGATTGGTTTGTAGATGTAGTCGGTTACACATTTCTTTATTTACTCATGTCAACATACGTAACTGATTTATTCCTCATATCGTACAGTTTCAATCGAAAGCAATCGGCAAATCAGTATCTTTTTTAAAGTAAGTTAAAATATCGTTTTTAATGTTTTAAATCCATAAATCAACATTGTTTATTCTTTTTTACGTTCTTTTTAAACATTAGTTTTGACCAAACATTAATGCCGTTTAAACAAATGCACACTATCTTTTGTCATCAACATTCTTATACTCACGCAATCTGAAAACTGGTGAATCCAATACAGCGTAGCTTGATGCCTCTATCTATTATGTATAAATAATTTAAAATGTTTCCTAACTGTCTAATTACTCTGACTGATCGGGTCATTTTTAATGGTTTTCAAGGACTACCAAATGCACCTTCGATGCTGTACCATACGTTCGATCATCCGTCTTGATAATCTATTGATCTTTTTTTTTTTTTTAAAAAATACTGTTCTTGTATCTGTCTAACATACAAAGTATGGTCTAACTTCCGGTGATCTTCATTACTTACCTCAACCGTCACCACAGTTACATTCACAACTACTGTTACTACTACTACTACTGCTGCTGCTGCTTATGCCACTACCATCATCATAATTACAGCAACTATCTTTCTCTTTATCACGACAATGTTGCAATTTGTTTCCTTGGTTAAAAAAATAAATATACCAAATGTTTTACTCAACCATTTTGTCTTCTACCAAACAGCATCTTTTACAGTTGATGAATAGACGCGGCGTGATATATTTGAGAGACAGTCAAATATGACAAAGCCTCGTTATCGTCTTTATCGGCTTATATAAATCATGCACGGGATTCAAGAATTTAATTGAATGAATTGACAACATAGGCAAATCGTCAGCACAAAAGATCAAAGGATTATTTATAACTGATAGGAATTGACTTACTTTGTTTCATATGCTCGGATTATAAATGGTTCGGGATTCGCCAAAAGAAACTCTGATTGCTTTTGGTGCTCCGTCAAGGATGGTCTTGATTTAGAAATGTGATATGGATTTCAATCATTACTCCGATAACAGGGACAACCTCAAAATGCAATCATGACTTGGCAATGTGTTAAATGTTTATAGCTAGTATTGGTACATGATACTTTATGCGTTATGCCGCAGACATGACCTTTATAAACGAATACACTATCAAAAATCAACGCTATTTAAGTTAAGATACAATAATCAGAAAGAAAACTTCAAAGGTGAGATAAAAGCACGAGTGATATTTTAAAAGATCGTGTGATAGAAATTTATTAAAATCCTTCCCTACCAGCATGGATCAATTACAAGAGAAACGCGATAAACATCTATGAAAAGGAAGATTTTATTAACTTTAGATTGAAATTGACTATTGCATAAGAAAACGTAAATCTTATTTACTTTGGTCAATTAAACGATGTTGTCTGAATTATGGTCGTCCTAAACAAGAAAATGACAGTTAATGATTTAAAATGTTTATTGGATGTGAGTGAAGCGGATCACGATAAACGAGTTGCAAAACTCCCGCAAAACATATTCACCACCCATCTAGAGCAATATCAGGTATCTGCATAAGTCATTGGACTTCAATCATTTTACAAAGGGTGAATTGGTTTCAATGGATGCATTGTAGATGTGTACGCATGCAGAGAATAATTAACTTGCATAGGTATAAAATATAAAAGTATTGCTTTAGTATAATAACCCCAAGTCTGTCCGAGTGATTTATGAGCATGCTTCGTAAAATAAATCCCCAATTATTACATAAAGCGTATAATTTTGTTCCCTCGTCAAATTCTTATTTATTATCGTACAACAGTAAGTACAACAACTACAACCACAACAACTGTCCGCGTGGCTTCTATTCTCGGGCTAATCCAACGCGGGTATGTGCAAAAGCTACTGTTTCTGTTACTATACTACTGTCACCATTACGAACACCATCACAACTACGACATCTACCGGGTACTATTGCTTCGGCTGCGGATTAACGTACAAAACGCATTAATTATCACCTCTTCCTTTATCATTGTCATTTCTAAAGCCGTTATTGTTAGCTTTCGTCTTAAAAGAAGCAGAAGCTGTTATTCTTGTTCTTGTATAAGTTGTTGTTCTTGCTGTAGTATAATCTGTTGTTCTTGGTGTTGTATAATCTGCTGTTCTTGGTGTTGTATAATCTGTTGTTCTTGGTGTTGTATAATCACTAGTTGTAGCAGCAGCTGCATTAACAACATGAACAAGTAACTACCACTTCTAACAGTAGATGTTGTTTGATGATTTTAACGACGGTTTTCAGCATATGATAGGCTATACATGACGGCCAATATATCCGAGTATGAACCATCAGTCCATAGAAAGCTATTTTCAAGCGTTCTCACGTTGATCCATTCAGATCATCAGACCACTAGGCCACCCAGGTTCCTATTAGCATTAGTAGTAGTAGTGGTAGTTGTTGTAGTGGCAACACTACTGGTACAACAAACACACATGTCCCTATTAACATTAGTAGTAGTGATAGTAGTAGCAGCACTACTAGAACAACACAAATTTAGGTCCTAATTATCATTAGTAGCAGTAGTAGCAACACTGTTGGTACAAAAAATATCCAGGTCCAAATTAACATTAGTAGTAGCAGCAGCAACACTACTAGCACAATAAACATTAGCATCAGTAGTAGTAGTAGCAACACTCATTGTACAACAAACACCCGGGTCCCTATTAGCATTAGTAGTAGCAGCAACACTACTCACTACTTTGCAACAAATACCGAGTTCCACACTAACATTAATACCACTAGTACAACAAACACCCGGGTCCACGTTAGCATTATTAACAGTAGTAGCAACACTACTAGTTTTACAAAATCCTGGGTACCCATTAGCAGCAGCAGCAGTAGTAGTAGTAGTAGTAGCAACACTACTAGAACAGCAAAGATCTGGGTCCCCATTAGCATTAGTAGCAGTAGTAGCAACACCACTAGTACAACAAACACTAATAACTATTGTATGAAGACGACAAAAGGTCATCACTCATAAAGCATCCCTTGAAATCAGTCAATATTATGTTAAACAATTTTATGATGTTATTGGATCAAAACGATGAAATGAAGGAATATTAAAGAAAAAATTTAATTTTCGGATTTGGCGGTAATTTTTGCCATCTCAACATCGAAAATCTCGCTCGTCACTTGAATAAATCAATAAATTATCAATTATCACCCAACTGCTTGTATCATTTACTTCACATAAAAACTATCCAACCAGTTTGTAACCTCAAATATCTTGCAGTTAACCGCTTTGGTCTTCTGGGTCTGTCGATATAAGGCGTTAAATTCTTTCAATGCAGTTTATATATTGCACACAGACAGGAATAGGAGTCTTTAATCTGTTAACGTTTCATGTAGAATAAATGCTGTAGGGACTGATCCGGAAGAATCAAGCATTGCTATAATCTATTTTTGATACTCTGCATTCGATGCGGTTTTATTTGGTTTATGAAAAAATAAATACCTGCCAATGATGATATATACAAATGTACGTAGGAGTCGCTTGCCGTGTGATCTTGTATGACGTAAATCGTTGAATGCAGACATTCTAGCATTTCATGTTAAATCAATTTCATTCTATTCTACGCTTTAGTGGCCGTCCGTGCATCATCGAGTAATTACGCGCAACTCTTACACCAGTTAAAAATATGTCATAACTTTTAACATAGGTGAGCAATGATTTAAAAATTTATGGAAATACTTCAGAATTTCACCCAGGTTATGTGAGCAATGAAGGCGGAGATTGGGTGGGTCTTAAAAGGAAGATTAATAACTAAGACACGGCATATCGTTTTATATTTCCGATTTTAATGCAAATAATGAAATTTGAAAGAGAAAAATTTAGCATCTGATTTCACAATTAAATACAGTCATTTACATATTTTTTGTACTGTAATCTGATGATTGCAGGGTTTAAAATTTTGCAAAGGGTTCCGGCGAATCTCACCAGTGTGATATTAAGGGAGAAAAATACTTCATGATATCTTTGATACTTTTGCAAGATAATATGGAAATAGTAAATAGATCTTACAAATGTTTACATTTTCCTACAAAAATATTCGACGTTTACGATAAATAATCCGTATGATGTGAATTTTTCAAGAAATACATTTCTTTTCGCAATGAGCTCTTCTTCCTGCATCTAGAACGTACAGTTCAGGTAATGGAGGACAACCTATTTCTTTCTCACATCTTCCTCCTGCTAATATATATGAAAGACATTCCAATGAAAATTATAGAAAAAAAAACGGTTATCTGAATAGGAATTCGGTTTGGTTTCGTGTTTTGCGGCACAACAACGCGTGTAAGTTATTTAGCGTTGATGTAATTAAAGGAAAGTATCTTCAATACGAACGCGACACAGTAGCCGAAACCTGCTGATCCAGTGGTAGGATTCGAACCCGCAGCCATTCAGTTAAGTGTTCGGTACAATAATAACAGAACCACCATGGTTCCATTAAATCGCCTTCTAAAAAATGCTGGATGGCGCATTCGAAATCCGAAAGCTCGCATGGGGTAAATCAAGAAATGAAAAAATGCATGGCTAGAGTAAGCTGTACCCTGTATATTTTTATAACACTGTACTCACACACAAAATCTTTAAATATTTTTCTTTGAAACTTTTTTCTTTTGAAGTATTTAATTGCAATTACGATATTTTCATTTGTCAATTATTACAAAAAAATATGAACTAAATCAAGATTAACTTGACCAATTTTTCTTTAAATTTGTGAATTTAAGTATAGATTAATTTGACTAGAAAGAAATTAAACTCAGAGACTCAGTATAAAAAAAAAGTAATAGATAACTGTCTTCTTGCTTACGTCGGTCAAGAAAAAAAGCCTCTTGTGTATAAAAAGAGGTTTACAAACTACTGCTCACTCTAACTCCATCTGCCCGAAGCTCTTGGGTGTAGAACGGTCGTTCAAACAAAACTGCAGATTCCCCCCCCCCCCCCGTAAATACGATATATTGATAACTTACCTATATTGCCATTTCTGCATAATGTTTGGCTGAATGTTCTGCGGTTTGACAGTCTTTTATCCTAATAACGAGCGATGTCAAAGTATACCTTTAGCATATCAGGTCCGTTTAGCTAAATACATTTTTAAACGTTTGTCTGTGATTATGAAATTATTCATATATTTTTAAAAAAGATCATTAGAGTGACTTGATAATTTGTAATCTAGTACATAACTAATCAATGTTACAAAATTAATAAATTCGGTCTGCTTTTCCATTCTTAAGTGAACACACAACTTAATGCTCTTTTAATTCAACACGTGCCAAGGCATTTAAAATATACTTTTTAAAATTGTTTGAGTTCCTGAAAATATTTGGATTGGAGGTGAGGGGGTAGCTTTGGTTAAACTGTTTGTTAGTTGCAGTGCATTAAGAAAGGTGAATTCGTACATTAAGTCAGTCGCTTTTATTCAGCCATGTCTGTTTTCCTCTAAGACCTTTAACAAAACAATTTCCAGGCCATCACATTATGTCGAGATTTCGTACACCATCGTAGTGCCCTCCCTCGATCATTTCAATAATGACATCGTTATCGGGGGTCAAGTGAATTAAGAAATTCTATCCCACATGGGAATATTCTTATCAAACGGGACAAAGTATTGACAATTTAATTTTTTGCCGTCTTTAAGAAGAACTTTTTTGTGGTGTAACTTCTCCATTATTAGCATTCCTCTAATCCAAGATCAAATTGCAGCGGTGTAAATAAAATCTTCACTGTTTAATTAACATTGAAATGACATTCCACTGTTATCATTCGATGTTATTTGCCGAATACTTTCAGAAATACAACTAGCTGTCAGGTGTTCCTGTGAAATGACACCACGACTTAAACTGGGGTTAGAGAAGAAAGATTCGTATCAAATAAGATTCGGCGAGCTGCTCATTCATTCTCTGTTACTAAAAGTATATTTAGTTGTCCTCCAGAAACACACTGCATCTACTGAATGGGTACCCTGTCCATGCCGTTCAAAGCTACGTCTCCGGTAGATGATAACGTTCGATTGACTTGACTTTATACATTTGTCTTCTATTTCGATGATATGCTCGTTAATTATTATTGATTTATCTGAAATATTGTCCAGAAAATTGAGGTACTATAAGTTCTTTATACTTTGGACAGAACTTTTTTTAAAAACCGCTGTTTCTGGATTATATCGATCACTTTGATGTAGATTTAATATCGACATCTGATTGGTTATTCTCAGTGACGACATTGATGATAAACTATAATACGACTGGGTTAATAGTACACTTACTCGGTATTTTAGTGTCTATCCCACTATCTCCGAGAAACAAAATTATCGCTTATTCTTACTTCAACGTCTTTTCAACATGATTGGTAAACAGCTCGTACAAAACACATTGACATGCAATAAAATAAAAGAAAAAAAATTCCCTTACGAGAAAAAGGATGAAAAAGTTAAGCTCAGTTGGCATGTGCTCTGATAATTTACCATTTGTATAAATAAAAAATAAAAAGGTCATCGAACCATTTTTAAAGACTCTAAGAATGTAATACCCTGTACAAATGTATGACGTTAGGGAAGCACAAAATGTTCTGAAGATTCTCCATAATCTGTCTAAAGTTGAATGTATTATGAGTAAATACGTTGGAAAATTGCTGCGACCATCACTAATGCTTTATTTTTTTTAAATACAAAATTAGAGTTGTCGATATCACATACATATAGGACATGTTTAGTTATATCATGAGGTGATGGAAATGTTTCTTCTCCCCAAATCCTTGTGGGTTTTGATTATCGCTATCTAGGAAACTATGGAACACTGTCTAATTGCCCGTAACAATAACATAAAACATGAAATTAAGTAATGGGATAAAGGAGAGCTAAATAGAGATATAACATCGAATAACATGAGCCTCGTACGTAAATTACAAGACTTTAATCAAGTACAAAATTAAATTGAACATGACATGTGCTGAAAGATTCAATTTCTCTCAGAAACAGAGTACAAAATTAAGCAAAATTAAATTTGCTGTTATGTTATGCTGATAAAACAAAATACATTATATGATGGACTGGCTGATCAAACTCAGATTGCCGGCATGACATCGCAACCTGGTGCTTCCAGTCTTTTCTAAATCATTGCTGGCGAGCGTTGGGTCTGTCTGTCTGTCTGTCTCTCTGTCTGTCTGTCTCTCTCTCTCTCTCTCTCTCTGTTATCAACTTTCCGACACAGGTCCTTATGAAGATTTCTTTAACGAGAAAAGATACCTGCCACCTTTAGTCATAATCAACTTCTTTGCGTACCACTGCAACTTACGCTGATTCATTTTACAAAGTGGACTATGCGAGAGAAAAAGAAAAGAAAAAACCATTTCGGAACACACATGCATCCTCGTTTTTATTAGCCAGTCAGGAATACCGCCAAAATCTTATCACTCCCACAGAAGTCAGAATAATCCTCTCTCCTCTAGTCTGCCTATTTAAACTACTAGTCTGGAATATATCATTTCATGACGCCTGTTTCAAATGTAGCACAAATTCATACAATTTAACCTGGTTGATGATAACTCTTGACATTTTATCGCTAAGATCATGCGTTGACATAGCACTCTTGCCTGACTCTAACCGTTATCCAAGCGGATTAAGTTTATAAATACAAGGCTATTTACGCACATGGGTAAGTGGATGGGGGATAACATGCATATTGCATTTGGTACACTTTTTTATCATGAACATTTGAGATAACATTTTTATTGTAAACACGTCCCGAATTGACAAGTGTTTGCAATTCCTAAAGTACAGACAGTTATATATTATGACTCCCATTCAGTTATAATGTACAATAGATAATGCATTAAAGTTTTTCATGCTGTTCTCCGTGTTTCCGTCATGCCTACACGTCATGTTGTTGTTGTTGTAGGGTTAAACGCCATTTTTCAGCACACGATAGGCTATACATGGCGGCCCGTGTTAATGGTGGAGAAAAGAAACCCGGGAAATCCACAGAAACAACCACCGACCCACGTGAAGATACTAGCGAGCTTTCTCACATACCCACATTTGCCGGATCTGAGACTCGAACCCACGCAGATAGAGGTGAGATGGCAGTGAACCGTAACGGAGAGCGCTTTAGACCATTCGGCCACTCGGGGACCCTCCCTACACCTATTAATCAGTCATGTACTATATCCAAGCAGAATTATATAAATTAAATGTAATATGTGAAGATGAGCTACTACCAGCTCACATGATGCAGAATTAGAAATATATACACCCAGACAGTAAGATTAGATATTTAAACAAATCACATAGACACGCTTTTCTAAGGTCTTCTTCATCTCAGCTTGTAATAATCTTCTTGGCTTTCCATTTTCTGGATGAAAAAGTAATCGAATACAATGTATTTACAAATATTTACAGTTTTTATCAGATTGAACCTGACTTCAATTAGAATGTTTGAATTTTCGTAAAATCTGATACTTACTATGCAAATTAGCATACTTCATTTTTAGAAATAAATGCATAAAATAGACTTAAAAATAGGAATTTCTTGATTCCAAAAATCAATTACCAGACTAAAAAAGAAGAAGCACAAACATATTATCAAATTTCTCACAGAAAATCAATGTTGAGAAAATGTAATGATCTGCATGATTGTTGGGAATAAACGTATATTTTTCATCGTTATTTTTGCAGATATTTCAAGTCCAGATAGGTTTGCCATTTTTATCACAGATATTTAAAGTCCGTATAAGTTTCACTATTAATATCAGAGATATTTAATGTCCATTTATTATTGGTGTTACCTTTATCTTACCCATGACGTCTTAATAAGCTAAATGACAACTGATATATTCGAAGTGAAAATGATACCCAAACAACGTATGTCAATGTCCTCACAAGTACTTCTTTGTAATCATTAAAATGGAACAATAATTTCACTGCAGAAACATTTTTCAGTATCATTTGAAAAAATAAACCGAGCTTTCCGTGTATATTGGTGACTGCTTTCACTGTGCATTGAGCTATTCATGTCATAATTTAAACACATCTGGTGTGCGAAAAAAGAACATAAATTGCCAGTTTTGGGGCCTGGCCAAAACTTACAAAAGACTTTGTACACATTTGCTTTAGGTGCATGTATAACTTTTTAATACAGTTACAGGTCTTGCAGAGTTCATGTCTCTGTAAAAACCCTTCTTCTCAGCAATTTGTAGCTGTTTTCCATTTGCTACAAATAACCTAACAGATTACGCAGTGTGTGTGTGTTTTTTTTTTTTGTCATGCAGGATTGGAACGAAATTTGTCAAGAAGTAGAGTTGGATGCTATGTACATGTTGTTAGCGTTAATGATTATATATATACATGTGATTTAACACGCGTACTTTGCGATATTTTACAGGTCACAACTTAACATGTTGTATTTTTGTATCGTACCATACACCATGCATACATGAAATTAAGTGTGGATGTTTATGTGCGTTTGTGTGCCTATCCCACTATTTAAGTGTATGGGTCTATTATATAAGCATGTATATATGTATGCAAAAGTGTGCATATATAATACACACGTGTATATATGCATGCACACGTGTGCTTGTGAATGTGGGGATGAATTCCTAAGTGTATATCTTTAGTATTTATTGAATGTTTGTAATTTCGATCAGTTTGTTTTTCATTATGTATTCAACGTGACACCATCAAAGTTTGTTATTGTTGTTGTTATAGAATTTAATGCCATTTTCAGCACAAGATAGGCTATACATGGCGGCCAGCATAAATGGTGGAGGAAGAGCCAGGGAAAACGAAATTGTGTCGTTTTTGTGACTACACAGTGTATCATTATATAGTGTAGATTCTGTCAACATTCAAATGTCTTAAGAACTACAGAATTAAATGAAATTTGTGATTTCAATGTGAGAAATATGTTTGAGTAGAAAATGTGATAATCTCTATAGGATTTTTGATTTTCCAATGGATAGCAGACGCATATGTTGATGACACGTATAGTGTTTTCAGTCCAATGTGGAAACTTCTATCTGATATGAAGAGGGAACTAAACTTTGAAACACGCACAGTAGTAAAAATGACATCTGATTTCAAATGGCAATAATAGAAAGCAAACATGCACATTCCAGGAATTCATATCCCCCCTTATGTGTTGGAACTAGTCGGGCTTGTTTCAGAACGTATAAAAATTAACGGCATTGCATAGTTGGATATTATTCTTCCTCCAACGTGGAACGTCAGAGGTGCATTGCAAGTGTTATACCACTACGCTGTCCACATCCATAGCAAGAGTTCTTCGAGAAATGGAGACATATAATTATATAATTAATCTTGACTCACTAGAAGAATAAATACTGACAATTTTGACTCTTCAACTATACATACACTATTATGTTGGGTGGTATATATAACATTTCAGCAATGCTGTAAGGTTCAATACGTTTTAGTGACATCGATAACACACACACACACACACACACACACACACACACACACACACACACATACATACATACATACATACATACATACATACATACATACATACATACATACATACATACATACATACATACATACATACATACATACATACATTTAAGTACACACAATTAAGTATATATCCCACTAAGAAATGGTGTTTTCTACATTTGCGAAGAAATTAGGATGTTTTTTGTAATACACCCAGACTGCTGCTAGTCTGGTTATATTTAGTTGCAGTACCCCATCTGTCATATCTCCACGTGATACATGCGCCCTCTTTCTATTCGCAGTATTCATGCAACGGCAAACTATAACGTGTAACCATGACAGCTGAGTGATAAAATTGCTTCTTATGGATATTTACACATATCCTTACCCAGATCTGTTCAAGCACAGGATTGTAAAATAAACTATCACATAATTTAAAAATAAGCAAATAATGGTCAAGTCTTGTGTTGATCTGCAAATGCTTTAAATAATATCTAACAACGTTATGGTAATCATACCAGTTCATGGCACTTTTGCATGATAGATTTAACCTTAACTGAGTAATTAGTTGAAAACGTAGTATTTATATCCCCTGTGTCACATGAGAACGACCAGCTCACATTTGTGACAAATTTTCAAAAGGCGAAACGTCCGTCCTAGCACCAAAAGCACTTGGTCACGGATCTGAGACATAGAGTTACTTATGGTACCTTGCACGGAACACGTGAAACCCCACTCCACAACTTCGTAATACTCTTGCCTTTCATTAACTTCCTTAAATTCTGACAAAACGTATTTAAATTTGTTTGTCATTAAGACACTTTTAGCAGAAGGTGTCAGTTACACAACCTTGGTATAAAACGCAAACCCCCTATTTTGTGACTGTAAAAGAAATGTTTAAACGTTGGTAGATAGAGTAGTTTTTGCAATTGAAATATTCCGTATTGGTTTTTAAATTAGTTTATATGTATAACGGCTTTTCATGTACGCAAAATTGACGAAATCTTTAACGTTGTTTAGCTAAAGAGGAAAAAGATAAGAACACTTCTAAGTCGGACAAAGACGTTAAAGAAGGAATAAAATCGTCGAGGTAGCTGGACAATATTGCCATAAAGATGATGTGGATATGCCTACTTAGGATATGCCTGGTTCCAGTAATGCTGTTTCCCACAGGTAAATGTTAAATAGTTCCAATATTCTTGTCGATCTTTGAACGCTTGTGAAGGGAACTCAGACCACTAGCTTACTAAACCATCACGTCAACATGAAATTATGGCATGATGAGACGATCTATCTCAACTGAATGTATTATAGGCGGCGCTATTTTATGCATGCAAATTATGGTAAGTTCCAAGTGACAAATATGATTATATGATGGTGTATAGATATGATGTCTCATTACCCATTTAACACATTTCATGAAATATCCTGATGCAAACATGATTGTAAATGAAATTGAGGTCGGATATAAAGTTAGGCATTCTTCACAAGAATCAAACCTGTTACCAATTTGTATCTTTCTGCTGACGAAAATGTAAGCACGCTAGACCTGAAAATATAAAATGATCCATACGTTGCACGTAGTTTATGCAAAATTGATCTAGCTTGCATTCATTTCAAAAGATGATAGTTATATTCTTTATTCATACATTCAATCGTTCGTACATTCGTTGCTTCGTTGATTTATTCGTTTTTCTAAAACTAAAATGTATATGCTACTTGTGTACTGAGCCAAAGGGAATTTTAGTAATCTAATAATTTCCATCAAAGAGAGTCAGTTCAGGTCGTTATGTGCGTCGTCTTCTAGAAGGAAGAAAAGGGAGGAAAGAAATTAGCTTGTATGATAGGAACAAAGTACCATTTGTGTGGTTTATAATGGCACTTTAAAAACATGATTGGTTATATCATACCAAGAAAATGGTTACTGCGTGTCTTTAACAAGAACACACCTTGGTAACCGATTCAGGCTGGTGTGTTTGGTTATCGAACCCGCTCCCCTTCATTACCTGTCTAATGTACAGCTGATGCGACTAGTCAAAGGTCATGTACAACGCTGTGTATACAAAATAAAAGACTAAATTTCCCTGTGTATATAGAACCTACAATATTCATAACAAATGCTACACACATGTATATTTATTTTCAGCATTTATAAAAATCGGAACGCTGTATAAATGCAAGGCGTTTAGTTTTGTCATAACTGCTTTACATCTGTACATCACATTTACTAATATATTACAATTCAAATTCATTCATTAATTATTACAATTCAAATTCATTGATTAATATATTACAATTCAACACACTAATTTACTACATTTAAAATTCATTGATTAATTTATTACAATTTAAATTCATTTATTAATTTATTAGATTTAAAATTCATTGATTAATTTATTACAATTCAAACACAAACTAATTTACAACATTTCAATTTCATAGACTAATTTACTATAATTCAAAGTCACGGACTAATATATTACAATTCAAATTCATTGATTAATTTATAACAATTCAAATACACTGACTAAATATCTACAATTCAACTTCGTTATCTAATTTACTAGAATTCAATGTCATGGGATAATGTATTACAATTAAAAATCATGAACTGATTTGACACAATTTAAATTCATTGACTTTATTATTAGAATTCAATGTCCGTTATTACAGTTTAAAAGTATTGACTAACTTATTACATATCAATGTTACTAATTTATTCAAATTCAAATTCCTGAATAATTTGTTACAATTTAAAGATATTGACTAAGTATTATAATTCAGTCACTAACTAATTTATCACAATTTAAATTATGTGACTAGTTATTATTCAAATGTATTGACTAATTTATTAGGATTAAATTTCAGTCACTATTGTAATTCAAATGTATTGACTAATATATTGCAATTTAAATTCCTTAAATTCCCTATCTGCTCTAAATCATATACACATCTAAAATTCACTAGTTTAACATTTCGTAACATACTGTGATCAGCAGTTGAAAATTTTCGACAGAGCTATGATTTTTTTTGGATTTTTTTAAAAAAAAAATTTGGAGGGGGGAGGGACTATAGAATCTTTTTGAACAAGCGAGCCACGTTTCTGAAAACCTATACACAAACTTCTTGACCATGATAAAATGGCAACGCTTTTGACCTCAGATCGATAGTCACCTGCATATAATGTCGAAACCACACCATACTGTGTCTAAAATACCATACAACGACAAACCACTGCATAATGTGTCGGGGGCCCCGAGTGGCCGAGTGGTGTAAAGCGCTATCCGTTAAGGATCACTGCCGTCTCACCTGTCTGCGTGGGTTCGAGTATAAGATTCGGCTAATGTAGTTATGTGAGAAAGCTTGCAAGTAGCTTCTCGTGGGTCGGTGGTTCTTTCCGGGGGTTTTCCCGGGTTATTCCTCCATCAATAATACTGGCCGCCATGTATAGCCTATCGTGTGCTGAAAAATGGCGTTAAACCCTAAAACAACAAAACAACAACAGCATAATGTGTCTAATATACCATGCTACAACGAAACCACTTCACAATATGTCTACCTTACCATACAACAAAGAAACCAATTCATAATATGTCTACCATACCAAACAACAACGAAACCACTGCATACTGTTTAAAATACCATACAACGACAAACCACTGCATAATGTGTCTAAAATACCATAAAACAACGAAACCACTGCATGATGTGTCTAAAATACTGCATAACAACGAAACCTCTACATAATGTGTCTAAAATACTGTATAACAACAAAACCTCTACATAATGTGTCTAAAATACTGTATAACAACGAAACCTCTACATAATGTGTCTAAAATGCCACATAACAAAGAGATCACATCATACAATGTATAAAATGCCATATAACAACGAAATCTTTACACATAATAGCTAAAGCACCGCGCATCAAAAGAGAATCTACTGGTTATAATTTAAACAACAGAAACAATCAGCAATATATAATGAAACAACCAACATAAAATATAATGAAAAATATTGAATATAACAATGAAAGAGCACATAAAACAGATTCTCTCCTTGGAACGGCCTTGACATACCTATACGTCATTTATAACTCGTTATTTCAACCCAACTTGAAACAAAACACGCCTTGTTAGAACATAATTATTTTAGTGCAGTTCATCGTATTATTTTGAGTTGTCACCTAATACATATGATATATAATGTTAGTTGCATATTTGTAACGTTTGGAAGGTTCTCTTCGTGATTAGATATGATCATTTGCTAATGTAATCAGAAAGAGTCCAACTGCAAACTACACAGACCCGGATCTACCGTTGTATAATTCACCGGCAGATCTGAATCAATGCAGCTCGTTAAGTGTATTCAATACAAAAACAACATACACCCTGTTTTATTGAGGCCTTCTAAATTATAGCTGAAACCGGTGTATGCAAAAATGATCATAAAAAGATTAATGAAATGAGATGTTAATAGCTATCGAAGAAATTGGTTTATCAGAAGACATCTAATGCTGTGTGATGAGGTGGAGGGAAAAATATGTGATTTAAAACGTTAACAATTATTACAGAAACGTAGAGTAAAAATTTGACATGACTAAATCACACTTTTCGTTATTGAGATAATCATTTGAAATAGAACGGAGTTGGAAAAGCATGACGTCTGGCAGTTATGGAAAAATTACAATAGGTTATTCAGTGCAAGAAAACTTGTTCAATTTTAATTTTAAAAAAAAAACTTTATGTAGTATATGAAGACATGTTAGATATTTTAAGCAATGGCATGCAAACTCGTTCATATTGTCATGCAAACTCGTTCATATTGTCATGCAAACTCGTTCATATTGTCATGCAAACTCGGACATATTGCCATGCAAACTCGGACATATTGTCATGCAAACTCGGATACAGTGAATTCATTTTCAGGACATGTCAATGTCTTCATTTGCATTTTCTACAGTCCTGTAAAGACTGATTAAATTCCGCATTTTCGGTCAAAATATTTTCCCATGGAAATCACTGACTTTTTAAGTCAGCCGATCCGCTCAATTTGCCATAGTATTGAAAAGTTCATCTCTCATGGGAAACCAATAATTGATCTCTTTGTCATTAAGTATCGTAGGTAAACGTCTCGAGTGTGAAAACTAAACATAGAAAATTAATGTTGTTTACATACATTTATTTATATTTGCATTAAGTCGATCACGGTTGAATCTTAATACAGATTAATTGTTGACTTTCTTTGAAAGAGTATCTCTCAAATAGGTGTAATAAAACTAGCAAGAAATTTAACTTGAATTGGTGACATATTTCAAAATATTAGGCTTTCTAATCAGAAGACCAAACTAAGTCATCAGAAAAGAAATTTCGTTTGCTCATAATTATACATCTCAGATTTCATTGCAGTCAACCTTCTTCAGACATTTTGCCTAAAATCCGCTTAGCAGGGGTCTTTTTCTCTTTGGAATGTCATTCAACCTCCCCTACCAAGGCCTTGACTGCCAAAGAGTACACTAGCGTACTTCATACACTGCCGGGACGACTTTTGAATTCAGATTTAAACAGAAGGATAAACATAATCGTATTAATTTGCAGCAATATACTGGTGATGGTAGGACCGGGAAAGTGGAATAAATATAATTTTTTCATTATGAAATTATTAATTTAAATATAAAAGGACTGGTTCACATACTGTTTTTGTCCAAGAAAATTACATTGACTGCGGCATAGAACTCATGAGACCGATATGCTTTGTTGGCATTGACAAGCCTTGAATAAAAGGATGACACGCTTTCAATTAATACGGCAGCTACAAGAGCTTTGACGAGAAGTTTATAAATATCATAGAACATCTTTGGTGGCATTTATCTAATAATCCGAGCACTGAATAGATATAAAACATCTGGTTAAAGCATCTAAGTGTGGTCGCAGGTATTTACTCTTGATGTATTGGTTTGAACTAAAACCCCTATTCCGAAGTAGAGAAAGTACTTCAACAGTAACAAATTGTTTGTAATATTCGTACTTATTTCAAAGATATGTAACTAATATATGGGTTTTTGTTGTTGTTGTTGTTTTAATTTTGGGATGGGGTCCATATTTTATCTCACTATTTTGACTCGTAAATGAAAAAGGATATATATATATATATATATATATATATATATATATATATATATATATATATATATATATATATATATATATATATATATATATATATATATATATATATATATATCAACAGTCAGAAAAACCACTGTAATATAAACCAAAAATACCTTTAACTGAATTAACAGAAATCTTTATGCAGTAATAAATCCAACTGTCTTTGAACAGTTTTTCACAGTATTTCCGTGACAGCTATTTTTCCAATTAATCTGAAATATTTCGATCTCTGTAATGACAACGAATGATTAAAATAAATTAATTCCTCTCAATATAACGTACTAATTTCTAAAACTGGAGGTTCTACTAAGAATGCCTAATAATTATGTTAGATAGATTACCAATACCCATTAGAGAGAATGTTATACGAGGCTTAAGTGAGTCATCTTACATTTCGAAATCACTCTGTCAGGAAACATATCAGATGTTTTAATACCGACTAAACAGAAATTGTGCCACCTTGCACTCCCATTGGAATTCGTCTTCTGAAAATGGATCACGTAGTATTTACTTGAATTATAGTGCATCTCAACCTTGGAATGTTATGAATGAATCAATGCACTTCTTATATGTAAAGTTAAAAATTTAAATTATTACAATCATTGGGGGGAAAATAGTATATAAATTGCTATTAAGTATATAAACCTTACAAAATTATAATTATGAAAATAATACTCATAACATAGATATACAGAACACTGTGTTTGAATGAACTTTCAGTTTCACACTGGAATATCATTCGAAAATTAGGTGACAATGACCTACTTTCAAGAGATGATTGCAGGTATCAGCATCACGACTAGCACCAAATGAAAGACCATGATCTATTCCAACATTGTCGTAGAGCATTGTGAAACAATAATTATGTGTATGGCCCAAATGGACAATATATCCGTAATCAGAATATTCTACACTATAAAAGTGCAATGCAAACTCTTATACTCATTATTGAATTTTGTATCCCGTCAGTCTTTAAACTCTCAAACTCGTGAAAAATATTTTGTTTCTATATTCGTTGTTTTACTTTTTCTCACCTATGTATTAAATGTAATTTATGATAGATCGTTAAATAAACATATATCAGCTTAGCACACTAGTATTGACATGTAGATAGCATTTTGGATCAATAGCTTTGACATATTATAGAAGTTATATGTTAAAGTCTTCAATAAGTATATATTATAAATCGTATAGGTTAAGCAGACACGGATTTTTAATAAGTCATTTATAATATGTTTGAGAACTAGACGGGAAATACGCTGAGGACGATATCAAACTCTTTGCCAGAATTAAGTAGAAATTTATGCCACGTCCATTCTTTAAAAAACGCACAAATTGGTCCGAAACCGAAAATAGTTTGTGTGTTTGTTTTTAGTTTCTTTTCGTGCTATGAAATCTGCTCGACGGATTCGTGATGCATGACGCAAACATTGACGATGTATTTGGACGTATAAAATATTGAACAAAGTGTATTTTTAATATCGGTTTGTTATAGCGATATACTAAATGTAAGTCCATTGTTATTACTACCAATAAACGATATTCAGGCTACCTCATGAAGGATGGTTCATCATGAATTTTAAAAACAAGATTCACATTTAGGACATGTAGGTAAAAATCAAATATTGCAAGAGAAATCTTCTGTTTGCTTCACTGGCACACCAGCGTGAGATGTATGTTATCACGGACGTATCATGTAAATATGGTGGCACTAAAATAGAATATAGTAAAACAAGGTAAAATCACATAAAAATATGAACATACCACAACTATTTCCGTTGAATCGATTCATCGAATCATATTTTACCGTTATATTTATGCATATACATTGCTTTTCAGTGGTTAGTAGCGTAATTGAGTCAGTCATATTATCATTCTAATGTTCATACATGCGTCTGAAAAACGCTGTCATTGGTTTAAACAGAGCTAAAATGACACATAGATCGACGAGAAATGAAGATCATTTACCGACAGGAAATGAATCGCTTTCCATAAGAGTCCGTATTTGGACAGTTAAAAAATACATGTATCCGTTATTTCTATTTAAAACTAATTCATTGGTTTTCATTCACGCTTAAATTTCTGTTTATCGCTTGATTTGACAAACATTTGAAATATTATGGATACGTATTTGTATTTCGAAACGTGTGGGAGAATTAGTATTTTTCTATCTATCTATCTATCTATCTATCTATCTATCTATCTATCTATCTATCTATCTATCTATCTATCTATCTATCTATCTATCTATCTTTCTATCTATCTATCTATCTATCTATCTATCTATCTATCTATCTATCTATCTATCTATCTATCTATCTATCTATCTATCTATCTATCTATCTATCTATCTATCTATCTATCTATCTATCTATCTATGTCTGTGTCTCTCCATAAGTTGATCGTTATATAATCAGGATAATTTGATGAGGGTTTTTTTTTTGTTATTGTTTCTTTAAGAGATTAATCCATTCTCCAGTAACAACATTTGTCATTAACAGTTTCAATCTGAACTATACAGTTGATGATATAGTAAAAACAAGAGCTTTTTGATTTTGTGTTTTTTTAATTAATGATATGATTACTCGCCTTCAATCATAAAATGCTTTATTACTTTCCTTTGAAGATTTCAAAGATTGTTTTATAGAAATATGTATTTCTTTGCGATAACCTTTACACGGATATTTAGGAGACTACTCATAGAATGATTTATAAATCTAAATGACGGCTTGGATGTTGCACCGGACTTGGAAGTCACAAAAAAACAGAAAGAAATTGGCAAATAGAGACAGGTAGAAAGAAAGAAAGAACAAAACAAGATATGCAGAAAGGACTAATAAAAGTAGTGATAAAGTTCAGAAGAAAAAAAAATAGCTCCAAAATGAAGCATCAAAGAAAACGCTGTAAGAAGACTCGTGATATTATGGGTCGCCTCACAAATCAATGCTGATTTTAAAGTATGTAACAAGCAACGTGATGTTTGTTGGTTCTAAAATATCCTTGTCTGTTAGATTTAAGCAATGGCCGTGTTTAAAATTAATTAATATCATAATCAATCAGCATTAATAAACACTTTAAAGGGATTCATATATCAATATACATTTTTGCACGTGACAAGAACAATAAAACAACAACAATAATAATAATAATAATAATAATAATAATAATAATAATAATAATAATAATAATAATAATAATAATAATAATAATAGCAAGTAGGAGTCCGAATTTTGACGATTGTTTCATTGCATAATTCTTGTATTGCATATTCAGAATGAATAATATATAATAACACTTTCACGTTTAACTTTCTTTTAGTTACTTGATATGACATAATATTTAAAGACTTTTAATGTATACGCTGGTGTTTCTTCATTGATACTAATTTGGCTCTAATTTAAGAGAGAGAGGGAGGGGGATATATATTTTGATCTTCTAATTTGAGAGAGAGAGAGGGAGGGGGATATATATTTTGATCTTCTAATTTGAGAGAGAGAGAGGGAGGGGGATATATATTTTGATCTTCTAATTTGAGAGAGAGAGAGGGAGGGGGATATATATTTTGATCTTCTAATTTGAGAGAGAGAGGGAGGGGGATATATATTTTGATCTTCTAATTTGAGAGAGAGAGGGAGGGGGATATATATTTTGATCTTCTAATTTGAGAGAGAGAGGGAGGGGGATATATATTTTGATCTTCTAATTTGAGAGAGAGAGGGAGGGGGATATATATTTTGATCTTCATCAGTGGAGTGTGGTCACGAAATAATAGACAAAGACAGTCATTGTTTGGGGGATGGGTGCATACTAAAAACTTTTTACAAACGCAAGCATCTGGGGAAAATTAATGTAAAAATGGTCCTCTCTATAACAATGCTCGTTAAATAAACAAGTCAATAAAAATTAATCAACAGAACAACTCGGAACACTAAAATACATCATAATTTAAATAAATAGGACAAATCGTAAGGCGAATAACGAGATTCGATTTAAGACGTAAATTCTTTGTAACATCAAGAGAATTTATCCTGAGGAAGAGAATGAGGTCATCTGTAATACCTACATTTCTTATTTTCATTTTATTCTGATTAGTACAAATGGTAATTTGGTGTAGAAGTCAATAAACAAATGCAAAAGTTATGAACTTCTTATTTTGTATCAACTCTTACACTAATAGTCTGACTCGCCGGTAACGTAATTACTTTACTTTCCTCAGAAGGTTTTTAGCAATTTTTTTAAGAAGCATCAGTATCCGTGGTTCTTTCAGCTACATGAAGAATGAATTTGGAACATTATTGATTATAGTAATTAATTTCGAGCTCGATTACAGCATTCAACGAACACGTAAGACATTTAGAACTTAAAGCAAGAGAGAATGAAACTAAACAGAACGGAAGGAATGTAATGATAAATAGAATTTTTTTTTAAAAAGAGAGAAGTGATGGATAAAGGTTTAATCAAATACGATATTAAAGTTGATGAAAATATGCATCGTCTCACAAATTAATATAGAGTTTAAATTTTGTAGGAGTGTTGTGATAAACATGCTTTTAAAATGTATTCCACTGTCGGATTGTTCGAAATAATGCGTTGCAAACATTAACAATAAAAACAATCCATTCCAGAAGGACTACTGAAATTAATTATAAAATGATTTTCAGAAATCAATGTACGTGTAAATGACCAATCAAATTAATGATACAGTGGCCTAGACTTTACAAAATTTTTTTTAATTTGTATCCAATCTTTATAAAGTCACAAATATGATGTTAGAGCAACTAATTCAAAGATGCTACAATCTGCGACTAATTAAATTTACATGAAAATAGACTTGTCAAATATTAATGTAACATTGTATCATAATTAAGAGTCTCTCTCTCTCTCTTTCTCTCTCTCTCTCTCTCTCTCTCTCTCTCTCTCTCTCTCTCTCTCTCTCTCTCTCTCTCTCTCTCTCTCTCTCTCTCTCTCTCTCTCTCTCTCTTCCTAAGAATATATATTGAGTGGCATATTTCTTTTTCCCTCGCACTTGCGATAACAATATTCATGACAAAATTATAATAAAAGACATTATGCATTGGGTTAGCTAGACCTAGCTGTCTCCAACGATGAAACGGTATTTCGGTATGTTCGTTTCAGGAAAGATCACTTGTAGAGAATGAAACCTTTCATTGACCATTATTTATCAATTATTCAAGTATGTGCGCAGTTTCTGTCCTTTGCTGTTAACTTTCACTTCATTTAAGCTACGCAGTTCTGGAATAAGTAAAAAAAAAGTTGTTTACGTTTGAGACCATACTTCTCTTGGTCACCGAGATTAATTGAACGGGGAAATTAAGACCTAATTTAGGTAATTCGAATTTTAATTAAAATGCATTCTATTTATTCAAAGGCATGTACCGAATAATTAATTTACAAAGAACATTGTGTTTATATACTTAAAAGACTTTCATACGAGCATTCCAGCTGTGAATTTCTCTTACGGTAGGTGAAAAAAATACATTGCATACTTTGGTTTTATTCGCTTAAAATATGGTCTTAAATAAATGATCAGAGTAGATGTACACGAAATTTCATCTAGACATTGTATTGGTTATATTAACCTACTGTATGTAATTACATGTTTGCTCTCACAACGGTATCATAAGCGTGATTCCACTGATCTGCATAGCCTTTATGACAAGTGTAAATATGCTTGCATTTGAAACAAAGTTTATATGTGAGTTTTTGGCAGAATGAATTAGAATTAATATTCGAATTCTGTTTAATAAGCAAGTTTTTCATCTAACAAAAATTAACATATCCTAAACAAATTATTTAAAATGTGTGATTGCCACCACGTGTTTCAAGTAAAGTGCTTGGACTATACCCTAATTATACAATAATACTAATTAATGAGTGAAATTATAAGCACAGGAAAATACTTGGTCTTATTGGAGAAAAAATAATTGTATACTTTTATTACCGATGTTTATTAACGTAACGTTAATATTGCCAAAATCGGGAGGAAAAATGCAAACCTGTGTTTAATTTTGAGGTTGTTATGGGCGTATTCGTAAAATTCATTTGAAAGTTTATCCACACAGAAATAAATAAATTTAGATAATTCTTGTACTTCTAAAGAGATACATTTGTAGACAAATTCGTTGTTTCAGATATTAACCAGTTGATATCGACCTAAATGGACATCATTACGACGCATCGTTAACTGCTTTTGAGGTTCTAAAAATATAATTTTAAAATGTAAATAATGATTATTTATCATTTCTGCAGCCAACAAACTTTTGAATGGTTTGCTTAGGGGTTTAAAGCACATCAACACTTTCAAGGCAAGTACAGTAAAGTACCTTGCCCAATGACACCCACCGGTAGCCGATCATAGCCGATCATAGCCGATCATAGCTGATCCATTGTTCCCGAGTCCAACGCCTTAACCTAGCGGTTCCCATCCGCCAGGTCATAACCCATATCAAGGTCGCGAGTGCGTTCTGTTGGGTCCCCGGGATTTTTTAGACGTGGGGTGGTGGTGGAAAATTTGAATCCAAATGTAGAAACTGGGTCGTGTGGTAAAGACAACTAGCTTGAAAGGTCGCGTCCAAAAAAGGTTGAGAACCACTGCTTTAACCAGTGATCCATGTCAGCCCTCTTAAATTGTACTAAAAGGTAGAAGCTAGAAACATGGCTGCAGTCGATTGCAAACTTGACGAGACATTTCCTCCGTTCTTTGTTAATACCATTGGGACTAGTTATCATCTGACTTGCTTATCAATTAATGAAAATGAAGATGATTTTATAAAAGGATAAACAGAAGGCGTGTGTGTGTGTGTGTGTGTGTGTGTGTGTGTGTGTGTGTGTGAAGATGTTTGAAAGTTACGTTTTGCATTGTCCGCAAATGAAAATTGGACGACAAATTTTATAAATAATAAAAAAAATTACATTTATTGGTCTGCTTGTACCTTGAAGTGCGGCATTCATAACTAATAACCTTATAAGACTGGAATACGATATTCTTTAATTATGGTACAACCATTGCATTTTTATTTTTAGCTCATAAACTGGACCTAAAATTGTCCTTCGTAATTTCCAGAAAGTTACAAGTGGGCGGTACCGATCAAGTTACATTGAGCAAGGAGTTTAGGGGCAGAAATATAATCCGATAATTCGTATCAATTATTGGCTCTAGACAATACGATCTTTAATGAAGAAGAACTAATGATTACGTGTATCGTTTGTAGCACTGGATTATTGCCATAGGAATAAACCATGTTCGTGTACATTTCAAGACGAAGAAGAAAGAAAAGATAAGATTCGCCAAACGGAAATCGATCTACAAACTAATTATTGATTGATTAGGCTTCTAATTCAATGTATTATGAGCAACATGTATGTCTAAAAAAAATTGATTATTAGCCAAGAAACATTGTGTTTCTACATTTAAAAAACATAACAACTTTCTTTTCCAATAATTATTATAAAATCTGTAATGTTCGAATACCTGTTGTCACTTTGACTATTTATGCACGCAATAGCATAAAGCAATTTTTGTCACAGTGGGTATTTATGGCTTGAACATGGTTTATTCCTATGGCAATGCAAATCAACATTTGCATTTACCGCACTGAATCTCGCCGCTGCGATTCTTTCGCGATTCCTGTAAAAAAAATACCACTCGAAAACAGTAGATTTATAGTCATAATGCAACAATGATAGGTGTTCTCTCATGTCATGCATGCTTGATAAATTTAGATCATTGACTAAGGACGTTGAATTTAATGAATTATACATGGACGATTCAGAAACAGTGACTAAAAAAATTTCCGATCGATCGTTCATGTAAATATTTATGACACAACCCTCTCTCTCTCTCTCTCTCTCTCTCTCTCTCTCTCTCTCTCTCTCTCTCTCTCTCTCTCTCTCTCTCTCTCTCAATCCGGGCATTCATCAGTCATCTCGCCCACCAACTATATTTTCATCTGAATTACATATAGCAGATAGTGTCATAAGCCACCCAAGAAGCGTAAGGACTGGCAGGCATAATGCATGATACATCCTCTGTCTGTCTGTCTGTCTGTCTGTCTGTCTCTCTCTCTCTCTATTAATTGTATACTTCGTTTGCACATACAAACAGGTAGATATGGTCTTTTGACCACCTGAGAGGCGAATAGGCGGGTCCAAAATACTGACGTAGCCCGTAAATGATGTGAGAATGAACATGAAGACACGTCTTTCTGTTGGTTCGCGGCTAAATCCGATTTGATTGATACACTGACTAATAACAAACACCGTCTCTGTGAGGAAACTCAATCTACAGTCCAAATCATGTTAAAAAAATTAATTTGTTCCCCATATTTAGCAAATCGGATGCGGCGCCCCTATTATGGTTACCGCCTACTATCCGCACATGCCTGATGGCTGTATCAGTAATTATTTAAATTAGGAACGGATTATTTAAGATGCAATTCATGAATTACATTACGTAGAACGCATTCGTCATATAAATAAGGCCATCGGCAAATTGGAATTTAGTTGTTTTCCATACCGTCCAAGACTTTGGTAAGTAAACTATTTTAATTTCAATACTAATAAGGGGCATGTTTTATTTTGGACAAGATGTATTTAAACAAAATCTTTATCAAGTACGATTGTATGTGTGGATAGGAAGGAAATGACGTTTTTTTCAGAAAAAAAATATCTTTAATTTAGTGAAAGTAGCAGAATACTACGAAATGTTTGTTTACTCACTAAAATCTCGTAAATCGGGGATAACATTTTGAATTGGACAATTTTATGACAATGACGATGATTTTTTTAAAAATGTTAAACTGTTTCTGGTCAAACGGATATACTCATATCTCCACCATAAAACATATTGTGTGGTCAAACTCATATTCCCAACATGTGAGGTCAAACTGCTTTTCTCATGTCCTCGCCATATGATATACTGTAGGAACTTACGTGCAAACGTTTGTCGAAAATTACATTTTGTTTAATTCTACGTTCAAGGCTAGCCGCGGAGCCGCAATGTGATCACAATTAAAGACACTCAGTAATTGATGATACTGGCAGACATTTCCGACAGTCTAAAAGATCGTTTTAGATGTGTCATAGTTCTTTATTTATTATCTTTATCAATGGGTTGGGTTTTATGTTTTAAAGCACAACAATACAGTGAGATTATTTTGTGGAGTAAATATTTGCCAAATGGCAGCCACGGTAGCCGTCTGGGCTAATCAAATAATAGGATTCGAAACCGCACCCTTTTCCTCGCAAGTCCGGCAAAAACACATCTGAGCCACTACGGCTTGTGCTTCCATTAGTCGCCTCTTAGGACATGCAAGAGAGAGCATCGGTCCTGTTCTACATCCTGTATGAGTCGTTCAGGATGTATAATCTATTTGGCCCCAGACCATAGTTATTTTTTTAAATTATGTTATGTATAAGCATTCAAAAGTATGCCTCTTTTATCATAACTGATATATCTTTTATTGCTTTTTGCTAGACATTAACCCACAAAAATTAAATAAATCCTGAAGAAAAGTTTCAATATAGGCTGACCTCATTGTTTTTGTGCATCACTAATGTAAACAAAATGACGTACAAGAAATAACCACAGAGCGTCTTCGTGACCCAGAAAACAGACAGTTTACTTCATACAGTTTTTATTAAACAAACAAGCAAAATCTTGTAAACAATTCATAAAGCTTTATTCTGCCATTTCACTATTATTACATAAAGTAACTAACCATGTAAGTCAGTGGCATACAGACCGTACAAACACGGGACTATCTCTTCAGAATATCTCCTGATTTTGGTAAACGTCAAGCGGGGCGTAAATGTGGTCTGAATCCATTTGAAATAGATGGGTGCATAGGTTCAAGACTCTCGAAACTGGAGTATCTGGAGGTTATTTAAAAAAAACAAACGATCTGAAATGGACAAACATTGTCGGAACAGAATTTCGAACCCAGGAATTCATAAGTGCTGAAGGACGACTATCTTCACAGAATATTTAGAAGCAGAAGTTGCTGAAATCCATCTGCAAATATTTCTTCGACGTCTTACTCATTTTAGTTAAGATGGGCTTATTGGGATCTATAGCTTGAAAAGTTACACGATGTAAGTGATTTTACGTCTGTTAAACTATCAAATTAAAATTGAAAGAACTTTGCAGGAGACTTTGTTTAAGGTGCATGTCAATTTACATCGCGAACACATATTGACTTTTCCAGTTGGTCTAATTTTCGATTTTGAAGTGGGTTATTCTTTAGGTGGGTGCATCAAATTTCATTTTATTCAGAGACTAAGGACTTGATTGATGACGTGCTAAGATGTTTTAATCATCAGTGTTCGGGAGACATAACTGATCTTTGTATTGCTAATGAAACAGAAGATTTTCCAGATAAAAGCTTCAATGGTGTAAAAAATCCATCTCTGCAACGGTTGCAATGACCGCCATATAAATTCGGGTAAAATCCGAAACTGAACGATTTAAGAGACAGATAACTCTCCTTTAAGGGGGAGGAGGATATGTTTTAGACATTTTCGGTTTGATTTGTACAATGCTAAATATTTTCCCCATAATAATCCTTTAAACATATTTTCAACAACGGGATTGAGTATATGTTAGCTTTTAGAAATGAGGAAAACTTTCTGTTTTGTCTGGTGTCATTTTTGTCTACATTCCTCGAAACAATGCGCACAATTTCGATTCTGCTGCAAATCTACATGTAAAATGAAACCCTGAAGTGTACGAGAAAATTCGTATATGTTGGTATGTTCCGATCCGTTGTTTTGGACGATCATTTGTTACAAGGATAAGATCCTCATTCGAAAATGCATATTTTTAAATGAAAGTTCGATCCATTATAACGGAGTGCTTGTTTTTCTCATTGGCACACATAATATTAGAAAATACTGGTAACATCAAAAGCTACAAAAAAGAAAAAAATTTGGAAATGGAACTGTAAAAATTGCCTGCATTGCCTTCATTACCTGATGGGTATACACATTGATATGGGCGATATCTGGTCGACCCTAAAGCTGAGTATGAGATGTAAAACAAACATGTAACGCATCAATGGCCTCTTTCTACAAGTAGCTTATATTAACGAGGAATAGTAAATCTGTCATATATGAGTTTATCTATATGTTCAATCAATTATGTTTAGCGGTTATTATCTACAGTTTTGCCAACATACTATATCAATATATTTTTATTTTTATCCATCTAAGTAAATTATATTCTCAGAAGGTTTATACATATATGGTCAAATATAAATGTGTAAACAATGAATTCATATTTATTCTACTAGACAACGATATCGCCGGTGGACTAGACGACGCTTGGTGTATGTACCTTACAATAATATCACATTTTGCTTTCGATAATGCATCTGTAGTAGAGATGCTCATCACATGGACGGGAGTTGCACTATACAACGAAATGGATGCATTTGTATTTTACTGGAGATTGTTTTCAAAGCGAATGATATAGTAAGCACAAAATCCGTAGCATTTTGTCCTTTGTTTTTCTTTTCTTCCATTCTTTAAATTTGTGACTGGAGATATTATTTCCCACTTATATGATGTGACTGCTGAATATGTGTACTCGATTTAGAATTTGACACGGTTTTAAACACAACATTTTGAACTATTAATTGTTTTTGATGTTTGTACAATGGTCTTTTCAAAGTCAAACCTACTTTACTCTACAACAGGCCTATTCGGTTATGTTAGAATAAAATGTGATAAATAATCCCTTAGATTTGGGTTTTAAATGAGACATTTTATAAAATCCAGATTGTAAATGATACCTTTTACCTTTGAAAAATCCAATTTGACATTTTCAATCAGATAGGATTGAAGTGCCATCTTTGATTCATTGTTAATCAAATTAAAGAACCATAGCTAAGTCGCAAGCTTCAAAGTTCCTGAAGGTCAATTACTTTCATTTTATTTAATATTTAAGTTGTCCATGTATGCTTTCTATCCGAATTATATTTAGAATATTAACATAAATCAACCTGCATATTTGTGATGGAATTTTTAACTTATTGGTGGTGTTATAACGATACGTTCATACAGAGACGAAAGAAGTTAGTAATCGACCGTTTTCTAATGAGGTAAAGGGCGAACTATGATTTTCTTTCCAACCATTATTTCATTTTTTTCTTCTTCTTTCTCCTCAGATTTTTTCAAGTAATAATAGATATAATGATAGTGATTTTTTGTTGATAAAATTCAAAGAAAGAAATTGCTTGTTTTATCTCTGAAGAAATGCGGGGATCTGATTCGGATCGAATATGGGTCTTATTTGTTCAGTCAGGTATGCCTTATTCTTAGACATACATGGTATCCAGCATTTCATTTGCGACACAGTTGCAATGAATTGCTTTTCATGTTGTCATGTATAATAATCCGCGCAAGGGAACTTGAGTATGTATATAGTTAGTATTTGGTAAGTTTGCCTGTTGAGTAAACCCTTAGATTAGAACCTCAGGAAAAAAAATAATCCTAACTTCAGAACGTTAAATTGTACAGTGTAATTTACTTTTATTTAATTGAATCTTTGTGCTGTGTGAACACCACTTTAGCTCATTTGTTGTAAACTGCTTTGTCCTTGAACCGTTTCAAGGAGACAAAAGTATGCTGTCTGCATGTCTCTCCATCTCCACTGGGTGGTGTTTTTAATATTTTTGTTGTAGCTGAAAGTGGGAAAATACAGACTTAATAATGCCATCACAGAGATATTATTACTTCAGGAATTATTTATAATTCTGCTAGGTTTTTCTTGGCTTTGTGGTTGCGTATCGCGTCAGTAATAGAAGGCTTGTTTTAAGAATACAAGAGTCATCGGTCTTTACGGTCGGAAAAAAAATATCACTTGGAAATAATGTATTGTGCACTGAATGAATGGAAATACACTGTCATTGTAACAAAAGTCTGTATTGTTATTGTTGTTGATGTTGTTGTTATAATTATTTTAAAATGTTGAATGGTGTTTAGGATTATGTCCATGTACATCTAGATATCTACATCTTGGAAGTTATTTAAGGTAAAAATAGTCTCTAATATGGCATATTCCAAAGTGAATGCTAGATTTACTTAAATAAGACTGACCAAACACAAATACACGCTCACAAACCATGATAGAAGACAATATCCAACTTTCTTGAACAACAATTGGAGATGACCGACTTTTTGGAGATTAAGTAGTACAGAATGTGATACCTGTCTGGCACCTTTTGTTGTATGTTTCCCTAGCACCGCTCCAGTGGCCAAGTTGTTAGAGCGTCCGCCTCGGATGCGGGAGGTCGTGGGTTCGATCCCCGTAGAGTCATACCAAAGACTTACAAAAATGGTACTAACAGCTGCTTCGCTTGACGCTCAGCATTAAGAGGTTGGTGTGAGGACTGGTCGACTTGGTGTCAGGATATTGTGACTGGGCGGGACAAAATGCTACATGTTTGCGGCATGATGCCACAGTGCTATACATCACTTTAAACTGCCACACTGCAGACATCATAGCTATATGACTGAAAAATTGTTAAAGTTACGTTAAAAATCCAAATCACACACACACGTCTCCCTAGCCTCAGTGTTAGTATCAAAGCCAGTAACCCTTTATCTGTTGTGAGTCAGATGTCGCCTGGTGCATATGTTTGGGCTTACGTCATCTAGCTTACGTACATCAGGATTTAGAGAATGCGATAAACATCTATTACACAACAATAATGTTTGTTTTTCTCTATTTCACGACTTTAATAATCACCTGGTTTAGATTAAAAGTGTTACAAAGCCAAGCATCCATTGAAGGTCAGAAGCCAATGTCGAACAAGCACCATTGATGGACTAGAAGATGAGGATATATTTTCATGTACTTTAATTTCAAAGTCAAATGTTCTTGTTATGACCATCTCTATCGTATTGTTAATCAGTCAAATACTAGCTGACACGTTACGTCACTGAATCTCACCATATGGCAGTAAGGTGCATGAGTGACGCAAAAGGTTCGAAGAGCGATATGCAACGTCTCTGAGTACATTGCACTACAATACTTTTGGTTAAGGTGCATCTTTGAAAGATTAACTGAACTTCTTGGCAAAAATATGTCCTATGAGGTAGTCTCGGGTCTAAATTATGGGTATATATATACAGTAAAATCTGTGTATAACTTAATCCAGGGATTATGAAATTTAGATAATTAAATTCGGATCTCGTTATATAATATAATAAAATTTCACGTTGAGAATGAAAACATAAACGAATTTTAACTATACGAGTCCTTTCGAAGTGCGGATTTTACTCTGTTCAACTTTTAAATACGTGATAAGTCCCAAATGGCCACTGAGTAAGCCATTGTAGCTCAGTTGGTAATGAGTCGGGCTTGTAATCTTGGGTCGCACATTAGATACCCACCGGCTGAGCCCGAGTCAGCTGCCTCTGCATGTCATTTGAAAAGACACATAAAACTAGTTTCATATGTATGATAAATCCAATTATGTGCTAAACGCGCGTCAAAACCAAGATCCGCAAACATTCATATTTGCGAGTGAAACACGGTTTGTACGAACACAGAAGGAAATTACGGATATCATCACCGAGTAACTCGCGTAACCGATGAAGCATGATGTATACGGCACACACACACACACACACACACACACACACACACACACACACACACACACACTATATATATATATATATATATATATATATATATATATATATATAATTAAAGTGTTTGACTAAGGATTCGTTACTCTAGTTCTTGACCGCTGACCGACTAAACAGCGTTGAAATGCAATTTTGGGTTATCATCACACTAAAAGGTCAACGGTTTTGTAACGCTACAGTTGCTTTAAAATATTACAGCATTCATGGGCATAATAGGAAACTGCATTATTTTATAACGAAATAATAGTTTTTAAAATATGCAACAAGCTCATTTATTTAAAAATATGTACTGAATTTCTGTGTTGCTAAATGACGAAGTAAAATATTTTCTGGAAAATTTTCCGGAAAAGTGGAACAATATTTCCTTAAGAAAATGTTCAATACAAACATTACATGGTAATTTTAAAATAAAATAAAATCACCCCTCGTTTTTTTTAAAACAAAGAATAAGATTTCTTTTGTTGTTATTGTTAAGCATTTGTGATTTTCTTATATATAAATTGTTGTAGAAGCTGGAAGTATAAGCAAATATTGTATAATTTCCTACATCCTCTTGATTCAGGAACAGGGAACGGGCGTAATTGGGAATCTTAGAGAATTAATATTAATGAATGCAGCTACGTAAGGTACTTGAAGTTAGTTATGTAATTATCATCAATAAAGGCAGCTACATGACAGATGAATCTTATTTTCACAGATAAAATGGTTACACGCACTCACGCACACACATACCTACATACTTGCAAACATACCTACAAACATACATACATACATACATACATACATACATACATACATACATACATACATACATACATACATACATACATACATACATACATACATACATACATACATACATACATACCTACCTACCTACCTACCTACCTACCTACCTACCTACCTACCTAACTACGAATTACATTCTCTATCACAATATATATTGGTGACAAGGTTATTTTGATATGTAGAATGATATAACTATACTCAACATGATTTGATATCATACATACATACATACATACATACATACATACATACATACATACATACATACATACATACATACATACATACATACATACATACATACATACATACATACATACATACATACATACATACATGCATACATACCTGTGTGTGTGTGTGTGTGTGTGTGTGTGTGTGTGTGTGTGTGTGTGTGTGTTTGTTATTAATTGGGTTCAATTCGACCAAATATACAATGTTTAAAACATACTTTGTAAATCATTCTCATCTTTAATGAGCAAGACAGATTCTTCCAAATGTGGTTAGATGAATAGGAGTTCTTATTTACTTGTGTGACTGCATTAATATTACCCACACTACTCATAAGGTATCTCACTTTAATTTCAACGGCCTAATGAAAAGAACTAATTAACACGGTGAAAAGATTTAAAAAACACAGTGAAATAAGGCAGCATTACCCAAATTCTGGATTTACATTTCATCCAGTAGTATTGTCTAGTTATTATAGTAGTTCCATGTGAAACGGAGTGCATGACAGATAATAAAACGGACATGTAAAGAGGCTTGCTGACTGTCTTTGTACGCGAAGTCAAAATCTTGACTTATATCCACGTGATAACAAATGTAATCTTGTGGTCCAGAGAGATAACTGTTACGCTGTTCTCTCTCTCTCTCTCTCTCTCTCTCTCTCTCTCTCTCTCTCTCTCTCTCTCTCTCTCTCTCTCTCTCTCTCTCTCTCTCTCTCTCTATATATATATATATATATATATATATATATATATATATATATATATACTAGAATTCGGTAACCTGTGACAAATAGGAATAGTTTAAACGTGATTGTAATACTGTCTTATCTAAAGATTCCAGGAATGGGCCATATGTCAACTGTCCCAGATAAAACTATATGTGGAAGTCTTCGGTAACAATATTATATCGATTCCGACTTGAGAAAAATGGTTTAAACTAATTGATCTTTTCTGTCTCGCATTTCCACATTGGAATATTTTAGGAACGTTGAGAAACGTAGGTGGGTAATTAAATTGATTTTGAGATATTTTAGTATAATTATGATTCTGTTTAAATCGAGGATGATCTCACGGTAGTGTTTTATTTAGAGTGACTAATTATTGCAACATCATCAGATTTCTGTAAACAATTAAATCCAATTTGTGTATGTAATGTGTACGTACTTGCTAAAGTGCAAAGGTGAATCATCTTTCTGTTACTTATTATTTTCTGTGTGATTTAGTATGAAATAATCAAACTATTGCTATTATTTACCTCCTCAAACTGCTACTACAGTTATTACGTATAATACCACTACCACTACTATTGCTTCTACTACGACTTGTATTATTACTAGTAAGTTTACTACCACTGTTACTATTGTTTACAACAAAAACAATTCATACTACACTTACTTCTTGTATTATTATTATTATTATTATTATTATTATTATTATTATTATTATTATTATTATTATCATCATCATTATTATTATTAATATTATTATTATTGTTGTTGTTGTTATTATTATTATTATTATTATTATTATTATTATTATTATTATTATTATTCTGCTACTTCTTGTATTGCTCCCGCTAATGTTATAGCTTGTTCTAAAGCCACTACGACCGAAGCCTTTCCTAGTATTAGTTTAGACTTTATGGCGATTGCTTTTAGTGATTAATATTACAGATTATTTAACCGTCTGTTATTTTTCTCTTCGTTGGTACTGTTCTGAATGTCATACAAATCAAGCTGATATTTGTTAAACTGACCATAATCGTAGCACACACGTAATACAGCAAAACCTCGATTAACTGAAGCCAGATATGAGTAACCTCAACTAATATGCGGTTCGGACAATTGTGGGTTAGATTAATTCAGACTGTATTTGTATGAATATTAAACTAATTGTATCACGTTTTAGCTAGTGATGACTGAGGGAAGATATTATATAAACAACATAGTATCCCATAGTTCATTGCATCAGATTGCAGTATACACGATATTTAAGGTATCAGAAACGTGTTAGGGACATGGCCTTTGCTGGGATGAATGAAGCTCTTGAGTCGTATAATTTAGGTCAAGTTGAAAAATGTTCCCTATTCTGTCTCCGCCCTATACAAATGGAAATAGTGTATCTCTGGTCATTGTAAATTGTTTTAGTTTAAGAAAAAAATGCAGAGTATTCGTATGTAATCTTGGTGAGACGTTGAGATGCGCATATTTGGATCCATGGATTTGACCCGTGGCTTTAGCGGGCTGCTAGCCTCTAGATTACCTGTCGTATTTCGTTAGTAGAATTGCATAGAAAAATGACAGATACGAAAAATCTCACTTTAACTCGTGACTGTAGCTCACACGATATACTGTTTTGTATGCTTGATTGAAACTGATTTTTAAAGCTGTTACTTTGCAACGCCCATACAAATTCATTCTGCATTTATTTATGTGTGTGTGTGTGTGTGAGAGAGAGAGAGAGAGAGAGAGAGAGAGAGAGAGAGAGAGAGAGAGAGAGAGAGAGAGAGAGAGAACTAACCTCTTTACAATTTTACAAAGAAAATTAAGACATGCATTTAAAACTGCACTAAGTATAGGTATCACCTATCTTAGAATGGTCATAGGTTTTAGACATCTTGCCCCAAATCTATTTTATAACTAAAAGTCTGATAGGCAGCCATTTGCATTAGGAGACACATTTTGTGTTTCTTTTCTCGAGGATGGATTCTTCAAATAAGTATGAATGTATATTAATATTTTGACAGGTTTTAAAAAACCAGGAAAGTTAAGTTTTAAGAAGAAAAAAAATTGATCATTGAACATGCGCTTTATTTACAACAATGACGTAGCTCGTATGTAAAAGAAACGAATTAACATGACAAATACATAGTCTGCAAGATCTATACCACATTCAATAAATTATATACCATATTCTCTAAATTCTTTACCATGTTCTATTAGTTCTATGCCATATTCCATAAGATCTATACCATATTCCATAGATTTGTACCATATTCTCTAAGATCCATACCATGTTCTATACAGAGGCGTAGCTAGGGGTGGGGGGCAAGGGGGGGGGGTACATATGTCCCAGGGCGCCAAGGTACAGGGGCGCCAAAATGAGGCTTGCAACGTTACATTATAATAAGTAAACAAGGGTAATAAATCGGTCACAAGATCGCTGGGGCGCCAATTTTATAGTTCGTCCCCGGGCGCAAAATATCATCGCTACGCCTCTGGTTCTATAAGACCTATAGATTCTATGCTATATTTCATAAAACCTATGCGGTATATACCATATTGCAAAAGATACCACATTCCATAAGAGCTATACAATTATTATATAAGATCTATACCATATTCCAAAAAGATCTATACCATATTCCGTAAAATCTGTACCATGTTCCATAAGGCCTGTATCATATTCCATAAGATCTGTATGAAGTTGAAGAGCTATACCATATTCCATAAGAGCTATACCATATTCCATAAGAGCTATACCATATTATATAAGATCTATACCATGTTCCATAAGATATATACCATCTTCCATAAGATCTCTTTACCATGTTCCATAAGATCTTAACCATGTTATTAGGATCTAAACCATATTCCATAGAATCTAAACTATGTTCCACAAGAGCTATACTTTATTCTATAAGATCTGTACCATGTTACATTGGAACTATACCATTTTCCACAAGAACTATACCATATTCCCTAAGATATTTACCATATTCCATAAGATCTTAATTATATTCCCTAAGATATTTACCATATTCCATAAGATCTTAATTATATTCCCTAAGATCTTTACCATATTCCATAAGATTTTAATTATATTCCTTAAGATCTTTACCATATTCAATAAGATCTATACCATATTTTATAAGATCTATGCTATGTTTCATAAGAGGTATATCATATAATATATGTTGCATGTTTCATTAGAACTATAGCGTGGTTCATAAGATCTTTACCATATTCCATAAGATCTTTACCATCTTCCATAAGATCTATACCACGTTCCATAAAATCTATATTATATTCCAGAAGACCTATAGTCCTATACCATATTCCATAAGATCTATACCATGTTACATAAGAACTATACCATGTTACATAAGAACTATACTATGTTCCATTAGAGCTGTACCATATTTTATAATAACTGTAGCATGTTTCGTTAGAACTATACTTTGGTTCATAAGAGCTGTACCATACTCTATAAGATCTGTAGCATGTTTCATTAAAACTATACCATGGTTCATAAGTGCTTTACCATATTCTATAAGGTCTATACCATCTACATTTTTATTTCAGATACAAGAGGAATCTTCAAATATGTATATCTTCCTATTTCTATGGGTGGCGACTGTGACCTGCTGGCCTTCAACCAGTGCCCTTCCAGTCCAAGAGCGGGTGAAAACTAGTTTAGAAGATGTAGAATTAATTATATTTTTGGGAATGTCAAACGTTGACAAGAAAACAACCCTGCACAAAAATACCCAAGAGAGAGAGAGAGAGAGAGAGAGAGAGAGAGAGAGAGAGAGAGAGAGAGAGAGAGAGAGAGAGAGAGAGAGAGATGTATGGTAATTTGTGTGCTGATACGCATGCGACAGAATATGCGAGTTTAACCTCCTTATACCATTATTTGATGAAACAGAGAATTTAGAGACAGGAGAAAGGAACTGAAACTTGGTACCCAACTGAAACAATAAAACATTGCTTGATATGAAAGTAATGGATTAGAACGCAGTTACAACAAAGTTAGCAACACTTTGTATTTTTCAAAGATAAATACTTGGTTATAATCGGAATCTAGATTATTCCAAATTATTTACTAATCTTGATTCAGTATCGGTTATGTTATTCTGGATACTAATGCCTACCTTACTACTGCACGATAGGACCAGGGTACCAAGCTACGATCGGGAGTGACTATATACATAATACTCAGCAGGTGTCAGTTATAATGAGTGGTACAACTGGAGTTGTACATTTTTAGGTAGTTGGACGTTGATGATGATGATGATGATTACAATCCATCTACTGCTCAATTGTTTTTTTTTAAACAAGACACTATGATTATAGCCTGCAGAATATGTTACACCTTTTAAGCAGGACACTACGATTATTGACTTACACAATATGTTACACCTTTCAAACAAGACACTATGATTATTGCCTGCAGAATATGTTACACTTTTTAAATAGAATCATTACTGAATAATCTGAAAATATAGATTATACCCAATCATGTTTTACTCGACCAGTTTTCATTCTGGTACTACTCATGCCCACGATGGCGACTTGGTGATTACAATGAGGGGGGAAAAAAACAGGTTACGTATAAACAAGACTTTCATCTGAAATTTAAATTACCCTAAAGTGACGAGTTTATTAATCTGGTTTTTTGTACAGGGAACATTTTGAAAATATTAAAGACTTTGAATATATTAGGGTTTGGTCAAATTGTGGAAATATTGTGTTACTTAAAAACATGTTAATCGTTGCTTAGCAGACATCTCAAAATATACTAATGGGTTTGTTTACTCGCAATCCAAGCGTACACGGTGCACAACCGTAAACACGTGTTCTTTAATTCACCACGGATAATGTATGTTAATAACAATTAACATTTTTTTTTTTTATATTGCAGAGAGAAAGGCGTGGAATACCTCCCGTGACCCCAAAACCGTTGAGAGACCCAATAGAAAATACAGGTTACCATTCATTTTGATGCTCCAACGTTAATTTGACAATGCTGCTCTTTATATAGTTTTTGTACCAGTCTAACTTAGAACATGAGAATACCAACAAATTTTGTTAAGTAAGAGACTACATGTACTAATAAAACAGCAGTCTATTCGTATTGAATGAATGGGAATTATTTTTGGCCAAGGACAGTAATTAGCTTTGATTGTAAAGATACGATATATTGCCATAGACAGTAATTGGTTTTAACTGTGCAGATGCAGTACGTATAGTCTTGTGTTCGTTATAATACTAGCATATCCCGCTGCGTATATACCGGTATCCACTATAATTTTAACACATCCGGTTGACCTGTGTCTATTAATAACTATAGCATATCCTGATGCGTATAGACCGGTGTCTATTATAATTCTAACATATCCCGATTCGTATAGAAATGAGTCATCTTTTAATACTTATCTTTTGTATTGGCAGGAGTCAAACGCGTTCTTCAGGAAGGGGATATCTACGTTGACAGAGTAAGTTGATCACATGTTTTGAAAGATCTGGATACGGAAAATATTTACCGGGGGAATGTGTGTGTGTTGGGGGTGGAGGTGGCATTATTTTAGAATGAGGCATGATTATTTTTTACGCAATACAAATATAGAGTACAAGTGTTTGTATAACAGAAGATTCATCATATATACGTCCTACTACAGCATTCTGTTGAACGATGTTAGTAGATGGCTATGATTTCTACAGAAAACAGCAAATATTGACTGCTCAAAAGTTTTGCATTGCAGTCGGTTCCATTATAAGGCGGGGATCCCCTTTCCTAGAGCGTTTCCACGCTGACCCACAGTTTCCTGCGTTGCTCCGATTGGGTTGATTAGACTCAGCCCGAAACCAATTAGCATTTCCATCGCTACTGTCTCTTCCGCCCCAAAAAATCAATTTGAGACTTCTTCGGCCTGTCTATCAAGCTTGGAAACCAGGTTCCATAAGCTAGCTCCTGCAATCCCGATGACTCCCATGGTACGCCAAAAAATCTGTGATGCGAAGCCACGACATCCTGTTTGCACCGGTAGATTCTAGGCGCTCCATCCATTATAGTGGCACTCATGGATACTTAGCTAATTTCCTACCATGGTTCTCCTCCATTCTAGCATCCCATGACACTTTAATTTCTAACAAAATCATTTGTGTGGTGCCTCCTCTCCACATTACAATATCAGGACTGAAGCTGGTGTTACATATGTTTCTCGGGAATTTCAGGTGTTCTTTAACATCTATATGCATTTCCCAACCCGACCTTAATGCAATTATTGTGACTGGGGAGTCTTTTTCTATATAAAAAATGCATGTCTTTTCGTTGTGGTGTTCCATAGGGGTATGTTGTTGGACATGTTCTATTCATTCTGTACACTCAACCGCTCTCAAGTGTCATAGAGCATCACCCAGTGTTTCACCAACTGTACGCTGATGACACCCATATTTACAAGTCTATCCACTCAACTGAAGCTGATGCTACCATCCAGTGAGTAGAGAGGTGCATTGCTGATGTGAAATCATGGATGACATGTAACAAGCTTCAGAAGAATGATGATAAAAGTGAGGCCATTCTGATCACAGCACAACGACTTTCTCATTCACATCCTTTACCTTTAAAACAATAAATATTAGCAACACCAACATTAAATTCACACAGTCAGTACGAAACCTAGGTGTTATTCTATACAATACTCTCACATTGTACCAACATGTCATGAACATATGCAAGATTGCATATCTTGAGCTGAGACGCATCAGTTCCATTCACAAATATCTTTAAGTTAAAGCCACTAAAACACTTGTGTGTTCATTAGTACTTTCAAGACTGGACTATTGTAACTCAATTCTGTCTGGTTCGTCTCAATATCTACTCCAGAAACTTCAAAGCGTTCAAAACACAGCTGATCGGATCATCTGTAGAGTACCACGATCAGAGCACACCTCCCACTGCTTTCTAACCTAGACTATCCATTCTATCCAGAATCAAACACAAAATTTGTTCTCTGTGTTACGTTTCACTGACGGACTCCAGTCCAACATACCTATCTGACCTCACCCATGTGTAGATACCAGCAAGATACCAACGCTCTTCTTCTGACAATCGTATACACATTGTTCCCACTATGAAACGAAGTCATATGAATAACGTTCGTTTGCATAACCGGGCCTAGCAATGTGGAACGATTTGCCCATTGAAATTAGACACAGTGATCCCTTTAAAAGAGTGCTCTTAAAACTTACCTTTTTCGACTGCAAGAACAAACTTAAAGACCTAATAATATTTCATACCTTAAATATTTTCAGTATTTTTTTTATGTTTTCCAACTTCAACGTTTTTTTTCTTCTTTTTTCTGTAGTCATATCATTATAGATGTTGCAAAAGCTTCTGAAGATTAGGCGCTGTACAAAGTCCTCATTATTAATATTAATATTATTATTATTATTATTATTATTATTATTATTATTATTATCTTACTAACATATCTGTTTATAAACATCTTTATTATAATATACAGTTAAATGATGCATACACACGCCAGTTGCTGCCATTAATAGAAAGGTTGTAGGGAAATATACTTATGTTAGATAGAACCTGCATAACAATGACAGAATGACAGTTTTCATATTATGTTATTTAGACACATGCATGTATATCGAGAGGATTTTTTCTTATATATATATATATATATATATATATATATATATATATATATCTGTGTGTGTATTTTATGTATTTGTTAATATCTGTATATTTCCCTTAACAGCGACGGAACGCAGTTCGTGTCTTTGAACAGACTTGGTTCACGAGAACCATTCCATTTGATATTCACCCATCCTTCGGTAAGACTTCAAACATCCTTTATTTGAACCTAATTTTTGTGTCTCACGTTTTAACGTGGTAGATATAAATTAAATCAAGGCCAGCGAATGAAGACAATTCTGTCCGTTTTTGTTGTTGTTGACAAAACAATCAAACTACCCACCAAACACACTGGCGGTAAATAAAGTTTCTCGATACCGTATGTACTAGCTTATAAGTTGTTTCAACTGCACAAAACATAAAAACTGATCACGGTCAATGCTATTTTTACAAATTATTATTCCAAGCGAACTGCACAGGGTCCGATTTGTTGTCAGTTTGCAGTTGGATCGAACTTTGGCTCGGACTTGCGCCATAATAACTAAGACTTATGTCAGACTCAGGTACATACGGTTTGAATTGTGATAGAGAATGTCATCCGTAGGTAGGTAGGTAGGTAGGTAGGTAGGTAGGTATGTATGTATGTATGTATGTATGTATGTATGTATGTATGTATGTATGTATGTATGTATGTATGTATGTATGTATGTATGTATGTATGTATGTATGTATGTATGTATGTATGATATCAAATCATGTTGAGTATAGTTATATCATTCTACATATCAAAATAACCTTGTCACCAATATATATATATGCCACTGATAGCCTGTTCATTTCTTTAATACATGATGCATATTTATTAATGATTTCGTATTGTTTCTGTTTTTCTGTTCTGAATGCCGTTCAAACTTTATTGGAATGTGGGGAGGTGGGTCGAGGTTGTTGTTGTTTTTTGTGGTAAATATTTCGCAAGATTTCCTTTCTGACATAGACTTAGTTTTTTATTTCGTTGACTCTAAACAAAGTCTAGTTTTTGTGCCTGATCATCCGTCTAATATAAAAGCCACGTACATTTTTCTCTGACCTTATAAATACAAAAGTAATTGCCGGAAGCCAACTGTAAAGGTATTTGTAGAATCTAATGATCCAATATATTTTCCACAGATAGCCACGATGTAACCGAGATACAACTGGCCATGCAAGAGATTATGTCGGGCTCTAATTTTTGTATCAAGTTTACGCCCAGAACAACTGAAGAGGATTTTCTATATTTAACAAAACTGGATGGGTAATTCTTTCTTTTCTTCTTTCTATTTTGCTTGTCCCGTGGGATATGCTAGTTGAACCGCAATACATCGGCATTTGTTGTTTATTGGGCGCTAACGATTTCGTACTTTATATATATATATATATATATATATATATATATATATATATATATATATATATATATATATATATATATATATATATATATATATATAGAGAGAGAGAGAGAGAGAGAGAGAGAGAGAGAGAGAGAGAGAGAGAGAGAGAGAGAGAGAGAGAGAGAGAGAGAGAGGCTTATCTGCTGGTTTATAAGAAGCTGGGCACACCTTTAAGGTCTCCAGTTCTATGGTGCCACTGTCATGCTAGATGAAGTTGCAAATGTCAAACTGTTCTATTTTTAAGAAATATTTCAGAGACCCATTCTAAAATATGTCCGGAACACTTAGTCTTTCTCCTCAGCTTTAATATTCTTTATAAAAAAAAATCCATCTTGATACATTGCAGATGTTGGAGTGCTGTTGGCAGAAGAGGAGGGAACCAGACTGTTTCTGTTGGAGACGGATGTAATAAGAAGGGAATCATAATGCACGAGTTGATGCACGCTCTCGGATTCTGGCACGAGCATAATAGAGGAGACAGAGACAACTATATTAACATTCTTTGGAACAATATAATTCCAGGTAATATTTATATTTTTTTTAACACGACTAGCAGGAATGACGATTCGGTCTTGTTTTTTTTCTTTCTCTCCCCCTGGTTTGCAATTGAGCGAAGAAGATGATGAAGATGCAGAACGAACATAAGAAAATTGTATGTTTCTTTGTTTGTTATTATGTTTAACGGCTTATCAATACAAATATATAATATTGTATTTAAGTTATTTGGGTAAAGTACGTTGCACGGCAGCTGACCCATCTTGGTCTGGGCAAGAATCGAGCAAACATTCTTCTGATTGCGAGTCCGGCACGTTAAAGACTGATCTTTTGAAACACCTTAAAAGATGTTTCCAGAACCCGAAACTTTCAAAAACAAAATGGCTTATATCCTTGTGGAATATTAAGATGCTACTTGTGATAATAGCTTAGATATATCTACACAATATATGTTTACATTTAACTACACCATGTTTGTTTACATTAAGCAACACAGTGCTTGTTTACATTTAACTACACCGTGTGTGCTTACATTTAGCTACACCGTGAATATTTATGAATAACTTCAATAGTGCTAGTTTCATACTTGAAAACTTCAACTTCCAGAAGAAAAAAATTGTTCTTACATGTGAACCATGGATCATAACAGTTTTTGAAGTTCAACTATTTTTTTTAGAAAGACGAGGAAAGATCATTTTAAAATTTGTAACGTTCCAGTAATATCTAATCTTAGCAAACTGTGTATTGTTACAAGCCACCGGTCTTTACTTGACCGAGCGGTGTCCAACCCTGGCGCGATTCCCGCTAGAAGTAATAAATTTACCCCTAATTTCCAAAGACTTCCATACAACTTCAGTTGCAAATTAAAATGCCAGATGTGTCCGTTCTATACATACATTTTACTCTAATTAATGCAAGACCACACATCTCCAACTTGCCAAATATATATAAACCGCACATCTGCATGATTTCTTTTCGTTACGTTTCCGTAACGCTAGCAGCTCACGCCGTAGAAACTATACAACTCTCTCCTAACACAGGGAACCATTTAACTCCGCCACCTTAGGCCAGTCAATTTTTGTTTCCAGGCACATTTCGTCAATACAATGCGCCACATGTACCACCATGGCGACATCAACGGTATCTGCTAAGTCTTATCTTATTAATTCCATTGTGTAATTTACCGGTTTCCTAATTACTGCCTCTGCAGTCATTCCAGCCATGAACACCACTAGATTTTAATAGGGACTTTGGTACGACAGGGACACTCATGGGGCTCTTACCTGAATTCACTAGTAGTAAACCATGGCATCATTGAAACTGACTAACACTTCACTCCGGGACGTTTGCTCCTAGTAATTGGCTAATTATTTCGGGCTACGAATATTTCCATTGCACCGAATTCCAATAATCACACAAGTTATCACACACATGTAAGAATTCCTTAAAACCGGCTGCTATAACCTAACTGAGCATGCTTAAAATTTATTACAGTATTATCGTTATACTTATAGTTACACACTTATTCCAGCAATGGATACAATCTAATTTTGGAATTTCTAACTGGAGCTCGAGTTCCATGGTCACAGTTTCATTAACACGATGCCAGATTTTATGTTGCTTGCTTGAGATTACAATTATTAGGAAAACCTGATTTACTGGTGCAGTATGACATAGCAGATCAAGGTCAAGAATTTTGCAGATATTTGAGTGTTAATTATTGGTAAAGACAGTAATTTTATTTTTGTTATTTTTAAATTATCTAAACATGTACACAATGGACAAAAATTAAAACTAATATGGCTTTATGATTTACGCGTGTCTTAAACAACTACGCAAAATCGAAGATTGCCACTTTTTCCGCTCAGTAAGCTTTGTAAAGTATGCTAACTATTTGAAAGAGATAATCATTGGCCAGATGATCGCGGTGTCCTCAACCTGGATCTGAAGACAGCCATAGTCAACTTGTATTAAAGCCAATATGTTCTAGTAATAAGTGTTTGGCCGTACTTTACTGGGCAGAGTTATGTTTATTTGTAAAACTGGTTGATTTACGCATAAAACTAATATGAAAAAGAAAGATTACACGTTTTTCAATTTGTTGTCTTTGTTTTGCAGAGCACACTCAAGATTTTGATCTTACGAACAAGTCCCAAACGTTGGATACTCCATATGACTACCTTTCCATCATGCACTACAAAGCCAATACCTTTTCCAAGGACCCTGCCACGCTAGATACCATCACACCGAAAAATGTTCTGGTGGACAAACAGTCCCTCGGTCAACGAGAGTATTTAAGTGACAACGATAAAGTGAGGATTCGACGGCTGTATCAATGCAGTGAGTACCGTATTGTGTGTCCAAGATTACAAGATGTGCCCGCGTATAGTGCGTTGGGAGATCTGCATCTATGCAGTATGCAGTTCAGCGCGCGATTTGCACATAGGAATAATCTTATGAACAATTTTACCTTATCTGAAACGGATGTCCAGAAAAGTAAAATCCTTCTGGAATCAAACGTTGCAAATTAGCACAAAATGGTTGATGCAATTGACAATGAAACGAATATATGTATAAACAGATAACTCTTGTGTGTAATTAATTGTTCTCGGTGGTACATTTTGCGCGCGCGCGATTGTGTGTGTGTGTGTGTGTGTGTGTGTGTGTGTGTGCAGGGCCGGCACTTCCGCTAGGCGAACTAGGCAATCGTCTAGGGCTCTGGGCTAATGATTTATTTCATTATGGGCGGGTGGGGGAGTGCGTGAGTGGTAGAGGGGCGCCAAATATCTGATCTCGCCTAGGGCAGCAAAATGCCTTGCACCGGCGCTGTGTGTGTGTGTGAGAGAGAGAGAGAGAGAGAGAGAGAGAGAGAGAGAGAGAGAGAGAGAGAGAGAGAGAGATTCAAATAAAAATTGCAGAAAACGATTTTAATTTAAAAAATGGAGACAAGTGACGAATAAGACAGGTGGCCGAATGGTCTAAAGCGCTCACCGTTACGGATCACTACCATGTCACCTCTGTCTCCGTGGGTTTCTAGCCTCCGGCTCGGCCAATGTGGGTACGTGAGAAAGCTTGCCAGTAGCTTCTCGTGGACCGATGGTTCTTTCTGGGGTTTTCCCGGGTACTTCCTTCACCATTTATATTGGCCGCCCTGTATAACCTCTCTTGTGCTGCAAAAATATCGTTAAACCCTACAACAACAACAATGACACAATATACAAAAACAAACTAGGAAATCATAATTTCAACAGAATGAAAGCTCTAGAGGTGCGCGGCATTACCGATAATACTGGTTTAGTGTACTATTTTTTTCAACAGTACCTTACACTTCGATAGTTTCCGTCAGTAAGTAATGTTCTGATATTCCCGAGTAATCTTGTTACCAATTATTGATATTATCATCGTGTTTTCATTACAGTAAAACTCAACAGTTGTTGTTGTCACAAATTAATTTGAAATATTTAAAAATATACTTTTATTTATGATCTTTTGATTAAGTGTTTGCGTGGTGATCCAATGGGATGATGTGAAAGATATTCTGGCAAATCCAACTTTTGGACAAATTTAGGATAAAATTTAAAAAAAAAATACAAATTTGTTATTTATTAGCGTATGTTAATGTGTTTAATATACGTTTTCCTTTGTAAGACTGCGAACTATCCTAAAATGTTAAGGAGAACAGATGTTTTCTGTTGGAATTTTACCTAAAATCTCTAATCCACAAAATATGTTCACGTATGTTGAATACGAGATATTATGTTTAGTTTCCCGTTTCTGACATATATCTTGACCGGATGTTGACCCAATCAAATTTCCCCTGCCTTTGATATAAGTAGTGTCGCTAGAAAATTGTTGGCTTCAGTTTCAACACTTTCCATTTTTATCAGCAAGCTCTCTGATTTCAACACAATGCCTTTCACAGGGTGTCAGCTATAGTGTAAGTTGAATCATCCCACTTTAGTTACAGGTTTTAGATGACAGCAATTGACAATCACAAAGCAAATAACGTACTGGCCATTTAATTAGGGGGGGGGGGGACGGCCTGCGATTTAATTTGAGCTGATATATTGTATTTTCTTTTATCTCAAGACAATTCATTTTTGTAATACAAAAAAAATAATAACAATAATGGGATCACATTTTACTATAAAACCAGAGCAGGATGTTTATCCAGTTATTTCCAGGTCCCTTGCCTCAGAACGTCAAATTGGTGGTCGCAAATATAATTGCGGAATACCCCGCGGTGCGTATCGCAGCATGCTCACAAATACCGTAAAAATTGATTTGGGGCCCAGGTCTATAAAGTACTTTGTAACAACGAAATTATAACGAGCACAGAGAAGCCAAATTAGCCAATGCATTTGGTCCAGCTCACGAAACGAGCTTTTGTGGTAATGGTATCGTCTCTGCAATTTGGTTAAGTTGAAAAACCACCATCGTGTTGCTCGCTGCTGGTTACATCCTCTTCGTAAAGCACAATGTTGTAATGCAATGGCTCTCGGACCTTTTTGCACCAGTGGCTCTCTTTAGGGTATTATATGTATAGATAATATGTGGGTATTATGTCACCTGTTCGTTAATATATGCAATTTTTCTGCATGCAAATCTTTCCTGAATATAGCCGCGTACAGCTTAGAAACTTGCTATTATTTTGTAACAGCCATATCAGCGCGAATTTCATTATTTCCACAGGACATAATGTCGATTTACAAGTCGTGAAAATAGGATTTGATTTGATCAAGAAATATAATGTACATATCGACAAAAGAACCTTTCAACTAACGGTAACTCGACAACCGTGATAAATACCGTAAGTGTACAAAATGTACACCGATGTGTGCAGATTAATGTCTGCAAATATTTGCATGTTTGAATGAATAGGTGAGAATCCCAAACATAACAGCCAGTAACATTACAAGTGTGTGGCTGTTTTATCGGCCGTAACAGAAATGACGAAATTCTGGAGGTAAAAGGCCACCTGGAGAAAACCGTAATGTTCAATGACTTCGCAGTACTTAATTTATATTCTATTTACGATGATTTGGGGTTTCTTGGTGTAAAACAGCAAAGACATTTCAAATGCAAGAGAGAGAAAAAAAATGGCAAGCATTGGTTTTAAATTCACTGATGAATTATCAGGCTCACGACGGTATAAGGTAGCACGTGATCACGTAAGGCGTCTGAACCTGCCTTCCTTTACAGTCATACCTGATGTGATTTCAATGCATGATCCGCGAAGAGTCGTATGAGCCTGTCAAGTTTCTCTTGTACCGATCGCCGAGACGATGAACGCAGGTTTACATCATTACCTTAGCGACGTTTTCTAATTAAGTATTAGCCGCCGGGAGCGTGAATCTTCTTTATCATTATTTCTGGTCTGTCCCGATTTACTCCGTACAAGTACATCAAGAATGCGAAAATTTAAAACAAAATTAAAAAATAAAGAGAAGTCATAGAAGAAAACAATCACCAAATGCATTCACAACTTTAAAAGATTTCCTCTAAATGAGATTTTGTATAATCGTGCTTATGTTATTTCGCACTAAATTGCAATTGTTTTGAGAGGTAGATAAAATTTCATTGTTGAAAAACAAGTCTTTATTTTTAAAATTGCTCATTTGAAATTTCTTTTATTATTTATATACCAGCTGACCAATTCTTGGAATTGGAATATATCCTGAAATTTTATCAGAAAAAAAACCCACCAGGCTTAATTCAAGAGAATGTAGGTTATTATGAATGTAATTTAATACCTAATGTGTGCTTAAAGTTCAGTACTTCCCTCCTTCACCAGCTCTCTCCCACTCAAGCCCTCATTGCTCTAAACAAAGCACAATAAGAAGGGAGGGTATCGAAGATTTGAGGTAAATGGTTTTAAATGTTCATGATTCCTTTCAACGTTGAAGCTGGTCTTGGAAAATTGTTTCACTCGTCTTTGAGTTTTAGCATTTAATTAAGGTATCGTAATTCTATTTTTCTTGGTTTACATATTTCCTGCTCTTTAAAATGTGAATGTTTACAAACGTTAATATTTACTTGATTACTGTTGCATATACAGTCAAGTGTTTGATTATCGGACCCATTTATTCACAGTTCTATTCCTTGGCTGAAATCCAATTATTCAGACACCGATTAATTGAACTAAATCGATGTCCCTATGTTTCTGATAATGGACGTTTTACGGTGTTGGAATAAACCATGTATCTCGAAATATAAGGGCAGGCAATGTTCACGCATGTTACAAAATATGCTTCATTGAACACTACATTTACAATTCAACGCAGTATTTTGCAAATTAAATCACAGGAAATAGAAAAGAAAGAAGTAAGAAAATATAACTATAGAGGGTAAAGACGAGGCGTTATGACAACAGTATATTTTCTTTTCTAGATGACACTATATGTCCGATTCCAAATATACCAAACGGATTTGCAGATGGAACCAATTTATCTGTGGGATCCAGCATCAAGTTTTCCTGCAAGTCTGGCTATATGCTAATTGGCAATCCTGATCGGATCTGTATGAAGAATGGCGTATGGTCGGGTGCCGAGCCCAAATGTTTGTACCGTCCTGTGGGTAAGTGAAACCTTATCAGGAACTTGGTTTACTCCATATCGCATTAAGTACGTAATTGGTGATTGTTTGTGTCAGCCTAATTTACACACACGAATCAAGACACAGTATAAAAGTTGTAATGTCTAGTACATTTTCTATTACATATGTACTGGTTTTAAAGTAAACAATGTCAAATCACATGTAATGTCCAACAAGGTAAAATCACATGTACCGACAAGCAATGTCAAATCACATGTAATGTCGAATAACGTAAAATCACATGTACCGACAAGCAATGTCAAATCAGGTCTACTGAAAAACAAGAGCCCTTCATCCCTCTACCCAAACTCTGCACCTCTAAAAAAAAACACGCAAAGTCAAGGAATAAGAGCCATCGAATACAAGCATGGTCCGAGGTCCATCTGAAGCCAAATTACGAGAGAGAACCAATTTATTGTAATGCTCGCACTACAGTGTTAATACAGGCTATCTCCACACTTTCGAACGAAAAACTGGACACTGTTATTATGTTCGACCGAATTTGGCCACGCAGCTTATCATATAATATTGCTAGTAGAGATTTCAAACTATGCTATATGACTGGAGTGATTCCCAAATGTGCAAACCAAATCTAGATCTATTCCCTGATTGGAGAGCTTCAGGTATGAGGGTTGGGAAACTTTTGTATAAACGACAAGGAGAAGATAATTTTGAGAAAAGCGTGAAGACAAGGCTGTTTTGCTGCAGATTTCTTATTGAAAATTTGGTGGACTAGCGCAGATTTCTATTTTATAAGTTTAATTGCTTGACCAGAGCAGGTTTCTAGTCTATAAATTGAATTGCTTGACCAGCGCAGATTTCTAGTTTATAAGTGTAATTGCTTGACTAGAGCAGATTTCTAGTTTATAAGTGTAATTGCTTGACCAACGCATATTTCTAGTTTATAAGTGTAATTGCTTGACCAACGCAGATTTCTAGTTTATAAGTGTAATTGCTTGACCAACGCAGATATCTAGTTTATAAGTGTAATTGCTTGACCAGAGCAGATTTCTTGTTTATAAGTGTTATTGCTTGACCGGAGCAGATTTCTAGTTTTGAAAGCGTAGCATACCGTTGCTTGGCCAGAGCAGATTTAAAGAGTTTGAAAAATTAATTTATCAGATACTAGTTTCATTTGAATGCCAGATGTGCGTCATTTTCAGTTTTGTAAAAGTGTAGATAAACCAGAACATTCCATTTTTTGCTTTTAATTTAAAAAAAATGTATATGTCACCTGTGATACTACACGTACTGGCCATCACTGACAGTAGCATAATCATGAAAGTTAATGCATACAGTGTCAATCTCAGTAAGTAACTTTGAGAACGACACAAAGTCTATTCGTCTTACCAACGTTCCTAATAATTTTAAATCTACTTTCACTTCTGCGTCCATTTAGCTTTTCAAGTTAAATCACCGGGTCATACTGATCAGTTGCTAGATGAACAATATTGTCCCTTGCAACAAGCCGATTGTGTAAATAGCAGAACCACCCGTAGGTTAATGGAATGAATCAACAACAGTGTACCACTTGAATGGAAGGTGATGCGCACGGAAAGTGTTATTTCTATACTAGATTTTTTCCCTTCAGATCACGAATTATTCACGAATTATTCCTGTACCCCTTTGCGGATATGCAATCTCATCCGCGTACGCCATAGAAGACAATCTGCAACGCTCCTTTTTCATCCTGGACTGCCATTCGGACCACTTCCGCTGTTTCTGTAAGACAAACATGCATTGGACAACAATATACAGACAAACCATAGATTTGTTTGCAGGAAATTACTACGCAAATAAGACCGCTCCGGTGGCCTAGTGGTTAGAACGTCCGCTTTTAGTGCGGAAAGTCATGGGTTCTATCCCCGTCGGAGTCATACCAAATATTCTAAACATTTTACTAACAACTGCCTCGCTTGGCGCTCAGCGTTAAGAGGTTAGTGTCAGGATGGTCAACCTAGTGTCAAGATAATTTGTCTGCGGCATGATGCCCCAGTACTAGACATCACTATAACCTGCCACACTGCAGACAATCTCTCTCTCTCTCTCTCTCTCTCTCTCTCTCTCTCTCTCTCTCTCTCTCTCTCTCCGCAAAAAACACGCATTCTATTTGGACGAGCTAATAACAGCTATCGGCATATCTTCGAAGTATAATCCATTGACTTCGTAACTGAGAATGCAGTGACTACTTAAAAGATCTCTTTTTTAAAAAAAAATAGACGCAAATATGCTCAATGAACTACTGAGTGTAACAATCTCCTGCGCGTCAATGAATTTGCCCGTTTTACACGCACACGTAATACATAGGCAATTATTTCACTACTTATGTTTCCTATAACGGGCGGGGTTCTTAACATATATATTCGAACGATAGACTAAACCGCCCTTTTACGTTGGTCGAGCTGTACATATGCCCTTTGTATTTGTCGGTATAAACAAATTGCTTTCCAGACAATTATCTATTTAATGTTATTATATCACCTGTTCTTATAGTGCTGCATTACTGTAACTTCGATACCATGGATCTGTGTTCGTGGACTCAGCAGCTCGTTGACAAGAACCAGATAAAATGGACCTGGTGGTCCAAAGAGACCCCCACTGACGACACCGGACCCTATGTTGACCACACTAGGCAAGGGGCACCAGGTAGGACTAATTAGTCTCGCCCAAATCTCAATTCCATGAAGCCTATACACAACTGATTAATTGCTAACAATTTATTAATTAATACTTATCAGAGATCGCCATTAATATTCATGATTAAATACGAGTCATTACGAAATCGCATATTCTATGAACCTTGTTGGATCATTCGGATCTGATGCCCTGACACCTAGGTTTATTTTACAATATTGCATACAAAAATTCAAATGGTTTGATTTCATCATTTTAATTTTTTTCATAAAATTATTTTAATTTAATTTAATATTTTTATATAACAGGGTAATCCACAAGAATAATTTAATATAATGCTGTGCATTAATTTATTTTCGTGGGTAACAGTTTTAAGAGTTTTGCGAAAAATTAAATATTTATCTGTACTTAAATTCGTTGACTAGAGAAAGGGGTCATATTGTTTTGACATATACGCGATCGTTCATTAGCTCTTTAATTCGTGCACTGTATCAACCACAAAATCCACAAAAATTTGTACCCTACGAGCAATAATGAAATTACAGTAGGTTATTCTAATGATTGTAAATCGTATTATGGTCCTATTCAAATTCAAAGTAGTCATGATTGCCTTGTATCAAGATAAGATCAGCACAGAAAGCATATCAATTTGAAATCTGAGTTTGATCATCATTCTCAAACGAAAAGAGTTAAAGCTTAACGTTTATAGAGTGACTAATAACCTGCAACTACCCAGAGGGCCGAACAGGTCCAACGCAAAACTGAAGTAATGAAGGAAAAAGGGCTCCATCATCAACACCAATCAACATGTACGTAATCTACAGAACTTAATCCTCCATATATCAACGTATAATCTACCAAACGTTTTTATTTGCTCAAATGTGCTGGCAGTAACTTCTTTTCTCGTTTGCTACGTGGTTTATTTTAAATTGTAACAATTAAGCTTTCTTAACTTTCGTGGACATACAGACGTTTAATATCTATATTTTAAATTCCAGGTTATTACCTGTACATGGAGTCTTCGGATCCAGCGCGCACAGGGAACTACGCCTTATTAACGTCACCCGCCTTCCCCGTCAGCTCTGGTTTATGCATGTCGTAAGTGCTCAAAATCGTATTTCGTTGAACAATAAAGGATCTTAAGGACTTTAAAAGCATGGTTTGCCAGTTTCAGACTGTATTCAGTCACGTTTAATGCTCATCCAACCTTGGACAGCAGAGGTTTAGATCTGCTGTTATACAGATAACACTGGCAGATCGTAGTCTGAAATAGTGAGTTCCGTCTTTAATTTTATGCAATTTAACCGCATTCATTCTGATAGGTAGTTCACAATGCGATGGCAGATCTGGTTTCAAGCTATTGTCAATCCGGTGATAGTTATAAAAGGGCGAAATACATTATCTAATTGCCGAAACGGATCTTGTATTGAACTGACTAAATACGCTATTATATTGCTGAAACTGATATCTTTGTGAACGGACAATATTCGGTATCTAAATGACGAAACGGATCTTGTTATGAACGGTCAAATTCAGGTTGTGACCGCCTAAACGGATCTTGTTATGAACTTATCAAGACAGTATGTGACCGCCTAAACGGATCTTGTTATGAACGGATAAATACAGTATGTGACCGCCTTAACGGATCTTGTTATGAACTTATCAAGATAGTATGTGACCGCCTTAACGGATCTTGTTATGAACTTATAAAGACAGTATGTGACCGCCTAAACGGATCTTGTTATGAACTTATCAAGACAGTATGTGACCGCCTAAACGGATCTTGTTATGAACTTATAAAGACAGTATGTGACCGCCTAAACGGATCTTGTTATAAACGGATAAATACAGTATATGACCGCCTAAACGGATCTTATTATGAACTTATAAAGACAGTATGTGACCGCCTAAACGGATCTTGTTATGAACTTATCAAGACAGTATGTGACCGCCTAAACGGATCTTGTTATGAACTTATAAAGACAGTATGTGACCGCCTAAACGGATCTTGTTATGAACTTATAAAGACAGTATGTGACCGCCTAAACGGATCTTGTTATGAACTTATCAAGACAGTATGTGACCGCCTAAACGGATCTTGTTATGAACTTATAAAGACAGTATGTGACCGCCTAAACGGATCTTATTATGAACTTATAAAGACAGTATGTGACCGCCTAAACGGATCTTGTTATGAACTTATAAAGACAGTATGTGACCGCCTAAACGGATCTTGTTATGAACGGATAAATACAGTATGTGACCGCCTAAACCGATCTTGTTATAAGCGGGCAAAATACAGTATCTAATTACAGAAAAGGATCTTGTTATGAACGGACAATATGTGGAATCTAATTGTAAAAAAACGTATATTGTTATACACGAGCAAAATAGAGTATCTAATTGCCGACTAAATACGGTATCTAATCATCCAATCAGATCTCGTTATCAACGGGCAAAACACAAATCGCCTAAGTGGATCTTGTTTTGAACGGGCAAAGTACAGAATATAATCGCCCAAGTGGAGGCGAATCAGCGAAAAAGTCATTTTGTAAAGCAAATTGTTTTTAGGGCGTGAATATTTCACACTCTTAATTTCTAGACGAATTGGCCGCGATTTATTGCATGGTCTTTTGTTTGTTTTTTGTGTGGTGGTGGAACACATTATATTTCAATGTAAAAGTTTCGATGATGTTTTAAATCTTACGGAATATGTATTATCTGCGAATATAGCTTCATTATACATTCGGAATTAGATTTTGGAATCCATTTTCTGCATTGCCAAGTTTCACTCGTCTGCCAACTGCTGTTGGTAAAGCATTGTATAGTTATGATTCCCATCAGGACCATAATTTCAAAAACATATTCGGTGAGGGGGACTTGATGGACTTGTTAATTTTCGTATACAGCAATTTAACAGCACATGCTCCCCATGGCCTATTGACCAGTCATACCACAGGCTACAGTGATTTAGCTGCACTTGAGTAACAGTGATTTAGCTGCACTTGAGTATTGTTTATTTGTTTGATTAGGAATTTTAACGTAGCTTTAACACTATTTCATTTATATCACTACGATGTCTGCAGTGAGGCAGTTTATAGTGATGTCTAGCACTGGGGAATCATGCCGCAGACATGTAGCATGATGTTCCACCCAGTCACATTATCCTGACACCAGGCCGACCAGTCCTAACACTAACTTCTTAATGCTGAGCGTGAGACAGCTGTTAGTACCATTTTTGTAAGTCTTTGGCATGACTCGGCCGGGGATCGAACCTACAACCTCGCATTTCCGCGGCCGACGCTCTAACCACTAGGCCACAGGAGTGGTTCACTTGAGTATTGTATATTCCTGATCTTGAGTCAGCTTGATTGGAATCCAGACTATTTTTAGTTGAAACATACAAAATTCGGGTAGATTACTTTGCTATCTCTACGAAGGTTTCGTGAAATTTTCGCTGTATAGACAACTGGTTAAGAAGAGGTCAGTGGAAATTGCTGTTCTAGACTTGGTCATATATTTAGCTTATACATAAGATGCTCCCTGTCGCTAGCATCATAGATCCACATCTGCCGTCACATAATGCATAAAAAACAGGGTATAGTCTGTTAGTACTATTTATGTTTTCAAACAAACAATGTACACACTGATCAACATTATGTGATTAAGGATACTCTGTGTCTCTGCTGTTAGCAGTTTGACCAGTATTTTACATAGTCCGATAAACCAGACCCCCAAATCTATGTTGATACTGATTGGGTATTTGTGGGTATATTAACGAAATCGAGGAATCTTTTACAGACAATAATGTCTTCCACATATCGGTGTACATTAAATACACTTACCGGTGTTTCTCGCGCCTCTTGATCCATCGTCGGTTGAAGGGTCCTTTAGACAATATGTACAGAAACTTTCTGGATCGAATCCTATGTTTGGAGACTTGTAAATCCAAGTAGAATTAAAAAACACATATATCATCTGACCATTTGAATTTTGTGGTTGATATTGCTGTTACAAAATACCAGTAAGTTTCTAAACTACAATGCGGGAGTGTTCCGGAAGATTTGAATGCAGCATAATTGCACATTTTGATAAACAGGTGACACTACACCAACAAATCATCCATCAGTATCAACATAGATTTAGGGATCGGATTTGTCGGACTTAAAAAAATATGGAACATCTGTCAGGTCCAGCAAAAAAGGCATTTGAGCTTAGGATGTTCAAACAAGGTGACATGGTTACAACAAATTGTTTATTTTTAATGTTGATAATATTCAGAAGAAAACCCGTCATTGTTCTCCATCTCAAGTAGATCTGAATGCTGAACTTCTCTCTCTCCACCTGGTGGTATGTCCTCCTCCTCCTCCTCACTACTACTGCCATCGTTATTATTATTATTTTTATTATTATTATTATTATTATTATTATTATTATTATTATTATTATTATTATTATTATTATTATTATTATTATTTAAGGTTCTATTACTTCATGTACGGAAGGAAGGTTGGAAGCCTGGAGGTGTTTATGAAACAAGGACTATATCCAGACACTTTAATATGGTCTATATCTGGGAATCAATCTGCAGAATGGAATATTGCTTTCATTACCCTAAAAATCCCTTATATCACTAACTTTCAGGTAATCATATTATCAGTTTCTCTTCCCACTACATATTTCAGTCTTGTTCTTACATATTGTTATTTTAATCCTTGCTAAATCACGTATATATAAAGATACAGTTGAAACTTGTTGGGAGTTTCTTTCATGCTGGTATTAGAATTCGTCACATCAGATTTTTCACACTTGGTATGTTTGTTGATTCAAGGCTGTAGCAATAGCTAGGTAACGTTTTCTCCAATAAGCATGTTTACTAAAACATATTTCTCAAAGACTGTAATTTAAAAGCAAAAATTGATCACTGCTTCATGTTTTTACAGGTTGTCACCAGAAAACAATGGCAAATATTAGGTTACAAACAGATCAAAATGTTCTCATGTAATCGCACGTTCTTCAGCCCTTCTGTAATTTCTGGGAACATTCACGTATGTTTAGGCGGATGTATAATATATAATATTGTATAGGGTCGAATTTTAATATATTCATTGAAGATCAAGATTATTATATCCGTCACAGACCAGTCGTATTTTGTTTTGCCAATGCAGACATGTTTCTGACAATATGAACGTAATTGGTTTTTATATTTTCGTTTTGGTAATTCACTCAAAGCTTTCATTTAGGTCGAAAAGGCTTGATAATATGCAATTGCGGATGAGGCCATCAAAAATATGATGCAGAATTGATTAAAAAAAACGCACTCAGAAATATTAAAACGATGTCGAAAAGAAAGGCTTTTTTCTTTTTCTTCAATACGTTTTGCCATTAAAAAGAAGACAAAAAGTCCCATACTTTCTAAATTTGCTCGAGCATAAATAACATATATAATAATTAGAGCAAACGCTAGAGAAACAAATACCATTGACATGTGAAAATAATAATGCAGACAAATTCCCAACGTCCACTTTCATTAAAAACAGAACAAAGAAAACGTTTCATATGGCTCGGCATCTTGTACTCAATCTTTGTTAGGCTGACTAAAATTAAATTTAACACTTGATTCAAAACTTCGTAAAAAAAAAAAAAAACAACCTTCCAATTAAGATTGGCGGCATCTTCAAAATTTACCGCATATTGGGGGATTTTTATTTGCTCTTAATTTCCTGCCTTTGGGTTGACATGATACCATAGGTCATTGTTATAGTTTGTGTTTTAATAATTAATATGCTAGTAAATTTAATTTCGAAGGCATTTATGTTTCATACATAGTTTTTCTATTACCTTGCTTTCTGTTCATTTGATCTAATATATAGAATATATGAAATCTTTGAGAACATTTGAACTGAAATTTACAAAAATCTTCCCGAATCTAGTTTAGTCACACCGCTAAATTTAGTCTTCAGTCAGTGACCCTTGATATGCTCGATTGTTATTTTAGATTTTTTAAAGTGTTCCTCATCATATGATGCGTCGCATTATTTTTTCAGATACTCTTCAAAGCAACTCGGGCGGACTCACCATTCGGAGACATTGCAATCGATGACGTCCTTATTGGACGATGCCAGGATCTAATGGACATCTACAGTGCACAAGGGTCTCTGCAGACAATACTGACCAAACCCGCAGACGGAACAATTAATTACAAATTTGGTTCGGATTCATTTACTTTTTACAAGCTTCAATCGTGATTGTGATATTCTCGTACCTTGTTTGCCAAAGGTCAGAAACTGTCGTTGGTCTTAGGAAACTAAAAATATCCACGGAAATTGGTGCTAATGCAAGAGTGTTATGTACAGGTGTGAATTAGCTAAATAACGTGTGTGATAGTTATAATTTGAAATCAGAATTATGGCTTTTTATTTTATTTGCGATAGTTTATAATTTTTGTTCCGAATTTGAGAAGAAAGAAAACAACAGTCTTTTAAATTCCACCGTGGTTTGGGAAACGAGACTGAAGTTAGACTGAAGTTCTTCATGATAATTTTCATGCCATTTGGTTTCAGATCATTAGTTTATGTGCTGCTTGCTAGATGGCATTGTTACAGAACACCGTTGCCTGCACCGACTTTGTTAATATGTTTGAGCCTCGTTTTTAGTTGTCTCATTTTTCTTTGTATTTGGCTTGGATCAAGAACGTGGATACAATAGTATGGCTTCCTGCATCCTTGTATGGTCATTGATAAGCATACATTGTCTTTTGTATTTGCTTGTAATATTATTTATTGTGTGGCTTTTCTTGCTGGATAATATGATTCAAAAAACATGAACAGGGATAACGTGCTAAATGTATGTGCTTGGCGGGGCTAACTTGCTGTTACTAGGAAATCTGCTATATCTTCGCCCCGGAAAGAGTTATTATTTTGTGTCTTCAGTGAAAATTAATCTTTGTTACAGGTATTTTTAAATATTAAAAAATTTTGGAGGTTTTTAATCCAGCGATTGAATGTTCACTTAGTTTATTAACAGAATACTCGATGAGCCTCAAAGTATTTGTACATGTGTGTAAGATTTTTAAAAATTATTAATGTAACAAAATAATCGTCATTCCAGCATTTTTTTCTTCTGTACATTTATATTTATAATATCTTGATTTCTTTTTTTATACATGAAACTTTGCGTAATTCCTTAAAATATCCGTTCATCATTTCTTTTATACATGGTTATGATCTTCCTTCCGCCTTGGTGTATGCATATAGCCACTTCGATGGTGACCACTCATAACATTACAGTAACACTGTTATGAGCATATATCACTGAACATTCGCATGGATGTTTTACGTTTTTGTGCAGTAAAGAGATCCGACTTTTGTCAACATGTTGAATGTTGCTTACCTGTTTATTGGAAACTCGCATGACACCGGTGCTAGCCAATCATATCCACGTAAAGTTTCAAATTAATTCCACCTACATCCATGAAAAAAAAAAAAAACGCGGGCGGGATAATTCGGTTAGAGATGGAGTTACAACTTTTAGTATGTCGTCACCCATTTGTGCTCATCAGAAAGACTTTTTGTTTTCAGGTTAATGCTATGCCGAATCATTTGATCCTTTATTATTATTATTGTATTATTATTACTTCAAATGATTAATTTTTGTAATTTCACTCTTTTTCTTTTTCTTTTCTATTTTTTGTTCTTTTATTTAAGAAATTATTCTAGCGGAAAATTTATGACCTTGTTTTTAGACTCATTGGCATTGTTTTGAAACTGAGAAATATGTAAATGACAACTTGATGTGGATTACATTAGGTTTGTTGAAAATAATACGGTTTTGATAGAGGTATTTTTACAATTTTCTAGCATTTATCAATGATTATCTGTAACATTTATGATTTTCAACCTGTGGACATTTTGTCTCGTATGTCACTTAAACCTTACATAATGATAGCAAGTGACCAATTGTATGACGAGATTCAACTTTTAAGTCAAAGAACTTTGTAAAAAGTGGTATTAATGCCACTATTTACTGATTTTTGAAATAATATTCTGTATGCTGCATCTCTACAATGTGCCAAATGTTATATAGCTAACGCACGGCAGTGTAAGCAAAAATCTGTCACTGAGATGATCAATACCTGTATATTATCCAACAAAAAACTAATTTTGTGTGAATGAAACATTTACAAAATTGTTCAAACGCCTATGTCTTATTTAAAATTATTTTATTCCTTATCTCTCTGTAGTTCTCTTCCTCTCAAATGCTAGCTTCGTTAGCGCACATACTTTGCTTGAATAGACGGAAGAGGTATTTGCTGGTGTATTAGAAAAAAAAATTCTTGCAGGCTTTCCAATGCTTAAAAACTGTTTCTGTTAATGTGAGAATCTTTTACGATGACGTTGACCTGAGAGGGTTCATTCTCATTCCAAGAAGACAAATGGTTTCTGCAATGACGCCAGGCATTACATTAATATATATATATATATATATATATATATATATATATATATATATATATATATATATATCATAAGTTCACTCATTTGAAGTAAAAGCACAACAATTTAAACACGATATATGGTTGGTACCATTACATAAATGCCAAAGAGAAATAATATTGGGAAACTCTAGTATGATTCGTACGTTATTACTTCTTACTCTGCGTTTTCGTGCTTGGATAGTTTCGTGACTACAGTGCCATGATTAAAAAAGTAACTGATTCTCGGGATTAAAATGATTCAGGATTAATTGACTCAGAAGAAATTGGCTCAGGAATAATTGACCCAGGATTAAAATGACCCAGGATTAAGATGACTTACAACAGGGGTGCTAAGCTTCATGAAATAGTTTTTCTGTATTGCTCTATTTCTCTCCTCTCTTGCTGCAAAATGTTTTTATTACTTGCTCTTTCCATCACATACCATACACTTTGCAGGAATCATTTGCTGAAATTTGACTTGCCCGTGTTTTACTAGGCAGGGACGCTTTTAAGTCAAGGAGTAAATTTTCTTTCATGGCTACTGTACTTTTTTTTAGCCATGTTGCTTGCTTGCGTCGTACATACAAGAGGCACAAGTAAATACCCTTGCTCACAAGCAAAGTACGAAACTTTTTCAGTGAACGTAAGCTGTAGTTTTGATGGCGGACTGTGTGGATGGACACAAGACCAAATGGATGATTTTGATTGGACGGAAAACAAAGGATCAACCCCATCACTTTATACTGGACCGGAATGTGATAGGATAAACTGTAGTTATGGTAAATGGCAATCCGCATATATTTTCTAAAGAAAACAAAATCAATAAAGATGGCCCAGGTCAGATTAATGAAAAATCCAAAATTGTCCAAAAGTAAAATCATATACAACGAAAAAGATATAAAATAAAACGGACTAAGAAAAATATCCAATAAACCTGCATCCAATGGATACACCAAGTTTGGCACTAACACTGGTAGAGTTATGGGGGTGCACTGTGGGTTTTGGGCAGAAACATGGTTCGGTCCAAAATTAGTTTCTCCATTGATTTAGTGTCATGGGTTCAGCTAAACACTAAACGTGAATCCGTCATTTGTCGTCTTTCACCCGCATAACAAATTTAAAGTGAAACAACTTTTTAATCCCTCACAACCCACTCCACGCAGAGGTTACACACACACACACACACACACACACACACACACTATATTATTTTCTCAGCGCATCCCGTCTGTTTGTAACCCCTCCCCCCATTAAAAAAAGACATCAAGGATATAAAAAATGCATAAAGCTTAGTCAATTCATTAATTGATGTCTGCCTTTAAAATATTTTCCTTTGGAGAAACATTTGACAAAATTACGTTCATAGAAAAATGTTGATTCCACCTGATATAGATAATATGGATTTAAATTTTAAAAAAACTTCCATGTTAAAATTAAGTTTCCTTACAATCCAAATAAAGTACCGAAATTTGAATAAGATACAATATACAATTGAAGAAGGAAACATGTTTTATAGCGAAAATATAGTTGCATCAGGAGTAAACGGGACAAGGTCTTCTATGGCAATCGATGAAGTAAAAACATGATTTTACTCTCTTTAAAAAAGGTGGCTACATTTACACAGAGGCTTCGGGTGTAAAGTTGACAGGTGACACAGCACGGCTTCTATCTCCTATTATAAAGGCAGGTATATATATAGATTGGGTATTGGCGTCGCGTGCAACTCCCTCCGTTGCTTCGAAAGTAATTGTCTTTTATGCAGTCCTTATTGGATAGTTATTACCAGATTAATAGCTTAGAAACGACTTTAAATACTATATAAACGTACCTACGCACATTTTGATTTGATCTGATTGGCTTTTTTTTTTGCTTAAACACAGTAATTGATCAATCGATACGTGAATCAAAACACCTGATTCATTACCTAAAAGCATCAACTTTATCAGGAAGGATGGTAAGAGGCTTTCGAAGAAAGAAACTGTAGGAAAACTGTGTTCGGTTTTTCATATCTGTTTGGTACAAGTGGATAACAATTTCCATCTGCTCATGTGTAACAAATGCAACATAACATTTATTTTGCGTAATTTCCTGGCCTTTAAGCTCTGATACGCACGGCATTAGATGCTTTTTGTACCTTAAGTATATGTTTTGTTGCTGCATTATTTTAGCTTCATCATCGTATTTGGTGTGGGTCTTGCCAGTTTTGTTGTCGTTACCTTTCCCTGCTTTTTTCACAGTGCATTAATCCTAAATAAAATGACGGAAACGACTCTACAGATAAGGATAATTTGATATGAGAATCAAACATATTATAAGATATATCTCATTTCATGTTAATGCCCGTAATTAAACTTTTATTCAAAACAGGGCTTCGGGCCTGGTTATTATAGCTGGGCAGTCTTGTATTCGTATTAGGTGTATTGGATAAAACTGTACAATGTTTTTGTTTGTTTTCTTTATGCTAAAAATATAATTCGCAGTGAACTGTGTAAGAAACCCGTTTTGGCCGCATCAACCTTTATACTTTAAAAAATATAAGGATTATTATATAAGTTGATCATTTCCAAAACTTTGCTAGTACAAATGTCTAAACATAAGATATATTTGCAGTTTGTTTTTCAATTATTTGATTTTCTTTTACAAAATGAACACTCTTAAAGATACAGGTTCAGGCAAAGTTTTGAATTTATTTTTAAATTCGATATAATGCATTCATAGAGTCACCAGATACTGATCTAATCGACATGAATTTGATGGAAATATGGACAAAACTCATGGAATCGTTAACCTTCTAAAAGCATGTTTTACATTCAGTCAGGGTCCAATGTTCATGTTCTATTCATGTACTCAACATGTCCATTTTCATCTCAACAACACGTGTGCCTACCTGGCAAATATGTATCCATCCCTTCGAAGTTTGCTTGTAGAGTCCAGCTCAAATCTTTCCTACCTGGCAAAAATGTATCCATCCCATCAATGTTTGCTTGTCGAGTCTAGCTCCAACCCATTCTTACCTACCTGGCAAAAATGTATCCATCCCATCGATGTTTGCTTGTTGAGTCCAGCTCCAACCCAATCTTACCTACCTGGCAAAGACGTATAAATTTCTTCGATGTTTACTTGTAGACTCGAGATCCAACCCAATCTTACCTACCTGGCAAAAATGTATCAATTTCTTCGATGTTTACTTGTAGACTCGAGCTCCAATCTTACCTACCTGGCAAAAATCTATCCATCCCTTAGATTTTTGTTTGGATAGTCCCAGCAACAATCTTACCTTCCTGGCCAAAGTTTATCCACTCCGTCCTTGTTTGCTTGGATAGCTTTCACAGTTGATTGATAAGAATTTTGGTTTCAAGCATTTACAAGTATTGACTTTAGTAAAATATTTTACAAAGGGTATACAAATCTATGAATAAAATCATGATATAATGATACTGATTGACAAGACTTGTTGGTCTCTATGCACATCAAAAGATTTTGCACACAACCAAAACTAGCACAAAAAAACACGATTTGTAAATGCAAACAACATGAACTCTGATCTGCCTGTGCATTATGTGATAGGAGATCGTAGTCTTTTTTGTTTATTGTACTGCATTATGAGACGGCAGATCGGGATCAATGCAGTTTGCAGTTGGATCTGGCGCTTAATCGAGTATATACGGTATTTTCTCCATGTCCACTATTAGCTTTCTGCAACTGCATCTGCTGACATAAACATACTTGCCTCTCTTGTATACAGTATCCTAGGTGGGGATGTACTCAACACGAATTTTGATCACCTTTGCTACGTCATCAAATTCAAAATTTTGAATATCTCTGCGTTATATAATCAGACAGACAACAAGATAACCATAAAGGATAACCGTAAAGATAAAAATTGCAAGCATTCCTTTCCACATCTCAAGTTAAATAATTATTTCAGGTTTATTCATTAATTGCTCATCATTACTCAGAGCCGTATTGTAAAGTTTAATCTTAATTATCTTGCAGCTTTCAGTAGAATATATAATGTTCCTAAATCTATTTTCCAAAAGAACTATGTGTGTGTGTGTGTGTGTGTGTGTGTGTGTGTGTCAGTGTTTAATCATAGACGAAAGATGTAGTAATATACTAATAGTGGTATTTTCAATAATTTATCGTTCTCGAATTACTCCATCCTTTAAAGAGCTTAAGATGGGAAGGAACTCTAGTTATACTATAATTCTCGAATGTTGAGGTGATTACTAATCATCCTTCCTACCTTCAGTTTAATATAATAAAAATAATGGAAGATCAGCTATTTTAAATGATGAATTTTGTTATCCTTTCTGTATATGTTTATACATTTCGATGTCCAATTACACAATTTATGTTTAGAATATTTTCTGTTTATTATCTGTTTCACAAGATGAAAATGTCGAAATGTTGAATTCCTAATACTAATAATAATAATTGCCCTGTTAACGACTGGATATATATTTCCCGTGTTGATAACTGGAAAGACCGAGATATGCCAGCGCACAATGTGATAGGAGTAATCAATAGAAGAAACAACATAGACCCTGATTATGCTATGGCAGTTCGGGATCTTTGTTGTTTGCAGTTTGACTAAGTTTTATAAGAGAGTAAAAACTTGAGTAATATCATAGCCAGCTCATTCATGATCACGAATAGTAAAACCAATAACAACACTGTCACCAACACTTTACAACGCAGGGCAAGGGAACCATGTGTCTATCGTTCTACTATCACATGTACGGTGAAGATATTGGGACCTTTGCAGTATTCTTTGTTGATAATAACGAGATCTCGCGGCAACTTTGGAATATCTCCGGTAACCAGGGACAGGGTTGGCAGTTCAGACAACTGGAGATTGATTTTTTGGACACCTTTCAGGTTTGTAAATTAGTTTTCAAAATACTAAGTTATATAGTGATTATTGTAAAAGTGCTTATTAGACGAGTCCATCCGCAAATTGTACAGACCCAGATCTGACGGCATATAATGTCCCGTCAGATCTGGGTCTGTGGATTAATAAGAAGAACAAAATACCTATATTTTGATGTGCAGGCGCATTATGCTACGGGAGATAAGGATCTTTGTTGTTTACAGTTTGACTCTACTTATAAGCGAGTATACGGTAATAACACATCGGCGTATTTACATTAATATAATGTACAAATGGGTATTTACAATAAACTATTTTGAACAATTGGCAATCTAATGCTTCAGGCATCAAACTGCTCCCCAGAGGGCGCTTTGGAATCTCACGAAATGTCTTTGCTTGTAAGAATGTCCCTTGTGTTTTACTTAGCGTTTTCAGGATGAGTGCAGAAAAATAAGTTAGCGAACTTTTACAACATTTTAAAGCATGTAAATATCTTATCTTTTTTGTTTTATGCATTATTATAACAAAACTGAATTCTAGACGAAGATGATCTCTAAAAAGTCTGTGCAGTAGTTTAACGAATACCTTAACTCAAATTTGCAGGAGAAAAGGACGATTGTCAAATAAAAAATGATTGTAAGTGTAATGCTGACACCAACATTGTTACGATCTGTTGTGACTTTCCATAAACGCCAGAAAGACGAGAGATTTTTTAAAAAAATTACCAGAAAAATAATTTCCATCTTACTTATCACTATTTAGCAGAGAAAATGAAAAGGTTTTCCACTTCAGCGATGAAAGGACAAATTTTGTTTATATTTAAAAAATGAACGTGTATACGCATTTTTCGCGAAAGGGTCAGTTATTGACATTAAAGTTTCAAGGAACATAGATCTCACTTGTCTTTGTGCAAAAAAGGTTGCATTCATGAAAAGTTAATATATTAAAATAATAGAACAATGATATTTTAAATTAAAATTGTGGATTTTTAGATATAAGTCAGGCTCATAACCGAGATTCTTAAAAGGGCTTTTTGCAGATCTCTTCAGGATTTGAAACTAACATAAGTCCTATAGTCAGAGACTAGTAAAGTTACGAGAGACTACAAACCAAAACTGTACAAAGGTGCTAATCTAGTGAGACTATTAAAATTTTTAAGTGTACAAACAGAATTTAGAAATGTATGGTAAAAAATATTTAAAATGTAACACTCACCAGAAAGATGTTGTGTTGTTACGTCTTTAGGCTCTTGAAGACAGCAAGCTTCGTAAGAATTAACAAATATTTTTTTTTTCAGTAGAAAAACCAGGTAAGAAAAAGAAACAAAACTTACGGTTTCACGAATCAAATTCAAAAATAATCCAAGAATAATCCAGGAATTAAAAAACAGAAATCATAGTAATAAAATGCGATGACATAAGCTGCAGTCAGCGTCGTCTTGATTTGTCAATAGTTCTTTGCTGAATCACAGAAAATAATATTATTTGTACATTTCTATAACTGTCTTTGTCCAATAAATAATTTAGAGCAGAAGTATTTCTATGGAAAAATGATCTTTTGGAATCCAAATAAAATTAAGAAAGCTTAAACATTCAACTCAAACTTGTCAGACAAAAAACATCTGGACATCTCCAAGGTTAATGCAAGAATAATAAATATTTCTTAATACACCAATATTAAAATACATCAATATTAAAATATATCAATATTAAATTAGTGTACTACGCAAAACAGATGCCCAGATGCAAGTCAGTCCACTAGAAACAAACAACAGAAGTTTAAACACTTACTACATGTTATTTGTCACGTATGGCCTTGACTAAAACAAATGATTCTTACTCTGGGAAAGAATAAAAGAAAACATGGTTTACAAGTTGTTTTTTTATATTATAACAGTCAGGTCAAACATAACTGAACTGAATTTGTTAATTAAAATAAACCCATAAAATCCAGTAGACAAAGTAACCTGACAATCGCATGTAATGGAATATCAAAATTTAAAACTTACAAACAATTAAATTACATATACATAACAGTGTGTGTGAAAGATGGTTGGGGTGTTTGCTGCCTTCTGAATCTGCATGAATGGTGATTGCTTCCCTGATTGTAGTTATAGTTTATTAAATTGTATTTATATAGATCTAAACATGATTTGATAGCTATTGTTACGACTGTATATACCACTAAACAAGATTTAGAAATATTATGAAAGCTTAAATATAACTTATTAAAAGTGGTAAAGTGCAAGAGAAGTTAAAATAGATAAAATAAATTTTATGCAATCCTTTATTAAAACATTATATATATGGCTCTGTGTGTGTATTGTTTATTTTATTAATTTAATATATTGGAGGAATGGGTTTATTATTATTATTATTATTATTATTATTATTATTATTATTATTATTATTATTATTATTATTAATAATTATTATTATTATTATTATTATTAATGATCTAAATATTCTGAATGTTCATTATTTTGTATCAACACTATGTACATGTCATGATATTAGTCAGACTATCTCCACTTCCAAGTCATAGCCTTGTTTTGATTAGTAGTCATTGAATACATGAACAGCAACTCTTCCGAATCGCATATTGATAAATGGGTCTATTGGTTATCTCCATAGTGACGTTTGGATAGCACACATTACGCAAACGTATCGCATTAGTCGATTTTACTATCCATGATTACTTCTGTCTAGATAGTGTTTCAAGCAGCAAGAGGACCCGGATTTCGAAGTGATGCCGCAATAGATGACGTAAATTTGATCTCAGGACCATGTGCTCCAAGTTTGTACTGCATTTAGTAAAGCGTTGATTATCTGCACAACATATATATTGGTCTGTGAAAAAAAAATGACATCATATTGTCCAAACAAATGCAGAAACCTTTTTATTATATAATCATTCAACCTAAGGCTTAATAATAAGAGAGAATACTGCAAGAAACAAAGTAAATTTGTGTAAGCTGTGTTAAAAAAATACACAACCGTATATTCATCAACACGCATTGACGATATAATTATCAAAGGTCGCCACGTAGCACCGCATAGCGACCTTTGAACTTCGTCGTGTGCTCGACATTAGTGTTTTTTTTAATAAAAAAATAATTTGGTTCTACTTAAAATGAAAGTTAGTGACATGTTGTGAATGGATACGCACTGAAACATCTTGTTCCAACTGCTCAGGAATGGATGAATTTTTTTTTTATCCAACTCAATTCTATTTTTCTGCTTGTGATGGACTAGATGTATTAGCTGAGTCAATTTGAGTATGATATACATGTAATTTGAGTAGTGGAGGGACACGCCTTAAAACAACTGCATCTCTGTTTTGTTGTATCAGTGATTGTGTGGAATCATCATGTGGGAAAAATATTAATTCCTTTAATCAAAATTATCAAAAATGCAGTGCATTATCACAATCATTTCGTTTTGAGTGCAGTAAAGAGAATGAAATTTCTGTTACAAATTTAGTCGAAACTACCGTACAATTTTGCGGTGTGTGTAAAGTGTTTAAACCCATGACGTAGGTCATGTAATTCGAATTTGCAGAACTAAAAAATTACATTTTTGGAAATTCAAGATACAAAAATAAAAGAATATTTATTGCATTCTTATTACCTCCTAAAGAAAATAAAAGCCTTCTCATTTACATGATCTTTGTTGAAGGGACCCAAGCTAGGCACATGGCCTGTGTGGTTTCTATTGTCAACCTACTAAGGGCCATATAAAGCGAATAATAATGATTATGACTGATTTCTTAATATCTTTAGATTGTTTCATCTCTTAAATCAACACAGATATGTAGAAATCAGTAACCAATGCTGCCAGACGTATTCACATTGACTTATGTAAAATGACTTGTTGAGGCCAATAGTCATTATGTTTTATTGCACTTTTAAACCAGTGCATTAATATTGTATATGTTCAATACAATACAGAACTGCACATACCCCCTGCCTCTCTCTCTCTCTCTCTCTCTCTCTCTCTCTCTCTCTCTCTCTCTCTCTGTGTATGTATGTATGTATGTATGTATGTATGTATGTATGTATGTATGTATGTATGTATGTATGTATGTATGTGTGTATATGTATGTATGTATGTATGTATGTATGTATGTATGTATGTATGTATGTATGTATGTATGTATGTATGTATGTATGTATGTATGTATGTATGTATGTATGTATGTATGTATGTATGTATGTATGTATGTATGTATGTATGTATGTATGCCTGTCTTTGTGTGTGTGTGTGTGTGTGTGTGTGTGTGTGTGTGTGCAGGTATAATTAACATGTTTAACGTTTTCTACCTGTAAATCAGGTCTACATGAATGGATGTGTATATTCACATACATACCGATCAAAAGATAGATTTATTGACTTATCTTCGGACCAACGACCGACCGATAGGTAGATAAATATAGGTACATATTAGTATGTGTTTTTATTTGAAATAGAATGATGCCATGTTTCTGATTCCATGCAGTTCTGGAGTGCGACTTTGAAACTGATTTCTGTAGTTTTATGAATTCGAATGATACTGACGATTTCGACTGGTCACGAAACAAAGGGGCTACACTAACCCATATAACCGGACCTTCGAGGGACCACACTTCTGGCAATGGTAACACAAGAAAACAAATAAATTAATATAGGTCTTTAAATGACTTCTTTATATCATACATTTAATATTGTCACAGTTGGAAAGCCAATTATCGTCAATTGCAAACTCGGTTTTAGTTTGTTCACAATAATTGTGTATTTATTCCGCTCTTCCGACCAACGCGAGATTAACTTCTGGTGGTCAAGGAACTGGGTAATAATAGATAGTAATAATTACTATTATTATGAACTTGATGGCTAAATAGTTTTTATGTGAGTACACAAGTATTGCTGTTAAAATGGAGTTTTATTTGTTACAGTTTTTTATATAATGAAAATTGGTAATTTAGCGTTAGGGCGTTTCTTCCTGCAACATCGCTAGTTTTTCTTGCGAACCTACTGTTGAGCATGATGGGCTCTGGGGCAAGGCAAACCAGGCGGTTGCTTTTGGCCCCGTACCATATGGGCCCCGTGCTCAAATTGCCAAAATTCAGCAGTACTAAAGTAATTGCACCCGTCGTGCTCCGCTGCCAGCGTTGGGGCATTGAGCCTCACAAACTCCACGGCCGTGTCTGAAATTGAGACTGTATTTCTCCATTTTAAAACGTGTTTTACATTCTTTACTGCACTCATCATTTCTTACATAGTGTGTATGCGATTTCGTTCAAGAGAAGTCTAAACTTTATACTTCTACAAAGGCCACGTTCAAACAAAATGCATTTTTATATCTCCAGGTTTTAGAGTGTTCATATCGTGGACACGGGTGAGGTTCCGAATGATGGCTGTTCAAATCTGTCATAAATACTAGTACGCCAGTGTTAAAATCGAAGCATGTACTTAATCTAACTTACTGAGTCCGATATAAAATGAGGACATCGGTCTTACACGTCTCGCCATCTCGCCATATCTGCGATCAATATATCCAACATCATAAATAACACTGATGTCCTTGGGTTCGAGTGGTAGGCAATATTTATATTGCTCAGAACCAGATGCCAATACAAGTCTGAAATGTATTCTCAAACAATGATCTTGTTGAAACTGATATCATTCTTTCCAATGAAATTAGGCATTTTTAATACACTGATATATTCATTTTTCCTAGTCGATCGTCCACGGCATGCACTATTACGCAACAACCATTATAGGTAAACATGTTTCTATGAATAAATATAGGAGCAGGTCAGGAGGTTACAAAGCTCTTAAACTTGATTTTGAGCTCGAGATTTTCTTTCAATCAATTACAAATGACGTAAGTTTTGAAAAGTCGTTTCTGATTGGTTGATAGTGGAAAATTCCGTTTCAAACTAAAAACTCAGAAGTTTTAGGATGACCAGGTATGATAATTTTACAGAAATGAAATGATTTTGTCTTATTGAAATACATCTTTAAATTGCACGTTTTAGGCACACATATACATGTATATATATTAATTTTGTGAAACTTAAGTTTGACAAATCTATCCTTCTCTACTTGCTTCTTATTATGAAGAGAAAGAATTATAGTGACAGTACAATTTTTTTTATGAATAACTGCCCCTGTGTGTCGCATTTTTAGTTACTTTTCTTTCTTGTGGCCTGTCAAGCCTATCACTTGATTCAACTACTTTGAAGTAAAGAGGCATGTTGAATTTTAATTTTTAAAAATCGCATTAGTTACACTCATAACCTGCATTCTGTCAAACGCTCGTATTTCAAAATCTGATACCATTTTATGAATATAATATACGTTTATTGACACAGGTTTTTACGCTTACATCGAGACATCAATTCCAAGGCACTTTGGTGAATCAGCAGATCTAGTCACTCCGGTCATGAATGGTGGTACCAGCGGATATTGTGTAGCGTTTTGGTATCATATGTTTGGGCCCAACGTGGACACACTCAACGTCAAACTCAGAGATGAAACTGGAAATGACACTGTAGTCTGGAGTGCTCACGGAGAGCATGGAAGTGAATGGATATTTCAAGAACTAGTGATTCTTGGAAAAGTCGGACTAACCCAGGTACTAATATTGGACATTACTAAAACAATATTCGTTATCTGCAACATGTGTATTTTTGAATTAGCTTGGCTAAGGCAAATCAGTTTCTTCTATCGAATGTACCTGAATACAAACGCCATAAATGATATAATAAATCAATAACTGTATTACATATATGTCACAATGTCAGTTTATTCCAATTTGCTATGCTTCACCAAAGAACTGAAGAGGAGGGGTATAACCAGAACAACAGTGGCATTCCGTTATTTTGAATGGCAGATAATCAAGGTTTGCTCAGAACTGTTATAAAGACTATTTAATTACTGGTATAACTGGTAACCTTTAACAATTTTTTTTCTTGGTCTTTGATTTTACATGTGAACTATAAACATACTATAAACAAGGACACGAATTACTTTAAATGTTAATGCGAAGGCCATTTCTGATTGGGCTGTCAATGACGAAATAGTACATATAATATCTTGAAATTTAAAAAAAAACACTTGTATTTTACCAAGTTTAGTTCTTGAAAGTAAACCGTTTGAAATGATTAATGCACCATGTGTCAATGGCGCATTAGGAAGGGAGGAGGTATTGAAGGAGTCCCCATATATATATATATATATATATATATATATATATATATATATATATATATATATATATATATATATATATATATATATATATAGAGAGAGAGAGAGAGAGAGAGAGAGAGAGAGAGAGAGAGAGAGAGAGAGAGAAGAGAGGTTACAAAATTATATTTGAATGTCAAAATCTAATAGCAATATTGTATATCAATAAAGTGTGGGTTTTACCCCTTTTCTCATTAATCCTGCATTGATATAGAATGGAATTTTTTCAAAACATTTTAATATATGGATTAATAGTTTCAGACACACGGGATTCATTTCTTTTATCATCTAACAAAATTTTTACCGAAAACTTGCATAAATCGAAACTAAACCATTCTGGAAATTATGTCGAATTACTAATGAATAATATGATATATTTCTGACATTTTTAGGTTACGACGTCAAAGACAAAAATATATAAGCTGAAATGCAATTTTATGTTTTCAGATTGTGTTTGAAGCCATGGTTGGAGCATCGTATGGCGGGGATATTGCCCTAGATGACATACGAATTGTGTTGGGTCAATGTTGATCTCAATTTCTCATTTGATATTTTATATGAATTTTGTCGTTGCATATCTAATTCATATTTCATTTCTATATTACTTTAAGATCAGCGATATGGAATAAAGTATAGACAGCCTTCGCTTGCACACGTACGTGTTTAGCAACATTCTTTGTTTGTAAAGTTGTATTCCAGTCATATTACACTATTTAATAACACGTGTTTCAGTTAACTCCACGTGGGTAATGGTACGTAAACCATTATCCATATTTTAAAGCTGTATGATTAGTATTTATAACACACGAATCTCATAATTCAAAACATATAAATCTCTTCACTCAAATGATTCAAGCATAACATATATATAACATGTGTCTTATCGGAAAAGGTACCAACTAAGACAGGTTTTGCTATTATGTTGGAAAAACAAACACCACGAAAGTAAGACATTACTCAAAGCATGGTAATTTGATGTGTTAAGCAATAAAGGGCAATTACAGTCTTACAGAATATAAATATACAAAGAAATGTCTAAAAATAGTTAAAACTGTTCACTATTCCACCAATAATAATAATAATAATAATAATAATAATAATAATAATAATAATAACAATAATAATAATAATAATAATAATAATAATAATAATAACAACAACAACAACAAGAGCAATTGCAGTGGCTCGCCAGTGCCTATCCCCACGCTTTTTATTGCATATTCTAATCCCTTCTCCATGTCTCCCCTCCCCACCACCGTACCCCAAACCCCCAAAGTATGCAGTGACGTAGGATCATAACATAAAATCTGTTCCATATATGATGCGTTGTTCTGCAATGACAACATATACAAATTTGGTCAGAAAATATCTGAAAAAAAGTTGTAATTGAAAGCTTTATGCGTCCGACCTTTTACTCCATCAGAAGAAAACCAAGGGTAGGAAGCAAGGATGCACATGCACATCCCAAGTGTAGCGTAATTACAAAGTTTCATGAATCACCTCCTTTCCCATCTCCTCTTCCCACCCCCATTCAGTGAAGGCGATATGTACTAACAAACTAACAAACGTATAAACTGTAGGACAGACTTAGAGTACCACAACATCTTCCCGTAAAGCATAGATACTAATGTTACTGCTATTATTACTACTACTAATAAAAATAACAATCGCGACAATATCCATGTTCCTTATAAATGTAACTTTCATAATGAAGATCAATAATAGTCTTCAGACAAATAAATGGAAATTTGAGAAATGTAAAAAGAATTATTAAACGTGCAGATTGTTAATTCAATATACATGTATAGTCATTAGACACTAATTTTAATTATCATTTCCACATTTCAGAGCATTTCTATATTTGAATCTAAAACCTTGCAGATATATTCAATTAACTATATATATATATATATATATATATATATATATATATATATATATATATATATATTAAAGTTACACGAGACAAAAGTAAACAAAATAATGTAAGAATTTTGACTTAAACATGTTACAAAAGTATCCCACATTTGATGGGAAAATAACCCTCACAATTCATTCTCCACTCTAGCATACTATAACAGAAAAACAGTTCCAGAAACATCGCTTTGTTAATGAAAGTATTTCTTCAAAACTTTGTGAAGTTCAATGTTTCGCTCAAAAACAGGAGAGTATATGCTTAATATTCTCTTCTATCTCCTTTAACTTGATAACCCAGTATTTTGTTCCGGTTTATTTTCGTCTGTATCGTCCTTTCCAGTTTCATACAGCTTTATATTATTTCTTCGTATGGTAGATAATGGTCCCCTCCCGTATAGAGATCTGGAATGCTGATCACTTCCATATTCCGAGTTTGAGCGTGGCTTGCGCAAAATGACGGAATTGAACATATCCTTGAGTCCAGACCGGAAGTTTTCATTTAGCCCTCCATATATTATAGGATTGATGGCACTATTTGCGTACAAGAGAAGAACTGCAGCGAAGTCCAGTGGTTCAAACCAGTTGGGTAGCTGGGGGAAAAAAGAAGTTGGTTGACAGTTAAGGAAATATACGTCACGGACTGTAAGTTGGCACCAGTATAACTTCATGTAATCCATTTAAAACTGAAGAACACAACATAAAAGTGAATATGAAGAGTTAAGATATAGAATTTTGTTTTCGAGATGAATAATTAAAAAAAGTCAACGTCAGTTACGCGTCATAGCTAATGTTATTTCATCAGTGTTGTTTGATATTCTTCAGGTTTTTTAGGTTTCTTACTATATAACTTTTCCCACATTCCGCAAAGTTTGAGATTAACACTGTTGTCTTAGATCTTCATACAGAGCATTTTATCACCAGACCAAGAACGTATCCATTTTATTAATTCTCCAGTGTCACTAAGCTGATATAAACAACCCACAACAATTGGTTTTTCCTAAATGTTCGGTAACATTATAGCACAACTTAACATATACAATTATCACTTTCTATCTTCAACTGTTTCTATTTCAGAGTTTGATTACTCATCCACCCACCTAACCACCCCACCCCTCTTTTTTATTTTGTTGCGTTCCTATTTAATGTGGATAATTTATGCCAGTCGCAGTATTTCGGACGTTTCCATCAACCAATGCGAGCAATATGCCCTCTCTACACTGGTATTGATTTCTTTGATAAATAGTAAAGATCGAAATCAGTCCAATTCAGTTTCTCAAACTGTGATCTGCAACCTCCATTGAGGTGATGCGTATAAAGGTTTACAAAATTTAGCTACAGTACAATCAATTTTAAAAAAGATCATTACGTGGTCCCCCGAGACCTTCAGCAATCATTAAGCGGTCCGACGAAACCCTCAGCAATGTTCAAGTTGTCCAACACAAAAAAGTGTTGTCAAATTGATCGTAGATCTTCAACTTTCCTTTCGAACAATTAGTTGGGTTCTTTATTTCACGACATGTCTCTGTTAATGAAAGTTTTAAACACACGTACAATGTAAATTATGTATGTTGACATACGCGTAATCACAAGAGGTCGTAATATGAAATAGACAAAGCCTAGGATGTGTTGTAATTTGATTTGGATTTTTAACGTACATTTATCAATGTTTCAGTCATGTCGCTACAATATCTGCAATGTGGAAGTTTATAATGATGTCTAGCACTGGGGCATCATGCCGCAGACATGTAGCATGGTGTCCCACCCAGTCACATTATCCTGACACCAGGCCGACCTTTCATAACGCTAACCTCTTAATGCTAAACACCAAGCGATGCAGCTGTTAGTACCATTTTTATAAGTCTTTGGTCAAACCTTACGAACCAACATACTTCATCTGTGTATTTTCTATAACAGACTGCATCTACCGATAGAACGTGTTTCAAAATTTGAAGCGGAGGAATACACGAGAACAATAATAATACTGCATTCTTCATCAGGTGCGAAGGAATTGTTTCTGCGTTAATAGGGAAAAATTAATTTATTTGATGAATTTTGAACAAATATATTAAGAAATGAATTTACGTAAGAAATAATTGAGTTTTGTCTCGTCTTGATAAGTTTTTCCCTGAAATTTTGTTTGCTGCTAAAATGCTCGACGGAATAAAAAATCGAAATTCCACTCTTGAATTTCGCATTTTGCACTGGGTTTAAAACGCAAAATAGGTATCTTCCTGATTATCTCACTGGTAATCATGGTTATGAAAAGAGAAATGCGTGTTTCTTTTGTGGGATTATAAAATCCTACACATTTTTTTTATACATTTGAATAACATGGTTAATTTAGGTTTTAGTGTACACAGCTAGGTCTAACTTCTGATGTGCATCTCATAGAAATTTGCGCAGATACCTACAACATACCAAAAAGGATCAATAAGCACAAGTTTACAGGCAACAGTTGCAAAGAAGTTCTTTCTGCATTTGTAACATGCCGTTATATTACCTGAAACAGACAGTTTTAAAAATGCAAAAATCAACATTGTTTTGTACCAACCGTTATAAAGCTGTATATAATGATATAACATACCTTTTCTGTCTGATCGTGTCTGTAAAGGTTGTAGAGCTTTGTGATTTGAAATGGCAACGCGCATACTATGAATATAACCAATACGGAAAAAAGCATCTTGATGACCTAGAGAAGCAAAAGAAAACAAAAAAGAAAATGTCATCTAATTTCTGAATAGTAGCTAAGTTAAAAACAACTGTTCTTTGTTCCGTACATTCCTTTCTCTTATCTCTGAAAAAAGAAATTATTTTTTTACAGACAAAAAAAGGAGAGACGTGGAAAAGTACTTGGTAAATATATTAAAATCTGAGAAAAAGTTTACTTTGAAAAATATTTAATAACTGAAATTCATATTTTGCTAGATTTAAGAAGTCGTGAAGCTTAAAGAGAAATTGCATACTACCTGAAAGGCCGTTTATGTATAGTTTTCAAGCTTCGAAAATCCGTAAAATATGAAGTTCATGTATTATAATTGCAAATAGTTATCAAAATAATAACGGATATCAAGAGATAAATACAATAATCATATTGTAAGCATTGTTTACAAACATTGTCAATGCACACAAGAAGTGTGCGTGAATACATTAGAAGTTCCTTTTTGGTGTTATGACCAAAACCCTTCTAATTTTCAGCGTCACTTGATGCAATGTTGACTAATCTAACAAAACAAAATATTTCATGCAGATGTCTTAAGAAACTAATGATACATTTGATTTCAAAGTTTCGAATAATATCTCAGCACATTTCGCGAGTGTTTCAGAATTCAAGGCCAGAGCTGTTAAATAATGGAAAATGGTAAAATAACATTTGAGGCTAGAAAATGAACAAAGTTTAAAGTGTATATTAGGCACTAATGACACAATATGGCACGGCACATCACAGTTCAGAATAAAAACCGCCAGATTTTGCCGTTGGATTTGCAGAAAATCACTTTAAAATAACCATTCCTAGTAAATTAAAACGAAAAGATGTTTAGAACGTACGTTGTCATTTTCTCTTCAAAACCGATCTTCGTATGAAATGTCAAAAAAGTTTTGAATGTAAGTAAACCCCTGACTAACAACTTAGTAAACCCAAGATTTACCTAGCAACAGTAAACTAATCTTTCACTTGCTATTTTTTTGTATCTGAAATAATTCATGAATGTATTCAAAGACAAAAAAGAGAACCTGCTTGTGTTGAACGAGATCGCTAGATTATCTAATTCATGGCACCCAAAATTTCAAAATTGTTGCTTTAGATTTCGACGTTTTGACACTGAACTAATTAAATAATTTAGTAACAAGTAATTTTTCTTACAACATATAGCATGCATCAGGGACTAAAATCATTGTAATTTCTCAAATTGGTTTGAACGATGTCTTGATTTATATTTCAGCAGAACTTCATTATTCCTCAACTACCGTTTCAAACACGCTACAAGGCTCATGCGTATTCAATTTTAAAACTATTTTTATCCCTCCTGAAATCTTTGCCTCTGACAAAAATTTAATACGAGCAAGAGATTACAGAATCTGAGTATAAGAGTAAATATGAATCTTTTTGGCAACACCGTGGCCAGAGCTTGGTTCCGTGCGCGTTTTCTTTCAATTAATAAAATTTGTAGGACTCTAAAAGTTTTAAATTTTAACGACATGGTCAGTAGTCTGCTTGCGACCTGATTTAGAATTTTGTAAGCAGAAGTGATCCCAAAGATATGTATTGTTGTCGTCTGTAAATGGGTATTAAGAAATAAATGCAGCATAATCTAATTCTGATGTTTAACCAAGTGACATGTCACGCCATGCAATCCTATTTTTGATTGTTGACTTCAGCAACTTTCCAAGGATGAACATTGTCTAGGACGAGACTGTAAATACCATCGTTATAGAAAAGAACATTTGTATGATCAAGAGAAACAAAATTAAGTTCTAAATGATCTCAAAGGTAGAGGATTTAATTTCGTATGCGAAAAGTTGTTTTGTCCTCTTTTGAACATAAGCGTGCAAAATTACCAAGACAGCGAAATTTTAGCTTTTGTTTTGTGGTGGAAAGGGGGGGGGGGGGGGTAGAGCGGACGTCAGATTTGGTTTGATACAAGAAAAGTGCAAAAGACCGTTTGTTACTAAGGAATACACAAGATTTCAAGTTTCCTATTGTGTAGCAATATATGGGACAAATTATTGTATATGTAGTTTAGTTTTTTCGACAAATTACCTTGCGTTTCGATCGTTGTTGGATGGCCGATTTTGACATTGTGCTGTTACTGGGCACCACTTTGTGTCCCCGCAGTTTAATCAGAATTATTGTGTACGTCATCGTCATCACTATCATTGGTATCCAGTTCAAGACAACACATACAAAAGTCCAGTAGGCTCTCTTGGACATCACGCCCATGTCACACGTTGTTTCAGACGCTCGCACCATGGGCCAAACCTCGGTGCAGTACTTCTCGTGGTAGTCCTTCCAGACTCGTTCGTCATACGTGAAGAAGAAAAGGACGGGCATCCCTATGGCAGTAGCGCACAGCCAGACGAGAATTAAAACTACACTGACTTTGCGCTGAGTCACTCGAGACTTCAAGGGAAACATGATGGCAAAGAAGCGATCCCCAGCTATCACAATCAGGGTGAAGACATTTGACAACAGAATTATGACTGAAAGAAAAACGTTAGGAGTGAAAATTCGTTTCAGTTAAAAAATATTTTACTTTACTTGTATTAGTTAGTGTCCGTTAATATACCATTCAAAAAGTTGCACCGAATTGTCCGAGTCATATGCTTATATGTTAACGTTCTATCTATATATTTGCTTATAAATACTTGCAGTCGTATTTTTTCAGTGGAGAAGTCACAGGATAGCACAAACAAGATTAAAAAATATTCTTGATTTACGTAAGATTGCATCCTATGTTTTCATACATGGTACTTTCCTTATTCGGTTTTTTTAATCACACATGTAAGTATAAGTACAAAGGTCTGATTCATAAGATAGCTTCAATTATATGTTTGCAAGTATTTCAGAATGCATGATTGATAGCTGTTTGTTTATATTTTAACGTAAAGCCATATCAATCATTTACATAAGTCTGAGAGGAACATGTCGGTGACAAAAATGTGCTTAATATAACAATGCAAGAAATGAACAAAAAAAAAACCCGTCAAAGAATATTTATTATTTATCATATCACACTTATATTAAAGTTAGCTTATGTGAAATTGTACAAAGTACAAAAAATTACAACGTATCTTAATCACTCTTTCTGAAATAAAGGTTTACTGAATGAATAAGCAGCAATGATCAGAAATTCACTTGTGCAGAGATTTAGGTTTATAATATACTGAAAGTTTGCATCAAATAAGAACGACTATGACAGTTAATTTATTTTCGACCTTGCAAATAAACGTACCACCCAGAGTAAAACTGAAGCAATACCAACGCGGAATTTAACTGGCATAATCACCACAAAGATGTTTTAAGTGAGAAATGTTATATTGTTTTATAAAAATTTAATTATATTAATTTTTCCTAGCTTGTAAATTCTGTAAATTAATGCATACGCTCATACGTTTCACCTCCTGAATATTTATATATTATATTATTTTTTCATTTAATTTCTATTGTGTTTATCATGTCCTCACGTTATTTCTATTTCTGTATAATTTTCATGTCCTCACTTCATTTCTATTACTTTATATTTTTCATGTCATTTCATTTTTATTTCTGTATATTTTCCATGTCGTCATTTTATTTCTATTACTGTATATATTTAATGTCGACATTTCATTTATATTACTATATATTTTTCGTGTCCTCACTTCATTTATATTACTGTGCATTTTTTATGTCCTCGTTTCATTTCTATTACCGTATATTTTTCATGTCCTCACGTCATTTCTATTACTATATATATTTCATGTCGTCATTTCATTTATATAGAGGATATTTGCTTGAAACGAGTGAATAACGGATATATTTAATCGAGTGGATGAAAATACTAGATTTTTTTATCCAAGAGATGAAATGTATCCGTTATTCACTCGTTTCAAGCAAATATTCTTTTTATTTTATGCTCACATACGTTGGCTACCTCAAGTTTGTGACACAGTGAAAGAGCAGATTTCTTACGGTAATGTCAGCTGTTTACCATACATGTTCTGTTGTTCTATATGTACCTGCGCACAAAATTAGTTCCACATCAGATTGGTAAAAAATAACTTTTATTTCCAGAATAATAAACTACAAGTTTCAAGGATAACAGACAGTGATTATTAATAAGAAAAAACCCACAAGTAATTCATCAATTACACAGATATGGCATGTACACAAGGAAAACGTAGTTCACCAACAGAAAATAAAAGGGAGGTAAGTATGTTCTGACCCAAAAATGTAGTTCCTGTAGTGAAAAAATATTATTTTTTTCAGTTATTTTTTCACTGCAGTGAAATATCAATATTATTTTAACTAGAAAATCAAGTAATTCACTGCTGAACATAAAATAAATTACTGTATATGTATCATGTCCTCACTTCATTTTTATTACTGTATATTTTCATGTCGTGATTTCAATTATATTACTGTATATGTTTCAGGTCGTGATTTCATTTATATTAACGTATATTTTTCATGTCATTTCATTTATATTACTGTATAATTTTCATGTCGTCATTTTATTTCTATTACTGTATATGTTTCGTGTCGTTATTTCATTTATATTATATATTTATCACGCCGTCATTTCATTTATATTACTGTATCTTTTTCATGTCGTCATTTCATTTCTATTATATTTAACATGTCCTCACTTCATTTCTAATACTGTACATATTTCATGTCGTCATTTCATTTCTATTACTGTATATTTATCATGTCCTCACTTCATTTCTATTACTGTATATTTTCATGTCATTTCATTTATATTACTGTATATTTTTATGTCGTCACTTCATTTATATTACTGTTTTTTCATATCGTCATTTCATTTCTATGATATTTAAGCTGTCCTCACATCATGTTGTCATTTCATTTCTATTGTAGTTATATTTTACTTAAATAAATTTCTTGCTACTTACACACCTTAAGGTTGATAAGCAAAAGTCTCATAGCTAGGCGATTACAAACATACGTCACAACTAAAACAGGCTGATATCACGTAAGTCATATTCTGGTTATGCATACAAAGAAAGATTTCGGGTATTATCGAACTCAGCATAGTTAAAAGTATCCGTTAATCATTGCTTTCGAAAGGCGAAATATATAATTTACTAGGTTCTTATCCTTAGTTTCAACTTAAATTCCTAACTTTAAAACTGCCTAATATTTATAAATAAAAGTTAAGTAAACTTCGGGAATTAGTGATTTAAGACGGTTCAATCATGCATTCATCGTGTACAACAAAACTGGGGCGTTTTTCATTATTCTTTTTTAAGTGTATTCATCACAGAATTTATACAAGCCACAAAAAGCTAGTAAATCCCACCTTTGATGGGATTCGAGATCTGTAAGAAAATTAATGAAGTACGTGTTAAACGTAGTTATAGTGCATAACTGCATATAATTGTTCTGCTGTACACCGGAATATGCTTTATTACTTTGCAATCCTTGAGATAATGTTGGGCTGTAAAACACTTTACATTTTAGTTTAGATTCACAGACAGGCGTGTAGACAGACAGATGGATACTAAAACTAGTCTTGTCTTGTTCTTTGTAAAGACTGTAAATGAACAATCAACATGAAAATAACAAAATATCAAATTAGTTTATCCAACAGCAACCATCAACAAATGAATAAGCTCCTGAATTTGGAGACATTGTTTATTGCCAGTGGATACAACGTCGAAAGCTTTTACATACTGTAAGAAAGACAGACAATGCAAATTGCATGTTTTTCATATTTAGATGTATTGCTTTTGAACGCGTTTAGAACTACTTATACAGACAGAAAATAAATGATCACTGATTAGAAATAATATTTGTCTGAAGCGAAATTTTCAAATTGAAAATTATTCAAATTTGCGTATCTGTTATTATTGGTCGGCATTTACATTTACATGAATAGGAATGCAGATAACGTGCATTGGAATAGGTCTTTTGGAGCCTAAATACACCATCTACATACAAACAAATTCAGAATAACGATTTCCACTAAATTAGAACAAAATTTAGGAAATTGTAAAATGTTATTTCTGAGTATTCAAGACAAGTTCTCCGTTTCATAAAGTTGTTCTCAAGAGCAAATGTTTGAAAAAGGAAATCAGGAAGTCTTTTAGTACACATAAGACGTTTGGAGAAGTAATGTTTGAGCAAATTCCGCTGAGTAAATACATACATTTAAATATGAAATTAGGTGGTTACGCATCTACAATTCCGCTCCACTACTGAAACTGTGGCTCACCAGCATTAAAAGAATGAGATGAGCAAGTGTGTGTGTGTGTGTGTGTGTGTGTGTGTGTGTGTGTGTGTGTGTATGCGTGCGTGCGAGTGATTATATCAAAATAAGTAATAGCAAGAACTAAAGAAAAACTTATGCTAACTAGATAATAAATCTTACTTTGTATGAAAGGATTGACTTTACAGAGAAAGGCACCGAGGACCCATCCATCCGTTAGGCTGTCCACCAAATGCATCCATATAGGAAAGCATGCCACCAGTAGATCCGATACAGCCAGATTCACTATGTAGTAATTAGTAGTAGTCCTCAACTTCTTGCAATACAAGACTAGAACAATTACAAGAATATTGCCAAGCAAGGCAAAAAGCTCTAGTAGGACTACCACGGTAATTTTGACAGCAATTTCCCATGTGGGCAGTTCTTTTAGAGTTCCTCGGTAATCTATCTTACTAAAATCGAAGTACTTTGCTTCGACATGGCACGCAGTTGTGCCCATCTGTGTTGTTGGCGATTTCTCAAGTCACGTTACACTATTTAATAACTTTCTTTGTTTTTACTTCTTCTTTGGAAACTCAGTTTTTAGCATTTCACCTTGTACTTCAATTTGCCGTCGCTTTTTGACATCAGTCGCGTTTTATAAAGTTAATAATGCGCCATATCTTTATCAATATTATTCATTAAATTGTGCTTTAATTCTGTATGTGTCCGTATTCCTGTTAAATACTAGCTTTAAATGGATAAACTAAAACTGAAAATAAACTCGTAGCTTTATCTAGATTTTTAGCTTAGACATTGTGAAGTTTGACAGATTTCTTTAATGTCTATATATTACATATGCATATATATATTTTTTTCCATATAAAATATTTCATAAAATTTTCATACAATCACTTGTGTAGAAATAGGCTTTTCCTATGGGCCGAAACATTGTACTTAAAGACGTTCAATCGAAAATTCATACACTTTTCCTTGAAATACACTATCCATCTAGAAAAAAACTGAATGAAAATGTTCACTTCATATTAATCTCTTTTCGATAAATTATTCATCTGCCAGTACTGTTTCTCAGTACTAAACTGACTGTTCCTTTAAAGAAGTCAACACATAAAAGAGGCTTAAATTATCCATTTCCTTGAGAAATTGAACACCATAGCGAGAGTGCAGTATGAATCGTATTTGTCCACACTTCAAACTGCCACAAGTACATTATACCTTCTCTCGCAAAGCATCAACTCCTTTTCAAACATCATTATGGCAGAAAGAATCGTTCAGAGTTTTTCTCAAAACAAAAGTTTGCCAGCTGACAAAAGCGTCGCCAAAAACTATTTCTGTCGATAAGCTTCGTCGTCGTGTGCTCGAGAAGGAAGATTTATGGGATTGCAGTCATGGTCAAGTCGCCATGTTCTAGAGAGCATAAATCTCAGTGGAACTGGTCACAAATTCAGTTATATCACCTTCAAACTAGCGGGTGACAGTACAGAATAGAATATATGTTGGGTGCAAAAACGTCCTGACATAAGACTAAATGTCATAGTGTAAAACACTTAATATCGTAACATAAATCTCCAACTGGTCCAGCTCGATACAATATCGGTTGGCCAATTGGCTGCTAAAATAGTTAATGACACACGGTATCAAGCAATAATTAAAATCTTTAAATTGCTGTGAATTATATTCTATAGAACATTTATTATGATATATAAATCAAGGCCAGTACCCAAACGCTTGACGTACACAATGGTGCAGTATATCTTAGGAAGGGCCGAAAGTAAATAATACCTGTCAATAAGCTCTGTGTCGAAATGAGCCAAACACTTATATCACAATCAGCAGTCACTTGTAAATAATGGTGTATTTAGGCCTCAAAAGACCTATTCCAATGCACGTGCTCTGCATTCATATTCACGTATGAAGTAATGGTCATAATATATAAGAATGTGATCTTACTGCATATTATTTTACAAAGATGCCGACTAATTAAGACTTTCAAATGTACGGTAATAAATGAATGCTGAGCATTACGAATTAGTATTTTCTCCGTATTTTGTAATGGTCCTATTTTGTAACGTTACCATATTCCTTGTAAAATCAGTTCTGGAACGGGAACCGCTGTATCTCTGTCGGTGGAGCATCAGGCTCAAATATAATGATTGCAGTTCGGTATCAGCCCAGGCCAGTGTGGGTCGGCTGTCTTGTTGCTTTTGGAAAAGACACTTAGCTCACATTTCCTATTCATTATATGGCGAATGGGGTATTAAAAGTCCTTCTGAACCAATAAAGGTTGATTATTAGACTTTAATTTTGCCTGGACTCGGGTACCGAAAATAAAATATTGGTTCCAGTGTTCGTTAGATCCTTAAACGTTCCGTTTTCATGGCCTCTATTACATCATTACCTCCAGTAGAGAACTGTTACCAACATCTATGTAAAGGTGATTCGTTACGACTGAAGTATATTATTTAAAGAACTGTACTGTAAAGTTGTGCAATAAAAGTTCGGTAATTAAATCGACTGAGCTAAATAACTACTCACATTTACTTTATAATGACTAAAAGAGACTTCAAACGTTGTAAAGAATTAAGGAAATACAGTTACAATAATCTTGAAAACTTCCAAGATATGTTGGAGGGTTTTAACATATGGAAGAGGATTTATCATTATTTTCTTCTTGTAACCTTACAGTAAAAACATTGTATGATTGTTAAAACTATAGTGTAAAATACACAAAAAACCAATGCCTCTTTGTAAAGAAACAATAGTATTTGTATCGTTTAAAAAATACAGCGAAGAGGTGATTTTGAAAGTATTTGTAATATCTGCTCTGTAAGAAATTTTAAAATAAAAAATAAGTTTTATTTTAAATGTGATCACAACTCTTCAGTATCATGAAATACTGTTTGTGTTTCTGCACATGGTTGGCAATAAAAGTCTATTTCTTAAAAAAAATTCCACAAATTTTGAAGGTTATGTTTTTTTCTCGTTTAAATTGATGCGTAGCTTGCGTAAGTAAATTGCCGGGCTTTTATTATTGTGCACATAAAAAAATAAAAAGGGTCATAACATTTTGAATGTTTCAGATACAAAGCATCATATACGATATTGACAGAGTTAAGTCTTTTCTGGAAACCTTTACGGCCATCAAATTTCAGAAGAGGCGGTTTATGTGAATACCACAGCTGGGTAGTTATCTTGAAAACAGAATCAACACTTGCCGTGCTCTGATTTAGAACCTTCATATCATCATGTTTATTTTGCAAAGCATTGTCGTGACTAAGCAAATGTTTGAACACATTCTTCAGGCTACCTGACTAAAGCACTAACTTTCACTCCGAAGTTGATCGATATATATGAAATATTATATTTCATTCATTTGCCATGTCTGGATTAATCCATACTGAACTACATTTTTCATTGGTCTATTCCCGACAAAATATGTCGGTGAATTACTATAGTCTTCGATTTTTAAGTTGAAGCGACTATAATATTTCACTCAGTCTATAATTATATGTAAAAACTGAAGGATTAATCTTGTGAATTTTTGGAGACGAGCTAGAAATAACCATTCTTCAAAATGAAGAAGTTGTCATCGCTTTTTGATTTTCAGTTACGAAACTGGTTCTGTTAAAGTTTTGAAATACGGCTTTAGGAAATTAAACATTAACTCTATATTGTTTATGTCTGAATCAGCTTACAATGTTTTGTGAAAATACTATGAAAACCAATATTCCAGGTAATATAATAAAGTATTTCTTTTCGATTCAAGCCATTTATTATTGAAAAGTTTGAATATCTCTTTGAAACAAAATCTCATTTAGAATAGACTCTAGCTTTAAAATGTTTCTGGTTGTGTTTTATTCATCAAATTCTGAACCGCTCCTGTGGCTGTGGTTAGAGCGTCCGCCACGGAAGTGGGAGGTCGTAGTTTCGATCTCTGGCGTAGTCGTACCAATGACTTACAAAAATAGTACTAACAGCTGCCTCGCTTGGCGCTCAGCATTATGAGGTTTGTGTTAGGACCGGTCGGCCTGGTGTTAGGATAATGTTACTGGTGGGACATCATGTTATATGTCTGCAGCATGACGACCCAGTGCTAGACATCACTATAAACTGCCTCACTGCAGACATCGTAGCGATATGACTGAAAAATTGGTAAAACTACGTTAAAAATCATAATCACGTCACATATCAATTTTTTTATTATTTGAAACAAAATATGGCGTTCAAGGAGAAAATAAAGGTCAGAAGAAGGGACCAGCAATATAAAAACATTGTTATTACAGTTTTCTTCATATTCCATCCGAGTAGAAACTTCAGTTTTAATTTTAGAACGAGCTTGAATTTGTCTAGTTTTGCAGTAGATTATTTTGTTTTAAAAAGAGCTAAATTTCTCATTAAAAATTAGATTTTTTTCTCCATCAGACCACTAAAAACCGACGTTTTGTTGGTAACAGGCAATATAGAGATGTAGCATAAGTAGTTATTCAGTAATTTGTTAATTTTGCACTCGTTAAGAGTTGGTAATGCAATAAATTATTCAACAATTAATATTGCTGAAATAGTGGCAATTACGATAAGTTATTAAATAATTATTATTCTTGAGGTCATTGAAGAGTTGGTAATGCGATAGTTATTCAATAATCATTACTGATACAGTCATTGAAGAGCTGGTAATGCTGGTAATTTATTCAATAATTAGTATTGATGAAAGAAAGGTAATTACGATAAGTTATTCGATAAGTATTATTGTTGAAGTCATTGAAAAGTTGGTAATACGATAAAGTTATTAAAAATCATTAATGCTACGATAATGTTGCAGTCATTTCACTTTCATAGATTTATGGGAACTTTCTAGACCTTGTATATTATATTGCTCGAACGTTACGATCAATCGAATGTTCTCAGAACAAGCATTACAATGAGAGGGGTTATACTGAGCGAAATTGGTACAAAACGACCATTATAATGAGAAGGGGTTAAATGAGTTGAATTGGTAACATTATTGTAACGGGGGTGCTCGGTATCAAGCGCTATTGGTACAATATTGCACAAGCCGCTGGTCAGAGGTATTGCGCAACTTGAAAAAACAACACTCGAAACCGCCTCCCGCTAATACTCGTTATCTAAAGGATGACCTCTACGGTGTAATTTGTCCGGTCATAGAATGGATATGGTAACCTGAGTCGGTATCTTGAACAAATACAACACACGAGCCCCCGTAAAGATAAATAAAGAATTTAATCGAAATACAATCAAGAGAAGAATGACACAGTAAATTACAATTTTCTTTCCTTCTGAAATACTCTTAGTTCAGAAGCACTTTAAAGCCGAAGCTTTAAAATAATGGATACATTAATTAAAATTCAAACACTAATAAAATAGATGAATTTAGCCGTTAATAGCTGATAGCAAATTTCATCACGAAATCGAGTGTTCATTAACACTGGACCGCTGGGTAAATTCACAGTGACCTGTTCGACGAATGTTTTTCCTTCTGCTTGCGTCACGACTTTACTTTGCCCTCTGGTGAACGTGGGATTCCACAACTCTGACTTCTGACTTCTTTTTCCTTCTTTGAAGCTCGATCTTCTCTCTATTCCTCTCCTCGAAACAAACTATTTTCCTTGGGTTTTTGGCGTGCTTCTGCCGTTTGATTTCCGGCGGACTTTCCTGAGCTTATTGTTACGAAGGCACTGCTCTAAAACTACCTCCGGAGTCTTCTCCAATGTCGGAACTAACACTACCGTCTCTTACAGAGGTACTTCCAAGATTGACTCAAATTCAGTTGATCAGAGAATATATTTCCTTCAAAATTCAGGGTTCGACACACACCCTCATTCTACATTTGACCAATCGGAATAAATGCTATTCCTACAGACATTTGGGAAACTGCTTAACAAAGTGCCAAAAATGCCACCTATCATTTGTCTCAAATCATTTTTGACAGTTCTACGTGCGAATTTCACTATCTTTACCCTGTCATACAGCTAGTTCGTTTTTACTATAAACAGTAATGATGGTGACAGAGTTTAGAAAAACATTCCGTGCAAACTCTCCCACAAGATAACAGTTAATTGTTGGCTAGACTAAGAATTAATTAATGAATTTCACTGACGAAAACTTTGGCACTTGACAATTATTCAGTCTACATGAAAATTAAGACTAGGGATTTTCGTGTGAATGGTTTCAAACCGCGATGTTTTTGTACTCTACTATAAGGCTGAGCATATTAAATTATGATGTCTAGCCATCTATCTCTTTTACGTGCTTCATGTCTCCAAAATCTACCATTATAAATCTCTGTATGTAGCTTTCAATTGCGGCAAGGTAATTGATTTCTTATTTGGTATTGAAATATCCTAAATCAAAGTCATATGGACTACGAAGAAACATTACTTCCACGGAATTAATTTTACTTGTGTAACACACACCTTTACCAGTGTTTGTAAATGACTTGTATTTGAATTTACAAAGACCTAATGATTTTGGTGTCAAAAGTGTTTTCTGAGTTCTGTATAACTTACTTTGACAAGATTTGTAGATGGCACGCAACTGAGACAAGACAACTATTCATTTTATGGTCACAAATCTTGGTTAAAAGGGTCAAGAGATGGAAAAATAAAGTCCATCAAACAAAAGTTCTGTACAATTTGCATTGATTAAACTGTATAAATTTTCAATCACCAGAAACAAATTAATGTACAGTTACATATAATATGCTACAGAATAATTCTTTTGCTTTTCACTTACAGCATTTATCAAAATGTTTTCTTAAGGTAAATTTAGGTTTTACATGTAATTGTGGGATGGTTGACAACTAAATCTTGAAGATCTTTCAAAAAAGGCATGACTGAATCCACGTTCTTTGAATGTTCTGACCATACGCAGAAGTGCTAGAAAGTTAGTGAATATCATAAGGGAAATGTCCGCAACTGCATTATTAGATGTAAGGATTCGTGTCTCACAAAATCATACTTTGTCATCCCGTGTTCGTAGCAGTTTGATTAAAGCCAGTCTAATGTTTAATGCATGTCGTTTTAGAATCTGAAACAGTTGCATTGGAGATCAGATACTTTGGCTCCCAATACAATTAGTTTTCAACAATTTATAACCTTTAAAACCCCACATTTCATGAAATATTGGAACACAACACCAACGATAACGTTTTAAAATGCTATAAAATAATGAATGGACAACTTATTTAACTGAAACCATATAAAGAGTTTGTCTTGTTAATGTGGACCTTTTAGTAGATGATTTAATTTTTGTTCTTGCTTCCCCCTAAAATCTTCATTCACAGACCAAATTATTTGATGACTGCTGCTTAGATGCTACCTCTCGATTCCATGGACAAACGTTTTTCTTGTTTGCATGTTCTTCGGATTGTTTCAATTGACTTAATATATTAAATGACATTAAAACTGAAATGATAAATTGTGTCACTTCATTAAATTATTAACTTCATGTATCTTGATCACAAGTCATTCAAAGAGCAGTATCCAATTAATTCATATCAGTTCTGTGCTCCTTATTAACTAAAAATGACAGCTTTTTTAAAAACCATTTTCTGGCTTTCCTATGCAGCGCCGTATTAACCCATGGCAGGGCCCCTATACTTCGAGCTTCTTTGGGCCCCTCGACATCAACCCGCGAATGGCAGGGCCCCTAGGCTTCAAGCTTCTTGTGCCCCTCGATATCCATCCGCGAATTTCGAACTTTTAATTAATACAAACTTACCAAAAAAAGATTTAAAAAGGTGGAATTTAGCAGCAGTCTAAATTGTTGTGGCATGGAGTAGAAATTTTTTTAAGGTGGAATTTTCGATTACGCACCATTGCCACGGCATGGCTAAAGGTTACATGGGCCCCTGCTCTTGGTGGGCCCCTAGGCTTCAGCCAAGTCAGCCTTATGGATAATACGGCCCTGTTTCCTATGCCAAATAATTGGATTAATACGAGGATTTATTATCATTTTTTTTAGCACATGATAGGCTTTTGGCGGAGGAAGCACTAACCCAAGGGAAGTTACTGGCAAGCTTTCTCACGTACCCTAGTTGGTTTACCAGAGACTCGAACTCAGCCGACAGAGATGAGAAGTTTAAGTAATCCGTAAATCCAACTTGCTTGCTTGTTAGATTGATTAGGATTTTTAACGTAACTTTAACAATTTTCCAGTCATATCGCTACGATGTCTGCAGTGAGGCAGTTTAGTGATGTCTAGCACTGGGGCATCATGCCGCAGATATGTAGCATGATGTAACCACCCAGTCACAGTATCCTTGACACCAGGCCTAGTGGTTATAACGTCCGCCGCGGAAGTGGTTGGTCGTGGGTTCGTTCCCCAGCCGAGTCATACCAAAGACTTACAAAAATGGTACTAACAGCTGACTCGCTTGGCGCTCAGCATTAAGAGGTTAGTGTTAGGCCTTGTCTCAGGATGTGACTGGGTGGGGCATCATGCTACATGTCTGTGGCATGATGCCCCGGTGCTAGACATCAATATAAACTGCCTCACTGCAGACATCGTAGCGACATGACTGAAATATTCTTACATTTTATAATCACTCACTCACTCCCCCTGCAGTGATGAAAACTGGTATCTCTATTACCCATTTGTTTAACCCGTTATGTACCATTCTGTTTCCTTTCTTTTGGCATAATATGCGTCGCTGCATGTGTAAAGTTGTATACTTATTTGTTATTTTTTAATTTCAAGTTATCCTATAATATAATTTCAAAAATCCAAGCGTCTCATTTTGTTTGCATGACCTGCGTTGTTTAGTTAACTAAAAAAAAAAAATTCACTTTAAATCACTGGCTTTATAAAATGCTTTACTCGCTGTTTTAAGAGCTATGCATTGACTAATTGTGTGTATGTGTGTGTGTGTGTATATATATATATATATATATATATATATATATATATATATATGTTGCAAATCATATTTATTTAATTTCTTTAGTATTTATAATCAAAATCACGCAGACTATAAATAATTCATATTTTTACGTCAGGCGGAGGTGGTCCGAATGAAAACTCAATATAAAATGTGAAAATCGTGTAGTCTGAAAAATCAACCAGAAGCCACTATTACCGACGCTTTAGGACGCATCTCGTCTATTCTTTGAATGTTTAATTACGTGCAGACACTTATGTCCTAATGCATCGGTGTACATTTTTTTTAAAAAAAAGACTTTCCGGTATTTCTCGCGGCTCTTGAACTGCGGTGAGCTAAAGAGCCCTGTTGGCAATATCTATTGCTCGCTACTAAAAAACTCTTTTCCCTGTACAGCTTTGGCCAAAAACTAATATATATATATATATATATATATATATATATATATATATATATATATATATATATATATATATATATATATATATATATATATATATATATATTCATAAGTTCAATTTTAGCATACGTTTCTAAAGTCTGGAATAATTGATCTATTGAAGATTTGGACAAACTGGAGAAAATTCAATTTTAAGCTCCACACATTTATCACCCCTGAGACCTTTCTTTGCAGAAGTTGGTTGGTAAATGCTTGTACCGGAAGGAAGATAACGAGATTATGCAGAACGTATTTAATTAAAAACACGCAAGCTCTTTACTAAAGAGCCATTCTTCCACAGGGAGATATAACGCATTTCATTATCAGGGTTTTTTCTTTTTCTTTTCGAGCCATCTGTTCTCCAAACACCTATTGGGTATACCAAAAACTTCAAATCTTTGTAAAACATTTATCGAATTCAACTGACGTACCTATAACCGTATTACGAAAATGTCCAGTCCCTTTAATATCATACTTACTAGACACAGACAATCGTTTACTCGCCTCAGTCCATACACATACGTAGTGAATTTATTAGTTCACTCTCCCATTTGTGCATGGGCAATGCATATGCTTGGGGCTGCTTTTTTCATTGCACTATATTCAATGCACACAGGTATTTCACTATCTTTTGTATTAAAAGGTGAAGTGGAACTAAAACAAAAAACAAATTATTACCCTCCTAAATGTTAACAATATATCCATCAAACCGGATGTTTTCAATACTTAAAATAAATGTACATTCTAAGTAGCAAATTTGTAAATAAACGAAATGGTCACATGTTAATGTTGCCAGTGCAGTGACCTCTTTCTTTAGTTAATTGCTTATTGAATTAATTACATACCCACGTTTATTTTCTTTACCTTTGAAATCTTTATTGTCCATTAACTTGTTTTTTTTCTTCCTCAAATGTTCTTCTATTTGTGTAAAATGAATGTTATTTTTAGATAATTTTTGATCGTGTTGGGAAAGAACCCAGGTTGGATTGGAAACTAGTGCTGCATCCCATACAAAAGATAATGGCCTCGACATTTACTTCAACATATAAAATACATGACAGAGTGTATGGTGTCAAATAAAGGATCATAGATTGAAAGAAACTTAGCAGTTGTGTAATAGTAGAATGCGGTACATGCCAATTCAAGATAAGGATATTTCTAACGAGGCAAGATCGCCAAGCATAAGACTTGCAGAACACAAAACACTACCAAGTGAACACAAACTCTTAAACAAGTGTATACACAAAATTGCACATTTTAAAGAAGTCAAAATCATCTGCTAAAATGTTAGTATTAGTACGTTTGGGATTACTTGCCTAAGCGTCACCAATCCATTTCCATCAAACTGATAAATAATCTCAGATGTAGTTTTGGGGCCACGATGCAAAATTTTGCTGCAAGATGTTCTATCGTGGTCAACGCAACATGTAACCACAGACTTAAATTTCTGCATGCGAAGGATGGGAAATGCTGTTTTGGGCATTTATTTTAATTAGAAATATCGGAAAATAAATTTGAAAATAGCCGACAAAGTTTGGGAAATCTTCAACCATTGAAACAGCAGTCTTAAAATGGTATTTTCCGAAATAGCTCTTAAAAAAAGGCGGAACAGAAGGGAACTATCGAGTTGAATAGTGTTAAAATACTGATCAGAGAAAAATAATCCCGATTTACCAAGCTTAAAGGAGATGCGCGTTTTCCAGACCCTTCTGAAATTCAGCACACAGTTTTTCTGCCAAAAGAGCAGTCCGAGGTAATCAGGAAAATAAGTATTTCTTTTTAAATTATTGAAGGATCGAAGAGCGTCTAGAATGGTGTGGGATAGAGACTTGCATACAAAAAGCCAGTCTGGAAAAAAGCATAAAGAGAAAGTCTTAATTACATACAATATGTTCATAAAGTTTGTAAATATTTATTGAATTTGGAACAAGATGAAAACTGAAGCATGAATTTAAAACAAAGTTAAGTGTGCATTCATTGTTTTGAAAATTACAAGATTCCTGTTTCGTAATGATGCATCATTTCATTGATGTTTGGATTTTGTGGTTTGTAATAAACTATTGTCTCAATGTCATGATTGATTACTCTGACAAGAATCGGAGGATTATATGCGTTTCTCGTGTACCCTAAGAATTGTACCATGCGTGTCAATAAATCGTTAGTTAACAAGTAATGTTGTTGAAAAAGTGAAATCCATTAATGCATTTGTGTAATCGGAAAAATTTGTAGGTGGCATATATTTTATTTAAAAGGGAAAAAGTTTATATTTGAAACTGACAAATCATTCACTCTATCAAAATTAAGCTTCCCCTTATGGACTTTCATAAAATCTCCATCAGGCTGGCCAATAATTACATTATTTTTCTCGATATACAATTCTCCAGTGGCACATCAATAATTCCTGTACAAGCATGCGAAGTTTCACACAACGGACCAACAAATTGTTAACATTTTCCAGTTTCTTACACAATACATGGATCCTGTGTTCACTTTCGAGTTTTTGTTTACTACATGAAAAGACTCCAAAAGGAATCGATAGTACTATTTGTGAATGAAGTCTTTCCAAATTGCGATACTCACATGCCTCGCGATTATTTTACACTGCTGTATGCTTTAAAAAATGTAATCACTTACTCTTTGTCCGGGTAGAAGTTAAGAAGCTAGTCAACACTAATATTAATAGTTAAGCAAGAAACTTTTTTTTTGAAAATATCGACAACGCACACAACCAGACATGTGCATGAACCATCACTAGGTTTCTGTAAACTCCATTTTCCCTCACGATCATTACATTATCAGACCCTAGTGCCAAACAGTTCTCCCATGGAATATACAGTTGCAGTGTTTTCCATCTGGGAAAATATTTTCTCTCCCGTTGCAGAACTTTCACAGACTGGCATCATTAGAATATCAGAATGCACCATCCAAGAATCAAGATCCGATGTTCTTTTAACTATAGGAAATAGCGTACTGTTGCCTGCACCATTGCCCCCGTTTCTCATTTGTAAAACTATTATAGATTAAAATGCACTAAAATTCTCGCTACCTGACCAAGCATTTATCGCGACAAGTAGTACCGGACCGTTCCGGTAGCTGCAGACATCACGACTAGCGCTCAACAACAAATCGGTTATTTTATTAAATATTTTAAATAATTGAGAATTTGGAAATTGTGAATTTTTTGCATGCGGCGGAAATTGCTGAAAAAGTTTTGAAGTTCATGCCAAAATCGCGAGGGTTGGCAGCTATGCAACATGTACAGTATAGATCAACCAATCCAGATTATGACAGCAATCTGAGATACTTTTTCTTAAAAAAATCCTTTGGATCCCTAGCATTTTCTTAAATTCTGGATCAAGATATTGTGGACAATACAAATATTTGTTGTTTTTTTTTAAAATAAAGTACGATTTGTAAAAATGGGGCCATCTTTTTAACCATTAGGTATGACAAATGCAACAATTCTGAAATTTCTAGCATTGCATCTGGTCTTGTTTTCAAAGACACGTTTAAAAAGAAAAATTTACTTAAATAGTTGAAGTGTCATTTAATTTGTAATGTGCACTTGACACTGTCGGATGTCCTGTAACAAGTGAATATCTAACAGCTCCTGTTTTGGGGTCTTGTTCTGGTGACCTTGGAATTTGCCAATGGAAATGCAGCCTTTAGAAAATCTAGTTCATACACATTATTGTTCGGTCTCCTAAACATATAGATCCAAGATTTCTTGTTGCAGAATGGAGATTGCTTTTTTCCAAACAGGTGCTTGACCTTTGTCCATAACCAAGGGTCGAGGTTAACTGGACTACAAGTTTGTCATGTTTGCAAGCAAGTTGTCTGCCAGGATTAAAATTCAAGGTCTCACCTTTTTTTTTTTTTATAATGGAATGTTTGAGAAGCAAACTTGTGACCTACATTCTACATTTTATCATGCCCATGGTTTTTATACAAGGTAGAGGTAGAGAAAATTATTAAATCTTATTATAATCAGCAGAGTAAGCGCCTTTAGTCATGTTTAATAACAATCCTAGAGGCATCAGGTTTAAAACATTCTGGAATTTCAGTGACTAGAGCAAAACACCATTTTGGGATTATTGTGAATTCATCTCGACACATCAACATTTTCTAGACCATTACATCATCAGTACATTCTTACTTTGATGATCAATAGGTAGAAAATTGTGTGCATGGATTTGACATTAGCTTTGCATAATTTCATGCACTCCCACCCCCGACAAGCTAAAATTTCCATAAACAAGGATATATTTGCCCATTTAATCTTTTAACATCCTTTAATGTTTCGAGTTTTAATATGTAGCACTTTTAGCTTTACACACGCATCAACTAAAATTCATCTAAAGACTTTTAGCGCCAAAATTTTTTTCCCACAGCCTGAATTAGATGTCGCATAATGCTGCAAGCGTCTTCATATTTAGATTATTGTTTATCTAATCCATCTGTGAATTTTTTTTATAGATATCTTTGTTCTTGTATATGCATAGACAAAAATAAAATGCTTTTAAACACCAAATACCTTTAGACTGGTTCTGCAATAAATATAAATTAGAACAAAGAATCTGCGCATAAAGATCATAATTAGAAAACCAGTCTGTTCTCAAGTCCCTAAGCCGTACAGATGCTATAAATAGAATTAGAGGTTGAAAGTAGAACAAGGTTTGCTATAAATAGAATATGATACTGTTAGAATAGTGCATACAAGTCCATGGACAAGCGTACTATTATATAGTGTAGTTATGTAAAAGCCATCTTTTCTAAAACAAGTTCTGTGAGATTAATGGAATGTTATAAAAAAAATGAGAAAACCAATAATTGATATTTTGGGGAAGGTGCATATAATGAAAAAGTGCAATCCATATATATTTACGTGTAACTTAGTGAAAAAAGTGTAATGGTTGGCATGTATGATGTTAGTTAGCTCCTCCAGTTTTTGCATTCAGATGCTTAGGTGGGGTTCTGTTGCAGGAATACAAGTGATATTAAGCGCATCATGGGAAAGACGTCTGATTACACATGCACTTTCACAATCACAAGTACAGCATCATTTCTTGTCCGTCCTTCACCACCGTTTCTGCAATAGCATCACATTGTGCATTTGACCAATATGTTAAAAATTTAATGTATAAATGTTATCTTTATGTGGGGGTAGTTGGGTACAATTTGTATCATGTACTTGACCTTTGTCAGTAAATGAGGGTGGAAGCCTACCAGACTATTCTCAGCTTTTATCACGTTCTCAGGTTATAGGCAAGTTGTTTGCAGATAAAGGTTAAATGTCAGGCATTATTTACAACTTTAAAGTGTTTAAAGTTTTGGAAGAAAACACCGAGATTACTGTGAATTCTTTCAAAGACGTTCTTGATTATATCCTTGTCATGCATCATGTATTATTACGACACTGGCACATTCAAGACTGAAATTAATTTGGAATGCTCCATTCTTTTGGAAATCCAAGAGAACTTTTCAGGATTATTGACAATTATATTTTATTTGTTTAATTTTGCAAAACATGGGCGGTTTTTTTGTGTGCCTTGTTTACTACTAGATTTGTACTGAAGAACTTCTTCGAAAAGCAATATTTTGCATTTTTGTTTTCAAGAATGAAGAAACGAGACTTTTTCTCTGCTTCTTTATTAGGTTCAATGGGTCAGGACATTGCAAGTTGATGTTTACGCCTCTCCCTTGACAATCATATCCTTCTTCAATGGACCCTGAAAAGGTAAAGAATAAAAAAGGATATTAAGCACTGATGTATAGTCATCTAATAAAAATTAAATTGGTTGAGAGTAACAACAAGCCTTACAGTTGCAACATTGTAAATAAAGCAGAGCTCTGCAGCCAGTCCTTGCTTGCAGATTCTGGTCCTAGCCAAAACATTCCCAAAAATAATTCCAACATTACTTTTGCCAAGGGTGACTTTAAAATATCCAGCTGATGGTACTACCTGCACTAATTGAATTTGGTTGACTTTTTGTCTGATAAAAATATCAAACATCTAAACTGGGCTGAAACTTGACTGGCTAAAATAAATGTACAGAATAAGAGACCAACTCTTTCTTTCCACTTTGGTGATTTTAAAATTTAGCTACTGCATCTGATATCAATATCTTGAAGAAGCCACATTCGACAGCAGGTAGTTCTTGTTTAGTGCCAAATAGTCACAAGAAGCAATCATGAGAAACGTCTACGTTGATCTGACCATCCTATCAGGACAAACAGGAATGATGTTTTGTAGGTACAACCAGACCTAGTGATGAAGTTTTAAAGTTTCATGGCAATCCTCCGATAATCACCTAAGAGGGTGTATCAATAAAAGATTCATGGTCATGACAGATATCCATGTTCATCAGACGACTGATAAAATTACATTCTGAAAGTTTTCTGGTCCACGATAACCACTACAGCTAAATTTACAACTTACAAAATACAGCTGAAGTAACAACTTACCATGAAATTCTTCTTTTCTTCAATGGTCTGGAAGCGTCCATGACCAAACTTGCTGGAAGTGTCAATGAATTTCAGACTGATCTTCTCCATAGCCTTCTTTCTAAAGGTTGCCAAGAGGGACTGAAAATACAAGCAAGTGATATTTAACTTTCAATACCTGGAAGAATTGTCTGGACAGGTTAAGGAAAAGGAAACGTTTTTCATTGATTATGGTTATACACGTTTTTATACAAATGTTAAAGACTGAAGTACCATGAATGATATCATAGCCAACATTCAGATAATACTGAAGTATAAGGTGGTCAAAATCAAAGTCATCTGGATGCAGATTACAAAATTTATGTTGACGTGCATACAATGATAAAAACAACTGTTTTTAGGTTATATTGTTGAGCAGTTTTCAACCAGGTTTGATAGCACATTGGTACGTGTTTAAGAATAGACTTTCTGATAAGGATACTTGGCGATATCTAGTTCAATTCTGCATAACAATAGCTTTCAAGGCTTATTGGTCATCACACAATGTATTTAGATCACGAGTTACAATGTGCATAGCAGAATCTATTTCGATTCAATTTAAACAGGAATACTTAGATTACAGCATGGTGGTCACAAATAGTATACGAGAGCACATGCAGTCTTAATCTGTTCTATTGGTCACTAATGTTAACAATGCGCAACTCTTACTTTGCGACTATACGTTTAGGAACGATTACTTCAAAATCAAATCCAATTTGTTAACACACACAAAAAAATAGTAAGCACAAAATCCATATTTTTCCTATTTTGTCTGTTCAGCAACTGTACACAAGATGCTAGAAATGGTTATGGAAGGCTTGATAGTTCTTTTTATAAATATCTCTCAACAGAAGAAAAGCTAACATCAAAGCTGTCTCATTACCTTTCTGAGAGTGAGGATCCTCTTTTTGGGTCCAATACAGCAACCCTTGAGCATGATAAAGTCATTATTAACCTCTCCATAGTGTGGGAAGCCTCCCAGAGGAGTGATGGACTTCTCTGTAGGATCATAGTCAGTGGAGGCATTATTCTTAACAACCTTGCCATCCTTGGTGTGGATACCATTACCCATGCGGTATATCTTTTTGTTGATCTCTGTCCGGTGGTGGTATCCCTTCTGACCTGCTCGGGCAACAGTATACTGGACACGGCTGGGGTGCCAAGCTCCAATACAAGCTACTTTGCGCAGACCCTTGTGGGTTTTCCTGGGCAGCTTTTTAGTACCCCAACGAGAAGTTACACCTGAAATAATAATTCAACTTTTTAGGATATACATCCTCAAATGTTCCTTTTTTTACCCCTGGAGGTCTTCCAGGGTTGACAATCAACATGTGTGCTATATCTAATTTCAAACAATATTTACTCCCCAATATATGCAATTTCATATCTAGAAGCCTCATCCACCCTCTATCAGCCAAGAAAATTCACAGAACAGCAGGATCTGATTATTCTTCTACTTGTGGACCCACGTGTTGTGAAGCAGTAGCCTACTCATAAGCGTTAAAGTCTCCGAATACCCAGGGTTGGCCCAATACTTTTATCGGCCCATTGCCCTTCACGGTTCCACTACAGTCATATGTACAGACAGCATACAGCATCTACTAGAACCATCGGTCCCAAACACTTAGATACTACCCCGGACGTTTACACCTCTAGACAGCTCCGACATTTAGATTTGTGGATAGTTGCACATCTCGACAGACGTAGACGGACAGACAATCAGACAGACAGATACCTCAATTTGATCGCACAATTAAATAGCATAATCACGGCACAATCAATCACATTCAGCCCATTGGCTGGAGAAAGAATGACAAGCTATCTCTCCTATCACAAGATACTTTTGACTCGTAATCTTTTTAGAAATATTCTGCCTTATATGTCCCCAAATAGGTGAGCAGAATTCACGACAAAATTCCCGTGCACCCAGTGATTATAATGTTCCTTACTTCAAGTGATTTGTAGTCAGGCACATGCAAATCACTACACATCGCTTACCTTGAAAAACACTTATTCACCCCCGGTAACACATGTACGACGAAACAAACAAAACGGTGAAATTAGTATGTATTCAAGGAAAAATAAATTCAATTTTCACCTAATTCTTTGAGTCTCCCCCCCCCCAAACTGTAACTGAAAGATCAACAGAAAAATTCTTAAGTGCCTCTACCATCTACACGTTGCAACTCAACTTTACACCTGGTAGAGCTGTACCGATTAATCGCCCGTACTCATAAGCGGGCCAATTATTAGAACAATCGGTGCCAATGTAAAGTAAAAAAAAAAAAAAAAAAAAAAAAAAACCAACAAATTTCCAAAATATAAATTCAAGCACAAGTCATCTTGACATAGCTTTGAATTTCAAATCAGAATTAAATACAGTCCTACCCATTAATATTTTATATTGACAAGCCATCTATGTTGACCCAAAAAAAAAAAAAAAAAAAAAAGTCTCAGTCCCTTGGTCTACTATTACTACCAAATTTACGTACAGTGACAGAAGCCCTTGGTCCCAGCTTGAACAAATCCTTTGTTTTCTAATAATTTATGCTGACAAGCTGCCAGTTTCAACCCATACTTTGTTCAACAATTAGTTGATCTAGCCGCCAGTACATCAATGGGTCATTCTACCTCTGAAATCAGTCATATCGCACATTTTCTCACCACTCTGCAGCTAGTCAAGTCTTTGATCTAGCCGCCTATCTTGTGGTCATGTTCTTCAGATGTACTCTTATAAAGACAACATGTACATCCGTGGGTCTTTCAGCCACTGAATTTTCTGATTGTAAACAGCCAAAACAATCAATTGATCAACACATTTTCCCACTCAACAGGTGGTTGAAGCTGGACTAGTTAACCCTTAAATTTCTGTACAGCAAATTGATGCATACCGAGAACTGTATACGTAATTGTCTGAATCCCAGATACAAAAAAAGGTGTCCAAATATGTTACGCTTTTCCGAAAAATTTAAAAGTGATTGGTGATTAAAACAAGTTTATTTTGCTGTGAAAGCTACGTTTTTAACTTTATTTACATTTACGATGGCTACCAACAGCAGTGTAAAACGCAAATTAAATTTAGTCTCTGTAAACTAAATATCTGGCTGTCAAGGAAATTGTGGGCTGAACATATCGCAAATAGGTCTGTGAACTTTTTTCGCTTAAAAATAACACCTGTACAGAAAGGATGAAAGCTACTGAGGCTATAAAGAAAGACTATGTTGAAAGTAACTGTGCTCCCCAAAGGAAGAAGCAAAAGACATTTGAAGACGTGGAGGAAGCCATTAAATGGTTCAATGAAACATTTGCAAAAAAAACTTATGTGTGGAGACTTCACTGCAACAAGTGGTTAGTTCAGTCGCTTCAATGTTTGTAACATCATCCGATACAAAAGTATTTGTGGAGAATACAGGTACTGTTGACAGCTTTTCATTTCCACGTGAATAGCACCATTCCCTTGTTAGCCTCAATAAGATTGAAATAGACTGACCAAAATCAAGGCCAATTTAAGTACATGTACATGAAGCATGTAAATAACAGCAAACCAACCATGTGCTAATGCCGACATTAAATATCATACTGTTTTTCGTATCAGGATGAGACTAGTGCAATATTTTATTGTGGATTTTATTACACAAAGGTAATCAGAATGTAATGTGTTCAATATACAAGTGTATTTCACACCGATTCTCTCTTCATGTACTCAAAATTTCCATTTGTTCTCAAAGTGTAAATGGTACTCACTGACGAAGGCTCACTCTTTGCAGACGAATATCAACTTTTCTCTTTTAAATCAATGATAGTACTTTATAATAGTTTAATAACTGTCACCGGAAGTTATTTTTTTTAAACTTGCCTATGTCTTAGGACACGGAAAAAATTAGTTTCATGTCCCAGATTTACATCCATTAAGTATTTAAGGAAAACGGTAAAGTTTAGACATTGGTCCACGGATAAGCCAACTGCCCACCCCCCTTTATTTTTTCCTAAATTATTCAGCTTACACTAGAGTGTGTATATATATATATATATATATATATATATATATATATATATATATATATATATATACACACACACACGCACACTGTGATAATGAAATAATCTGTCTCGTATTCGGTATCGGCAATTTTAATAATTGACTATACGCGGCATCGGTACAGCTCGTACATGGACTGAAAATTACAAGTGCAACAAGGACAAGCTTCAATTCCCCAAATCTCTGAAACCAAGTCAGAACCATTTACTCTACTCTGCATCAAGAATAGTTTTATGTATGATCAACTACAAGAAATCAGCATTAACAAAATCTGTTAAGGATTCTCCATTGCTACATAAAATATAACCATGAATGGGGTGGGCAAGTGCAGGAAATTTGACTGCCTGTACCTATCCAGTCAGGATGTACAGCAGACACTTGTCCAATGTATTTTTGGAGAAAAAATTAATTATCTTTATTTCCAGTAAAACTAGCATCTGTAATGACATTATTTGAAGATAAATAACTGCGAAAGTTTACCATTGGGAATTTTCCTGTGACACTTTTTATTTTTTTAAAAGCAAGCATTCTAAAACTTGTTTTCACAACCAGTATGTGGATGTGTAAAACCTTTGAAAATGTAAATGCAGAATGCACACTGCTCCTTGAAATCCTGATGCTACAAACGTTTATGGTTAGATCACTCCAGGCAAAAATAAAGCAAGTCACTGGTTTAGATTTATAGAATATTAAAAAAAAAAAACGTTTCTACATTTAAACAGGATAAAGTAAAACAAGGTTACTGAACATCAGAAGGAAGGCAGCACATGAATTTCAACACATAATTTCAGTAGCCCTGGCAGGGGCTATATTCCGTGCTTCTTCATCACGGTAACAGCACCTATTCCTGTCATGGCGTTGGTCGAGGTTGTGATTATATATTTAAGCTTTTATGCTTAAAAAATCCCCAAACAGCTTATTGGAACAATATATATATATTTTCATTTTCCTGCAGACCCATTCCCACCCCAAACAGTGCACATTCAGATGTTTGTTTATACAGTAAAATACTGACAGAAAATACCCAAACACTATTTGAAAGACTTGGTCAGGTATATCAAACCCACCCTTGACTCCATGACCCTTGGTTACACCGATGATGTCAATATTTTCATCCGGTGCGAATACATCCTTGACTGGAATGGGCTGTTCCAGATGTTTCCTGGCCCAGTCAATCTTCTGGGAGATGGTTCCTCCATTCAGCTGGATCTCCATAATGTTGGCCTTTTTCTGACGCTTCTTCAAAAGCTTGGTCTGAAGATAAAATGAGTTCTAATTAAGTCATTTGGTTATAGTTATCTGGGAACGACTGCAAATAAGCAGTCACAGCTAGTTTTAGATGTAGTACCTACTAGTTATAAAAATGCAAAACAAACCAGTCAAAAAATGAAAACAAAACAAAACTTTTGGAAGATCAACTCCTACAAGTAAATATAAACTTCAAGTACTACAAGAAAAGATGCAAATGCAAGGTCATGTAGATTGTTTAGAACACAAACGTATCAACTTCAATTCCTAAAAAATGTCAAGACAAACTGTAGCACTTGTCATAAAGTACAAATATTTCACATCTAAAAACAGTGGAAGTCTGCAGGTTTCAGCTTCAGGAGGTATCATAAGTACTGGTCAGATGGACATCACAATATAATTTTTTATTTGTTTGGGGGTGGGTGGGGTGGTGACCCATAAAGCAGCATACATCGAATCTCACCCAGTTCAATACCCAATTTATTCTTCCTGTGTGTACCTCATATGCAAGTACTTTTTTCTAAAGAGATAGATTTCTGTGCATTCCTTGTTAAAAAATGGCAGATCTATTGTTTCTTGTACAAAACCTAGCATTCAGATATCATACAAGCACTACAAATGTCTAGAAAATGAGGAAGAAATTCTCCAATTTAAAAAATAATTTTACTTTCCAGCCAATATACAGGCGAGGGGCTAGATCAGGGTGTGTGTGTGCGTGTCCCCAATTACATCACATTACAGAAAAATTGATTTTGCTGGAGATCAACAAAAATTGGACACATTTAAAATTTATTTGGTTGCATGTGGGTTAGCTTTGGCCATTTTATCTGCCTTTTGTGACTATACTGCCCAGCCAAATGTGGACCCCCATCCAGTCACCCCCCCCCAATTATATAATCAAAACAATTTCGTTTATCATGTCAACAGGCTTTCAAATTGAAAGCTTTTCAAGGCTATCAGCTTTGAAAAGGAACAGAAAATATAATTAAATGTTTGCATTTTGAGTTTGTTCCTGACATTTCAAGTTTCATTATAATTAAAAATAGGATTAAGTAAAACAAGGTTACTGAACATCAGAAGGAAGGCAGCACATGAATTTCATCACATGGTTTCAGTAGCCCTGGCAGGGGCTATATTCTGTGCGTCTTCATCACGGTAACAGCACCTATTCCTGTGTCATGGTGGCAGGTGAGATTTTGATTATATATAGCTTTTATGCTTTAAAAAAATCCCCAAACAGTTTATTGGAACAAAATATTTATTCTCATTTTCCTTCAGATCCATCCCCACCCCAAACAGTGCACATTATGGAGTTTTTGTTTATACAGCAAATTACCAATAGAAAATATTAATATAGAAAACTATTAGCAACACTTGGTCAGGCTCATGACTGAATCATCACAATAAAAAACTAGTTTTTAGGCAGTTATTTTTGTAAAAAACACTACCTTAAATTTTCACAAAATTTTTTTTTAAAGCAGACACTGCATAATACAACTTGTTAATAGTAAAGAACCATTATAAAACCAATCTACATCTGGTGCCTTCAAGTAATTAAACTCCGGATTTTTACATGGCAAAATATTAATAAAATTCTAGATTAAAAACCCAGGAAAATATCAATTTGGATCCTTCCACATTTAAGGGCTGAAAGACGTACCTGAGTGTGGCAGATGACTCTGATAACCTTGCAGTACTTCTTCATCTTGTGGAAGTCTCTCTCAATCTCTCGCTTGCCAGCCTCGTCAGTCCATTTCTTTGAAGCCTTGGTAAATGCCTTTTTCTTGGAACGATACCTTTCGGGAGAATAAAATTTCCAGTCTCATCATGACCAAAGTCATGAGCGGAGGCTGGAATACACTAGCCTGGCTCATCAGCTTGTACTCGAGCATCAAGAAGTAAGCCAAGCATTTAAGAGTCTAGATTTAGAACTTGGCATACTCTATTGAATACCATTAGGATGCATTTTAGAAGTATTTGTTTGGCAACAGAACCAAAGTAAAATTTAAATCTGAACAAATATGATGTATACTTGTCATTCAAAGCTGCACTATCAAAGGATTATATAAAACAAGGGAGATGTCTAGACCACAATTATAATATAAGAAAAAGACCAATGCACGACTGGTACAGTTTAAATCCAATACGAAAATGTAAATTCATTTTGTGTAAAGAACATAATTTCATACAAAGAAAACAATTTTGAAATAAAACAAGACCGGCGTTTACAGCAGCATTAGAAGATCCACAGGAAACAAGTCACTCGATTACCAGAAGCACTAACAATATATGATTGGAATTTGTTTCCCTCTATTGGGTAGGATAGTGTCATCAAAGCAAAACACATGGAATTTTCTCCCAACTCTACAACTGGTATCCAATATTTTAAAGTTTTAGTCAGGATAGACAATTAACCATCTAACTATCATTTCTCAAAAGCAAAGATCAAAGTGGACATTTATACCAGTCGTACGATTCTCCATGACTAGTGAACTGCTGAAAAGCAAGTCATACAGGTGTAGTAGGCATGGACATGCAGACTGCAAATGTATCCATTTATTTTATGGTATGTGATTAGTGTACCCAACGCACAAGAAGACAAAGAGAATATGCACATCAAATTTGCTATGAATGTGTGAAACCATACAGACAACTGAACACTTAAAACAGGAACGACTAGCTTATGGTATGCTAAAGAAACTTGAAATAGTCCATCTTTCCTCACATCACTGTACTATCGGTAAAAATAGTGTTGCAGTGTATACTCAACAATCAAACGATTATGAGGCTTTGATTACAATATTCATTTTGGAATATCAAATGTCAGCACAACTTTAGACAACAGCTGTAGTTTTGCCATGAATTTTTAAAAACTACAAGACTGAACGAGAAGGTACATCGTTTAAGGAATTGGACTATAAGCAGCGACAAACGCACTTGCCCAAATACTTGGGGCAAAATTGGATAGGGAGAGAGAGAGAGAGTATTGTTCAGCCTGCACTCTATTTTTGGTCTGAAGTTATTTCATCTCGCTGGTTTTAAAGTGTTCTCACTTGTTTAGCGGCAGCAGTAATCCAATACAGCGTCATCAATTTCATAATGTGGGAACTCCAGCTCCAACATTAAGTTGTCTATTTAAACAGAATAGGAAGGCAGAATACCCAATCATGCAACATGAATGAGATGACTATTCATCTGGTGCATTGATCAATTGAAAATCAAAGTCGGCTGTAAAATGGGATCACAATTACATGAAAAGAATAGAATGACTGCTGACAGGCTTTATATGTAGACGGGTCAACTTTTCAAGTCTTTTTACAGCTTACACGTATACGAATACAGTCTCGTTTAACAGAATCTCAGAAAAGATTACATTTTATCTGCATTTTTAAATCTTCATTGTTTAGTCAACTTTATTTGCAGCAAAGTCAAATCCATCACATTACGTTTTTTAGGACCAATTTTTTTTTAAAAAAAATTTGATTTTAAGCTTAGTAAAGAATTTATCGCTAGGCCCATCAATGCACAAGGAAAGGTTTTAAAATTTTAACATATCATACATCATTTTCAAAGCCTCTTGGCAACCAGCTTGTGAATGCAGTTTATTTATCTCGTTATCTGCAATATGTATTACAAAAAGAAAATCTGCATGTGGGCACAAAACAGCCTTAAATATAATCCTTTGGTAATGAACTAAAAGGGCAACAATGGGCTCTGTGGATTTTGAGAAAACCCAAAGCTGCAAAAATCACTCGAATAAATGAACCTGTCAAAAATTTCAAGTAGCAACTAAACAGGTCAATGACTTGCTGAGAGGAGCCAATAATTTAAAGAGTTTCAATACCCTCATCAGCAACTTTAATGCTGCAGAGAGGAGGGTTTGGCTGAAAAAGCAAATGTATAAAAGTATTAATACAGGGTAAAATTATCTCTACATTGGAGCTTCATTAAAAAGTTTCTCTAAGCCAAATTTGCCATGAATTTTTATTAAAAAGTCTTGTTTCTGCATTCTTGGCAAGTATACATCTACATCAAAACCAACTGCATGTTCAAAATGCTTGAAATTCAGCTACTTGTTGATCTTGTTCAATTATGAAGTCTACTTGTACATGCTCAACCAATAGTTACCAGTTCTTGTAGAAGCGTCTCCTACACTCCTCGCTCAGATGTTCTGCCCAGATGGTCTTGAATGTTCTCAGTCCTTTGGGAGTCTCTATGTATCCAACCAAACCTACCACAACCATAGGGGGTGTTTCAATGATCGTGACAGCTTCAACAATTTCCTTCTTGTTGACCTCTGTTCGAGAGAAAAAGAAGATTTAAAAAAAAAAAAAAAAAAAATACAATTTCTGTACAATGTGTTTTTTCACTTTTGTGACCTTTGGGAGTACCTTGGAAATTACCCCCTGGTAAAACATGCTAGCTTGGGGTCTTTAAGAAAGTTGTTATGCTCCACCCAGTTTGTGTTGTTCCGCTGAAAGGACCTTTTATATTCTTCAATGATGACAAGATCAAGAATTTCAAATTCGCCGTAAAGGTGCATATCTTGGTCATGTGCATGGCATGCAGTGAAACCCAATTTTGATACAAGTGGTGATATTTTCAAGATAGTCAAAGATGCCATCGTCATTCTATATATCTAGTCTTGAAAATTATCTATTAATTTGGGAGAAATGGCAATATGTATTTTTTTTAAAAATGGACCCAAAGAAATTCAGTCTTGCACAAAGTTTTTTTGGCTGGAAAGTGATGGAAGCCGGGATTGCCAAAAATAGGTTAAAGTTGAAAATATTCTTCTTTAACAAAATGAATTAAAAGATATGTCTATTGGAACTGTAAACAACGTTTTGTTCAAGAAAAATACCCCCCCCCCCCCGAAACTATCCATTTGCTAAAGTCAGATTTGGATTTCACCAACATAAAAACAGCACTGTAACTACATTAATTACATATAAATTTGTGGAACTGTGTAGATATAGGTTGCCAAGTGCAAGATGTTTATAAAATGCAAGACTACTCATTCTGAAGTCAACCAACATCAGAAAACACTATAAAAGCCGGTTATTTGGATAGCAAGACGTAGCACTAAAACATAAAAAATATAACACGTGACATGTCTCACATTGTAGGACTAGAATAATGCTGTGCCTAGATGTGTGTGGGACTTTCATCACGAAAATATGGTCTTTGATGAGTTGATCGGTGAACATGGTACAGAACTGTCAATTTTGGAAAACATCAGTCCCAGCAACATAAATATCAAGGTATATATCCTGTATTTTTGGACTACTAAAAATGCAATAAATAAAATTTTGAATATGTAAAGAGACTGAAGGCACAAAAGAAATGAAAGACCATTAAAAATGTAAATTCCAAACATACTTGAACCCGGTCTGTCAACTTCACGCACGATATGGGTCATTCCAGCTTTGAAACCAAGGAATGCAGTAAGATGAACCGGTTTTGTCTTGTCATCTTTGGGGAATGCCTTTACTCTTCCCCTGTGGGTCCTGCTACGCTTCTTGGGCAAGAAGCCCTTGGAGCCATGTCGTGGTGCAGAAAACTTTCGATGGGACTGAAAAGTAAACAACATCTTAATAAAGCACACATTAATAATCAATCACTTCACTAAAGAAATGCATTTAAAATAAACAAAAGCACGTTTGCCATAGTTTATTCTCGGACGCAGGATTATGTATAGAACCAACACCACTACTTCAGTCAGGTTGATTGCTGCAATCTTGCTATTTCTGGACAGAGGGTAAACCTCCTTATAGGACTCCCATTCTTTTAACTCTAATTGGATAATATCATGGATAGTGGGAAAATTTTACGAAATAACTCGTACAAGGGTAACCTATCGATGGTTTCAGCTTCTCCTTTAAGCCTTACATTATCAGCAAGAATCTGATATAGTTACAAGACATTTTTCTTTAAAAATTCATAAATTGTGCTTTAGTCAGACACTACCTTTTCTGACGTCTTTTCTAAAATAAATTCAAATTCTCACAAAAGAAATGGAACAGTTTTCAAGTTTCATTGGCCTTGTGAAAGAGTGTCAATATAGACTGGCAAGTACGAGATGTTCCTGAAACTGACCAATCCTTCCAATACGATACTACATTGGAACATGCTATTCAAGGCCATTATTAGCATGAAAACACCCCCCCCCCCCCAAAAAAAACTTGCAGTCTTGCATCGTAAGACTAAAAGTGACATTTTTCTATTCACTGGCTAGGATTTTGCTAGTTTATATAATAATAATGAGGACTTTGTATAGAACATAATCTTTAGAAGCTCTAAGCTCTTCACAACATTTAAAATGATATAAATACATAAAACAAAAGCCATGAAATAGGAAAACATGAAAAATGCTGAAAATATACAAGGTAGGAAACATTAGGTTTTACAGTTTGTTCTTTCAGTTGAAAAAGGCGATTTTTAATAGCACTCCTGGGTTCGTTGCAAAGAAAAGTAGGAGTATGTGTCAAAACTATTAAAAGGATTATATTTTGCTTGCTACTTTGTAATTTCTGATGCTTTGAACCTTCATATATATATATATATATATATATATACTATATTTATGGACCATAGATGAAATTGCACACGTGGCCTGTTATCCCTATATAGTGAATTCATCCTTTCAAAGCACGTTTTTCTTTTTTAAAAAAATTACCCCTGTATTAAGAAAATTCTAGTAACTTTTTGCCAAATATGGTGTGGATGTTTCTCTCCTACACCTTAATTGTAAATTATACTTTGTGTATATCGCTCGATTAAAGTGATAAAAACAGATTCATGCTGAAATCATTCCTACCATGCCGATGGATCAGCTGAAAAAGAAAGAACGAGGTACGACAACAGAACATGTACCTCAATCTGACCTGTCCGGTAGTTTGTTATTTAAGACATAAAGATACTTTTATTTGGCTATATAAGAACGAGAAAGTTAAAAGAAAATAATAAACACATTTATTTTAATTTAGAATTAAATATAAAGAGTTATGTAATGCCATATAAGGGATACCATTTTATTATGGAATGAGGTAGGTCAAGGACATTTTACGACGCAGCAGTTATAGTTTAAAATCTTAATTATTTAGTGGTGACTATTTAAAATACAAAACTTTAAGAAGTGTGATGCTGATTCACTGACTTTTACATTTTCAAAATAATATCTGTAAAGTCGCTATGTGTAATGTACGGCAACGTGACCTCAAGGTGCCCAATTTTCTACAAACAGAAGAATTAAATATCAAGTGAGCTAAAATGACACATGACAACGATGAAAAACCGAAATCTTTAGGAGACAAAATCGCCAAAGTAATCTATGCAATAGTGGACACTCCCGTAACGTTTGTGAGAGGTATTTATTTAGCATAATCTAAAGGGACAACAGGTCAAATTTCATCACGGATTAATAAAGATGTTATTTTTGAGAAGGTCAGAGCATCAAAAATAACAATTTAGCAGATAAAGTATGCTCATTTTCACGAGTTTTGCTCATTGCAAGTGCAGAGAATTTTTTTTATTTGCTTGCAAAAGAAATTTTCAAAAAGTGAGCATTTTAGTTACAGTCATCTCAAAATTGACTGAGATGGGACTGCAACTTTTGCTAATGGGACTCCTATTTTTACCAAAATGGGAGTCCTGGCCTCCTAGTTTTAAAATTCTAGCGAGACATATGCAGACCTTGTAAAGAAAAATCCATGTTACAAGCTGCAGATAAATCATGATAAAACTGAGGCCATTCTGATCACAACACAAAGTCTTCTCATTCACATCCTTTACCTCAAACAAAAATCAGCAACACCAACATTAAAATTTAAATTCACACACTCAATACGAAACCTAAGTGTTACTCTGGACAGCACTCCCACATTGCACCAACATGTCATGAACATATGCAAGGCTGCATATCTTGAGCTGAGATGCATCTGCAGATATCTTTCAGTTGATGCCACTAAAACACTTGTGTGTTCATTAGTACTTTCAATACTTGACAATTGTTACTCGATTCTGGCTGGTTCATCTCAATATCTACTCCAGAAACTTCAAAAAGTTCAAAACACAGCTGCTCGGATAATCTTTAGAGTACCACAATCAGAACACACCTCTCCCCTCCCCACTGCTCTGTAACCCTATGCTGACCAGCCATTTGATCCAGAATCAAAGACAAAATTTGTTCTCAGTGCTATGTTTCACTGATAGAATCCAGTCCAGCATACCTATCCAGCCTCACCCATGTGTACACACCAGCAAGATACTTACACTCCTCTTTTGACAATCATATACTCATTATTCCCAATATGAAAATGAAGTCATATGGACAACATTCTTTAATTTCTTTTGCATACCAGGGCAATGTGGAATGAATTACCCATTGAAATTAGGCACAAAGACCCAGTGGTCCCTTTAAAGAGTGCTCTTAAAACTCACCTTTTTCAACTGCAAGAACATACTTAAAGACCTGATAATGTTTCCTACCTTAATTTTGTTTTTCTTTAGTCATATCATTATAGATGTTATAAAGCCTATATAGCTTCTAAAGATTAGGCACTATACAAATTCATCATTATTATTTATCATTATTATTATTATTATAACAAGATCAATAAACTAAGATTTCGCTTGCTTTTGTTTTCATGGATTGATTAGTCACTCAGCAGTTAAGATTTATGTAAACCACTATATAGCTAAATGAAAGTAAAACTTTACTCATAAGGTGTAATGGATTAATATACCTGTATTGCAGAGAAGCTGATTGAGCCAAATCAGAAGAAATATTACTATTACCATAGACGATTTCGAAGAGTCCCAACAATAGATCAGTGTGATGTTAATGATCCTATATGTCGATTTGAAGCACACCAACAGTGGAAGAGAGATAAGTAAGCATTTAATGTGACATGCAAGTTGTTTCTTTCTGTTGGACGATCAGTCTTCTTTGATGTTACCCTGCTTCTATGAAGAAGAGGAGGAAGGTTTTACTGTTTTGGGTTTATTTTCATTGTTTATATGTATAGGGTTAATTGGCACATTGACACAGTACTGGTTATCCAGTATTGAGTAAGTCTAGGCATTCCAACAACACCCTAAGCAAAGATATGGTAAAATTCTTAAGATATGTTGTCCTGACTATCTGAATATAAACTCCATTTTTATGAAGTGAAATACATCAGCATTATCATTGTGTATTTCCTTTACATTGTGTGTTTGACCTTGATCCATTATTTATGATAGAGTTTGTACGCTAATTTTTGTTTTGTAAATTATAAATAAGTTGTTTACTGATATTTGAGTTCAGGACCTAGCCTTATTTACAAACTTAGAATGTTCTGGAAGCAATTTATGACCCACATCCTGGTCAATTTATTGTGTTTTAAGTTTTTATTTAAGGTTGCGGTAAACAGAATTCATTACTGTTTGAAGTTTATTCTTTGGAATCATTTACAGTTCTGATATAATTTGAGAGGAATCATTTTAATTATTCATTGGAAGTACAAAGTAGTCTTTAATTGATTCAAAGACATTCTGTATTATATTATTGTGATACATCAATACTTTTGGCCTATTCAAGACTATTGGTGCATTAACACGTTCAATATTGAAATTCATTTGTTACATTCTATACCTTGGACTTTTGATAGAACATTACTCTAGAATTATTTCGGATTTTAATTCATAATACTATAAGTTCCTTGTAAATTTTCATTTTGTAATTTGAAGAAATAAATTGATTTGTTGCTTTTGCTAAATTTTTCAATTTCACTTCTTTTTTTTACACAAGTCATAACTCAGGATACAGCTTCTGGGCAAAATAGTGACAACCATTAGTTGAGTCATGCAACATACAGTATATGACATACATCTACACAATCAAATGAAAGAATTTACCACAAGAAGGACAATTTTCTGTACAGAGCCTCTCATAGGCCAGTATTGAGTTATAATTGCTACCTATGTGACACCACCGCTATCGATTCATGTTGGATTACATCTGTAGTTACCTTTGATGAATAAACAAAGAAAACATTTCCTAGATTGAATTGTGAGGTTAGGCTTTGCTTCATTTTGCAGAGTTTGTGTTTCTATGTGCCTGGATAGTATTAAATGACAAAAATGAGTAAAAATACAGATGTATGTTGAAAGAATAAAACATTACAAATAGTAAGAATTTCCTTAACTAGAATAGGTTTGAAATGGGCATCAGAAATAACTTTCATATTATATAATTTTAGAACTAGTATTGTTTCAAAATGGGCATTGTACAGTGACTACCTCATTTTTGTGCCCATGTTTACTTGGTGCAGACTTGATATTTGTGATGACAGTAAATAATTTGGTTAACTTGCCACAGTCTGTTCTGTGTATTGCCCTGCATATAAGAAAATGTGAAATTAGCCAGTGATATCATAACAGAACACTTAACAAGGATTACAAAATTTGGAAAATCCAATATGAGAACCTGCATACAGTTCTTAAGACTCATGTTACCTGTATTAATTAATTGATTATATTTATAAATGTTAGTCCTTGAAATGTACAGATGAGGTATACATTTTTGTATTTCTTCACCTATTTCTTGCAAATGATAATAGTATATAATATCTTTTGTTATAGGAAACATTGGTTTGCAGTTCTCAACATAATTAACCTTTTAGAGTATTTTTTATTATTAATAGAAATACATATTATATCTTTTCTTACTTCTGGCTAGCTTTAAATAACCTGTAATTAAGACCATTAGATAGATGACACTGGTATTTGATGTTAGTTTATGTGTATTGTAGTTGTGGTGTTACAGATATTGTTAACCCTTTAACTGACACAGAACTTTGAATTTTTCATAGGTAACTCAACCAGGCATCATCAAATATAGATTTTACTTCTGGTATCCATTTTATTATCATAGGATTTATCCGAAAAATATTTGTGTAAGAGAGAAGACATTTTCTGACACACTTTAATCATGCCTAATAGTTTATTATGTAATTTTTAATATTAATACTTAATGGGAACCAACCAAATTCACTGATTAAAATATATACAGGGGATTTGTCGCTTTTACTGTGATACGTTGACACATATAACACCTTTAATATGCTAATAGTATTGAAGATTTTATTCAAACGTTTTAAGTAAACAATTAACATGTGAGCAATTGATGGTTTTATATATTTAGTACATTATTATCTGATCTTGCTTTAATAATATTGTTTGCACTTTTAAAATTTCCATTTTTGCATGAAAAAAATTTATGCTTATAATCGAGGCATAAAAAGCAAAAAAATTTCATTATTTTGAAACCTTAGATACCTGACTGTCAAATTAATTTAAAGATGGAGTATCTTGTTGTTCAACTTATTAATTTATTTACATGTTTTTATTTCCCTATAAATTTTCCCTATAAATAGCGTCATCTATTGGGTAGCTTTTGCAAAGTGATAGCTGACCAAAATGAGGGCCAATTTAAGTATATGTAGCATGCGAACAAGTAGAACCACAGGCTAGTGGGGGAACAATCCTGGAATAGTGAATAGTTTAGAGTCTTTTGGATATAGATCAAATGAGGACCACCATATTTTATATATGTTGTTTGTGTATTTAACGAGATGTGACTAATACATGAATTTTATGATGTGATCTATATTAGAGTTAATGGCTTTTTTATATAAATGTACAGTACTTAATGGATTATGGATTTACTACACAAATATAAGGTGTCAAAATACAAGTGTTTCTGACTATTTTATCTTCATCTAATTTGTAACATATTTTTTGTTGCTGGTTTTTATTACTCCCTCTTCCCCCCCCCCCATAATTTTTCTGGTACATGATCATTTTCTTCAGCTAACTGACTTGGTTGGTTGTAACTTGGTTCAGTCTATAACATGGTCAGTTTCTATGGATTCTAACCACCATGGTAGAGCGGGCTCACATTGTACTTTTGTATTTATTGAGTGTCAGATTATTTGATACAAAATAACAGTAACTTGGCAAGAGTAGAAATGAGAGATCTAATGTGGCCCAAAGATGATTTTTAGCAATACTGTTCACTGACCAGCTAATGAAATGGTTTGTTGTCCATCTGACATCTCTCCATTAGCACAGGCTTTTTTAATTGCTACTCTTAAACCTTGAAACTTTACACACACATTTATTCCATTGTCTAGTTGCTCCTAAATTAAAATGGTGCCACTCAGACATCATTGAAAATCTTGTTATTGATCCTCTCCTGAATGGATGGTCATATCAACATATGGTTTACACTAAATGACTTCTTATAAAGTCTGTTTGGTGCTAAATTTTATTAGTGCTGATTTGACATTTAATATGACTGCCAAAATTTCTGTCTTGAATATCTTGTTATTGCTACTACATGTACTCCAGAATAGAAAGTCATATCAACATTTGGTTATCAACATATATAAAAACTTCTCATGGTGGCTGGTTGGTGGGAGTTGACATATTGTCAATATTATGCCAAAGAAATGGAAGCTTTGTGCATAACCCAAGGACACAGCCAGCCAACTCATTGATTATAAATCTCACTCTACAAACTAAGCTACCATGGCTCTGTGCTCAAGGACAGGAATATTAACGATATTATAAAAAAAATTAGTAATTTTTGGTTGGAATGTAGACATTATTTTACTGGGAGAGAAAACAGCATTATATGTTAAAAGTGACAATCTTTACATTGTTTATGCTCCTTCTTGGGATTTACACCTAATAGAGAAAAATTGGTAATATTTAAATCTGTTAGTTTAGAAATTTGTGCTGATCATTTATCTTATGTGTTTGTCACAGTGTCTGTCTTCAAAAATCATGTTATTGCATCTTCAGATGAATAGGTCATAATGCCATGGTGTTTTCACCAAAATACTAATAATGAGGTCTGGTTTGTCCTAAATAAAAATGGTTCCTCTTGGACATTCAATATGGCAACACAGCAGCCATGAAGAGAATTTTGGTATTGCTAGTCATATCACATCAACATTGTGTTTTCATTAAAGGACTATCTGTGCTGTCCAATTGGTCCAAAAATGGTGCCAGCCTGAGTATTACCACAACATCAGCCTTCTTAAAAACTTGTTTTTGCTGCCCCTCATTAGTGAAAGGCCAGCATGGGATTTTTCACTGGAAGACTTAAGGTTTCTTGCTTATGCTGATCTCATATGACCACAGGAGTGGCTCTCTTAAAAATATCGTTTCTGTTTCCATGTGGAAAGTTTTATGAACATTGGTTTTTCATCTAGAGACTTATTGAAATGTCTAGTTCTAAAAAAAAATGGATTCCATATGACATCCAGCATGGTCGCCAGGTCAGCTATCTTGAAATGTTGTTTTTGCAGCTCGTACTAAAAAGAAAGACATTTCATTGTGGGTTTCTCACCAGAATAATTATTATACCTACTTGATCCAGAATGAAAATAGCACCAATCTGACCTCAAATATAGCATCCACAATGAACATACCGAAAATCTTCTGAATGGATGCTCATATCCACATGTGGTTTTCACCAAAAGTCTGCCAATAGTGCTTGGTTTGTTCTAAATACTATCTTGCATGCATTATGGCTTTTACAGTAACGATATCAGAGACTGTTTCAACACTCAACAGTTAAGAAGAAAACTGGTCTTATCTTCACTTTCTGTAAATTCTTTTGGCCATTAGAGTGTCAGTCCCTTCAAAGGATTCTTTTTGTTTTATTAAAAAGAAACATTATAGTAAAATGTTTCTGATAATTGAAACTTTAATTATTAAAAATTAGCTCTTAAAAGTCAGCATTTATACAAATATAGTTTCTCCAAAAATTAAAATTATATTTCTCATGTAATTGTAGGATGGTTGACAACCAGATCTTGAAGATCCTTCGAAAACGGATGACTGAATGCATGTTCTATGAAGGTGCTGACCATAAGTGGAAGTGCAAGAAAGTTCGTGAAGATTATGATGAAAATGCCAACAACTGGTTTATTAGATGTAAGGATTTATGGCACATAAAAAGTCAATTTAGATTTGAATTAGAGGGAGACTTCTCCTTTTGATAGAACAGGGAGAAGTGACAGCTGAACATGGAGAAGTGGAAGGAAAGCAAGACATGCAATATTATGCAGTGTATTATAAACACATTATGCAGTGTATTATAAGCACATTTGGTGCATGTTTACAAAATGTCATATTCATATGCAGTGTATTTTGATAATATGACTTAAAAAGAAAACAAATGAAGTTCTACATTCTAATGTATTTTAACCAAGTAACTAGACTAGACTAAACTTATAATTGCAAGTTAGTACAATGCTTAATGAACTACCCTTAATCAAGAATTTTTCTTTCTCCTTTTTTGAAACTTCATAAAATGGCAGTTGAAAAGATGTCGAAACTTGTTTAGAACATCCCCTGTGTCATGCACATGAGAGCAAATGCATAGATCATACTATTTGTCCTAATTACTTTGTTGCTGATAAAACTTTTCCGTAATGGCTTATAGACAACACACTAAAGCATTAAAGTCAGTACTATAATAATTTTTTCAACTGAATTGACATAGCCAACATGCAAGTGCGTCAATTTTGAAAGAGAGGTTTTCTTAATGTAACTACTAACTTTATAGCTTTGTTACAACAGTCCAGTAATAGGATTGCAAATAAGGTTTTAATGTTTATTTGCGTACTTGGTTTAACTTCAGGCATTAGTTAAATAGTATTTGCTTTGTTGTGCTTTCTGATCTTTGTATTTTCTCAAAAATGAGTGAACTCAAAATACAACCTTGTCCTTCCTGCATCTCTCAAATTCCACAACACATTGTCCCGTGTGTTTCTGACTGCATAATAGCATTTAAAGCTAAATCTTCAATAGCAGAATATTTAGTCTCTGCTTTCTGTGAGCTGTAGATTTTGCTGAATATATTTGCGTAATGGCTTATGAAAAGAGACAATCTAATAAAGCGGTACTTCACAGACTTTGCAAAATCTGACATTATTTTCCAAGACGAGATCACTTACAGTTCTAAAGTTATTTATATAAAAAAAATATTATACACGTGGTAGTTAAAATATTCATGTTACTAATCTATTCTTAAAACACAAATTGCCAATCGCCTAAGTTTAAGTTTAAGTTTCGAAACACAAGTTTGTATGTTTTATCATCAAAGGATAACCTGTGGAAATCGGGCAGTAATTATTGCTAACTTACTCAGGAAAGGGTGAATGGTCAATCAGCTATCAAAACACATGCCTGTGAATGTGCAAAAGTTTTTCAGTGCAATTGATATCAACACCAACTATTTGTGGGCTTGCGCTAAAACAAAGCTGGAACTATGTTGGACAAGGCGAGGGAGCATCTAAAAAATGAGTCATTCTCTGTTCCTCTAAAAAATCACAGGGCAAAGTAGTTTTCGCTTTCCTAACAGAAGAAGGTGAAGTTTACATTTTTTAGGCAGCTGAGTTGCCCACTTCGTATGGTAGAGTGACCCCTGTAATTGCAATCTTTGTCAACCTGTGTTCATATCAGTTGAATTAAAGTCAGAGTCTAATGTTAAATTCATCTGTGTTTTAGAATACGAAACATTCTGCTTTGGAGGTCAGGTACTTTGGCTTCCAATACAATTAGTGTTCAGAAATTTTCTGGCCTATTAAAACTCATATTTTGTAAACCATTTGTTTTTCAATCAGTAGTCTTCAGATGTCTTGCATGAGATGCAGTGAAATCAGTTTACAGTTAGAATTGTGACGAAGATTTGATTGGCTAATTGAAAGGTCATTCAAACATGACCTTAAATGAGACCATTGAAGATACCAACAACCATGCATGTAGGATTAGAAATTGATTTTAATCAAGTTGCATATGCAGGAAAAGAATATTTCTTGTTATGGGTGTGATGCCATCCAGATTGTTAAATAAATGGAACAGATAGATTTCTGATTTATAAATGCACAGCAAATTTTGCTTGAATGTTGCATATAAATGAAATCTATAAAAGAGCTACGATATTATAAAAAAATCTATACTGTGCTTACAAATTATCATTTGAGTAGCTTTCATAAGGTCACACGAGCATTATTATCACAGATCAACACTGTATTTTCGTATTTTCATTATATGTAAGTGCATTGCTGAAAGAGTTATTTCCCTTTGTCTTGAGCTTTCTAATTTTGAGGTTCTTGCATAGAATACATCAACCCTGATCTATTATTGCAAAATGCACTGGTTATTTGTTGTACTGATTACTCTGAACAAACTGCATCAAATCAGATCTGCTGGCACATTATGTGAAGGCAAATGTGGGTATGTGCAGTTTGCCTTTGGAGCTGACATGTAAGTGATTTATATACTGTGGATTCATTTTAAAATTTGTCTGTTCCTTTCATAAATAACAAATATTTTTGTTTACAATATGAGGAATATTGCAAATTTTAGTGTATGTATTAATCATATCATAGGAAAACAATTAAAGGCTGGTAACTCCAAATTACATGTGTCAGATGATAATAAGAGTTTGTAATTTTCCCCAAGGGATATTCTTATCTAGCAAATTACCGTAAGTAAAATTGAGACATAAAATTTCATAACACAGTATCTGTCTCTAATACCATTCATTTATTTTAGTCTAGGTATGCCTTTTGGTGACAGCTAAAAGATTTATGGCAAGTCAGTTAGGCTTGCCACTTCACTGTAAAATTTTTACCTAAATTATGAGTTTCTTCTCATGTCTCTTATACCACCTAGTGAAGGTAAAGGTGTTTACACAAGTATTTATGTTTTAAAAAAAATAATTATTTATAATATGTAATTAGTGTCTATTGTGCTTCTGTTATGTATTATGAATTGTTAAAATGTCAGTAAAATCTGCATTGTATGGAAAAACCAATCATGAAATAGATCTATACATGTCACTCTTTGTTACAGATGGAGACCTTGGTACTAACACTGATGTGGTCGCTGCTTACATGAAAATGAAACATCGATTAGTCTGGGAGAGAAGACATGGGCAGAAACAGAATAAGACTGAGAACCTAGATTCTTGAACATATTTTGTCAAATTATTTTGTCCTTTCTGTTAAATTTTGGGTTTAGAGATACTTATAGATAAAATATTATCATTTTCTTTGGTACTTAAATTTGATCTGTTTTATTAGGGAAAATGTTCAATGTTAAAACAATTGGAGGTCAATAGTATCATTACCTTTTTGGGATTTTATTGTGTTTGAACAATTGCAGACAATACAGTATTCATATTTTTCTAAATATTTAACAGCAGACACATACAAACACAGATTGTAACTGGGTACTCTTTATTGAGACAAAAGTTACTTGAGTAATTGTTGAAAATATTGAGTGTGGAATAACAGTGTATTGGGTTTATTGATATTTAAATAAATGCTGAGAAACACGCTGTTTTTTGTGATGTTTTTTCATTTTCTTTTCAGTGAGATAACATTTAGAGAAAGGAAAGTACCTTACAAACTAATGCAATTTTCACTTTAGGATGTTATATGACCACTCCATTGGCCAAAGTGGTTAGAGCATCCGCTTCAGATGTGGAAGGTCTGGGGTTCAAACCCAGGCTGAGTCGCACCAAAGACATAAAAATGGTACTAGCAGCTGCCTTACTTGGCATTCTGTATCAAGAGGTTAGTGTAAGGACTGGTCATCCTGGTGTCAGGATAATGTGACTGTGGGTCACGATGTTACATGTATGTGGCATGATACTTCAGTGCTAGATATCGCTATAAGCTGTCACACTGCAGACATCGAAGCAATATAGCTAAAATTGTTAAAGCTACATTGAAAGTCCAAATTACACACACATACAGGATGTTAAATAAAGAAAAATTAAGTATGAATTCAATATTTTTCAAAACAAAGACCACAAACTAATAAATAGTTGATATTTTATGCTACTCCTTGAGTTAGTTCATTATTGCAGTGAAATAAGTTTGATCACTAGAGTGAAATATCAGTTTTATTTTTCATGCCAGAACTACTTTTGTATCAATAGTCATAATGTTATGACCAAAGAATGTCATCTTCCATGTTGTAACTAAAGATGTGCACATTTTTGAAAAGTGTCAAGTGGGTACCCGTTAATCTTAATGGGCTGTTACCCGGGTGAATCATCTGAATGGCTTTGTTGTAAGTTCATCCATGCCAACACCGCCTAGAGGTATAGGTGCCATTCATACTATTACGAGTGGCAAAAGAGTGCAGTATGAGGAATAAAAGAGTAATCTATATACATGTATTATGTGCCATAATTATAGAAAGTGTACATTTAATTTTACTGTTTTCCTGGATTTGCATTTATTTCAATTCTTGTCATAAATTGGTTAAATCTATGTGTATTAGTATGAATATAGAGACAAAATGATATTTATACATAACATTCACTTTAACTAATCTACATCACATGCTTAACTTTGGCTGACATGTCGTAAAGTTAAGTCCACAAATTCAGAATGCTGTATTACATCACTGTTGAAGTCCTCTTTCAAAATTTGTAAAGCGCTATTGATCTGTACTTTTCTTGATGCAACCTGTTATTCAGTTTAACAAAATCACTCTCAAACATTTTAGTCATATAACATCCATGATGCACATCAATAAAGCCCATTTTACTTAATATTTGATGCCATGTTTTTTCAATATATACTGGTCTTCTATTAAGCGTTATCAATTTATAATGAAATTGTGATCTGTGGTTTCATATTCAAGAAACCAGTCTGTTTTCTTGGAAACCTATCATGTACAGTTACTGCAAATAGAAAATAAGGAAACTATTTGACATACCTATATCCAAATGGTCATGCACATACAGAAATGTAACAACAGTAAATGGAGGTCTAGAATGGATACATATCATGAGCCTCAAACTGTACTCATTATTCTGTGTCGCGCTCACTCCTGACTTCACCAGATATAATCTTTGACCTGAACATGGAAACTTACTGTTATGATGATTGTTTGATTTTTATATGAACCAAACTGGTACCCTTTAGCTAATTTTATTACCTGGGTAATTGTGAACGGGCATTTACCCGAGTACCTTTTGACACATTTAGTAGTGAATTGCTTGGTCTAGTGGTAGGATGTTGATCTGTTATTTAGTAGATTTTTTTCTAATGGTATTTTATGGCACCACAACTCAGTAATGGCTGTATAATGCCAACTAAAAGGTAGATGTTTAAACAAAAAAAAAAGTAAAAATGGATTGCACAAAAACCTTGCAGATAAATGTAAACATGAAGTAAAAATATTAAACATGAAAAAGTATTAAATCGGCAAAATATACTTAAATCGAAGGTAATACATATAACATGCTTAAAACATGATCCTAGATTCTTGTGTAAACTATATTTTATTAAGATTTTCTAATGTGGTGCATTCTTCAAGCAAATAATATCAATATGCTTTTGTCTTGCACTGGAGGACACTGTTCCACTGTACATTCCCAGGTTATGAATCTGTCTTTAAGTAGTGTGCATGGGTGAGGTATGTGTATCTAATGCATAATAAGTACATTATCACTTCATCTACATGTTGTCCTATGTAAGGGATGTCACACTTTTATGACTCTTCTTAAGTCGGGTTGTGGAGATATTTTTCAACATATTTTGTCATTAACCAGGTTTGAATCCCAAAATAGACTTTTTTGTTCCTTCATATTTCCGATGTATTGCTTTGCTGTCTTGAATTGCTACACAAAACAAGTAGAACATAATGGTAAATAGCTGCTATTAATGTAAGGCATACTACTTTAATCTGTTATGTGCATTAGCTAGCCAGTGTGTTGGAGCATAAAACATTGTTCTTAATGAATACTGAATATATTTCATCTCATGGTTGAAAAATATGTATTATTTTCACTCATGGATTTACTACTTAAGAAGATACCAAGTTTTTAACTTGATGAAATTTATCCATTATATATTTGCAACAAGCAAATATCCTTTATTTATTGTTTATAATTATAACTAAGAGACTTAATCATGACAGTGTTGAAATGAGGATCTTTGAAATTGCCTATCCATCTGTCTATTTCATTTACAGCCCACCTCCATAAAATATAAGGGAGCTATTTTACTACTCCCAGCATCAGCATTGGTACCCGCCTCCACACTTTTATAAAAGCATAAGTTAGAGACCATGTCCACTTATCTGGTAAAAACTGAGGACATGCATATCACAAATGGAGTTCATATTTCTGATGCCCACTGCATTTATAATTTGTCCTATTATGCATGTAAAAAGGTATCTAGATGGAGAGAAAAATTACTAATGCCACTTAGTATATGATGCAACATCAGTCTCCACTATTCAAACATTAGGTGATTTATATTGAACTATATACCATACTTTAATGTTGTGTGGCATTTTGAAGAATTTAGGAATGTATGTATGGCAAACTGTAAGTTTGACCCCATTCACTGTTATAACCAATCAGAATTAGCTCATGAAGAAGCATCATTAAATATATCCGGTGTTTCATTTGGACTTTTGACAGGTAGTGACATATTTCTGATAATTAAAATTGGAATAATGAATTCAAGGTAGATCATGAAAGAAGAAAAATAATGGATAATTTGATGAGACAAAACCAAAATCATACATCATGCATTAACTATCGAAAAATTTCACAAATGGCTAATGCTCCAATATTTGCTGGTAACTAACTTTATATGGGAAATATTTAGTGGATAAAAGAAAAATCTGACATGGGTTGCATACAAAAAAATAAACTTGACAATCCCAAAACATCTTTTTCAAGAAAGCAAATCTATGTCATTCACTAAAGAAACTTGTGTTATCTTGTTTCAAAATAAGTCTTGGTTGAAATGATATTCAGAACTGGATAGAAGTTTGAAACAATAGCTGATAATAATTTATGATATTAATGAACAGTGAATTCGGTAAACAGGTGGAGAATTTAAGAAAGATTAAAAAAAACAGTTAAAAAGCTGAATATGTATACTTCATCAGAAGAATTATTGACACTGTTTTAGTGATAAACCATTGAAAAGAAGGGAAAATTAACCAAACCATTCTGTTGCGATTTTTCTGTGTGTATATGAAATATATATTACAACAAGATGAAAAAGTGTTGTAGAATAACTAATGCAGATTCATTATGCATTCATGTTAAGAAAGAATTTTTGCAGCAGTTTAAATCAGAGGATAACATTTTATAACACCTGTGATAATCCAAAGAAAAATGTTCATGGTTTATTAGATGAATGAAATGTGTGGCATTTTGGCATTTGCAAGGGTGAATTAACTGGAACATGATTTAGACTATTGTGGGTTAAGATCACAATTATATTAATTCAAGATAGTCAACAATGTCAAGAAAGACAAAACAATAATGATAAATAAGAAATTAAAATTGGATATGTACTAAGATTGTATATTGAATTGCAAGGAAATTATGAAGGATGAATTTACTTTGCTCATAATCGTGAGATATACTGCATCTAAATAAACAATGTAGTCTATGAAGGTAGTGGAATCATATTAGGGGTCATCCATTTAGTACACACAAAAAAACCCCACCTATTCTTGAACACCACCACCACCCCTGTTATATGGTGTACTTTTTATCCACCAACCACTGTTCGCATCTACCCTTTTTCCCAACTACCCCCAAAATAGTTTTATAATTTAAAAAACACGATCTAGTTTTGTCATGCACTTGTCATATGGCGTTGGATGCTGTGCTGGCTTGATAGATGCCACATACTGAGCTTATTCATTTCTAAATCTATGTACATATACATGTATTTATAAGTCACATAACATTTTTGTACTGGATCTGCAAGACTGGTAATACATGTAGTTCTTATTAAAGTTTGATATGATGATATTCTGTTATATCATTAATCAGACAATTTGATCAGTTGGATATGGTCTATGTCGATACCCTATATACTCAATTAAATGAAGCTTCATACTGCAAACAACAAAGATTCGGATCTACCAGGACATAATGCATCTGCAGACCAGGGTCTACATTGTTTGTTCTACTGATTTCTCCTAATAAACTGCACATATCCAGATATTCTGGTGTATTATGTGACCGGTGAACATGGTTTATCAGCACATCACTGGCTAAATAGTGCCAAATAAATGTTATGAAGTAAAATGATACTTAAAATTTAGTACAATGTAACATAAAACTAAAGAATAAAAGTTCATATATATATATGATGTAATTGTTTTTAAATACAAAAATACAAGATAAGAGAAAAGGTAAAAACCGAAATAGGGGTAAAACAAATTATGACATAAACTGTATTCTTGAAGAAATCCCCAAATTTTGTATTGTAACACATCTTCAAAGCGATTGTTAATCGAGTTGACATAAATAATGTTTCTACTGAGGTGGAAATAAAAAAACAAGACAAAGAATGTGCTCCAATATCAGTGACCACTAGCAAGGAACACGGTCTGACTTAAGGTACCATATATCGGCAAATGAAGAAATGGTAACGAAAACCTTGCAACAAATTTCTATGACCCTTGCCCTTACTTTGAGGTTATAGGAGTGAGGGGTGAGAATGTCATTGAATGAATTGTCTCAGTATCATAATGATTATGTTCACTACAATAAGTATCCAAATTTAATGAAACACAAAATCAAATCCATAATGCAAATTGTATATGACTTCAACCTTGACAACAAGGAAAAAGGGACAAGTTATTATATCACAGAATGAATTGACATATATCCATAATGATTCAGATCTTGTATGATGAGAATAAATCAAGAAGTTTGGTAAATATATGCATGGGAAAAAAAATTAAAACCAAAATGTTAACAAACAGTTGTGACAGCAATGACACTGTTACCACCATCAGAAAAATGACTTATGTTGTGCTACTTACTAATGTGGGCAAAACCAAAAACAACACAGAATTAAAGTAAACTTTTTTAATTTTATTTACAAATTTGATTAAAAAAAACTGTTTGAAATATGAGTAAAATGTAACCATAGAGCTTTTCACATAACGATCCAGTCAAATATAACATGGAATGTACAACTCTGATGACATATTACTAATCCATTTATAATTAACAGTAATGATGCAGACTTTTTGCATATATGCTTATAATTATTCCCCAACAATAAAAGGCACAAGACAAACACGTCAAATCTACCATTTCTAAGAGTATGGAATCTTACTGACAGTGCAATTTTATTGGTCCTATTGTTGCATTAAATAGGATTATAACTACAAGTATTAGATAGCATAAGGATGATATTTATACTGGCATGCAAACTAAAATGAATGATAAAAGATGGAATGGTGTTAGCTGTCTCTATCAAGAGTCTGATGTCCAAAAAATCATTTTTAAGATTCACTCAGAGGTTTTGCTTCAATGCAAAATTTGAAAAGTTCTGTCTTTGCATTGTCTGTTAAAGGAATCCAAGTTGACTAAAAATCAACAACTTTCTAAATTAATTGCCTGAAATAAAAATTCCTTTGCATCTGTAATATGTTCACTTTTCACCAATAATTCACATAAAAATGTATTTTCACAACTTTAAAGTCAATGTACAGTGCATGTACAGTTACATTAACATCTACTTTAATATTACTTATTGATCCATATTAATGAAAGTCAATTAATTGTCAAGATCGAAACTAAAATAATATAACAGCATAATAAACATATAGTGCACACAATAAAAATGAGAGATTTTGTCAAACTAATATAAACATGGTATAAAGTGTATGGAAGTTTCAAGATGGTTCTTTGTATATTCCTACCAGGTGAAAACAGATAACAAGAGTCCCTCAAAGGGACTGATGTTCTACTGTCTGAAAACAATTTCCTGGAATTCAAGACCATTTTTTTTTTCTTTTTAACTGCTGAGTGCTAAAATTATATTTAATGTAAGATCAACATTATTTTCATTTAGGACAAAGCAGACATCATTAGAAGACTTGGAGTGAAAGCCCCATGCCAATATGACTATCCATTCAAGATGCATAGTGACAATATTTTAAAGATAGCCATCATGGCTGCCATATTTGATACAAGTCTGGCACAATTTTAAATTTATGGCCAAGAAAAACTGATAAGAAATGTTTGGGTGAAAACTCTGATAATATGACCTTCAATTCTGGAATGGCTTTAACAAGATTTTTAATTTTGTCACTATGGTGGCAATACTTGGTGTCATATGGGCATCATTTTTATTAATGGCCAACCAGGCACTAGTCTCATGGTGCAAACTCCATGCTGATATGACTTCTTATTTAGGAGAAGTAGTAATAAAAAGATTTTTTATTATGATTGCCATGGTGGTCATATTTGATGTCAGATTGGCACCATCTTCATTTCTGGACCATCCAGATATAATAATTTGTTTTCTGGTGAACATTCCTTGTAAATTTTAGTTTTTTTTTTCTCATTTAGGTGGAGTAACAATAGTTTAATTGGTTGCCATGGTGACCATATTTGATTTCAGGTTGACACCATTTTCCTTTAGGACCAACCAGACATTATAATCAATGTTCTGGCAGAAACCACAAGGCAATATGACTTTCAATCAAAGAGGAATATGAATAACAGAGGCTATATTACATGTTCAAGCAGTGCCAATTTCATAGAGGACAAATGAGACATCGTAAAAAGTCTTCTGATGAATACCCCAATTTGCCATGGTGGCTATACTGGCCATTCATACTGGCACCATTTTTATTTAGGACCAACTAGACATCATTCAAAATCATGTAGTGAAAACTCCATGATGATATGACAGCCCCATTCATGAGAAGCAGCAATAACACGATTTTCAAGATGGCCCAGGTGGCGACTGTACTGGATGTCAGTTACAATTTTCATTAAGGACTAACAAGGCATCATAAGAAGTATTCTGTTGAAAACATCCCATGCCAATGACTTTCTATTCATGATGAATGGCAACAGGATTTTCAAGATGGCTGCTATAGTAGTCATAAAAGATGTCAGATCAACAGCATTTTCATTTAGGATTGACTACATATCTTAAGATGTCTTTCAGTGAAAACCTCATGTTGATATGATAATGCATTCAAAAGGGATAACATGTTCAAGATGGCTGCTGTAGTGGCAATATTGTATGTCTGAACAGCACCATTTTGATCTAGGAACAACCAGACTAAGAGATGAATGTGTATGTTAAGTTTCATGGCAATCCTCCAAGTAATTTGTGAGAACCAGCAACAAAAACATGTACTAGTGGATGGATGTATGGCGAATGATGGACAACAAGCCATAACCACCTTTGGTCTATGACCAGTAGAGTAATAAACTGAATTACAAAAATAAAACTTCATTTCAACATCTAAATGAAACTTTTTAAATATTCAGTGTATTTATATCAGACATACCTTATAATTTTAATACAAGTATTAACTCTGTAGAAGCAAAATGTACAACCACCACTGTGTAATGCTGATTTTTCACAGGTATATTTTACCTTTACATCTTTTATAATAACGTTTCATATTATACAATTGAACACTCAGCTAAGATATAAATGCCTGCATCATAAAACAAATTTCATCACTTTCAACAAAAATAAATCAATGTTAGGATCAGTTCACTGTTTCTAAGATATATATATTGTCTGATGAGATTTTCCAAAACATCATATCCATCAGCGTTGTTTTGTTAGAAGTGTTGCACCTTGACAGAGCCCACGGGATATTCTATTGCCATTTTCCCCCTAAATTTAACAAATTCCCCCCTTTATAAAATGTTCTCCCTGACAGCTCAAGCAAGGTGCTACAGTGTGTTTGTATCGTTTGCTAATTCTACATAAATGATATTGTACTTCTATGAACATTTCCAAACACAGATTGCTACATTTCCTCCAAAGAACATGTATAGTAAATTCTTGACTTCATGTGTGATTTCAAATCCAAAACCTTCTCCAACAACTGCATGCCAAGATGCTCCAAACTTTTTGTCCATTGTCTCCTTGATCATTCTTGCAGCAGTCTAAAAAGACAAAATAAATATAAACTAAGCAAATTCATTTTGCAGCATAAATCTAGACTTTTTAAAACCAGATTTACTTGATTATGCCGACATCCATGTTTCATTATCAGCAAGTGCCTAAGTAAATATAACCCCAAGAAACTACATATATTATCAAGTTGTAAAGACACTGGAGATCATTTTAAAAAGCAGGTGATATTTGAGATATTGGTCACTGACAGATGCAAATCCTGCCTGCTTGTCACCATTTCCTTGCCTACAGAGAATGCTTAATACATCAGCAAAGTCAGAGATAGGATTTAACTGTTTTTTGTATACTTTGGTGACAGTCTGTTTTCTTGGTACATACATGCATTTTTTTGTGAGTGGAGAAAAACTCAACTTGCAGTTTACTGTCAGATATTGTCATATTTTTTACCTTGAAAGTTTATTAGAAGTAAAAAGATAATAAAGCATTTCCCTAATTTTTCAGTTTCATTATTGTATGTACGAGAACTAGCCATTTGTTTTCAGGGAGTGGTCAGCATAATAGGTGACAAATATCTACAATCAGTCATCCTATCAAAATTAGAACCATTACAAGTCTTAAAAGTCAAATATAGAGGTTTCTTTAAAATCTGTTTGAATCTGCCATACAAGGAAACCCCATATTTATTGATAATATAAATTTAAATTGCACTGGTTATTAATAATTGCATTTAAATGTATGAACCTCTCAAACGTTGGTGACTGTATTAACTGCCCACAGTAAGTAAGTATGCAAAAGTGACATATCATTAGAACAAAGAACTAAGTGACATAGAGATTATAGTGTAGGCATTTGCAATTTGGTTATGAAATGAACAGTGACCCTTTGGAAATTGGAATGACTAATGCTGTACCTATAATCAACATGGTTATTTATAGAGAGCTATAAAAGTGAATTACAAAATTATTGTGCATTTAAAAGCAAAAGCATGACCTCAGTATATATTGTTTTTTACTTATAAATGATGTACTATATATCTGATTTCATGTTTGATCATAATAGATCATAAATATGACTTGCAGAGTGATAACATGATCAACTGCAAAAACACATTATTATGCATGCATCTATCCAATTAGTGAATTTATCATTGATCTTTATGATATAAAGCACATATTTCAAGTGTGATAAAATCAGATATATGATCACCTGAGTTGTAACAAGCTAAGCCAATCAGATGCAAGATAACCTCAGTGATATCCTTATTATTTCTGACCTCATCTAAGGTCTTCATCATCTAAGCTCAAAAAGTTTGCTCAGAATCAATAATCAAAAACATGATTTCCAGAATGGTAACATGCTCAGCCAATCAGATGCAAGATCAACTCATTAACATGTGTATCTGGAACATTACTAAAATGATCTAAGATCTCAATGATACAGGATAGTCCTATATTCCAAGTCTGATCAAAATCAGACTGGACATAAAGACACTAGAGTGGTAAGAAGCTCAGCAAATCAAATACAATATCATCTCATTACAATGTGTGGATCAATTTCATTACTTAACTCACCCCATATCTTAATGAGAAAAGGTCCTATCTATGTTCAATAAAAATCAGAAAAAAATATGGCTTTCAGAGTAATAACATTTTTAGCAAGTCACATTCCATTATAACACAAATTCTGATACAACACGAGCATTGTGAGGCTCTGAAAATTTAACAAATTATCTTTCTTAAAAGTGTAAAAAATAACATGTAAAAAGTTTAATATCATTTCAAGGAAGAGATCATGTATGAATTCTAATATAAGATGATTGTAGCATGGCTCCTGAAATTTCATATACATGTATTTTCTTGTACAAAAGACGTTTTTCTTCTTAAAAGAACGAAAAATAACAAGTAAGTTTATTCAAGGATCATGCAGGGCTTTCAATAACACATGCACCCTTCATCAAAGAAAGCCAACTACAGTCAATAATATAAAAAAAAAAGCAACAAAGAATCTTTCATCAAAGGAAGTCAACAACAAACTAAAATAAAAGCAATGGAATCTGTTGCATATTTGAAAGTGACCGGAGCACATTTATTTTGCTGTGAAAGTTTCCTTTATACAGGAAAAAATGTATGCTTACAATCGCTACCAACGGCAGCATAAATGAAAATCAAAGTTCCACTCTTTTGAAAATACAGAATTCTGGCTATCAAGTTAAATGAAGATGGGGTATCTATAAAAGATGTTAGTTCATTTGTTCACTTGTTTTCATTTCCCTATGAATATCTTTATCCCACTAGGCAGCCTGGGCAACATGATAGCTGTCTCCACCTGACTAAAATCTAGGCCAATTTAAGTACATGTAGCATGTAAACATCTATGACCATATCCTACTGGTGACAATATTGTAGTACATGTATACCAATGATATAAGCTAATATTTTAAGTATGATCAAAATCATCTAATATCCCAATGATATACGCTTATATTTTAAGTATGATCAAAATCGTCTAATATCCCAATGATATAAGCTTATATTTTAAGTAGTGATGGGAATCAGTCAAAAATTTATAATCGATAATCGGTTCCCCTTAACCAACTGATCATCGATTATAATCGGTTACTAAGAGCAAATATTAATTTTTGTTACACAGTTATATCTTTGATTAAGAATTCAATATGTTTTTAAACGTACAGGAGTAATCTCTTTTAATGACATGTATACTTTGACCTGACAATAATATTACATTGTGTGTTACTTTTGATCTACAACTTTGTTAAATGAACGCAACTTTTTACAGCTGATCATATGTAACTGAAATACTGCTACAGTCCCCCAAAATTCTTTCGTTCATATGTGATGTGTCTATAATTTAAAGTATAGAAGGGCATGGTTTTCTTGTTTGTCAGTATTTATAAATACTATAAAAGATGTTGCAATATAACTGAAACAAATCAACAAAATGTATTTAAATTTATTAACTTGACAATTTACGAACTTGACCATGTAATAATGAATATTTGTTCCTAGCTATGAATTTTAAGGTTTTTTATTTGTAGTTGTGAAGGGATTAATAAATTTCAGGTCAACTTGAGTGGTTGGGAGTTTTACTAACCTTTGTGCTTTGCATACACCTAAAAAGTAGTCTCCCTTTATGCAATCGATTATGGTGTTCACAATCGATTATCTTATTGATTTGCTCAACCAACTGATGATCGAGTATAATCAATAATTGGAACAACACTAATTTTAAGTATGATTAAAATCATCAACATTTCTAATATCCCAATGATATAAGCTTATATTTTAAATATGATCAAAATCATCTAATATCCCAATGATATAAGCTTGTATTTTAAGTATGATCAAATAAATCATCTAATATCCCAATGATATAAGCATATATTTTAAGTATGTTCAGAATCATATCCAAAATTTCTGATAATTTGGCTAAAATAATAACAATTACATGTATTTAGACACCAGAAACATACATCATCAGATTCATTTGCCACTAAAATAAATTTTAAAAATTAGTCTGATTTTCATACTGTTTAGGAGGTTAACATAAAATATCTCAATAATAAGTTATAAAAGAACTGTTATATGATGCAACTCTATGATCCTATTCCAATTGCATACCTCATTATTTGTTGAAAATTTTTCACATGCTGTCACACACAATTCCATAGCCTCTGTCTTCATTTCATCATTCATATCTGAATGCTGGAAAAAATAAAACAAAAATATACATTTCCAAAACAGTGACACAAAATAAATGTCATTAAAATGTATCATGAAGTTTTAATTAGTAACTAAATATACAAGAGTTAGCTAGAGAAAATATAACCCCCTTGCCCTGAGGTTATTAATTAACTCCTCGATGTGGTTCAGCAATCTTTGAGATTTAAAGAACTTAATTTGATTTTTTACAGATGACACTTGATAAAACTGATTGACTAAACTTCTTAATTTCATCTATAAAATTTGGTAAAATAAATGTCTTTCTAAAAATGGGCATTCACTGTGAGCACTCTGTTTCACATTCAAAATATATGGTATTCATACTAAGACAGATGCCTGCAGTATCTTGTAAATACTGAATAATTTAAAAACAAAAGTTATTCACCAACATAAGCTTTTTTGTATCTTCTTTAAATAACACATGATGACAAAGGTCAAAAATGTTAAATCTTACTTTTCTTTAGAAATTTAGTGATATACAAAACTGGACTAGTACCTGTATTTCCAATACAAAACTAGAATGGAACCTACATTTCTAATATTATATAACAGGGAGATCAAATTTGAATGGTAAAACTTTGCCAGCGAACTCTGATTTTGACTGACCCAAGATGGGTGCTTACCACTTATGCCTCAACACTGCCAATTCAATATTTATTTTCAAGATTGATACCATTTTTCTTAGACAATATGTAAAAATTTCAGAATTTTCATTGTTAAAGAAACTACCTCCAGTACCAATTTATCTCTAAGCTTAAAACATAAAAAGAAACTTTAGCAGATATTTACAAATTATCTTACCCAACTCCCGGAACAAGCTCAAAATTGGCTTGGACAAGCTCAAGTTTCTAAGTAACATGCAGATGGGCAAGTCAATCGGAGGCTGTTAGTGTTCTGTACTAATTTAAGCCAGTTTTGACAGTTAAGGAATATACATGTATATTGCTATTCTACCTTATCAGTTACATTTTAATCATAATATTTGTGTGTTTTGGGATTAGCTGATGTTCAGGTCCCTATTCTAGCCTGTAGCAGTTTGTTAGCTGGTTGAGTATAAAGACTGTTTTGATTCATGTTGCCATCTTTAGGTGAATAAGGCATTAATTATTAATAATATAACTAGTGAGATTTCATTGACAGGTGCATTTGGAAATAAAAGCACTGATCACTGACAATTGACCACCAGGATTTCATTCAAAGCATGACTGATGAACTGAAAATGTAACACCCACATTCAGCATTTATGATCTGTTGTTCATGTGGTAATTAGCATGAAACTGATAAGTAAATACTGCTTGGCAAATAGTTAAATAGATACAAATAATTGTTCTCAATCTCAAAAGTAGGCTTGCAAAATATTTTGATGCATATTGTTGATTTCAAGGTGAGTAAATAAAAACTGGAAGCAGAAGCAGACATGTGAGTTGACAAAACAAACCCCAGAAGAACATGATAGAGTGAAATTGTTTACCTGTTTTTACCATGTATTCCTCCTAGATGCATAATTAAATATGCATGATCATTTGAACTTTAATTGTAAAGATAAAAAAATAATGTTATGTATGAAAACATGAATAAAATTAAATTAATGCAGCTGTTACTGGTTGTTTAAATTCTTTCTCTCTCCTGAAAAAATCTACCAATATCACAATCAGTTATCAATCTATCAACCTGACAATTTTTGGGGCACACTCAATTTCCAAAAGCCAAGTTCAAATTTCTAGTCAGCTTGTCACAGGTAAGCTGACTTTTACAAAACAAAATTAAATCCCAGCTTGAGACAGAATGAATGGAAAAGACTCCCATTTACCTAATCTGTCTCTTCGGATGATTTTATGTGCTCCATGCCTTAGATTTTTCAGTGGATAATCCTAAGCAAGGTAATAATAGATACACAAGTTTCAGATGTTTATTTGTAGAATGGTAGAGCATTCAATTCCTAACCAGTGGGTCATAAGTTTGAGCTTAAGTACTAATAGTCTGTGATAGTAATCTTGCATTTCTCCAGCCAGACATGCAATTAAGTCCAAAGTGCAAATACAGAAGATCTGCCTTTCCAGTGCAAGATTTGCAGTCTATTGCAGAAGATTTGTTCAATTTAACATATTAATATTATCCCAATAAAACTTTATTTTTACCTTAACTTAAATTGGTTGATAAATGTATAAAGTAAGCAAAAATAAAGAAAAGACAAAAGTAATTCAAACAAAAATGATTTACACATGGATGACATGCTTGACAAATATAGTCATTCACCATGTTTTATATTTTAAAAAAAATGATCATCTCTTGTGTGACTTGATTAACAGGTTAAGAAATTAAGACAATGTTGACCATTGCACTGATTGGCACTTGACTGTGTATGCCTGCTGGACTGAGAAAACCGGTTTGTTAACTAAGCAAACATCTCTTGACTATTGTGTACACTAAAGTAAGGAACAGTATGCATTGAAGATAAATACATAAAAGACATAATGGCCTTTATGATGGTTCAATAAAAATTGACATATTAATATGGATTTTCAAAAAGATGATAACTAAAAAAAAACAAGATAATATCAATATGCATTGATTGACTACTGACACAATGAAATAAGCATTCACAAATTCAAATGTTTAACATCTTTATTCATATAAAGAAAGACACTTTGAGTGTGCACTTTGTTCTAAAAAAAATCAACACATCTTACAAAAGTATTTAATCAAACTTTTGATTATTTCTGTATTTTGCATATCTTAAAAAAATGTGTAAATATTTTGTAAAATTGAAGGGGTCACATTATGATTGTGTTATATCTGAAGTTGTGTTATAATGAAGCATGCTACATTGGGTTGTTTTAGTCATTCAAATTTATCATGGATGACATAAGTTCATAACTTGACAACGTAACATACTGCTGATCAATTGTTTCATGTGCAAAATTATCACACTTTGTTCTTCTGGTCATGAGCATACTTTTTTAATTCAGTAAAAGTAAATGTACCAGTATTATAAAAATCAAACAGAAGTTTTAAAAAATCGGATAAAGCACAAATTATTACCCAATGGAGACAAAATGGACTTTAAAATATACATGCAATACAAAAGCCCTTATAATGGTTGCAATTTTTAATGGACTTGCAGCCTGTGCTATAGCTATACATACATGCCCACATGTATGTGTGTGAGCCTCTAAAATGAACATTGATCAGTCAGGTACATTCCTTCCAGCAATAGTCATAATACCCTTTGTCCTTTCCTACCCCATGTAGATGTATGAGCACATGAACTGAACACAAAGAATTCAATGAAACCAGGAAAGTTACTTAACACATGGGCTTTCAAAGTATAATATAAAAATATACAGTTCTTAGACACTTAATTTATTGCTTATCAATTTGTAATTTCTAACCCAACTGTCTTCAGGGGATTCCTTACAAATGTTGTGCTGTTTGCATTCAAACAAACTGGTAGTTTCTTTACTAACATGTTACATGGCATCCACATTTATGTGAGTTCTATTTTTCAGAGAATAGGAGTCAAGGACATGTAGTTCGCCATCTTCAGAAATCTTCAAATACTTCCATAAATGCTTGTAACTTTGTAGGGGTTACAGTCCTTTGAATACATGTACATACAAGTCAAATTTGAGTTTCTTGTTAATTTTGAGAAACATTAAAACTAGACATTTTCAAAACTTATATGCAGATGAAAAGATTTTTTATCTTGCATGTATGTGTAGTTCAAAGAACTCAGGTCTTCACTGAAATGTACTTTCCTGTAACTGAAAAAGTTAGCCAGATTATTGCTGATACTGAAAACTCCATTTGGTTTAAAATGTAAACAAGTTAACAGTGTAAGGAACACTCTTTTATATATAAATATCTTTGATGCTTTTCATTTTTATAACTGTGAGGAGGGGGGGACAAACTGCCCATGATTGGGGGCAGGAGGTAGTGAATACTGTAATCATCAAACAGGCATTTAAAATATATTTTTTAAATGTTGTTTTGCTACCGTTGAATGCTGCTAAGATGGATTTTCTGATGATCAATGTGAATCATAACAAATACAAATTAAGTTAAGAATCAATGAACTGACTTACCTGCTTTTCAATCGAGAACAGTAAGGAACGAGACAAAAAAAACAAAGGTCATGACAACCAAATATAGGAAATAAGCACCAAAACATAAACATGGAATTAATGATGTACTTGAACTTGTTTTCACTCATTTATTTTTTTCAGTCTTAACATCATACCAACTTATGATTTGCAAAAAGAAATTGAGTGAAATATAACGCAGTGCGAGAACCGTTTCTCGTTTGGTTGTGCTTGCATCACATAATGGAACCAAACAAGACACTCATTAAATCGTTCAAAAATTCTTTGCTATAGTGTCTTCACACAACACATTAATGTTATACAATCGTTAATAAATACACTTCTGATATTACTCGGAAATAGGCGATCCTCGGAAACCTGTTACTGGATCAGTTCATTATTTCCGGATCATTCTAATAGACTTACTCGTATTAGTGGATAAGTGTGAACTCTTTTGGATTCTCCAGCGGAACTAGCTCCCTCCTTCTTTTCTTCTGCAGGCTCTGCCATATTGAAATATCTTTACCACGTTAAGATACGCAGACACTGACACTGAATACTCTTAACAGAAACTTCGGGCAGCAACAGCTTCGTTTCTAAGCAGCATGTACGCATGCGCTTATTTGGAACAGTTTGGATTTTTTGGTTTCGACTGTACAAAATCATTGGTTTTTCAATATTGGGACTCTCCAAAGCTTAGTTTCTACAATAGGAAAGGGAACCAGACAGAGTAAGCCTCGTTATAATTTCAATATGTCAGCCCCCATAGTAAACATTGGTGCAATGCTCAACTGCCACTAATCCGTAATGGCAGAATTAGTAAAAAATCAACTTGAGACTGAAGTGAAACTTTATGTGAAGAATGCTGAATACGCAATTCTTAATAGTAAATCAGCTGCAGACGTGACTGCGGTGTTAAAAGGAATACATGGCTTTTTATCGTCATCACCATTATCATCATCAAAACTTGATTCTGATGCACATGCCCTATCACACAATGCTGATGCAAAAGCAATATTCCGGAAATTTCACTATGCGAGATTTGCAGATTTTCTTCTCAAAAGACTATCAGTAGACCACCTAAAAGAAATGTCTAGGGATGATGTTATGTTTTATATTGATGGCTACTTTATAAATGGAAATGTGACAGTCGCATTCCAAAGTTTATGTCAAATTGTTTCAGACCTAGGGTAATTATTATTATTATTATTATTATTATTATTATTATTATTATTATTATTGGTTGACTTAATGCTGCTTGTTGGTTATATTTAGTAAAAATTATGTAATAGATATATCCTAGTATACAAAATTACATTATATGACACTGACGATTTGTTACACTGCAACACATTCTGGGTTCTATCCAGTGCAAAGGAAATAGTTTTGTAATATGCATATTGTTTAGTTTTATTTTGTATGAGTAATATTAAGAATAATAATACTATCTTTATTTGTTATCTTCTAGTGGGTTTACATTAATGCCTTTAATTATTTTTTTTATACATGTAATAAGTAAAAATCAGCAAGGTTAAAACTGGGTAAGTCTTAAATGTGTAACATAATTCTTTTATGAAATGGCATGAAATAAATCAGTTTTATTTGAAATGGAATTATAATAATTCCCAATTATAATACATCTTTGAAATAAACTTTTAATTCAAAATATTTATGCATAATTTAATTTGAAATTTGTATTATTATGTTTTGTAAAGGAATTATTTAACATATTTTGACCTTTGATCCCATTTTAAAAGAGATTTTAAAGACATTTTGTGCAAAATGTAAAACATGCACACAAACTGCTATCATAATTCCTGTGTTCATTAAGTTCTAGTAAAGAAAACACTTATAAATAAAAGAATATTAAAAATCCCCAAACGACATCAATCTAAGAGTGTTGAAAAGGTTTTCTCTTTAATATTGAAAGTCGCCTTGGGTGCAATTTTACTGTCAGCATATAGTTTCTGCAGTAAAGAAGAATTATACAGTTCTCCCCCACTGTGCAGCAGTATATGACATTTCAATAAACAACTTTATTGTAAATTTTTTGGATCAAATGACCTGACATGAAACCTCCAGACATTATCATTCCTATTTTATTTTATAAAGAGTGTGTCAGAGTAAGTATTATCAACATGGTTACCAATTTTGTTTGCACTTTTAACAGTTTACATTTGTTTGCCATTTACATTTAAGCATAGTTGTGTACATTTCATTGTCCATCAAACTGATGGCATAATATTAATTAAGGTTTCTAGTAATTCAAGGTAAGTTTATTGTTATACAAACATTTCCCAGGTATGCCTAATTTGCTTCTGGTAGGGGACTACAACGTTTACTGGTGGGACTCCTGTTTTTCTCAAAACAGGAGTCCTGAACTTCTAGTTTTAAAATCCAAGTGAGACCTGTGTAGACTTTGGAAAATGCAAGAATCGATCAGATTTCATTCCTTTTAAGTCGCCGCCAGAGGCCAGCTTTAAAGGCCGAAACAAAAGCCTTGGGTTGATTTTTTTTAATCTGACCACGACATTGCAGCCTGGCAGCAAGATCGACTAACTGTTGAACAAACTATGGGTTGGAATTGGCATCTTGTCAACATAAATGATTAGAAAACAAAGGATTTGTTCAAGCAGGCCACCAAGGGCTACTGTAAACATGTACGTTTATTTTTTTATCTCGAATATGAGAAAGACATGACAATTTGGTAGTAATAGCAGACCAAGGGACTGGGACTTTGCTGTTTTGTTGAAATAGGTGGCTTGTCTACATAAGTGATGTTGATATAAGTGGGTAAGATTGTAACATATAAACATAAAGAATAAACTAACAAATACAAATTAAATATACATAACAATTTGCAACCTTTGAAGTATCTAATCTGTACATGTATTAGGTACTTTTGTGGATGCATATATTACTGATCAACATAAAATTGTGAAAGATAAGTGGAAAATATCAGTTTTGAGCTATAAAATAGTAATAATTTTATGAATTTTGTTTATTTTCTTGCAGTTCATATCTTCAGAATATTACAAATGTAAATTTATATTTGTATGCTTTTCAACCAGTATGTCTGTTGGTAGATACATTACTTGTGACTTTTAATTTTGGTTTTGCATTTAGGTCAGTTTGTATACCTGTGAGGGCATCTTTGACCCATGAGCACATTTCATTTTTGCATTGGTAATTATATACCAGTAGTGCTTTATTCATTTATTTATCTAGTTATTTAGTTATTTGATCAATGTCAAATTGCTTTCTTCAGATATGGTTTTAATCTAAACAAGTGTACATCACTGCTGGAAGAATTACTACAGAGGCACAGACTGTATAACATCATTGTTCAGGAATGTGGTCTGTGTTTAGAGCCAGATATCCCGCACATAGATAAAACGCTGGGAAAACATGAGCAGTCAGCAATATGGGATGAGCTGGCAAGCAAAATTTCATCTCTACCTGATGTCATGGCAAACAAGCTCAAGAACCAGACCAGGTAAATTGAGTACATGGTACATACAGTGAAATTTTTAAAGATCAAACTTGATTGAAGCAAAATTTAGAATAAAAATAATATCATGGTATTAGACTTGTCAGTGCTGGGCCCAATTTTTTTAATAAAAAAAATGGATTTCATTGTATTATAGATAGATATAACATCATAACTTTAGCTACAGTTGGCTAACTAAACCATGTAAACTATCACAGGAACATGACAGTCCTGAGAACCAGATAAATGTAAAGAGCAGTTTATTACTAGTTTGTTATTCAGGGTTGGATTAGCCCGGCTTGAGAGATCAATTTTGCCTGTAAAGTACAGCAAATAAAATATTCATGCCAAACTATAAAGCATTAAAATTAGTTTTCAGATCTTTCTGTCATGACCACTTGAAAAAAAAGGTTATTTTAAAATTCACAATCTCTGCTTATCTGATTTTGCTCTATTCATCACAAAAGTTTCTTTAGCACACTACACATCTCAATACCAGGAATTATTTTGGGAAAACGCTCTTTTTTTCAGTGATATTTTCATTCCAAAGAATTATGTCAGTCTGGTTGCATCAGATATCTATCTAGCACTGAGGGAAGCAAGGACATGTATTCAACAGTCCAGAGACTGCAGTCTGGAATTTTTAAGTCGTTTATTTGGAAAACTATGCATGTCAGGTTATGCAGGTAAGATAGTGTGAAATAAGTTATACTCATTGACAACATTAAATCAACCTGATGATTATTAAAACAGTTTAATTCACAAGGCAACCCTGAATTCAGTATCCTGAAGTCTGATTATTTAGTGCCTGGTATTTTGATTCTATGGTCTTAAGATAAGTAGTAAAAAAGAGTGAAAAGAATTAAAATTCAACAAATAATTTATTTTCCTAGATTACAAAGTAAAAATAACAAATAACTTAAAGTTTTGTGAATTAAATCACAAAAGTTTAGAACTTTTAACACAAGTCCTAATGATTTAAGTTCTGCATGAACTTTAGGGATATTCCAAAATAAATTTAATGCTGGAAGTGTTGAAGTGCCTGTGGTGGCCTCTGTTGTAGCGATGTGCCAACAGTTTTTTTTTAATCACAATAATAATATCCAAGAATATACATGTATATCCTTATTTAAATTTCACTATAAATCCAAGTCTCTTTTTCCAAGAATGTTAGTTTCGAGCACTTTATATTTTCATGGAATAAGTTTAATTAAATAATTTAGAATAAATCAATCCCATCTCAAATGAAATACTGGACACAAAAATAATACAACTGGTTCTGCTCAGATCTTATAGCATGAAGAAATATTTTTGTCAGTTACAAGATTATATGCTCCTCTACTTGACCTAGGTCACAGTTAGCATTTTGTAAAAAAAAATTGAATTCTTAATGGTTTCAGATGTCTACAAGATAAAATCTTAATTATAATTAAATTGTCTGTTACTAAAATTATAATAAAGAACATGGAAACACAATGCCCTTGACCCAGACCAAGATAAATGTGTTTACTTCTATTTAATAATTATGCTGACATTTTAGCCATAATCATGGATCAAATATTAGTTATGTATTAGTTGTTTACAGAAGAAAGAAAATAGTTGATTTTGGTCAGGTACACAATTGGTTTTGGACAAGGTCAGCATCAAAATATAACTTCAAATTACCCACAGCATATCATGAAATAGACAAATATGAAAACTAACAAACAAACAAGTTAAATATATATTACACTGGACATTGCTAATCTGATTCCATTATTTTTAGTTTAGTCTGAGCTTTAGCATGAGAAGGTTTAAATAAATGATTTTTTTAATAGTTTTTCAACATGGAAGTTGGTATCAACTAAAGACTAAAGTTAGTACATATAAGTACCCTTACCAGTGTGCATGACAGGCAAAATGAATGAGTTTTTATCAAGAAAAACAAAATATACCTTCTACTTTTCTTTAGTGTGTATTTATTTTGAATCCATGTTTCATGCTATAGCCAGAGTTCCTAAAGGTGATAAAACCTGTAAGATGGTGTTTAACATCCATTTTAAAACAACATATGCTCTATTTGACAATCAGTACATTAATGGTTTGTGGTAGACGGCCAGATTGCAATGCAAGGTCTTTGTCCATATTATTTTGTTTTCATACTGGGAGTAATGAGTGTACCATTGTCAGAAGAAGAGCATAAGTATCTTGGTGGTGTGTACATATGGACGAGGTCGGATAGGTATGTTGGACTGGAGTCAGTCATTGAAACTTAGCACAGAGAACAAATTTTGTCTTTGATTCTGGATCGAATGGATAGCCAATGTAGGGTACTGAGCAGCAGTAATCTGTGCTTTGATCATGGTACTCTAAGGATGATCCGAGCAGCTGTGTTTTGAATGTTTTGAAGTTTCTGGAGTAGATTTTGGATGAACCACACAGAATTGAGTTACAATAGGCCAGTCTTCAAAGTACTATTGAACACACAAGTATTTTAGTGGCATCAGCTGAAAGATATTTGCAAATGGAGCTGATGCATCTCAGCTCAAGGTATACAGCCTTACATATGTTCATGACATGTTGGTGTAATGTGAGAGTACTGTCCAGAGTAACATATATGTTTTATACTGACTGTGTGAACTTAATGTTGGTGTTGCTGATATTTATTGTTTGAGTAAAAGGATGTAAATGAGAAAGTCTTTGTGTTGTGATCAGAATGGCCTCAGTTTTATTATCATTTATCTGCAGCTTGTTACATGTCATCCATGATTTCACATCAACCTCCTAAGAATTATCACTGACTTCAGTGACTTGTTATTCTTGCTGCCATCAGACATCCGTTTGGTTGACACCATACTCGTTCAGTTTTTAATTGTTTTGCTTGATCTGCTTCCCAAAACCCAATGGGCAACCCAAGTAGTTTTGGAAGGGCTTTGATTTTGTTTATCCAGCCCTCACCACTTTTGCTTTCCCCTTCTAATCTGGTGAGGGTGGGTAGGTAATTCATAGAAGAAGATCTGGTCATTACTGGACAGTTGCGATAATTCACAAAGCTGAAATCTGTGGGGCTTTGCTCCAGGCTGTTACTAGTATCCAAAGCCAACTGAGCAGTCATAGACCTCAACTAGCTCACAAATGCGTAGTCAACATAAAACATAACTGCGTTCAAAATTGGAAATTGCAACTCAGAGCAGTCAGACTTTTCTTACAAAGGGATGAATTTGCAGCAGTCAGTTTAGAATTAACTAACACATACTTTAATGTCCCCTATGCATACATCTTAACACAAAATCCTTTCGCTTGCTTTCAAATAAACTGTTTACTAACTTCATACTATCCCATTTGGTATCAGCATATGGGGATTCACCAGGATCATTAACTGTGTTGTCACTCTCTTCTGGTTAACCTCGTCAATAGTGGAGGCAATATATCTAGAGTATAGCCTTCAAAAAGAAATGATAACTTTATCTTAGATCAAAGTCAGAAACAGCATTCTTTCCCTTTTGAGTCAGTTAGAGTTTCTGGTCATTTTAGACAAGACAGACCTGATTCTATCTCAGCATTTTGTCTGTCTTGACATGCTCATCATTTTTTTTTCCATCTGGTCATGGAATTATTTACCACTCTCATCCTTGTTTGCTTTCCACTTATAGTCAAAATTTCTGTAAGAATTTTTGCAACTCTTCGTTCTGAGGAATGTGGCAGTTTATCCATTCTCCTCTGCCACATTTGTATGCCCCTTTTGTGATGGCCCATTTAGTCCAATAGCACTCCATTTCAGGTTGACTTGAAACACATCATGATCTTGTATGAAGTAGTGTCTTTCCAGCATTCAGTGGTGCAACAGACAATGGCTCACTGCAGAAATTCCAGTGGAAAAACTGTAACTTACAATCTGCATTGACACCAGGTTGTATGGTTAAGGAAGTCTGTTGCCCATCGTTTCCAAAGTCACCTGCCTCTTTATATGTATGGGGTGGGGTTGGACCTGTGGATTCTGGTTTGGGATTTTCTACATTGCTGCACACAAGTAAATACAACTGCCCAGATCAGATATATCCAGGGCAGGCTGGATGACCTGGCCAATTCCTTAGCTGCCACCAGGGTGAGAGAATCACATATAATTTGTCCTAATTTGCACACTTAGAGAGCAGTGATGCAATTTGTCCTAATTTGCACACTTAGAGAGCAGTGATGCAATTTGTCCTAATTTGCACACTTAGAGAGCAGTGATGCAATTTGTCCTAATTTGCACACTTAGAGAGCAGTGATGCAATTTGTCCTAATTTGCACACTTAGAGAGCAGTGGTGTAATTTGTCCTAATTTGCACACTTAGAGAGCAGTGATGCAATTTGTCCTAATTTGCACACTTAGAGAGCAGTGATGCAATTTGTCTTAATTTGCACACTTAGAGAGCAGTGGTGTAATTTGTCCTAATTTGCACACTTAGAGAGCAGTGATGCAATTTGTCCTAATTTGCACACTTAGAGAGCAGTGGTGTAATTTGTCCTAATTTGCACACTTAGAGAACAGTGATGCAATTTGTCCTAATTTGCACACTTAGAGAGCAGTGATGCAAAAGAAATTATACTGCTGATTAGTTTAAAGTCATGCATATAAAACTGTAAGCTGCGCAGTATACAGTTTTTATTTAACTTTTAACTCTTAAAGTTCTTATTGTGACGGACGTTGTGCCACTGATAGAGGTTGCATTGATGGACTTAAAACCCTAATAAAGCATTATGGAATGTAAGTAATCTGGCATAGTTGTCAGATTATGGAATGTAAGTAATCTGGCATAGTAGTCAGATTATGGAATGTAAGTAATCTGAATGTAAGTAATCTGGCATAGTTATCAGATTATGGAATGTAAGTAATCTGAATGTAAATAATCTGGCATAGTTATCAGATTATGGAATGTAAGTAATCTGAATGTAAGTAATCTGTCATAGTAGTCAGATTATGGAATGTAAGTAATCTGAATGTAAGTAATCTGGCATAGTTATCAGATTATGGAATGTAAGTAATCTGAATGTAAATAATCTGGCATAGTTATCAGATTATGGAATGTAACTAATCTGAATGTAAGTGATCTGGCATAGTAGTCAGATTATGGAATGTAAGTAATCTGAATGTAAGTAATCTGGCATAGTTATCAGATTATGGAATGTAAGTAATCTGAATGTAAATAATCTGGCATAGTTATCAGATTATGGAATGTAAGTAATCTGAATGTAAGTAGTCTGGCATAGTTATCAGATTATGGAATGTAAGTAATCTGAATGTAAGTAATCTGGCATAGTTATCAGATTATGGAATGTAAGTAATCTGGCATAGTTATCAGATTATGGAATGTAAGTAATCTGAATGTAAGTAGTCTGGCATAGTTATCAGATTATGGAATGTAAGTAATCTGAATGTAAGTAATCTGGCATAGTTATCAGATTATGGGATGTAAGTAATCTGAATGTAAGTAGTCTGGCATAGTTATCAGATTATGGAATGTAAGTAATCTGAATGTAAGTAGTCTGGCATATTAATAAGATTATGGAATGTAAGTAATCTGGCATAGTAGTCAGATTATGGAATGTAAGTAATCAGGCATAGTAGTCAGATTATGGAATGTAAGTAATCAGGCATAGTAGTCAGATTATGGAATGTAAGTAATCTGGTATAGTAGTCATAATTTGACTAATTCATATTTCATATTATGGAATGTAAGTAATTCATATTATGGAATGTAAGTAATCTGAATGTAAGTAATCTGGCATATTAGTAAAATTATGGAATGTAAGTAATCTGGTGTAGTAGACAGATTATGGAATGTAAGTAATCTGGTATAGTAGACAGATTATGGAATGTAAGTAATCTGGTATAGTAGACAGATTATGGAATGTAAGTAATTAGGCATAGTAGTCATATTATGGAATGTAAGTAATCTGAATGTAAGTAATCTGAATGTAAGTAATCTGGCATATTAGTAAGATTATGGAATGTAAGTAATCTGGTATAGTAGACAGATTATGGAATGAAAGTAATCTGGTATAGTAGTCAGATTATGGACTGTAAGTAATCTAGCATAGTAGACAGATTATGGAATGTAAGTAATCTGGTATAGTTGTCATATTATGGAATGTAAGTAATCTGGCATAGTAGACAGATTATGGAATGTAAGTAATCTAGCATAGTAGACAGATTATGGAATGTAAGTAATCTGGTATAGTAGACAGATTATGGAATGTAAGTAATCTGGTATAGTTGTCATATTATGGAATGTAAGTAATCTGGCATAGTAGACAGATTATGGAATGTAAGTAATCTGGTATAGTTGTCATATTATGGAATGTAAGTAATCTGGTATAGTAGACAGATTATGGAATGTAAGTAATCTGGCATATTAGTAAGATTATGGAATGTAAGTAATCTGGTTTAGTTGTCAGATTATGGAATGAAAGTAATCTGGTATAGTAGACAGATTATGGAATGCAAGTAATCTGGCATAGTAGTCAGATTATGGAAGTAAGTAATCTGGCATAGTAGACAGCAAAACACTGATTTAAGAAAGTGCAACTTTGATAGAGCTAATGTTAGTGACAAATCTCAGTTTGGAGCCAGAATATTAAAATACATTATCTCTGTACTGTGGAATATTGTACATAACAGCCATAAAGATTATTTTTTCCATCATAACCATAAAGACTATTTTCAAGTTGGCTTAGCTAGCTCTATACAGTATATGCCCTTTAAGACAGAAGGCTGTGAAAGGGGGTTCTCGGCATAGAACAATATTTATACACAGATAATGAACAGATTTAGCTCAGAAACAATGAACAGATTAATGCTTATACAGCTAGTGGTGACATCATTGACATATTTTTGATTTCATTAGAACTCTAACATTGTATATCTAAATAAAAAGTAGATATTGAAGTGTTAGGTAAATATTGAACTATTTTTGTTTCCTGCCTCTCCTCTTTTCTACTGACCCCCCCCTCCTTTTTTAATGTAGTGATTGTGGCAACAACAAAAACAACTTCTTTTTTTGGTAACATTCTGGCAGCATCTGTGAAATTCATTTTCAAGAAGAGACCTTATTTTCACAAACAAGAATCCATCACCCATTGAGCTTTCAGTAGATTTGTGAACTTTGGGACTGCCTGATGCTAGATGTTTTTGACAAGGCGGAAGCACAAATATCCCACCTTGATATCCTCAGTTCTAGACCAAAACATATAGGCTGTGGATGCACTCTCAGTCATTTGCAAGGGGTTTGTGGGTTATGCTTGCCTCCCCACTTCCCTCGGTAGAGAAACTAATTGTTAAAGTGGGAGGTCACCATAGCAAAGTAATTCTGATAGCCCAAGTTAGATGGGACAAGTCATTGTGAAGAAAGGAACCTAATGCCTTTGGTCATGGATAGAATCTTGTGAGCTGAAAGGCCGTCCTGTTTGAAGATACTAGAAGGGAAGTGGTGAGTGTTTTCAGGGACTGGTGTAATGCCAACGGCATGGTTTCATTGAGTACCTCAATTTCACAATTTTGCTGTCTTTTTCTGTCTTTGGAATGAAAAATTTCCCTCAATACAATCAAAATGGGGAGCATTTTGGGTATAACTTGTTCAGAGTGACATCCAAGGAAAGGGTTATATGATCAAGGACTCACAACATATTTGGTAATGAATTAGGTCAATTAAGCAGCAAGTTTTGATAGTGAATTAGGTCAAAAGATAGGCTAATATGATCAAGGTTACATGGCAAGTTTTGATAATGAATTAGGTCAAAAGATAGGCTAATATGATCAAGTTTACACTGTAAGTTTTGATAGTGAGTGAGGTCTGAGGTAAGGCTTATATGGTCAAAATCTCACAGCAAGTTTGATAATGGGTGAGGTTCAATGATAGGCTTATATGATCAAAAAATCTCACAGCAAATTTGATAATTTGTGAGGTCCAAGGATACACTTAGATGATCAAAATCTCACAGCAACTTTGATAATGGGTGAGGTCCAAGGATAGTTTTATATGATCAAAATCTCACAGCAAGTTTAATATTGGGTGAGGTCCAAGGATAGGCATATATTATTAAAATCTCATAGCAACTTTGATAATGGATGAGTTCCAGTGATAGGCATATATGATCAAAATCTCACAGCAAGTTTGATAATGGGTGAGGTCCAAGGATAGGCTTATGTGATCAAAATCTCACAGCAAGTTTGATAATGGGTGAAGTCCAAGGATAGTTTTATATGATCAAAATCTCACAGCAAGTTTAATAGTGGGTGAGATCCAAGGATAGGCATATATTATCAAAATCTCATAGCATCTTTGATAATGGGTGTGGTTCAGTGATAGGCATATATGATCAAAATCTCACAGCAAGTTTGATAATGGGTGAGGTCCAAGGATAGTTTTATATGATCAAAATCTCACAGCAAGTTTGATAATGGGTGAGGTCCAAGGATAGGCTTATGTGATCAAAATCTCACAGCAAGTTTGATAATGGGTGAAGTCCAAGGATAGTTTTATATGATCAAAATCTCACAGCAAGTTTGATAATGGGTGAGGTCCAAGGATAGGCTTATGTGATCAAAATCTCACAGCAAGTTTGATAATGGGTGAAGTCCAAGGATAGTTTTATATGATCAAAATCTCACAGCAAGTTTAATAGTGGGTGAGGTCCAAGGATAGGCATATATTATCAAAATCTCATAGCATCTTTGATAATGGGTGTGGTTCAGTGATAGGAATATATGATCAAAATCTCACAGCAAGTTTGATAATGGGTGAGGTCCAAGGATAGGCTTATGTGATCAAAATCTCTCAGCAAGTTTGATAATGCTTTTATTTTTTTTCAGCTGCATTGTGGGGTCATCTTGCTAGACCGTTGTCAGAGGAAGTTAGGGAGGACTCTTTGATGAGCCTTGTGTGTGAGACATTTATACTAGGAGTGTCTGACAGATGCATAGAGAGTGTCATCACGCCACTCATCACAATGCTACCATGGTAATAAGAATAACATCTAAAACAAGGCGTAACAAATTTGACTACATACCTTCATTGCTTCCATAGAAGAAAAAATAATATGATGTTAAATTGTTTTCATTGATGCCTTGAAATTATTTTCAATGACAAAATGTTGTATACATTTACTTTTTTTACAGATATAAGTTTGGTTGGTAATACACATTAATTCTTCACTGACAAAAATATAATCACATAAACACTGAAAAAATGTGTAATTTGCAGTTACCGGTATTATCAATATTGGAATGAAATCATCATTTGTGATGCTATTATTGTAAGACAGTGAGCATTTGTGATGCTATTATTGTAAGACAGTGAGCATTTGTGATGTCATGATTGTAAGACAGTGAGCATTTGTGATGTCATTATTGTAAGACAGTGAGCATTTGTGATGTCATTATTGTAAGACAGTGAGCATTTGATGCTATTATTGTCAGACTGATCATTTGTGATGATATTATTGTCAGATGGTGATCATTTGTGATGACAATATTGTCAGACAGTGATCATTTGTGATGTAATGATTGTAAGACAGTGATCATTTGTGATGCTTTTATTGTCAGTCAGTGATCATTTGTGATGTCATTATTGTAAGACAGTGATCATTTGTGATGTCATTATTGTAAGACAGTGATCATTTGTGATGTCATGATTGTAAGACAGTGATCATTTGTGATGTCATGATTGTAAGACTGATCATTTGTGATGCTATTATTGCCAGACAGTGATCATTTGTGATGTCATTATTGTAAGACAGTGATCATTAGTGAAGTCATTATTGTAAGACAGTGATCATTTGTGATATCATTATTGTAAGACAGTGAGCATTAGTGAAGTCATTTTTGTAAGACAGTGTTCATTTGTGATGCACTTATTGTATGACAGTTAAATAACTAAGCATGTTGGAAAAGAAATAATTTTATTTGATTTTTGTGACTTAGGTTGAGAAAAGGTGACAGTTGAAGAATATACATCTTCATAATCGCTTATAAATATAGTAGCTAGCTAGTATACCAGATAATAATAGGTTGTTACAATTGCCTGTAAATATAAATTCAGTATGATGTATAACTGAACACACCCTCACATCCAGTTGGTCTCATGTCAATATATGGTACTTACTTAACCAGCTGTAGACATTTTATTTGTTTAATGTTATGATAAAGCATTATATACATTAAGATCAATATTTACAACATTTTCACTCCCAAACAATTCTTCTTATTATCTATGGCTGTTGATATATAGATTTTTTATGGTAGATTGCAAATTATATTCCCTTAAATCAAACAGCATCTTTCATATAACTGTAACTCTTCACAGAAAAAAGCCCATTTGTATGCTAAGAACATTATGGAAGAAATTAAAATATCTTTCCCCAGATTAGTTGCTGAAGTACTAGTGTAGGAGTAATAAAAAAAGAATTGTAATTCCTGTCTAATAGTTATAAGAGGGAATGTTGTCCACTTCAGATTAAGGTATGCAGAGAACATAAACTTGAAACAATGCAAAAATACATAAACAAAATACTGCTTTTGTCACAATCAAGTACTTCTGATAGATGTTCCGTTTAAATTTGCCCCAAAACAGTTATTTTTAGTATACTTTAAGGAGAATATTGTTTTTCGTTTGAAAATGTCTTATGGGATATGTGCACATTACTAAGGTATCTTACTTAATTTGAGATATCTCACCTGTAACTTAAGGAATTAGATCGCTTCTATGATCTTTTAACAGGTATGGTGTTGTGTCGCTCTTTCTAGGAGATAGTGTTACAAAGAAACAAAAAGTGCAATATTTATTATGTACCAAGCTGGTATTTCACCGATATTACAAGGATGTAAGTATTACTTAACATTTTTATTTTATGTCCGAAACATACTACATGTAGATCGTATTATAGTCTTTGACCTAGTGATAATATGTGCCTTGTATGAAAAGTCAAATCTACCAAAGACGTCATCTTCTATAAAAACCTTGTGTGTTAAGTGATCATAAAGTATGATTTTACCTGTATATTGATAGTGTATCATTTTAAAAACTAGTAAATTTCTGCAGATTAAAATGTGTTGTTTTTTTTGTTGGTATTCTTTAAATGTTCTGTGCAAGACATTCTTTTTGATATTCTTTAAATGTTCTGTGCAAGACATTCTTGCCTTGTACTGCATAATAATGAGAAGATGATAGACTTTTGGTATCAGAGATATAATTACTGTCTCAAGTATCAGAGATATAATTACTGTCTCAAGTATCAGAGATATAATTACTGTCTCAAGTATCAGAGATATAATTACTGTCTCAAGTATCAGAGATATAATTACTGTCTCAAGTATCAGAGATATAATTACTGTCTCAAGTATCAGAGATATAATTACTGTCTCAAGTATCAGAGATATAATTACTGTCTCAAGTATCAGAGATATAATTACTGTCTCAAGTATCAGAGATATAATTACTGTCTCAAGTATCAGAGATATAATTACTGTCTCAAGTATCAGAGATATAATTACTGTCTCAAGTATCAGAGATATAATTACTGTCTCAAGTATCAGAGATATAATTACTGTCTCAAGTATCAGAGATATAATTACTGTCTCAAGTATCAGAGATATAATTACTGTCTCAAGTATCAGAGATATAATTACTGTCTCAAGTGTTATCATGGTGATGGTCTGATACTCTAGTATCAATATGGTGATGGTCTGATACTCCAGTATTATAATGGTGATGGTCTGATACTCTAGTATTAATATGGTGATGGTCTGATACTCTAGTATTATAATGATGATGGTCTGATACTCCAGTATTATAATGGTGATGGTCTGATACTCCAGTATTATAATGGTGATGGTCTAACACTCTAGTATTAATATGGTGATGGTCTGATAGTCCAATATTATAATGATGATGGTCTGATACTCCAGTATTATAATGGTTGTTGTTGTAGGGTTTAATGCCATTTTTCGGCACATGAGTTGCCGAGTGGTCTAAAGTGCTTTCCGTTGTGGATCACTGCCATCTCACCTCTGTCTGCATGGGTTTGAGTCTCAGATTCAGCCAATATGGGTATGTGAGAAAGCCTGCCAGTAGCTTCTTGTGGGTCGATGGGTCTTTCTGGAGTTTTCCCGGATTCTTCCTCCATCATTAATACTGGCCGCCATGTAAAGCCTAACGTGTGCTGAAAAATGGCATTAGACCCTATTACAGCATCAACAACAACAACATGACAGATCTTATTACTCATTTTATTTTAAAAAATGCCTATTCATTTGACCTAGTCCAACTTTCGGGAAGTTTCTGAATTCTTTTAGAACCATCCAAACCCCATCAGCCAATTAGAAACAAACCCTATGTGATTTTACATTCTTAATATTCTTAAAAGAGACCCAGGTCAAAATATAACTAAAGATAATATGTACAACTTACATCCATGAATACAAATTACAAAAATTAGATAAAATTATGTATCTGGAGTTATACATAGCACCAAAATATACAGATTTCAGTGTGTGGAAAATTATGATTTTGTTCAGCAGAAACATAAAACAAGAATAGATTGATATTGATCTTAGTTGATCTGGATTTAGAATTTTAGCCTTTACTATTATCTTGCTTTCATGAACATGTATCAGTTATGTGACTGTGCTGGTTATGTGCTTTGTAGAATTAAAAATGTGAATCTTTTAATAAAGATTGCTGCAATTTGTAGCATTGCTTATATCATTGAAAAAGAGTAATTTCATGAGTGAATGGATCAATGTAAATGAAGCAGCTCATCTAGCTGAAATGTCATATGGAATAATGCGATTTGGTTGAAACAATTAATAAAGCAAAATTTGCATCTAATAACAAGGATACAAGTAACACTAAGCATGATTTGCATACATGATAGTACAGCTTGGTCACCTGAGTAAACTCGAACTGGCCAGTGAATTATGAAGTCTTTATTTACCTTTTTTTAATTTCATGTTGGAGAAATCAGAAGATATTCACAAGCAAAATGATTTTAAAAAATAATTATCATTGTGAAATTTATGTTGTATTTTTTTTACATGCATTTAAAACTTGGTATGCAGAAAATAATAATTATTTTTTTTGTGTCCCAAGATTTACAGCCACTATGGTAGTCAACCCCAAAAAACTAAACACTTTTCAAGATTAGATCTTTGGCTTGTGGATAAGTTGACCACCCCTTCTTTCTGGCTTTTATTTTTTCCTTAATTATTTAGCTTATCTGAGAATATATGGCATACCAAAATACAAGGTTGTAGGGAATACTGTCCTAAAATACAAGGTTGTATAAAATATTACCTGAATAGTAAAACTTTTTTGTTACAAGAATATATTTAGGGTAGTGATGTTCATTCTCCATATAATGCCAGTGACATTTCCTTAGAATATAAAGAACATCATGTTCCCATTTTACAGTAAGAATAATTCCCTATTAAAGTTGAACCAGATCTCTGTTGTTTTGTTGTTAATTTATGGTAGGTCCAAAATGGGTTTTTAATTTTATCACAAGTGACTAAATCTTTGGACTATTGAATTCATTTTTTAAGAATGGTCCTATGAGAATATATTTTTTGGGTTGAGTATAATTTTGAATCTTTGTAAAAATTTTCAGGTACTTGTTCTGCAGAATATAATTGGTTACTTGGGCTCTTCTCAAATTCGACAGCATCTATTTATCAAGGTTAGTATATTATGGAATTTGTAGTTATCTTTGGTTATAAATTTTCATCTGTAAGGTAGAGAATTGATAAATGTAAAAGGGAGTTTTTTTAAAGCTATCTTTGGTTTAAATTTTTTTAGGTAGAACATTGATAAAGATAATGGCGATTTTGTTTTTATAGATCTTGTGTTTGTAGACCAGAAGAGCTAATGGGATAGCCTGTTGTATGGCATCAATTTACAAATGTTTGTTATCACAATTCTTCTTAAATGGTGTTGCACAGACATTTATCTTGAAAATTGCATTATTGCTACTCTTCCAGAATGGATGGTCAAATCAAGATGAGGTTTTTCATTAAAGGAACTCTTATGGTGTCTATTTGGTCCTAAATGAAATTGTGTCTAGGTGGTCTTAAATTAAATGGTGTCTAGTTGGTCCTACATGAAAAGATGTCTAGTTGGTCTAAATGAAATGGTGTCTTGTTGGTTCTAAATGAAATGGTGTCTAGTTGGTTCTAAATGAAAAGGTGTGTAGTTGGTCTAAATGAAGTGGTGTCTTGTTGGTCCTGAATAAAATGGTGTCTAGTTGGTCCTAAGTTAAATGGTGCCTAGTTAGTCCTAAATGAAAAGGTGTCTAGTTGGTCCTAAAGAAAAGGTGTCAAGTTGGTCCTGAATGAAAAGATGTCTAGTTGGTCTCATTGAAATGGTGTGTGTTTGGTCCTAAATGAAATGATGTCTAGTTGGTCCTAAATGAAATGGTGTCTAGTGGTGTCTAGTTGGTCCTAAATGAAATGGTGTCTAGTTTGTATTAAATGAAATGTAGTCTAGTTGGTCTTAAATGAAATTTTGCTAATCAGACATCCAATATTGTACCACAACATCCATCTTAAATATCTGATCTCCCCTTTTCCAAAATGGAAGGTCTTATTCACATGAGGTTTATAAAAAATAATTAAAAAAAACCTGCTTATCTTGTCTAGTTAGTCTTTAATGAATGATTGGCTTGATGTGCTATGATTGGCCATATCCTGATGTGCTATGATTGGCCATATCCTGATGTGCTATGATTGGCCATATCCTGATGTGCTAAGAGAAGTACTTTACCAGGTAGTAATAACAAAACTTGGCAATTCAACAATAATACCATTAGCAGTTTTATTAATTTGTTTAATTTCATGAAGATTAATATTTGTTATTCCAACTATTTATTCTTGTGTACATATTTTTCCCTTTATTGTAACCTAATTTTTTAGCTCCTGTATGAGTTGGTGCAGGTATGGGGAGACAAAAGCTCACTAAGACACATGTCTGGAGAACAACACTTCTATATCACACAGGCTCTGATCATTAGCATTGCTTTTATCACAGAGCAGCAGAAAGAGGAAAATGGACAAGGTAACTAATTCACAGTGTGGTATCTCGATAGTTATTTTCCTTCTACTTTCATTAAATCATGTGGATATTGTTATACAGTCTGCCCTCACCCACCTCACAGTTCTAAAATTATGTACTTTAAATTCAAGGTCATCACATTTCATGGTTTTGTTTCAAAATACATATTCTTGGGAACTTAATTTGGAATGGAATTGTCATTTGAAACATGTACATATTGAGTGATGAGGTATATATCTTTACAAAATTATTAGATTAAAATGTATTTAATCCCCTGATTCAGTAATTATTTTGATTATTTCAGTGGATCATTGCTGACACTTTGAACAAACTTGGAGCTCTGAATTAACGAATATGCCAACATCATTTGCATACATGTGCAAATTTCATTCCAGTGCTGTAGATAAAATTGTTATATGTGCAAATTTCATTCCAGTGCTGTAGATAAAATTGTTATTTGGTATTTAAGCATTCATAAAAAACTGTTGCACTACAGCAAAGACAATGTCAGAAAAACAAAGCATTTCTGAAGCAAAGCTTCTGTCTTTTTCACCTAAAACAATCCTGTCAAAATTGATTTTTACTTCTCAACTGTCAACTGTCATTATGTTGCTTACAGTGTGGTCAAAGAGCATGAAACTAAAATTTAGTACCATTGCAAATGTGTCTAATCCATAGAAGTCTTCAGTTTCTTTAATTGATTCTGATACCATGTGAACTCATTGTGAGACACTTTGCCCCTTAGTCATTGTGAAGACAGGGCAATATGAATTGATTCTGATACCATGTGAACTCATTGTGTGACTCTTTGCATTTTAGTCATTGTGAAGACAGGAAAATATGAATTGATTCTGATACCATGTGAACTCATTGTGTTACTCTCTGCCCTTTAGTTATTGTGAAGACAGGAAAATATGAATTGATTCTGATACCATGTGAACTCATTGTGTTACTCTCTGCCCTTTAGTTATTGTGAAGACAGGAAAATATGAATTGATTCTGATACCATGTGAACTCATTGTGTTACTCTATGCCCGTTAGTTATTGTGAAGACAGGAAAATATGAATTGATTCTGATACCATGTGAACTCATTGTGTGACACTTTGCCCTTTAGTCATTGTGAAGACAGGGCATTATGAATTGATTCTGATACCATGTGAACTCATTGTGTGACTCTTTGCCCTTTAGTTATTGTGAAGAATGGAAAATATGAATTGATTCTGATACCATGTGAACTCATTGTGTGACTCTTTGCCCTTTAGTTATTGTGAAGACAGGAAAATATGAATTGATTCTGATACCATGTGAACTCATTGTGTGACTCTCTGCCCTTTAGTTATTGTGAAGACAGGAAAATATGAATTGATTCTGATACCATGTGAACTCATTGTGTGACTCTCTGCCCTTTAGTTATTGTGAAGACAGGAAAATATGAATTGATTCTGATACCATGTGAACTCATTGTGTGACTCTCTGCCCTTTAGTTATTGTGAAGACAGGAAAATATGAATTGATTCTGATACCATGTGAACTCATTGTGTGACTCTCTGCCCTTTAGTTATTGTGAAGACAGGAAAATATGAATTGATTCTGATACCATGTGAACTCATTGTGTGACTCTCTGCCCTTTAGTTATTGTGAAGACAGGAAAATATGAATTGATTCTGATACCATGTGAACTCATTGTGTGACTCTCTGCCCTTTAGTTATTGTGAAGACAGGAAAATATGAATTGATTCTGATACCATGTGAACTCATTGTGTGACTCTCTGCCCTTTAGTTATTGTGAAGACAGGAAAATATGAATTGATTCTGATACCATGTGAACTCATTGTGTGACACTTTGCCCTTTAGTCATTGTGAAGACAGGGCATTATGAATTGATTCTGATACCATGTGAACTCATTGTGTGACTCTCTGCCCTTTAGTTATTGTGAAGACAGGAAAATATGAATTGATTCTGATACCATGTGAACTCATTGTGTGACTCTCTGCCCTTTAGTTATTGTGAAGACAGGAAAATATGAATTGATTCTGATACCATGTGAACTCATTGTGTGACTCTCTGCCCTTTAGTTATTGTGAAGACAGGAAAATATGAATTGATTCTGATACCATGTGAACTCATTGTGTGACTCTCTGCCCTTTAGTTATTGTGAAGACAGGAAAATATGAATTGATTCTGATACCATGTGAACTCATTGTGTGACTCTCTGCCCTTTAGTTATTGTGAAGACAGGAAAATATGAATTGATTCTGATACCATGTGAACTCATTGTGTGACTCTCTGCCCTTTAGTTATTGTGAAGACAGGGCATTATGAATTGATTCTGATATGTCAACTCACTGTGCCCCTTTGTCCCTTAGTCATTGTGAATTCAAGGCGATAGGAATTTATTCTGATACCATGTGAACTCTCTGTGACTCTTTGCCCCTAGTCATTGTGAAGACAAATCAATATAAATTGATTCTGATACCATGTGAAATATCTGTGACCCATAGTTATTGTGAAGACAAATCAATATGAATTGATTCTGATACCATGTGAAATATTTGTGACCCTTAGTTATTGTGAAGACAAGGCAATATCACTCTGTAATGTTTTCAAAGTATATATTAGGCAGAGGCTGAGGTCTAAGCAAAAGAAAATGGTATTATTCCCCTATTTGGGCCAACTGCTTACTATCTAATTTGAAGCAAAAATGATATCATTCCACAGTTGGGCCCACTTGCACATATAAGCTGCAGTCTCTAGATGAATTTGTCATTGACCTAGTTATTTTTCATTTAAAAGGACAGAATAACAATCGACCATCAGATAAAAGGTCTAAAACCCTGGAAACATATACTATTACCAGTAGGCCAATTAAAGCAGTTAGGATTTTCTCCATACATGAAACATTATCACTTCAGATAGACTTGATTAAAATGCACTTTGAGAAAGTGGAACTAATCTAAAGATATTTAATCAGCAGTTAAGAACAAGCCTGGTTTGAGAATCAATCTACATCCATGTGCACAAACTGTCTCAGAATTGGGTCAGGGGAGTTACAACCTGCCAGAAATCTGGGACAATCTGCTAACATCCATCAATAAATGTTAAATGTGATGCCATGATTTCATTGCAGATATATTAGGGATACTTCTGCTCATCCTTGAGGGTATCTTAAAATGCAGGAATTCTTTGAAACTTGTTCTCCACAATGATCTTATCTTTGAAACAAAGTTCTTTATTTGGCAAAGTATTCATGTTGCTTGGTTGCATTGCTTTGGTTTTTATCACATTTATGAATATGGAGGTTGCATTGCTTTGGTTTTTATCACATTTATGAATATGGAGGTTATTAAGGTGGTTTAGTGCAACTATACAACAAATACTTTTTCAGATATTACAGTTGGCATGTAATAAGTTCTCAGCAAAACGTTCATAAACATAGTTGTTATGGTCATTTGATGCATTTTACAGTTGATTATAAGAAGGAACATTGCATTTATGATGATTTCACTTAAAACAAACTAAAAGATAGAACTCAAGCAAATTTCACTTAAAACAAACTTAAAGATAGAACTAAAGCAAATTTCACTTAAAACAAACTAAAAGATAGAACTCAAGCAAATTTCACTTAAAACAAACTAAAAGATAGAACTCAAGCAAATTTCACTTCATAGCAAATTATTTAATTGATATTTAGTTATTAAAGTACAGCAGGTGTGCCATTAAAATTTCATTGAATATTATTTATGGTGTAATGAAAAGGTCATTTGGAAATAACATATAATAAAATATATGACTTCTTATTAAAAGTTTATTTCATTATTTTGATTACAATTTCTAGGTCCTATCAATTGTTTCTGATGATAAAACAAACAATACATCAATGTTTCCTATACCAATTTTGATTGCAATTTGTTGGTCGTATTTTTAGTAAAATTATATGGGGTCCATGCCTGACCCTGCATTAAAAGCAGGTTTGTGAGTTATTGGGGAGCGAGTTATCAAAGGTGTGGTGTATATATTTATCAACACTAGTGAGGAAAAGGCTATTTTACATTAGTAAATATTATTTACGTATGAAAAATAAATGTATTAGAAACATTAGCCTGTGATTGGTTTCCCATCCATCTGCATTTTGACCATGGATTACATTGTTAAAACTATGAAGATCCCCACCCATTAGTCATCAGTACATTTCTAGGGAAAGAATAGTTGAATTCTGGGAATTCTGGTCCTGTGTGGCTAATTGGATACATTTGAGGTCACAAGGACATAACAAAAAGTAAATTCATATGTGTTACAAATATTTTCCACAAGAGGATAGGAAGGGTCTTTCCTTGGATCATAGGTTGGAAACTGTTGAAACTGTTCTAGATCTATAAACACACTTATTATACATTAAAAGAGAAATGTACATTTGCAACTGATATTGGCTGCAGGGATTAGCCAAGTGATATTGGCCTCAAAGGTTTGCCCATGCCTCCAGTGTCTGCCCTTGCCTTCAGGGATTAGTCAAGTGGGTCAAATTTCATGTTGAGGTCAAAACAGGGAAGAACAGGGATATAATGTAATGTACTTAAATAATTCAATTTTGTCTCCCTTTACAATTTTCAGTAAAAGGAACATTTATTTGCCTCCACTATGAATAACTTGATTTTTTTCAGTAGAGTCATGTATACTTTGAAGAGTGAGAATGAAGCAGACTTGCTTTTATTAAGCCTGTCAATATCATAAAGTTTACATATATTGTACTTTAATAACTTTTGGGGTTTAACTGCCACATTTGAAGTAAGATAAACAAGAATTTATGCATACACAACCTGTACTAAAATGATGTAATAAACAAATGTTAAGATACCATAAGACATGAACACAAACTCATTATTCATTAATGATTACAGCATCAATATTTGTTCATATTAAAGAAATCTTTGAAAGTTTTGGTGCTGGTGGAAAGAATGGGGCTTAATAAACTTAAAATATAAAAATATTTCCTTTTTTTCCAGAATTGCTACATCAGCTTATGCAGGGTGTTCAGAATCACATCGACAGCGCAGATCATAAAATGAGGCGCCTGGGGATGATTGTTGCTGAAAGCTTTACTGCTCACTTAGATCCAGACGGACCTGTTTTGAAATTCCAGGTAAGCAACTTACGTAGTAAATTGTTCTGACATTTCAAATTATCTCAATTTTTTCAAAATAAATCATTTTCTGACTTGTGTGATATCAGAGAAAAAAATGGATGTTTCATTAGATTCGTAATAATGCACAATAAATATAAGTAATGCGTTAGAATTCAGTTGAAGTTAAATCCATTTATATAATATACTAATAAATATGTTAAAAAAAATTTAAAATATTGTATAAAAAATTTAATTATTTCCAAAAGGGCTACTTTACTTTATAATGTCCATTATTGTTGGACTAAAATAACATTGTTATACTCATGATAGAGTCCATTTCTTTAAGTCATAGTTTGCTATTATTCCATAATAATGTCCATTATTTATAGCATTGTTAAAATCATGATAGAATGTATAGTATATAGATATTGTTTCTAGTATGAGAAAGATGGGGAAACAGCATTGTTAGAGAAGTTGCTTAAGAAACCTGAGGATCATGGAATACAGAAACTAGACAGGTATGTCACCTAATACACTGATGATTGTTTTCTGTAAGGGTAAAAATTAAACCAGATGATAATGGAATTTAGGAACTGGACTGACACACTGTTTAATAGGCTTATAATTGTTATTTTTTGAATATTTAAATTAAACTAGAGGATCAAGGAATACAGAAACTATACTGGTACACTGTTTAATAGGCTAATAATTGTTAGTTCTGAATGTTAAAATTAAACTAGAGGATTATGGAATACAGAAACTAGATTGGTATATTTGCTTAATATGTTAATAATTGTTTGTTTCAAAGGTTAAAATTTGACCAGAGGATCATGGAATACAAAAACTTGACAGATATGTTACTTAATATGCTAAAGATTGTTAATTTTAATGGTTAAAATTGAAACAACTGATTTAGAGGGTGTGATTTCCTTATTGCACACTGAATCATGTATTGGACTATTTTTCTCTCATTTCTCACCATGACATTGTGTTGGAATAAAATAATAATAATAATAATAATAATAATAATAATAATAATAATAATAATAATGAGGACTTTGTATAGCACCTAATCTTTTGAATCTCTAAGCGCTTTACACCATCAATAATGATATGACTACACTACAGAACAACAAATGACAAAAACAATGAAATTGGAAAACATAAAAACATGCTGAAAACATATAAGATACAAAACATGATTAGCTCGCTAAGTTTGTCCTTGCAGTCGAAACAGGTGAGTCTTAAGAGCACTCTTAAAAGGGACCACTGTGTCTTTGTGTCTAATTTCAATGGGCAATTCGTTCCACGTCGCCGGGCCCTGGTGTGCAAACGAACATTGTCCATATGACTTTGTTTTCACCTTGGGAACAATGAGTATACGCTTATCAGAAGAAGAGCGTAAGGATCTAGCTGGTGTATACACATGGGTGAGGCTGGATAGGTATGTTGGACTGGAGTCTGTCAGTGAAACATAGCACAGAGAACAAATTTTGTGTTCGATTCTGTATCGAATTGATAGCCAATGTAGGGTACAGAGCAGTGAGGTGTGCTTTGATCGAGGTACTCTAAATTCACTTCTCTACTCCATGGATGGTAGCATCAACTTCAGTTAGGTGGCTAGACTTGTATATTTGGGTGTCATCACCATACAGTTGGTGCGACAATGGGTGATGATCTATGACACTTGAGAGCGGCTGAGTATACAGAATGAAGATTTTAAAAGTGATGGCTTATCATCAGTATGGACATAGCCTTAGAAATACAGAGAATTTTTTTAAAAATGTACTGCATTTGAAATGGCACAAAACGTTTACATTACAATGAAGAAGTTTGGTAAACAATGATTAGTATTTATAGGTTATCAAATTTGAACAATGGCAGCAGTCACTTCTATTGGTATAATGGCAGCAGTCACTTCTGTTTGAACAATGGCAGCAGTCAGTCACTTCTGTTTGAACAATGGCAACATTAATTTCTTTTGGAGCAAAGGCAGCAGTCACTTATTTTGAACAATGGCAGCAGTCACTTCATTTTGGACAATGGTAGCAGTCACTTCATTTTGGACAATGGCAGCAGTCACTTCATTTTGGACAATGGCAGCAGTCACTTCATTTTGGACAATGGCAGCAGTCACTTCATTTTGGACAATGGCGGCAGTCACTTCATTTTGGACAATAGCAGCAGTCACTTCAATTTGGACAATGGCAGCAGTCACTTCAATTTGGACAATGGTAGCAGTAACTTCAATTTGGACCATGGCAGCAGTCACTTCAATTTGGACAATAACATCTTTCTAGACAATGGCAGCAGTCACTTGGGGGGAGGCAAAGGCATCCGACATTGGCAGTGTATTCATCATGTTAACATTTTGCATTATAGTTTATGAAAGTCAAAATATAATATTATAGACCTCTACTGAAGCAAATAAGGACTATATTGAACAAGGGCCAATTTCTGCCCACCTCACTACATGTCTTTATTATGATCTATACTGCATGTATGAGATGGTTAACATTTATTACTGACTTCAGTTTTGTGTACATGTGTCTGTTGCCATGGTTACTGAGTGTTGAAACAGTATAAAAAAAGACATGGAACAGTCATCTTTTCCATTTACTTCTCGTTCTTACTGCTTTACGTGAATCATTCAGTTTAAAATTGCTAAATGTACTTGTATTATTTCAGAGGTTATAAATCTCTATAAATAGGTGTAATTTCTAAACCTGCTCTAAAATTGTCCATCATAGCCAGTGAGTTTTTTTTAATGATGGAGCCTGAAACAGATTTTATTAACAGTATTTAAGAAAAAAAACTCTGCTTATTGTGTATTAATTATCATACTTCTTGTTTTATAGCATACATTTTTGTGTCATCCATTATGCCATGTAACAGAGACCAATAAATTTTTACTTCAAAATCACTCTGGTCCGAATATATTGTTTGCTTGATATGTTTTATGGTTAGTGAGATCCCTTTGCATGTTTTTTTTCTTCTTCTTAACTTACATTGCCCTGGCATCAATGGACTGTATCAAAATGTCTGTTGTTGACAAGTTACATTGCCCAAACATCAGTGGATTTTTAGCAGTCTGTCTATTGTTGGTAACTCACATTGCCCTGTAATCAGTGCTTTTTTAGCAGTATGTCTATTTTTGGTAACTCACATTGCCCTGACATCCATGCTTTTTTAGCAGTCTGTCTATTGTTGGTACCTCACATTGCCCCAGCATCATTGCTTTGTAGCAGTTTGTCTGTTCTTGGTAACTGACATTGCCTTGGATTAATTAAGTGTTGCAGTGTCATTGGTAATTCATATTGCCCTGGTATCAATTCTTTGTTACAGTCTTTCTCTTAATGGTAACTCACATCACCCAGGCATCAGTGCTTTATATCAGTCTGTATATTGTTGGTAACTCACATTGCCATTTCATCAGTGCTCAAAACAGTAGTCTGTCTATTGTTGGTAAGTGACATTGCAATGGCATCAGTGCTTTGTTATAGAGTGTCTATTGATGGCAAGTCGCATTGCCATGGCATCAGTACTTTGTGTGTAAGTCACATTGTATTGGCATCAGTGCTCTGCAGTAGTCTGTCTATTGTTGGTAGGTCTCATTGTTATGGCATCAGTGCTTTATTGCTGTTTATCTATTGTTGGTAAGTCAGATTGCCATGGTATCAGTGCTTTGTTGCAGTGTGTCTATTGTTGGTAAGTCATATTGCCATGGCATCAGTGCTCTGCAGTAGTCTGTCTATTGTTGGTAAGTGACATTGCAATGGCATCAGTGCTTTGTTATAGAGTGTCTATTGATGGTAAGTCGCATTGCCATGGCATCAGTACTTTGTGTGTAAGTCACATTGTATTGGCATCAGTGCTCTGCAGTAGTCTGTCTATTGTTGGTAGGTCTCATTGTTATGGCATCAGTGCTTTATTGCTGTTTGTCTATTGTTGGTAAGTCAGATTGCCATGGTATCAGTGCTTTGTTGCTGTTTGTCTATTGTTGGTAAGTCACATTGCCATGGCATCAGTGCTCTGCAGTAGTCTGTCTATTGTTGGTAAGTGACATTGCAATGGCATCAGTGCTTTGTTATAGAGTGTCTATTGATGGTAAGTCGCATTGCCATGGCATCAGTACTTTGTGTGTAAGTCACATTGTATTGGCATCAGTGCTCTGCGGTAGTCTGTCTATTGTTGGTAGGTCTCATTGTTATGGCATCAGTGCTTTATTGCTGTTTGTCTATTGTTGGTAAGTCAGATTGCCATGGTATCAGTGCTTTGTTGCTGTTTGTCTATTGTTGGTAAGTCACATTGCCATGGCATCATTGCTCTGCAGTAGTCTGTCTGTTGTTGGTAACTACAAATGCACTCTTTGTGGCAAGATGATTTTTGTTAGTAGTGAAATATCATTTAGCTACATGTCTAATTTAACATGATTTCATGTAGAATTCAGTGATGTCAGAACTGAACAGTATGATGGATTATCTCAGATCACATGACATCAAGTTATCTTGTGAAAAGAACACCTCTAATATGAATTATTTACTCACATATTGTTCTGCCAAACCCTTGTATATGCATCATATACAACCAGACATATAAATCCTGCAATTTTGACAACTTAAGGTTTTCATTGCTGACATTACCAACTAGGCTGCATTATTTCAATAGATGCACTTCTGAAAAGTTAACACACATAATGTCAACCTTTTATCTTGTCATTCATTAACAATATTTGTGTCAACATTTAAATGTGTATTCATTTGTCAACCTTTTATCTTGTCATTCATTAACAATATTTGTGTCAACTTTAAATGTGTATTCATTTGTCAACCTTTTATCTTGTCATTCATTAACAATATTTGTATCAACATTTAAATGTGTATTCATTTGTCAACCTTTTATCTTGTCATTCATTAACAATATTTGTGTCAACATTTAAATGTGTATTCATTTGTCAACCTTTTATCTTGTCATTCATTAACAATATTTGTGTCAACATTTAAATGTGTATTCATTTATTCTTCTGCTGTTCTAAGATTTGTTTAAATGTTATTACCAAGTTCAGAAAGTTAGCAAACATATATAAATATCTGAGTAAAATTAATTTTGTCATTAAATGTGAAAGCTAAATACAAATTTAATATCTACATCTCATCTGTAAAATACAAGAACAGTGATCTGTTTTTTCTTACTTGTAATAATTTACTGATAGTTAAAGATCCCAAAAATGTTAATCTCATAACATTTAATGTCAAAAGCTAATTAAAAATACAATATAACATGCCTTAGCATGCACCTCTATTAGAAAACAATGTTTTGTTATAATCATTTTGTGACCACAGTTATACATTTTTGTAATTTTGTATTTCAGTTACACATATACATGCAGTGATATTTGTCCACAATTTCAGTGACCTTGACATTCTAAAACTGGAGTCTGAACCGCTTATCAAGATGTCTGGTTCAGAAGCATCTGATGTACAGCAGGGTACTTCTCAAGTCCAGCCAGATCTTGACCTAGACAGGTGAAATATAAATGCACTGGTTATTTCAGAAATTTTATCATACTATGCTTGTTTTTTTTCCGTCATCTTCTTGAATTAAAGTTTTTCTGCTGTCAGTAAATTGAAAAGGCACTAAATGCAGTCGATTCTACGGAAACAAAAACATGAAGAAACTGTTCTTACTGGATGTGCCTGAGATGCAGCTGGGTCCCAGTTTAATATTTTATGATCCCAGTCTTAAATGAATATTTGGTAAATATTTAATCATAGTATAGTTGGTCTCCATAAATATAGTTGGTCTCCATAAATTCTACATTGATTAACACTCTAATATTGTCCACTCTAAAAATGCAGTCAGATGTGCTTTAAAAGTCTCAGGAATTCTGTGTGTGTTCAAAATTCTAAATTGTGAGCCTTCTCAGTAGATCCCTAAAGTAATTGCTGCCCCAAGAGTAAATGTCAGTGGGTTTTATACATTTGTCTGTTTATGCCAGTAATTATTTGAAAAGGTATAGGGTGGACATCTCAATAATTTTGAAGCTATAATCCCAAAGCTCAGTCTCTAGAGGGTAAGAATTGACCATATCAACAGCATCAGTTGCATTTTCAAAGTTGTCTTTTTATTCTCAGTGTATTTATATCTTGTGTGTGTGTGGGGGGGCCTCATTAATTTCCAAGTTTTGATACAGGGGCAGATTGACATATTGTTTGGGATGGCAACCATGTTTATTGTTGGTAACGTATATATTTGTCAGGATGTGTATATAATTTGATCCATTTAGATGCGCAATATTGAAGAAGCAAAGAGAGATGTTTAATATATCAACACATTTACAATATTTTCTACTGTATATTTACAGTGATGATGATTTAGTTCCATACGACATGTCAGATGATGTCAAGGTTACAAAGGTGAAGCAGCCAAAGTATATTAGAGACTGTATGGAAGGTGTGTATCAATTGTTGACCTTACACAAGGTCATTACGAGTTGGAAGGTGTGTATCGATGACTTACTGTTTTTAATTATGTATCATCAAGATATCATTTGAGATTTGTCGCTTGGCGGTACTTCATCTTGACCATATCAACAGCATCAGTTGCATTTTCAAAGTTGTCTTTTTATTCTCAGTATATTTATATCTTGTGAGGCAGAACACTGTGCAAAATTATGTATTGTACAACGTATGTCCAGTTATATATATTTCGCCTAACGGATGCAATGTCTGATGACTAGCCACCCATTATGTAGCTTCAGTGATCAGTTACATAGTACAATTGATTTGTCACCGGTCATCTTGCACTTGCACCACCATCCCACCACACTATTGTTGACCTTACACAAGGTCATTGCGAGTTAGCGTACATTTGACTTTTTTCACTTACTCCATTATGGAGTTCTTTATAGTGAAATTCTGCTTGATAATCATGCTTAGTTTAATCATATTTGATGCTGTTTTGATAGAACTGTTTTGACAGAATTATGGTTTAATTATTAACTAAACATGTATCATAAGTATAAAACTAAGCCATAGGTTTCTGATATGACACATCACTGATCAGTTAGTTACAATTTAACACACTAGTTTCTGCTTTAGTTTATTTTTTTTGTGTCATTTCAGGAAAGTATCAATTAAATGTTCTATATGCAACTTCAGTACATGGAAGTCTGTCATATTTCCTGATTGTTTATATGATGTACCATATTTATTGTATTTATTGGACGATAAAATAATTATTTTCTTTCCTGTCCCAGGACTTATGAAACAAAATAAATTTGTATTGAATTTGTGCCCCCTCCCCACTGCATGTTGCAATAAAATAGATAAATAAAATGCTTTTTTGATAATAAGAAGAAAGAACTAACCTTGTATTGTTATGTTTTATTCCTTTCTTTCATCATAAGGAATAAAATATATCCATGAACTCTGTATATGTAGCAAGTATCGCTTATGTCTGATAAAAAAACCACACATTGTTCATTGACATGAACATTGAGAAAAAACAAATGTTTGATTGTGCTCAAAGGTTTGAATATGTTATCTGATGGAAAACTGGATCCAACAAAATTGAAAATTCAATATACAAAATTGGTCAAGGTATTCACAGGAATTTTACAAATAAATTGAAACAATGGAACAAATTTTAATGTGACACAATATAGTGCTTCATTTAGAGACATTGTTGACCCAGCATAGCCCAGAAGATTTGGAAAAAAGAGTCATTTGATGAATATATAAAGGCCAGAAGAGAAGCAGATGATTTCACAAATGAGAGTGAAATAATAAATTGATATCTTGAAGACAACTGTCATTCATGTCAACAATGGAACAAATTTTAATGTGACACAATATAGTGCTTCATTTAGAGACATTGTTGACCCAGCATAGCCCAGAAGATTTGGAAAAAATATAGTCATTTGTGAATATATGAAGGCCAGAAGAGAAGCAGATGATTTCACAAATGAGAGTGAAATAATAAATTGATATCTTGAAGACACTGTCATTCATGCATGACATGGTGCTAAGTGGGGGAAAAAAAACAAGATTGAATTATATCCAGGTCAGCTATATGACAGTATCTCACAAATAAAAATATCATTTGAAAACACATTTACTTGAGTGCAGGTGGTAAGCATTTTGCCAGCATGGGTTACAGAAGTATTATTAAAGCAAGTTATTGTTTTGTATACTATTTAGCGGTATACATCAATGCCCATTTGTATCAAACTACAGATGCTAAGCAAATAGAAGCCCAGATAGTGAATAAACACATCTGGCAGCAAGCATTAAACTCATTCTCAGAACTTACCAACAGAATATAAAATATAAAGGTTATTTTTATAACAAAGCAAGCCAACCATGGAAGCTAACTTTTGAATCTTTTAAGTGTGTTAATTTTATTGGTGGAATATACAAAGAAAGTCTTTCTTTTCACCAGTATTTATAGTAATTTTTAAAATAAATTGAAATAATGGAACTATTTTTAAAGTGACCCAATATAGTGCTTTGTGCACAGACATCAATGACCCAGTGCCACCTGGTAGATTTCAAGAAAATCATTTGATGAATTCATGAAGACCAGAAGAGAATTCTAGTGTGCCTTGATTGCATTCCTGGATGGACTGACAATAAGATGAAAGTCAAAAGTGTGCAGATTTTTAAAACAAATCAGAATTTAGGTGATGTGTTGTATCTAACCAAATAAATTCATGGTATGAGAAAGCTAAGAAAAAATATTATGCACCAAAAGAATAGGTTGTATGTGTGCAGGAGAAGGATTTTTTAATGAGATAATGCTGCAGTGGATTAAAGAGTTTCATCTCAAGTGCACAGTTTTATATTTTTTTAAATAAAATTTCATTTGGAGTGAAATTTACAACATGTAATTTCTGAATGATTTAAAAGTTGTCCCATAACTTAGGACAGAAAAAGCGATGTGTCCTAGAATATATACAGTACACAAAAATATTACTAAAATAAAATTAACTTATGGTGTCCCAACAAATTTTTAAACTGAGTTAATTCAGACCAACCTCAAACCAACTGGCAGTGCCTGAAATGCTGACTTTGGTGAGGGATGCCGGATATTAGATTACTCACTGCTTATCCTCAAGGGAGAGCTCGTGTCTTGGACAGATACCCAGCATGACTCATGCCAAGCTTGAAGCCGAGCCAGATGAGGACCTGGCATACAGTGAGGGTGCTGAATCACCGACAAACCTATCTTTTACTAAGGATGGAAATGAGTCTTCATACCTCCTGGTATGTCTCATCTAGTGCTGCAAGTAGACCCAGTTATACCTCATCATTCAGTGCATGCATCAGAACTGCATCAAATCCACCATGGAATGGACTAAAGTAGGCTCTCCGTTAGCCGTTGAGGAAAAGTTCTTTATTCGAGTGTTGGATACTTCAGAATGCCTTCACCCATGCCACTGCTCCAAGTTATCAGTAGATCTCATTGAGGAGAAGAAACTGAACACTCACATTTGGGAGGTAATGGCCAGTTTGCTAGTGTATTTGACTAGGGCTGCTCACCGTACCATAGCCAACTCTTTGACAGATCTGGCCAGTCTCTTCTCGATATGACATGTTACATATGGCAGATCCACGTTGCTCCTACCTTAGGATACCCACCATTTCTTGGTGACCCTGTTCTGGTTCCCTTTGCTCTGGAGGAAGACTTGAGAGAGACTGGAGGCAGGCAGTTCAGGTACTGCCCCTCCTTCTTGCCGCTCCACCAACGGAGGCATTTAAAACCACCCAATCCCCATCAGGGTGAAGGAATGTTAGTGGCCTCAAGGCAGGGGATATCCTTAGTCACATGTGCACCCACATCAATCCATATGATGCAGTAGTATACTGGTGGTATGAAACTGATTTTGAGCTTACTGGACCTCCTTGTTCCCTCAAAAGAGGGAGGGCTGATCCAGGGGTTTTGGGTTTTGTTCACGGACAATCCCTTTGCACCTCTATACAAATACACTGTCAGTTCAGGAGATAGATGCCTTCTTACTACAGAGGATATGATCATTCATAAAAGACATGGAAGCTTGTGCTGAGGTCACATTATACATACTGGTAGTTTTATTCAGGACTAATGCTATTTGGAATGCAGATGTCAGGTGGAGCCATCATCGACTGGAGTCTCCTCACCATTTTCGAGATGGGGATGGCAATATCATTTCGCCTCTCTGTCGGACAGGGCAAGCATGCCGTCAGTCTCTATTTGACAGATGAATACTTTAACATTCCTATCCACCCCGTCTATTGCTAGTTTGCACATTCTGCTTACCCCCAAACCATTATCAATTCACCATTTTTCCTTTAAAATCTGAGATATGAAGGCTGTCATCAATGCCATTTGTTTCTGTAAAGATCACAACTGGAGACATCATGGTCTTCTTTTGGTTTGATAACTGTGGTGTGGACCTATCTCCTCAAACAGGGAGGTACCATATCACTCATCCAGTGTGTTCAGACTTGGTATTATCTACAGGGGGTGCAACAACTACCTTATCAACATACAAATCAGACACTTTCTGGTTACATCAGTGGCATGGCTGAGAATCAATCTAGAGGTGATCATGTCCTTCACACAGAACAGCCCAATCCATGAATGGGTCATCACTTGGATTTACACACTTCAAGGGCATCCGATGATCAACCTTTTGGCAACTAGGTGGCATGAAAAGCTACCAAGCTTCATCTCAGTTCCAGACACAACAGCTTGGGTCATGGGTTACATTGTCAGCCATTTGGGAGGGGTTGTATGCCTCTGCTGCCCCTCCTATGGAGCCAAAGTTATGGGCTCAAAATGGCATGACTGCTCTGATAGCACCTTTCTGCAGGTTCATTTCCCATACCAAAAGTCTACTTTTCCTAATGATAATACATCCAGGAAAATTATGGCCAACCTGAATTGACCGCTCTCTTCTTCTATACACTCGGCTCTTACCAGGACAGCCTTGTGAGCCAGTTCTAACTTTCATTTATGGAGAAAATCTTAAGAGTAACCAACTATATTATCCATTTGCATGCCTCTTTATCATAACTGGCTGACAATGGCTCTTTTCTTTGAGGAGAAACAGTCTGACCCCAATCGCTACCAAAGGCTATCACCCCATAATATTGGACATACTATGGCATCATGGCAACATGTTTGGGCCTAGAGACCTATCAGATCTTTTAGACAATATTGGTCTCTTTGACCAATATTTCTTTTTTGTCTCCAAAGGGTTGAATTTGAACCCCTTCAAACTTCTAGCCTACACATTGCTAAAGTCACTATCATATAGACCATATATACTGATAGCATTAGCTTCTGCATGCAGCGTAAGAGGTGGTTTTCATCTCATTATACCATTGGGCTTTGTAGAACAGAACAGGTTACCATCTGATGGTAGTCAAACAACCGTCCTTGCTTGCTCTTTCCCATAGCCAGGATGAGAACAGCAGCCATGCAAGATCCTGTTTTTACTCTTAAGGATCTCTGATCTTGGATGTGACATTGGGCATGATAGACAGCTTTTTTCTCTCGTAAATAAAATCCATAACAATGTTTCCAAAATGAAATTTGTCTTGGGTTCTAATGTGGTTCAACTCAAGCAAGTTTGAACATCTTGCTCATGCTTTGCTAAAGTTACAAGACATGCTTCCTGATTGGTTTAGCTTCTGCATGCAAGGTCAGTGAATTACATGAATTTTCAGTTGTCCCAAACTATCTTCAGCTCAGTTTGGATGGTTCGGTAGTTCGCCTTACACAAACAAGCTTAGTTTTCAAGAATCAGTTGCCATCTGCAGGTAACCAATGCATTGTAATTTGGAAAACTAACTGTTTATAGACCTGAAAAAGCTTAGTGAAATTTATTACCACTCCCACGCACCAAATTGAAATGGCTTGGTTCATATGGCTATCATTTAGTCATAATGAATTTGTAAGCAGCCTTGATCTGACCAGTATTTATTAATGTTTTCCCATACAGCTGGTATTTCCTAAGTTTCTTTGCTTAGGTACTGCAGGGCAGTGTACCAGTTTCATACGTTACATATGGTTTAAATCATAACTTCTGGATGATCAACAATTATATTGGACTGCATAATTCAAGATGTCCTCTACTTTACCAACATTGGTGTACCTGCAAAAACACTTCTTAACTTCTGTTTTGAGTATGGATAAACCTCTTCTATAACCTCTATTGTAGTTTAGGTTTTCTGATAAACACACACAAGTTGTTCATTCTGAAGATCTTGATATGAAGTTCTTCAGTTTCACTTTTGCACAAGCACATTGCTTAGATCACTTCATCTTGGCAGACAGTTTCTTCAATTCTTTGTCATTCTTAAGCATTATGTCTCAGTTGCTGCTACATGCAGTCCTTGCAGATGGCACTCCTGGTTTAGTAGTACTCTATCTATGATCACTTAAATCATCAGATAATGATCTTGGCCAAAATCACCATTTGCCAAACAGAGAATGGTTAGGAGCAGGAATACCATTGGAACATTCCACAAGAAATTACAGTTGTCAGGTTGGAGGGCCTACTTACTGCCTGCTTCACAAGAGTCAGGCGCTACTGGATACAAGAGGAGAAGACACCACATCTCAGTTTGAGCTACAGTCTTTGTCCTTGTTGAGACTGTTTTCTTACAAGACCAGTTTCCTGATAGCATGCAGGGTACATGCAAAAGCATGCCCTGTCCAAGTACCTGAACTAACTCCAGTTCAAATTTAATGATTTCATCATTCTACATCTCTAACAACAGGTTGCCATATGCAAGTAATCATTTGCCTTGTGTCCTCAATTTTCTTTCAAAAGAGGGTAAGCTGCATGATCTATCTTATTTACCGGTAATTAGGTGCTCTCTAAAGCACACAGAAAGAGTGTACAACACTCAACAACAACTATTCAGTATTTTTAAACAGGAAAGCAAGACATAACCTTTTAAATACTGGCTCTTGGCTCAAATGGGTCATTCAGTTGTGATACAGAGCACTCTCAGGTTCAGGCAGGCCTCATGAAGAGCTCAGCTTATGAAATTCAGGTTATTTCATAGCATTTTGCATTCAGACAAGGGACACAGTGGAATCAAGTGACAGGCATACACAGCTGACTTTCTCCAGTTTCTTGCAATATGATATGGCTTCAGAAAGATATGAGAGATAAATCTTGCTGGGCCAGACGTGGCAAACCAAAACCTGCACTTGAGGGTGTGCTTTCATGATAAATGATTTCTTACTCTTCTGGTTGTGCTGCCTTCAAATTAGGAGGGAAAATCATCCTTCTTTTGAGGACGCAGTCATATTACCCCTTGAAGGGCGACTTTGGTATAGGTTAAATACTGTTATATTTTATCCTCTTTTACCTATTCTCTAATGTTAATGTCATTGGGTTATGTATTCGGTGAAATAATGAAACTTTGTAGTCACATTGCTTTTGCCCACTCATCCATCCCTGCAGAATCATCCAATATTTTGTTGTTGGTTTTTAAGCTTGAACTAGTAAGCATCTGATATACGTGTCCATAATTGTTTTGTGAGAGTTATTTCCCTTCATCAGTATGAGATTTGGATGTGAAAGATGAATTTTTAAAACTCTTTTCAGGAGACCTGGATTCATGAGATAGTAGAGTTTTTCTTTATAATGTTAATGTGTATGTGATTATGAAAGTTTTCTTGGAGAAACATAATTTACAACTAAAAAACATTTAAATTGATATCCATTAAAATTTGGATTTTTTATTATGTTTAATAATGATCCGCTTCACTGAAAATATATAATCACAAATATGTTTCAGGACTGATCACATCTGATGACCCAGAAAGAGTAGAGGTGTGTCTGGCTGTGGCTGAAACACTGATAAGATCCAATCCAGATGGACTGCAGGAGGTAATTAGCGTTTGATTGATGAGTAATACATTATTAGGCAAATGATTGAATTCAGTTATTTTCAGTGCTCAAAAAATCTGATTGCCTGATGCCCAGGGCCCTCTAATTTTAGTTCGGGCCCATCCTGTATTCAATGTGAGGTGTCCGTCAGGCTTGTCAACCCAAAAAAAGTTTCCCTTATTAAACTTTGATCGCACTGATGACATGATTAGTTGCACATGTTGCTAAGCATGTCATGATCTAAATCAGATTGTCCTTTGTGAATTTGAGATCTGATTTTAATCAAATGGAAGCTTTGCTAAAATTACGACTTTGTTCTTCAAACTCTTTGACACAGTTGTGTTTCAAGAAAACACAATTTTCAGTAGTCTTAAAAAAGACACACACACCCCCCAAAAAGTAGTCTATACCCATGTAATAGGATTTGACCTGAATGAGTCCCTGGATTAAATGACAGCACAAAACAATGTGATGAAAGATGGAAGTTTATTGAATGAATTAATAAATTTTTGTATATCCTCTATAACATATACAGTGGGATTCTTTCAAACTCCAAACATACAACTCATTCAATTATTTCATTCAAACACATGTTATATGTGAAAGAATTTGTGACTTATGAGACCTTATGACAAAAAAATAAATTCATAGAATCATTCAAAAGTGGTAAAACAAAAATGTGATTCTTAAATTCAAGTAATCTCATGTAATGAAGGTAAGATTCGTATAATTTCATGCAAATAAGTGTAACTCAATTGAAACACAACATAATCAATTGAAACAAACGTGTGTGTGTGTGTGTGTGTGTGTGTGTGTGTGTGTGTGTGTGTGTGTGTGTGTGTGTGTGTGTGTGTGTGTGTGTGTGTGTGTGTGTGTGTGAGAGAGAGAGATTTCAATTTGTAACGTAGCTTTAACATTTTTCAGTCAGATCGCTACGATATCTGCATTGTGGCAGTTTATAGTGATGTCTAGCACTGGGGCATCATGCCGCAGATATGTAACATTATATCCCACCCAGTCACATTATCCAGACACAAGGTCAACCAGTCTTAGCACTAATCTCTTAATTCTAAGCACCAAGCAAGGCAGCTTCTAGTACCATTTATATAAGTCTTTGGTATGAATCAGCCGGGGACCGAACCCACAACTTCCCACATCCAATGCTGATGCTCTAACTACTAGGCCAATAATCAGTTGTAATAAACATAACAGTTGTAATAAACATAACAGTTGTAATAAACATAACAGTTGTAATAAACATATGACTCTTGACTCATATAGTCATTTGTACAGCATGTATGATTCATAACAATGCGCTGTTGTAAACCTTGTAAACAAAATTTTGATCTAAAGATCAACACTTCTGTCCTTTTATGGCCTTAATAGTCACAAGTGATAAAATAGAATATTGCATCTGTGGATTACAAATTTGTCTATTTATATGGGAGTGGGGGGTTCTCCTGAGTAATGAAAATTGACAGACATAATATAATAATTGGGGTTCCCTGCAAAAAATTGGCAGATATTATGAGACTGAGAGGTAAGTGAGGAAATAACCCCAAGATCAGAAGGTTTTCTCCAGGCTTGAGAGTTGGTCGGTATAAACTGTCCGAGCTTGTGGAATTTCAGTCAGGACTTGTGAGTTTATTTAAATCACCTGCCAAGGGCCTGTGCCAAAAAAAAATTTTTTGTGCACTGATTTAAGACACAAATGAATTATTAGACATAAAGATATTGTCATTAGGGGTGAAATGAATAGTCATTATATCATTAGATTTTACATATTGATAGTCATATCAATACAAGAGGTTAAACATTTAAAATGACTAAGTTATACCCCCATGCCAATTCCATTCTGATTATTTCATATCATTGGTATGCTCAGCCACCACTAATAAGATATATCAATGTAATGAAGACATTCTGGACTTTCCAGTTTATGAGTTTTGTATTCTACTGATCATTTTATAACCCTTTCTACTCTATGGCTTGCCATTGCTTCAGATTTTCTCCATGTCTATTGAAGGCTACACTTATGGTGTGTGATGTAGTGAAATATGTTATATTGAGTTCTGATTGGTGGTTATTGTTTGTTCAACTCCAGAGTAAAACATTAACCACCAATCAGAACAAACTGTTGCTTATTTACTACATAACACAAGAGAAGTGTGGATATCCAAACTCAATAGAGATACATACAAAGCCACAGAGAAAGTTATACAAAAGTGATTATTAAAGGATTAGTAAAGTACTTGAATCATACATGGAAAACAATTTTGGAATGTCTCCTTTAATTCTGAGATATGTAATCAGTGGCTGATGGGATAAAATGTACTTGAATCATACATGGGAAACAAGTTTAGAATGTCTTCTTTAAGGCTGATATATATATATATATATATATATATATATATATATATATATATATATATATATATATATATATATATATATATATATATATATATATATATATATATATATAATCAGTGGCTGATGGGATTAAAAGTACTTGAATCATATGTGGGAAACAAGTTTGAAATGTATCCTTTAAGGATGATATATGTAATCAGTTTCTGATGCGATAGAAAGGACTTGAATCATACATGGGAAACAAGTTTGGAATGTCAACATAGAGGCTGATATATGTAATCAGTTTCTGATGCGATAGAAAGGACTTGAATCATACATGGGAAACAAGTTTGAAATGTCTTCTTTAAGGATGATATATGTAATCAGTTTCTGATGCGATAGAAAGGACTTGAATCATACATGGGAAACAAGTTTGAAATGTCTTCTTTAAGGATGATATATGTAATCAGTTTCTGATGCGATAGAAAGGACTTGAATCATACATGGGAAACAAGTTTGAAATGTCTTCTTTAAGGCTGCTACATGTAATGAGTGGCTGATGGGATAGAAAAAATGAGCATTGAAATGGTAAGGGTGCAGATTTTAAGCTGCACAAGCTATAGTCACCTTGTTAAGCTGTAGAAAGAAATTGGGTGTTTTTAATAATTTTGCTGAAGTTGTTTTGAAAATGCAGGAGTTATGATTAAAAGGATTTGGCTGTTAGTTATCTCCCTTACTCAAACATGGTAAAGATAAGATTTTCCATGAGGAAATTTCTTCTGTTTCGAAGATACTAGCCTAATGCTAAGTTAAGTGAAGACATGAAATTGGTAATAAAACACTTCAAAAGTATTAATGCAGTACAAAACAAAGAACTGAGGCACCAAGATGGGCCCTGTACCAGATCAAATGAAACAGCCTGAAATGGCCTAAAAGGTTAAAAAAAATATTCACTGACCACCTAACAGGTAGTTTGTTTGGAAGGATTTTGTTTTATGTCATCAGGATGATAATAGCATATAAACAATCTGCTAACTAGAAATACAATAAAGATGTCAACACATCCGAAACAGCACCACACTGCTAGTGAAAGACCTTCTAAAGATAAAACGACTATCAAGTTGATATGTGTATCAATAATATATTGTGTTGTAGGCAATGTATCATGAATCATATTCATACTTAGCAGAGGTGCATCATTTCACCCCTAATTATCATGTACAAAATTATTTTCTAGGACACAAAATGTAGCAACTTTTTCTAAAAAGAATTATTAAACTTTGGTGCTTTCAGTACAGGCAAAACAAAGAACAAATGAACCAATAGGATTATGTAATTTAATTGACATGTCAATCTGTTTGATAAAAAAATATAATAGTACAATAGAGTTAAATTAATCTGAGATGTTGGCTGGAATAAAAAAAATCCCTGCCCCTCTTTCTATTGCTTGTCTACAGCAAGTTCACAACTGTCAATACCTATGTCAAGATGACCATTGTACTTATTCACAGCATCATTGATACCAATTTTGTTTCAGTTTATAAGTACAAAAAATATTATGCTTCTGGGAAGGATGAAACATTTAATTGGGATACTATCTAATGTCAGAATAAACAATTTATTGCTTTTGTTTGGAAAAGATATGAAGATTTGTTCAACAAAAATAGGTCATGTTCTACTTGGGCTTTGCTCTTTTAAAATATAACTCACCTTGATTGAACAAATGTTCATATCTTCCTCAAAATAATATAATGTCACATTGGATCAAATATCAAAACATAGTATGATGTCACATTGGATGAAATACCCAAAATAGTATGATGTCACATTGGATCAGATATCAAAACATAGTATGATGTCACATTGGATCATATATCAAAACATATTATGATGTCACATTGGATCATATATCAAAACATAGTATGATGTCACATTACGCTTGACTTTAAAAAAAATATATATGGTTAAAAAACATTTCTTCTTAAATAATCATTTCTTCTCAGAATAATCAAATAAATACAAGGTACAAGTAGCAAAGGGATCATTAGTATTAAAAACCCAGAGTATTTTAAACAAGAGAGCCATGTTAAGGCTTCTTAGGAATAAATGGTCCAGGTGAGTGCTGTCTCTTTTATGTTCCACCACCCATCAAATTTTATTTTAGAGTACCAAATACTTTTTAAAGAAAATGCATCTAAATTAATGAACCTTCCAACTTCCTTCCAATTGTTGTTTTCGTAATAGTTCTGATGTAATTTTTTTTTCCTTCACAGATTTCTGTTGAGTTTACCAAAATTTTGCTTCACCTGTCCGACAATTTGTCATTACCAGGGTTTGCTGCAGCAAGATTCAAAGCAATGGTGGCACTGTGTGTTTTGAATCCAATTCAGGTGAGATAAGGAATAAAACATACATTGTCTAGACTCGATGTAAAAGTTCTAGAAATACCGCACCTTGACTTGTGGAATACTTTGATCATTTCTTCTGTCCTCCATAATATTGTTTTCCCTCTTTCTGTTGGATTTTAGTCTCGGCCTTGCTGATGTGGGTATGTGAGAATGTTTTTCAGTAGCTTCCCATGGTTCAGTGATGCCTCCCAAGTTTTTTCTCCATCAATTATACTGGCTGCCATGTAGAGCCTATCATGTGCTGAAAAATGATGTTAAACCCACAAAAGACAAACATTATTTGCAGGCTGCATACATGCCAACCATTATTCTTTTGGCGTAATCATTATACTTTTGTTTCACCAAATAACATTTTATGCTCATCTGTATATGGAATGCAATTTTGGGGGTACATTAAATAATAAAATAAAAATAAAGCAACAAAAAGTTGCTTTATCATATTTATTATCATATCTTTAATTCCACTCATGTAAATTTGTGAATATCGTCAAAAAGATATGACTGCATAATTGTATATTCTTTATTTGCTATTTATAGCAACTGGATATGACCCTTTTCCATGAAAACAGATGGGTTACATCAAAATGAACTTTCATTATATTGGATTGTTAAGCTGGTTAATATGTAGTGGATCAGTCTTTCCCTTAACGGAAAATGGCACAGGATGTTAAGTGAAATGCTGTGGGTGTGTTCTACAGATATTATGAATTTCTGAGAAAGTGGTGGGTGTAGTTGTTTGCATTTGCAACATGCACAATGGAGAGAATGTTGGTATACCTATATGTTACTTTCCTGTAATGTGGCTGAAATTTCTTTGGATATTATACTTGTGGAAATTGTACATGATCTAGCATACAGATAACTAAATGACTGCTCTGTTGTGCTCAGAAAATCAGCCAGAATTAGTCTAAAGTACATTATCTATAGCAGTTATTAAAGGCATACAACCTAAGTAAAAACGAATGAAATTATATATTTCTTTTTTCAGTTCGTGATTATTTAGCTGAAAAATTACGATTCAGGCTGTTACTGAGGCCGAAATCAGGCTAGTATCGGAAATTTTGTGATAAAATACGCGATTTTTCATTATTGTTTGGCAGACAAAAATTCGCTATTTGCCACGCCTATATTCATGTAACCTCTAAGTTGACCTCTCCCGAAGATTAAGAATTTTAGCCATGTGCAAACACTTGTTTACAAAAATAATGGCATGTCCGCAACTAGATTGAAAACCAAAACTTAGATTCTGAAAGGATGGGGAAAAAAAGCTCTCTGGGCAAATTATAGCAGCACACACATATGTATTAGTGACAAGCATGAATGATGGAATAAAAAGAAGTCCACTTTGAGCCTGAAAACTAATCCAGAGGTCACCAAATTCTTGCTGGATACAGGTGAGTCTCAATTTTGCAATGAACAGTCAAGTTTTTATACCGCTGTTTTATTTCTGTATTGTTAACTCTTTATCAAAACTCTTAAAATAACATATTTTATATAAACCGGCATTATTCCATTTAGCTTGAAATAAAATGTCACAGCCCTGATATAATCACATCAGAATCAGATATGGCATCTGTGTAAAAAAAAGTATTACTACATTTTATTAACTTTTATGTATATTTACTTGTTTACAAATAGTTTGGTAGATGCACATCTAAGGAATTACCTGGAAATGTATCATTCTATATTAGTTTAATATTTTGCAGTTGGTAAAGATTATACATTTTGTTAAAATATGGTTTGTTTTATTTAGAATAATATTTTTGTTGTAAATTGTTTGTTGGCATATGTCTTTTTTTGTTATTGATATGTTCCTCATCATGCTAGTCTTTGACTAAATTAGTCACCCCTTTAAATAAGTTATTATTATTATTATTTCTTAGGCATTATCATTCCCATCATAATAACCAAAATAGACGATAATGCTTTCTTTTGATAAAAACTAAAGATTCCCAAGTTCAACATTAGTATTTACACATTTCAAAATTTTATTTTAAGGGATTCAGTCTTGTCTGAAGTTGAAAAACTTAAGGAGAAGGAAAGTGTTATGATGGAAGGAAAAGTCTAAAAGTTTTATCAACCCATTTGAGAAAGTATACTAATAAAAAACATTGTGATACATACATAAAAGGGGATTATTTGTGTTAAGTATACTAAAAAACAACCATTATGATACATGCATGATATATGTAACTAAACTAAAAGTAATGTATAGTATTGTATTGGTATTTGTGGATGATATTTGTGTATGAACCAGAAAGTTGCTCCCACAAAAGCTTTCTTTTCTGTGTATATTCAAAAAAGTAAAAATTGTGTAATTACCATTTATCTTAAATATAGTATCGATGCATAATTGAAATAATGATGATATACTGGTTATCACAGAAAGAAAATGAATACATTGTATTATAAATACAAACCACACTAAGGCCATAGTTATGGTTTGTCAGTTTAGTACACATGGAGAGGGCAAGGGGGGGTTTACCCAAATGCATATGCTTGTGTATGGGGGTGGGTGGTCTACTGATAATGTATGTACACATATACCTCGATAGTAATTTGTCTAATATATAACCTGCTTGACTGGGTTCAGTTGATGTTTGAGTTTTAGTGGACAATAGACAAATTTTCTTAAGTTATGCAGCTTATTTCTTTGATGCAGCCAGACAATCAACATTGGTGGACTATCTGTTATATTAAATACATAATATTGTTAATCCTTGATCTTTTCTGTGTGGATTAAATATAGGCTGTTCTACAAAATGGGGAGGGCAATCACATATATGCAGATAAGATGTGTGTAAAAAAAAAAGTATGCATGTGTACAGGGAGAGAGGGGACAAGCTTTGCCCGATTTTTGCACACATGCCCATAGTTAAAATCAGATTTTGTTTCTGGATTTTTTTTACTTTTTTGCTTGCAATCTAATTCAAACTGGTCTGAGCTATACACAGATAGGTGAACATTTGCAAAAGTAGGATAAATTGGGGATTGGAAGTAAAAAGTGTCCAGGAGGAAAATGATGGGTCAGAAGAAGAAAAAACTTCAACTTTAAAACTTATGCAGATGCCGAATGATGTTTCTAGCACACCTAGGCATGATATATACCTAAGCAAAAAACTCTTGGAAGCAAATGTATTTCGATGTATTCAAAATTAGCCCAAAAATGCTCTCCCTACCCCCATTTCAGGTGACAAGGAAAAAAAATAGTATGGGTGGAATGAGTTGATTATTCTCTGCCTGTATAATGCTACTGTACATTGGCATTTTCATCAAAACAGATTTATGGGGATTTATAAATGTTAAATAGTTCTTTGCATCTGAATCAATTTATTTCATTTTTTTCTTTGTTTCAGAAGTACAGCAGAACTGGAGAATTTCCAGAAGTTTGATTTTATTGTATGCTTCCAAAAGACATTCATATAAGCCATCAGCTTTCAGAGCTAGGAATCTGTTGGCAGCTCTTGATCATGACAGTCATATTGATAGAGATGTGATTGTAAACACAGATGGAACAATAAGGTAATAAACTTTATTCTTGTTTGTTAACATAATAATTCATTTTTTTAAAATATTAATGCTTTACCTGAAAGTTGATAAACCATCTGTTTGTGGTACAATTTAATCTTTTACAGAAGAAATTTTTTAAAATAAATTTCATAAACAAATTTTGGTTAGAATTAGTCTAATGTAATTAGAAAATTCTATAAAGAATCTAAACATTTTTATGATATATGGGTAAGATACAGATTTGCTATTTTGACATTTTCATCTGTAGCAAAATGATTTGTTACATGTAATTGTATGCAGTTTTTATTTGGACTTTTGAGAATTAAAATAATATAAAATGATATTGTCAGTGAAATGTTTGCATTTTCTCGTCAGATACCAAAGGTCATTCAACCAAAAAGTGAGAGAATGTCTGCAAACCCAAAGAAAGTTGATCAACAGTACCTGTATATTCCGGAAATAATTATGAAAATATTGAAAAATGAGGTTAGATGATAGAGTTGGCATGAACCAGCCAGTTGTTTTGGACATAAATGATCCTAGGTGAATATCTGATGTACTTGCTCCAATACCACCACCACCTACAGAAGAGATTGTTACAAAGCAGAAATCGCATTTTAAGTTAAAATGATTTAGGCCTTTTAGTCAGGTAACACCTATTGATATCAAATTGTTATGGAGAGACTATTCTAGTGATTGTATGGTAAGAAATGATCCCTACCATGGACCCATATAGACTTTGACTAAGTCTTTCTTGAAGTGCCTACCATGAGCCAAAGTCCAGCATCTGTTTGATTTCCAAGTAGCAGTTTATCTTCAGACCACTGTTGATTATGTTCTTAAAGCTTTTAAAAACATGCATTTGAACAAAAAGATGTAAGACCTTTTCTAACTTTTCATACCCATTGCATTTATACTTGTCTTATATGTATGTTTAGATTGAGGTAAATGCAGTGTATTTTGGCCATATGATGTATAAAAAGAAGCACAGCTGAGACAATACATTGTAAATCATTTAATCTTATAGGAGTAACAAGATTAAAATCATGTAATTTTAAGTCAGTATTATTGCATAATAAAATACCTTGTAATAATTTTATTTTCTAAATGTTTTGTGTAAAATTGCAGTCAGAAAGATTTCTAGCATACTTTGAAACAGAAAAAATGTACATTGGAGCAAATGAGTTCAATCCATACTCTTCATCTTGATTTCATTGGTCCCACTAAACATTACTGTACCTATCAATAGACAGCACACTGAAGCATTAAAATTTATATGTAACTGAACTGGATGCTTTTTTCCAACAAAACCCATCAAAGAACATGTGTTGTGCCATGTGAGTGCATCTTAATTTAGCTACACACTTTTTACAAACATCCAGTATTAGGACTGCATATTTATGGTTTTATTTTTTGCCTAAATACTGATATATACGATATGCATTGCTTAAAAGAGTTTTTGCTTCACTACTTTATATGCATGTATGTATGTATGTATGTATGTATGTATGTATGTATGTATGTATGTATGTATGTATGTATGTATGTATGTATGTATGTATGTATGTATGTATTTTCATGAAAATGAATTACATCAGAAAACAGCATTGAGCTTTAACAACATTGTTTCGAATTCCACAACATAGTATTGTCCCATATTTCTGACTACATTATTAAATATTTAGGCTAAATCTTCTAACACAAAATATTTAGACTTTGTTTTAATTAAATTATATATTTTGCTAAATTTATTTGCCTAATTTTTTAAGAATACAATGTAATGAAGTGGTTTATCACAGGTGCAGTGATGTCTGCCATTACAGGTTCACGTACAGTTTCAAACTGATTTTATAAAGAAAATAATGCTGTTAACTTATGGGGTTTTTTAATTAAAAAAAGAAATAAATTAGAAATGATCTTCACCGATTATATTTGTTAACAAATTACTATTTACATACTGGTGTTGACCATTCCAGTGGCCTAGTGGTAAGAGCATCCACCTCAGATGCAAGAGGTTGTGGAGGCCTTGATCCCTGGTCAAGTCATACCAAATACATAAAAATGGTATTAACAACTGCCTCATTTGGTGCTCAGCATTAAGAGGTTAGTGTATGGACTGGTCGTCCTACTGTCAGGATAATGTAACTGGGTGGGATGTCATGCTACATGTCTGCAGCATGATGCCTCAGTGCTAGACATCACTATAAAATGCCACACTGCAAATATCATAGCAATATGACTGAAAAATTGTTCAAGGTATGTTAAAAATCAAAATCACACACACTGTTACAATTTTGAAACAGAATTTGGTATTTTTTCATCACTGTACAGTAGGCCCAATTTCATGAACTCAAGCAGTGATATATTGCATTAAATAGGGTTAATGGTCAGTTAGCAATTAAAACACCCCTGTGAATGTGTAAGAGTTTGTTTGTCTGTGTAGGCTAATTGGTATCAACAATGCATAAATACATTTTGCCTTGTGTTACAACACTGCCAGAACTTAATGGGTACGTCAAGGAAGGTATAAAGTACAACCAGTCATTTTATGTCTGCAAAATCAAGAGGGCAAAGTCTCTTCGCCTGGTAGCATGACCCCTGCATTCCTGAATTTGATATGTATATCTGAGCCAGTTTTGCATTGTACTTCGTACATTATATATACTATTCCATTTATATATATTTGTGTGTGTGTGTGTGTGTGTGTGAGAGAGAGAGAGTACCAGCTACCCTAATTTTAAAATAAATGCAATAGGAAACATACATGGGGGTGGGGGTGGGCTTAATTTTACTATTTGTTTCTCGGCAGTAGTTTGTTTAAGTGATGTACTAAAGTTTGGCTTTGAGTAAATGGTAATCACTTGTGTCAAAAGCATAGAAACCAAGCACAGGATACTAAAACATCAATGTAATTTCTATAGAACTGTCTAGTATTTTAGAATGGGATGTCTGTAATCAATCTTTTATAGTAATGGTACACTAGTTTCTCATATAAAAGTCTCTGGGAGACAAAGAAAAAGGAAGAACGGAGGCAGAAGCTAGACAGACTGGAGGGAATAGGACTACCAGTCCAGATAAAGGTTATATAGACGAGTAGAAACATAGGACAAGAGGAAAATCTATTACACTAATAAGATGATAAAATAGGCCATAACTTGGTCGATTTTTTAAAGACGAGTGATAGGGTTTTAATTTGAATTTCATTTGAGAGATGATTGTTATTTGATGATATTAAATTGTTGTTTATTTGACTTAAACATTTTGTGTATTCATTAATTTAACTGTCGGCACCACTGATTGGGGGCTCTGAGCATTGCATCTCTCTATCACTACTTCAATTCCTCACAAAAACAAGCCAGGGGTGGGGTGGGGGTCTTTTGTAATAATCTAAATAATATTTGGAGCACTCCACCCAACCTAAATAACACGGAAAACCGCTATATATGCCATAATTATTCTTGGTTGATATCATTCAGTTTTTTATGCCTGACTGTACTCTTGACTTAAAGTTATGTCTGTACATGCACATTTGTACTTCTATAAGTTTAGTATATTTCATAATATATAACAGTTAGTTTTACAGTGTATGCAGTTGTGTACATTCATCTGGGTATTCATATAAAGGGTATAATTATTTCTATGGTAAATGAACACATTTTAAAAAACGGAAAATTTTATGCTTTTAATTGGTGTCAAGTATATTTGATTTAGTTGTAATAAGATGGCTGATGATGCACATATGTGATATAAGCATTCAAGGTTGCTTTTGATGAACTTGTATTTTAGTCTTAAAAACCTTATTCTGTTTCCAGAGCCATTTTGTTTTACATGTAATTGAAATTAATGAGCAGTATCTGGATAGAATAGTATCCTAGTGTTTGTAGTTCTGTTGATATTTACAAGTCAATCTGTATTCATGAAACACTGCAACAAGTTTTGCTTTCTCAACTCAATATGAATATGCATTATTTATCATTTAACTTAAAGTGTTACTGTATATGCACGATTAAAATCATGTACTTTTGTTCTTTACATCCTTTGCATCCCAAGATAATGCTAGTCAACTTCAATTCATCCTATGCTTTTAATAAATAGTCTCCTCACAGTTGCTTTCAAAACATAGCCATACATATAATCATTGTTTAGTGGGTAGGTAGCTAAAAAAATGTTTAACAAAACTTGTTCATGCAAAATAAAAATTGCATACTACAAAAGAAATGCTTTATACAACTTAAAATCAACATAAGTTATATTATTCACTCATCATATCATTGGATAGATCACCCAAGTCTTCCTTGAGTAAAGCCAATGGTACTAGCCAAAATTATTTATCCATTATATGCCATACACAACAGCTTGGAACGACATGTCTGTTGTCAGTACTTAGTTATCCATCAAGTCCATAAAATAAACTGCCTATTAGCAGTATGCTTTTTCTCCCGGTTGTAATCATTATCTTCTTCTGCTGCCAGGACATCTTGCATATACCTCTGTGCAACAAGGAGCACGACTTCATCTAAAACAACCAGGTTGAAGTCCTGCAGAAATTTTTTACAAATTGTCAGTAACAAAAATCCAAATAAAATAAATGCATTAAATGTTATGTGGGAAAATATTTATTTTTGTGTTATGCAATGAAGCAAACGTGTAAATATACAAACAAATGTGCAATCACATCGACTATTGGATACATGAGCGTGAGGTGGTAATGCAAATGCACAAGAAAATCAAAAACTTTATTCTGAGTCTAAGAAGCGGCTTTAGCGAGACCTTTTAATAGCGGTTCTGATTACAATGATACAAATTATCATATTTTTAGTTGGTTTATCTTACAATGTAACACAAACACAACAAGTAAACACTTTCATGAATGGTCCCTTAGAGGAACCTCTTATTGTCAGGATTTTCCATCTTATTGACCTTTTTGCCTACTTCTTGTAATTTATCATATATAATGAGAAATCTATAAGCAATACATATATTGTGGGTGACTATAAAGAACTAAGGAGAAGGACAGATGAAGAAATACGAAGAATATGGCAATAATTACATTAAAAGAGAAACAAATGCTTACCTCGATTTCCATATTTGTTGACGCGCGTTACGTGACACTGCGACTTTGGAGAATATTGGTAAATTCCGTTTCTGCATAATTAATTAGCAATCCGTACAGAAAATCGTTATATTTTCACTGATTAAACTTACATTTGTACATTTTTTGAAACTGAATGACCTGTAATTGCTTATTATTTTTATTATACTTTTCATAATATCATGCATTTGCAAGAACAAAAAAGTCGAAAATCTTAGGTTTTATGCCTTTAAACTAGGGAAAAGGAATTTTGCCATAACTAAACAATACTAGCTTCTGAAAGTACAATGAATGAATTGCCAAATATATAAAATGTAAAAAAAAGTTATCAGCTCTTTTGTTTGTACAACTTACCTCTGAAGTCCAGAAAATGAAACAGTCCAAGTGGAGCTAGCAGGTTTTTTTAAAGGTGCATATCAGAAGTAAGGCCAAGCTGTATATTCTTTTACTCATCTTTTACACATCAGTTATCACCCAAATAAAGGGAAAAGTTCTTTGAACAATAGCAAGATAACAAGGTCATTTTTACATGACTAGTATAACCAGTGAAAAGGGGGGGGGGGACTTTTTTCTTTAAAAATCTAACCCTATGCAAAATACAAAACTGTAGAGTGCCACCTTTACTGTGTGAGTTGTGAATGTTATATGATGGAAAATGTTAAGCAGATGGATCTTTTCAAATTTCAAAAGCTGTAAGATCAGAAAAAAAGAATAAATCAGCACCGCTTTACAAATTTTAAAAGAAGGATATGAAAATAATGTAAAACAGGACTCTGAGCACCTGACTATTATCAATGCAGAATCCCAAATTGTAATCATTCAGCAAAAGTTACAGATGTAGTCTAAAGTTAGTGCTGAATATTATTTTTCAGTATATTTTGTGTTTGTGTTCTGGTTTTAATCCATATGGATTTTTCCATATGAGACAAGAATATTGACCAACTGCAGAACTGGGTTTGTAGTAAAAATGTATCATTTTCTTACATGCAGTAAATTTTGACATGTAATGTATTTTACACTTTTTGTGCCCACATTTCACTTTTTGTGCCCACTCACTTTTTGTGCCCACATTTCACTTTTTGTGCCACAAATGGCAATAATTATGCTTATACCTCACAGAAAGGGGTTTGGCAAGTTTGCATCTAGTTGGTCATAATTGAAAATGGTAGCAAACTAATATCCAGTATGGCCACTATGACAGCCATCTTGAAAATAATTTTTTTGTTTCTTTTCAAAATATAAATTCAGATCACTATGGTGTTGTGCTAAAACATGATGTCTTGTTTGTCATAAATGAAATGGTCCCAGTCTGGCATCATTGACAGCTGATTTGAAATCTTGTTTTTGCTGAAGAATATCAGAATTGGTTTCAAAGTTTGAGAAGTAAAAGGAGAAAATGGTCTTAATTGAATTCCTGGAAATATTTTGAAACATTGTCCAGTTTTTGTAAATTTCTTGAAAAATGACTTAGTAATGAATATTGTGTCTTGTGACCTTAGAAATTCATGTTATATTTTTTCATCAGACCTTCACACCATAAGGCTTTGCATTCCATAGCACCATCTACCTATAATATTCATTACTTAGAGAACTTCACCATCCAGTTTGTAATACTATTTTTAGTAGTGACCTATGAAACATTCCTCTTTTAGTTTTTTAATCAGCTTAGAATGTTCATGCTGATATATACATATATACATGTATATGCATATGTCTGTACCAGTTTCTTGCCACAAACTCTTCCCCTTTGCAAATTATGTCCCTTAATGTGGGAGGAGGATCATATACTTTGTAAACAATTCTAGCTAGAATTGCAAATTAATAAACTAATTAAAACCTTCATTTTACCTTTCATTGTTTACATTATATAGTTAGGCCTTAAATGTATATTTAAGTCTCAGTAACACTGTACCCTGCATGGAGTTAGCTCATTTATTTATTGATGAAGAACATGTTACAGTTTCATTTATGATTATTTATATAGGTATACTAAGTCATCAGTTTTATTTTAAAAACTCCCAAATAGCAGAAATGGCTCATTGTTTGTAACCACTATCCATGTAAATGGTTGATGCCAAAAAATCTTTGGTTATAAGTAGCTTTGTTTTAAAGAGACACTTTATATTGGATAAAGTAGGATTTAAAACTTTTCTCTCATGTGTGAAGTTTGTAGTGGTCATGATGGATCCAATGTTAGCAAGCTGGACTCAGGAACAGGAGAGTGTGGTTTTCAAAAACTGAGAAGACCAGTTTGGGATGGCCACTGTGGCATGTGTCTCTGGGCAAAACATTTTGCTTAAATTGTCTCCTCATCAATTAACAGTTTTCAAATGATGATGTGCTATTAAATGCCACACAGCCAGATAATCAATCAATCAATCAATCAATCCAATCAATCAATCACTCAGTCAGTCAATCTGAGCTGTTATATGTATCTGTATCTAGGAAATTTAAAAAGTAAAGTTCTTGATGGTCAAGAACATTTTTAAATCATATCCAAATGACTACAGGCCTGAATTTTACCAATAAAACTTTAGACTTAAATAGAATCCAGTGATCTGATTGGCTGAAAATTTAAATCTTTCTAAAACCTGTTGAAGCAAATGTCTTAAGTCTACACATACTTTTTAAGATAAATATTGGCCAAATTGAGTCCCAATTTAATCCATTAGTATTGCTTTTTCATTTATTTGTGTATCACTGAACAGCAACGAGTAAAGATCAGGGTTGTGATAGGAATAGGGTAAATTTGGTTTTAAGGAATAGGGTAAATTTGGTTTTAAGGAATAGGGTAAATTTGGTTTTAAGGATATAACTGAAGTACTTCCATGAAGTATGGAAGGTACCATGCATTGTTTAACCTTCTGTGCAATGACATTATTTAGTCAGAGGTTATCTATCTTTGATTTTTTGTGTGTTTCTTTTGACACTAGGTGGCAGACTATTTAACCAATGAGTTTTATGACAGGAACTACAACATCAGACAGAGATTGGATATGCTAGAGGTAAGAACTATAAGAAGACTACAAAATCAGACATGGTGATAAAAACTTGTACATATTATTTTCTGTGTAATGAGTCCTGAATTGTTGAGCCCAATACATGCTCCATTCTTAGTTCACATGTTTTATAAAAATAGAGCCATGTTTGACAACACCGAATTGAAAGTAAATACTGTGGTCTGATCATTCTTGTACACAGAGTCCATTGGCTACCTGAAATTGATGTCACCCAGGGACTTCGAGAATGCTACATATGACTACTGTATACTGAAGTCAAATAACCCAGGGGCTTATAGAATACTTCATCTGGATATCATATATTGAAGTCAAATAGCCCAGGGCTATATAGAATACTCATGTGGATATCATATATTGAAGTTAGGTAGCCCAGGGGCTTATAGAATACTACATATGACTACTGTATACTGAAGTCAAATAACCCAGGGGCTTATAGAATACTTCATCTGGATATCATATATTGAAGTCAAAAAGCCCAGGGCCCTGTAGAATACTTCATCTGGATATCATATATTGAAGTTAGGTAGCCCAGGGGCTTATAGAATACTACATATGACTACTGTATACTGAAGTCTAATAACCCAGGGCCTTATAGAATACTTCATCTGGATATCATATATTGAAGTTAGATAGCCCAGGGCCTTATAGAATACTTCATCTGGATATCATATATTGAAGTTAGGTAACCCAGGGGCTTATAGAATGTTACACTACCATATATTTAAGTTTGGGTAGACTAAGGCTAACACAAAGATACTGCTAGGATGGGTAGAATGCAAAATGTATATAAATTCATGCACTTGGAAAGAAATGATGAGTGAGAACTCTCGCAAATTAGTTTAAAGTCACTGATAAATAAATATACTTGGCAAAGTACTATATAGTTTTTAACTGTCAATACTTAACATATAGTAAGTCTATGGTAGAGGTATAGTGCCTGTCATGACATCTGTCTCTTTTTGAGTTGGCACCTTTTTACACATCTGGGTTCTTTTGTTTGTCATGGATGGATGTTAAATAAATTTGATTGGCATGATGGGTCCTGGAACAAGTATTCTTTCGTTGTTGTTTTTTTTTAGGGTTTAATGCCATTTTCAGCACATGATAGGCTATACATGGCAGCCAGTATTAATGGTGGAGGAAGAACCTGTGATAAGCCACGAAAAGAACCACCAACTCACGAGAAGCTACTGGCAAGCTTTCTCACATACCCATACTGGCAGAATCTGAGTGTCAAACCCACACAGACAGATGTGAGATGGCAGTGATCCGTAATGGAGAGCAATTTAAACCACTCAGCCACTCGACCCCCCCCCCTTCTTTTGTAGTTTTAACCTTTAAAGTAAAATTTTACAAATGTATGATTAAAATTTGTGCTATGTAGAATATCTAAATGGCTGATTGCCAATATGGTTTATTTTCAGATAATGATTTCAGTCGGCAATTAATGGTTGATGATAGTGACAATGACAAGAGCTCTCAAGTTATGAACTATATAATATTAATAATGAATATATCAGTGAGTGATTTTGACCCAGATAATGAATGATGTGGATTGAAACCAGTATATAGGGAGTTTCATGGTTGCAATGGAGTTACTGATCGTAGTGCCTAGAATTATCTCCCTTGGCTCCAATGTGCATGCCCACAAAAAATTTCCAGTTCTGGATAGTTTACTGTTCTACACTTGATTACTGAAACATAAAGTCAACAAAGGAAAATCAATGAATCAATTATATATGTCAAACTTATTTTGTTCATACGTGGAGAATAATTATAGACAATAAATCAGATAATTAGATTCAGTGTCCATACTTACATTATATCAGATAATTGAATATTTACTTTCCATACTTTAAAAATGTCAATTAATTAAATACACTGTCTATATTTATATTATACCTGATAATATAGATTCATTATCCATAATTTCAGATACATTTGTAGAAACATTTCATCTTGCTCTCCGATTTTAATCATTTATTGCACATTTTTGGCTGCATAACTATAAAGAAAGCAATCTCAACAATTTGCATTTTTCATATGTTGATATATCCTTCTTTCTTAGTTACTTTGGCAAGACTAATAGTTCGTTTAAAACACTAGTTAAGAAAGTTATAACACAAGTTTGATAAGAAAATTATAACACGAATTCAATACGGCAGCTGATCTGTAATACTAAATATTTTAATTCAGAAAAGTTTGTATGTTTTTAATTTTAAAAATAGAACAGTATATTAATGTATTCACAAAGCAATAGTTACATTAGCTATCATAACGATAAAGTATTGTAATTAATGCTGATGGAATATTTATTCATATTTGGGTCATTGTACAATGTTTAGATTAATGACGTTTTAACTTGTTTCATTTTCGTTTAGAATTTTGAAACATCAAGTGTCGGACGGTACATGCAAAAACTTTCAAAGTTGATGGGGTCTTTAGACAAGATTTCTGATTGCCACCTGCAAATTCATTTAGAACAGCCTTCTTAAAATTAGATTAATTCTGTTTAACTTTCCTTGCAATAAAGATGTAAGTTTTAAAAAGACAAATTATTTCAGAGATTTCGTCCTATTACTTTGGGTTCGTATTTTAAATCAATATTAATCCACGTGACTGGAAGTAAAATTGCAAACAGTATGATTTTAAAAAAAGAGACTGCGTGTAAGAAAAAGCCCTGCAAATCAATAATAAATGGATACTCACAAATTTTCATCTTTGTTGTCTTTATCTATCAGTCTCTCGTTCTATCTTAGCATCATATTATACTCGTTTTTAACCTGAATTATGTTTATGTAATACATGTATGCGAACACATTCATTTAAGGATATACAGTCTGCTCCAGATATGTGCATATCGTATAACTGTATATTCTGCCATATTGCATAGCTTTGTGCCAGTCCCGATTTGTTACCATTGTTTTCAATGGATATCAATGTCGGACAATTGCATATCATCTATATGCATATTTTGCATTACATGTATTGCATAAATTTTTCTGGTCCGAACATGCATTATTATGTGTTAAGTTGCTTCGGATAACTGCATTGTTCAAAATTGTTCCTTTCAAAATGAAAAGAAACCGATTCCGAACATTGGCGGTCAAGGTTGATTAATGAGGTCTGTTCATATCAACATCACAGCTATTAGATCACTGTTGGTCACCATAACCATAAATATTACCAAGACGGCATTAGCTCTCTGATTATCTGTTGATCACCAGGAGGCGCGATAGTAGAGACAACCATAATAATTAACCAAGCAAGGTCGACAGCTTTACCACTCTTTAGCTTTAACACAAACTCACATCGCCCTCGTTAAGAATCCGATCCAGTCTGGTCATTAAATTCGATGGATTAAGACTGGAGTGCTGACCACAAGTCTGCTCCTCTATCTACTGACAAAACTGATTTCCATACGATACCAGAGCAAATCACATCACATTTAAATGAACTTGGCCAAATGGGGGTTTGTTTCGGAGAAATAATGGGTATCAGTATGCATGCTGCACCAGATACACGCCATTACATGATCGCCGGTTTAGTGCATATGCCGCCTAATTGCATATCATAGCATCGGTCCCAAATCGATGCACATAAGTGCAGCCGACTGTACATACCCATGCACCAGATGAAATGAGACAGATGCACATACAGACAGACAGGCAGATAGGTGAGAACCACAAATGTCCTATACATGCATGGTGTATCTAACATGGATATTTCTCCAAATTGTATACTCTAAAAGTTCTGCCATTCAAGGAAATAAAATTAAAATAATCATCAAGGAAAGTCATATATGCACCTCTCTGTTCAAGCACGAATGACATTTGTGCATTTTGAATATATTTATAAAAGTTTATTACAGGAAAAATATAATTAACATTAATAGAAATGCAACAGTCTAAATCAATAATAAAAGAACCTTAAAAATAAACATATTTTCAATATTCTTCAAGCGAGATAAATTGCAAGAATAATACATACTAGTATATAATGTAGTAATGGAAAGAAAATGGAGATCTGAAATGGGCAGAAAACATTTATTTTTAAGCTGGCTGCAGTGCAGGTTAGTGAAAAAAATTAAAGATGTAACAACAATTGATCAAATATTGATAGAATTGCTGTTTAAGATAGTGAGATATCGATCCTGCTTGCAAAATGTGAGCGGTTTATCACATTTTCTTGATCTACGACTCTGCCATCTTCAATTATTGAACTATCCAGAAGTGAGCTGCACTGATACGCCATCTGGTGAGCTAGTAACCATGAAACCCCCTATATGCTGGATTGAACAAATAAATGGCAAGCAAGTCAACCCCTCTTTCAGCAGTATTTAATGATTAAAATTTATGTAGAAAAGGCAGAATACCAAGCCTAATGAAAATAAAGACAGTTTAAAAGTAGAGTGCAATTTTAATTTTCCAATCATTTATTTGAGAACTTGTCAGAAAGTAGACCTTCTCTATCCTACCATTTATTTGAGACCTTATCAAAGAGTAGATCCCTACTGCCCTCACTTTCATTTATTTGAGACCTTATCAAAGAGTAGATCCCTACTGCCCTCACTTTCATTTATTTGAGACCTTATCAAAGAGTAGATCCCTACTGCCCTCACTTTCATTTATTTGAGACCTTATCAAAAGAGTAGATCCCTACTGCCCTCACTTTCATTTATTTGAGACCATCTCAGAGTGTAGACCTCAACTGTCCTCCCTTTATCAGAAATAGATCATTACTGTCCTCCCATTTGTTTATTTGAGACCTTATGAACAAGTAGACCTCAACTGTCCTCCATTCATTTATTTGAGCCCCTATCAGAGAGTAGACCTCGAGTGTGCTCTCATTCATTTATTTGAGACCTTATTAGAGAGAGAGAGATCTCCAATGAACTCCCAATTACTTTTTTGAGACATTATCAAAGTGTAGACCTCCACTGTCCTTCCATTTTTTTTATAGATCATATCAGAGAATAGACCTCGTCTGTCCACTCATTCATTTGTTTGAGACCCTATCGGAGAATAGACTTCCACTTTCCACCCATGCATTTATTTGAGACCTTGTCAGAGAGTAGACCTCCACTGTGCTCCCATTCATTTATTAGAGACCTTATTAGAGAGGTAGAGAGATCTCCAATGAACTCCCAATTACTTTTTTGAGACATTATCAAAGTGTAGACCTCCACTGACCTTCCATTTTTTTTATAGACCATATCAGAGAATAGACCTCGTCTGTCCACCCATTCATTTGTTTGAGACCCTATCAGAGAATAGACCTCCACTGTCCACCCATGCATTTATTTGAGACCTTGTCAAATAGTATACCTCCACTGTGCTCCCATTCATTTATTAGAGACCTCAGAGAGAGAGAGAGAGAGAGAGAGAGAGAGAGAGAGAGAGAGAGAGAGAGAGAGGCCTCCACTGTCCTTCCCTTCATTTATTTGAAACCTTATTAGAGAGTGGATCTCCAAAGAACTCTCATTTACTTTTCTGAAGTGTTATCAGATTGTAGACCTCCACTGGCCTCCCATATGATCTAGTTTTGACCTTATCAGAGAGTAGACCTCTTCTGTCCTCACATTCATTTCTTTGAGACCTTATCAGAGTGTTGACCTCCACTGAACTCCCATTTACTTATTTTAGAAATCATCTTGACTGTGATAGAGAAATCTAGGGATTGCAACTTTTATTAGCATGCAGCAACAGGTATGGGTCTGTATACTTTCCTGATTTTTATTGACTATGTAGATCTTTTGAATGCATGTAACAAATAGGTGAACATTATATTTCTGTAGGTGTTGGCAACATCAGCTCAGGAGTTAAGTCAGCCAGTAGATTCCCAAAAGGTATCCACTGATGTGGCGCCTAAAAGTAAGATTCAGGAGCTGAAAGGAGACCAAGATGGCTCTGAAACATGGCAGCAGATAGTACAAAAAAGGATTGATAGCAAAACACGCAGATTTGGAAAAGGTCGCACAAAACCAGAACCAACACCTGTGCCAAATCACTTTGCACCAGTGGCTGGCTATTTCTTCTATTCATTGATGAAGAACTTTGACAGGTGTGTGTGTTTGTTTGCTCTCTCTCTCTCTCTCTCTCTCTCTCTCATTGGTGCATTATTCAATGTTATATGCAGATATACTTCAGGTAATTCCATGTTCACTTTAAAATTACCATAATGGCTGCAAGATGTAAATAATTATTCCATGTCCAAAGACTTATAGACATATGAAAAATATAGCATTTTCAGTGTCCCAGCAATTATACACAAAAACTATCAAGACAAATTGACAAGATCAACAAATGTCACACAACAGTGACAAGCTATTTCAATAACCACATGTAAACCACTATCATATATTTTGTCATTATTTTGGATTTGCATATTTTCCTATTTATCCAACATGCAATTAAATAAAGGTAAATAAAAACTTCATAATTCATGGGCCAGTTAGAGTTTCCTGGGAGACCAATGCTGTGCTAAATTTATAGTACTTACACTTAGCATCATGTAAATCCATGGCTATTCTCAAAAGTATTAGATGCATATTTTGCTTTATTCACTGTTTTACCAATTAAGGTAATCTTTATGAAAAGGTACACATTTAATTGTATAAGGCACATAATCAGCATATATTCACATTACTGTTACATGTTCATGAAAGAATGATCATCATAAGGGCTCAAATTCTGAATACAGATCAACTAAGATCAATATATTTTAGTTTTGTGTTTTGGATGAACAAAGTCATAATTTATTTTCACATACATGTATTGAAATTTGGAAAGCTGGTTGAATCAAACATTTGCAATTGGTAAATTTTGTCTTTTGTTTTGCAACAGCAATAATTGTTAAACCCTAAAACTGGTTTGGGTTAAGATGGAATTTGTCAGTACATTGATGTGTAATTGTCTTTGAGTACCATGGTTACCAAGCAGTATTAACAGGATTTAAGGTTGCTTACATCAGAGTAAACTATAGCTGAGTTTTTAACAGCACAATGTATTACAATTTTTTTGGAAGCATTATTTCTGATCTTCTTTACTGTATTTTTGAGAATTTTTTTTAAGTTCAAGGCAGTGGTGGTTATGATTCAAAAGATGTACTATATTCAATGCAGGTTCAGATCTTCAAGGTATATGCAGTGATAACATTATGTAAATATGCTCACTAAATGCAAGTGCTGAACAAAACCCTATTTTATTTTGTTATTGTCATACTGGAATCACATTTTAATGAGTTAAGTAATTACACTTTCAAATCACATTTTAACAAGTTAAGTAATTACACTTTCAAGGCAAAATAAAAAAGTAGTTACTGGTGCATTGATACACTGATGCATTAAATCATAAACAAAGAATAGTTAACTACCGTATTTTCCAGCCTATAAGTCGATGCGGAGTATAAGTTGAATTCACTAATTCGACTTATTTTCCATCCTTCGTCCATATATAAGTCGATTCGGAATATAAGATGAGGCCAGGTCAATATCTTGGCTTCATATTTTACACTAGTAATGGTATCTTTGTATGATATTCCATATTACCGGCAATTGTGAAATTGCATTACCAATGCTAACATGCTTGTGATTTTACTTCTGAACAAATCACTGCTATATTCTGTTATCAATTAACACAGCTGAATAAACAGTCCATGCTTGTTTTATTATAATTGAAAGCACATCCATGTTGTAGTTCATTTTATTACCTGTAGTTACGAACTAACTTATATAAACTTTCAATGACATAGTCCTTATATAAGTCGATTCAGAGTATAAGACAAAGCCCTAACTTTCAAGTAAAAAAGTATCGACTTATAGGCCGGAAAATATGGTAGAGTCAAATGGTAGAGGTTACTGTTGGAGTAATCTGTGAATGCTCAATTCTTGTCATCGTTCAGTCAAATTATACACAAATCTAAATTAGGTAGAATAAAAAAGAAAACAGAAAAATTCAACAAATTTATTGACTTTTAAAATAAATTATAATTTAACTTATAACATTCCATGTAATAGTTCATGATGATAGTCCCCATAACAACTACAAAGTAATTTTTTGGGGTGTCATTACAATCAGTAAAATACATCAATCAGTTTATTAATAAAACAAAGATATCAAAGATGTCCCAAGAATTATACTGTATGCAGTATTACTATAATGTCATGTCACAACATTTATTGGTCATAAAAAAATTACTTTTTAATATAATTTATGTGTCCTAAGACTTATGGTGTAAAACATCAATGAATCAATCAATAAATCAGTTAATCAGTCAGTCAGTAATGTATATCAAAGCAGTAGCTTGATACATGAAAGTTAGATCAATGACATATATTTTATTGATGTTAACAATTAAACAAAAAAAAATGTTCTTATAGGAAGGAAAATACACTTGATCTGCTTGGTGAAGACTTATTGCTGTTAGGACGACTGGTCTACACTCTGGGCATGGTGATGTATGCTGCCACCAACATTCCTGTAAGTCATTATACAGTCAAGTTATGTCAGCCTAATAGTATATCCATTAAAATTAATTGGTGAACCTGATTTTGGGATAATAGCTAATAATCCATAAAATGTTTAACACATGAGATCAGATTAAAATAGATGTGAGAAAAATAAGTCTACTGTTCCTCATAAGAATTTGTCATGTCTTAGATCAAATTGAGATAGAAGTGAGAAAATCATATTTTACTGTTCATCATATTTTGAAGACTTTTACAGAAGAAGGGCTATACATTTTTTAAAATAAATATATTAATATCTTTGTTCAAAATCTCAAAAGGCAGCTCATTTAACATTTGATTTGAATGGCTAGTGGTAAAATAAGCAACACTTATCAGATTTACTCAAAAGGCAGCTCATTTAACATTTGATTTGAAAGGCTAGTGGCAAAATAAGCAACACTACCATATTTACTCAAAAGGCAGCTCATTTAACATTTGATTTGAAAGGCTAGTGGCAAAATAAGCAACACTACCATATTTACTCAAAAGGCAGCTCATTTAACATTTGATTTGAAAGGCTAGTGGCAAAATAAGCAACACTACCATATTTACTCAAAATGCAGCTCATTTAACATTTGATTTGAAAGGCTAGTGGCAAAATAAGCAACACTACCATATTTACTCAAAAGGCAGCTCATTTAACATTTGATTTGAAAGGCTAGTGGCAAAATAAGCAACACTACCATATTTACTCAAAAGGCAGCTAATTTAACATTTGATTTGAAAGGCTAGTGGCAAAATAAGCAACACTACCATATTTACTCAAAAGGCAGCTCATTTAACATTTGATTTGAAAGGCTAGTGGCAAAATAAGCAACACTACCATATTTACTCAAAAGGCAGCTCATTTAACATTTGATTTGAAAGGCTAGTGGCAAAATAAGCAACACTACCATATTTACTCAAAAGGCAGCTCATTTAACATTTGATTTGAAAGGCTAGTGGCAAAATAAGCAACACTACCATATTTACTCAAAATGCAGCTCATTTAACATTTGATTTGAAAGGCTAGTGGCAAAATAAGCAACACTACCATATTTACTCAAAAGGCAGCTCATTTAACATTTGATTTGAAAGGCTAGTGGCAAAATAAGCAACACTACCATATTTACTCAAAAGGCAGCTAATTTAACATTTGATTTGAAAGGCTAGTGGCAAAATAAGCAACACTTATCAGATTTACTCAAAATGCAGCTCATTTAACATTTGATTTAAAAGGCTAGTGGCAGAATAAGCAACACTACCATATTTACTCAAAAGGCAGCTCATTTAACATTTAATTTGAAAGGCTAGTGGCAAAATAAGCAACACTTACCATATTTACTCAAAAGGCAGCTCATTTAACATTTGATTTGAAAGGCTAGTGGCAAAATAAGCAACACTTACCATATTTACTCAAAAGGCAGCTAATTTAACATTTGATTTGAAAGGCTAGTGGCAAAATAAGCAACACTACCATATTTACTCAAAAGGCAGCTCATTTAACATTTGATTTGAAAGGCTAGTGGCAAAATAAGCAACACTTATCAGATTTACTCAAAATGCAGCTCATTTAACATTTGATTTAAAAGGCTAGTGGCAAAATAAGCAACACTACCATATTTACTCAAAAGGCAGCTCATTTAACATTTGATTTGAAAGGCTAGTGGCAAAATAAGCAACACTACCATATTTACTCAAAAGGCAGCTCATTTAACATTTGATTTGAAAGGCTAGTGGCAAAATAAGCAACACTTACCATATTTACTCAAAAGGCAGCTCACTTAACATTTGATTTGAAAGGCTAGTGGCAAAATAAGCAACACTTACCATATTTACTCAAAAAGCAGCTCCAACTGTAAGTTGCATGGACACAGAACTGCCATCACATAATTCACCTGCTTATTTGGGTGTATGAAGATTTTAGGAGTTCAGTAGAACAAATAATATAGACCCTTATCTGCTGGTGCTATATGTGATGACAGATAAAGGTCTGCTTGGTTTGGACCCAGCTTACCATATTAAATTTATATGTTGGAACACGATAAAATAATTAGTTTTCTTCCTGTCCCAGATTTTATGGTGAAACATTTTGTCACTTTGGTCATATGTCCCAAGACTTAGGAAAGGAAATCAATTTGTAATGCATTTGTGCTTGCCTCCCCCCCCCCCCATTGCACATTACAATAAAATCTGACTTTTGTCCTTGCAGTTTACACTTTCAGGTGATGTGTTGCTTCTAACAATTTTTCATGGTAAGAAAAAGCCAAAATAATGGATTGTACATGTGCAGGAGAAAGGTTGTGTTGATGAGATGCTGCTGCAGTGGATTAAAGAGTTTTATCTCAAACAGTTTTATATTTTTTTAAATAAAATTTCAGTTGGAGTACATTTTCCAACACATAATTTTTGAATGATTTAAAAGGTGTCCCACAACTTGTGACTGGAAAAAAACTTTGTGTCTCAGAACTTATAGTTCAAAAAATTACTTTTAAATTACTTTATGGTGTACCAACAATTATGCTTTCCTAACATATACAGTAAATATGGTAAGTCTAAAATATGTTCTGACTTTTTTACCATAGTATTGTATGCCATTGTCACATTTAAAATAAAAACAAGTAGTCTGTGAAAGGTTAGGAGATTTTGCTTGTTGTGGAACAAACCGTTTCATATTTGCTCATCCTGCTTTCAGAAAAATGACAACCATCGCATGGTCTTAATAGTTCTAAAGGACAATTGACTTCAGTGGCCATCTTGAAAATCTTGTTATTTCTACACCTTTGAATCAAGATCTTGTTTCCATTTCTTTTGATGTCTAATTCGTCCTAAATGAAAATAGTGCCACCCAGACATCCAGTTTAATATCTTATCAATACTGCACCTAAATGGATGGTCATATCAACATGGTGTTTGTGCTAAAATAATATATTTTTTTTGTCTAGCTGGTTCTGAATGAATGTACACGTAGTGCCTATCTGACATTAGATAAGCCACACCAGCAGCCATCTTTAAAGTCTTGTTATTGCTACTCCCAATAAATGGAAAGTCATATGAACATTGGGTTTTCACCAAAGTTTGTCTTATGGTGTCTGGTTAGTTGTAAAGTTGTCTTGGTGTGACACCCAATATGGCTGCCACAGTGGCTATTGTGAAAATATTGTTTCTTTCCAGGTGGAAAGTCATATAAATATTTCACCAGAAGACTTGTTATGATATCTGGTTTGACCCAAGAGAAGTTTATTTCCTGCAGGCATCCAGTATGGCTGCAACAAGGCATGCATTGAAAATCCTCTCACAAATTTTCCAGAATGGATAGTCATATTGGCGTGGATTTTTCACCAGAAGTCTTTTAACGCAGTCCTGTTTGTTCTGAATGAAACTGATTTAATATTCAGTATGGACATCACAGTGGCCAGTGATACAAGTAAATGTTATTCCTAAATGGAACTGGTCAGAACATGTAGTAATATCAATAAGTAATCAAACATGAATCAGTCTAGGTAGCTGAATAACAAATATGATTGATATATGGATCTATCTCCAGGATGATCAATGTATTATGTATTGAACTTGTACACAAATACGAACAATGTATGCATCTATTACCAAGGGTGGCTGGTGTGTAGGAGTTATACACAAATATGAATAATTTGTTTCATCCACAAGTAAGATGTATTTTTGATTGAGTTTTTTTTTATAGTTCCACAGCTCTCATCAGATGATCAAGATACACCAACACAATGACCCACTCACCCATCAGACTGCTGAAGATCACATGAGAACCTCTTTACTCCCTTATGACCCATTGGTCCTGATGCTTTGGTCCCTCACTACAAGTATACCAATATCATCCTCCGAACCAACATCACCATTTTCTTAAGCATCTAGGTTACACAAAACTCTGCATAGATAAACAGCTCTATAATTGCTTCTGTAAGTGGACAACTTTGTGATAAAAACCATGTGAAAAGTCAGTGAAAATTAACTCTAAGTAATCTGATTATGTTGAAAATCCATGGCTAGAGAATTTGAGATAACTGGGTTTTTCACTGCAGGCACTTTGCATGTGCAGCAATGAGTAAATTGAACTCGGTCTTTTAAAATTGCAAAGGCTGAACAATAAACCATCCTTGAATAATACTGTATATGACAATAAAACCTCAGTAAATTTTCATTCATATATAATGCATAAACATTTTAATATGCATCATTCCATGAGAGCATCTTTATGAATTTAAAAAATCACTGGCAAGACATTGAGATGCGACACCGATGCCTAGCCAAGATACCTATATGCACCTACAGCAATGTAATGATTACTTGAACAGAACTTATCAGCATATACGCTGTCATAACTATTCCACTCATTGGAAACTAATAGGCTACACATACAACAACAAGCCTGTGGTGTTGATGGGTGAATTGGAGAAAACTAGAGCCATTTTAAATCCAATTTGGCAGTCCACTGTGTACAAATCCCAATCCCTGCCAGTTGAAGTTGGCTGTGTTGTATTACCTTTCAGCTTTGCCAGTTGGCTGTGGTCTCTAGTTACAGATGATTCAAAGTATGTCATCCTGGCTTCTAACTAACTGGTTAAGACAGCTGGCCAATCAATGTAGTTTTTGTGGGCATAAATCTGTCATCTCAGACTGATAAAGCAAACAGCACTCAGCAGTTACTACATCAAATTCAGCATGAGTCCAGTAGACAATCCTGGCTGGTAAGACAGCTGGCTGATGAGTTGAACCAACCATATCTATGAAACCAGTACTTTGTGCACTGGCATCATATTTGGGGCCTTTTGTCCGGCCATCCAGCCTGGCCCAGCTGACGGTCTCAGTTAGATATTTCTTAGCACTACTAGTGCATCTGACATGCAGTCCTTTTTATGCAAGGTGACAACACCGTCTCATCACTCATGTATGGAATGTCATACCCATGCACTCTGAGCATACAGGAGAGGACATTCCCCAGTCAATGAGGAAGACAACACAGCCTTACCTGAACATTCCAAATCTAGTTGTGGAAAGGAGTTAAGTTGTATGGTGGTGATCAAATAAATCTACAGAATATTGCCTCCATCAGAATGCCCATTAGTCAATACTTTATATAATGTCAAAGCTTCACTGGACATTATAGGAGATGACAAACATCAACCACAATCAACGAAGATTGCAACAATCACTGATGGAAAGTCTGATGGGGTAATTCTGGAATCCCACAGGAATCACCTATGGATAAGTTTAAGACATAATCTTTTGTTATGCTGCATTCAGGATAGGGAGATTCATTCTTTCTTTAGAATCATCATGCTACTATAGAGCCATGTGAATAGGGGTTGGATGCTACTGTATTTCCTCCTCTAACCATTCTGGTGGTCTAGGGGTTAGTGTCCGCCTTGGATGTGGGAGGTCACGGGTTCCAATCCCAATCGAGATATACCAAAGACTTATAAAAATGGTACTAGCAGCTGCCTCACTTGGTACTTAGCATTAAGAGATTAGTATTAGGACTGATCAACCTAGTGTCAGGACAATGTGACTGGGAGCAACATCATGCTACATGTCTGTGGCATGATGCCCCAGTGCTAGACATCACTATAAACTGTCAAGCTGTAAACATTGTAGTGATAGCACTGGAAAATTGTTAAAGCTATGTTAAAAATCCAGATTAAACACACATTTCCTCCTCTTACCTACTGATGTGAATATGACCATGGATTGTATTTGATGGAAAAGTAAGGAAATCTTTTCTATTTCTTTGTAAATACTTATCTGATCAAATTACCGTAGTATCAGTTCCTCACACCTTTCCCCATATATAATATGGAAGATATCTATTTACACTGGGGGCAAAAGGTCAGTGGTCAGAATTCATTTTGACTCGAAGGAAAAATGGGTTATGTAAAATAACGTTTGTTTTTTATTAAGTTTTTAACTTGTTCTTGATTAAGTTTATTGATGAAACTTTGTGGATGACTTCCACTTAATGTTAAAGAACACCTAAAGATTCAGGGGTGTAATGGTTATATTCACGGTAAATCTAATAAGAAAATAATAGTTTCTGCACATTAATTTATTTAAAACCAGCCATTCTGAACCAAAGGTTGAGGTTATTGAGATCTCTTGATCAATAATGTCCTAATTCAGTTATAAACAACCAAACCTACACAGTTGAGTATCAAACAATATGTAAGCTGTACACAGTACTCTTGCCTTTTCATATTTTTGTTAAGAATTGTAAATGAAATATCGAAAGGATTGTAGTCAGTATGTAGAATGATATGATGATATTATAACTTATAGTCACTCATCTGTTATTACAATCAGAACAGACTTGTTTCACCCACCCATCCCCTTTCAGGTTCCATGTAATTTCACAAAAAAGTGTATAGATATAATGCATATCATGTGACATGATTCACAGATCAATTATTGTTGGAGTGTGATTTCAGCAATGGTGATCAAAAGGCATAAAATCTTTATCTGTTTCAGAATGTGCGTCACATGGGATCTGCCTTGCTTGAGTTTATCTGGGTCTTGCGATTTCACAAAGACTCGTAAGTGTATTTCCAGTTTGAAAGTCTGTCTTATTATTATAATGATTGATAATGTAAACCATCAATGAGTAGGAGATAGTGCAAAATATGAATATTGTGTTTTTAGACTATCTAGATTCTAAAGAGGTTTGTACCACTGATGCAGACTTTCAAATTCATGAGACCCATTACAAGTTCAGCCATGATCTAATGTGTGAATTGGTATCAACATTGGTTTTTAGGGTGTTGCCTTTTGATAGCCTGGTACTTCATCCAAGGGGAGTCCTGTACACCAAGTTGATTCATATGGAAGCTAGGATAAGTTTGGGGTGTTGACTTTTGATTGCCAGGTACCCCATCCAAGGGGAGTCCTGTACACCAAGTTGATTCATATGGAAGCTAGGATCAGTTTGGTTTTATTGAAAGGCCTAGCAAGACTGACGCCTTTGTGATTTTTTGCACTGCTGGACTTGAAGAAGATAAGGTACATGTATTTGTTTGTTTGACTAAATGACAATAAAGTAAAAAAAAACAAATTATTGAATACTCCCAAAAATCCAGGTGGTTGAAAGTTGTCAGGATGATCAGTTTTCTTTGTAACTTTTATTTCTATCATGTTATTTTGAAAGAATGAAAGTCACACTTCAAAAATAAGCATCTTAAACTAGGATTTATCCTTTTTTCAGTTGTTTTGAAATTGAACTGAATTGAGAGAAAATAAACTGCATAGACCCATGAATTAGTTAAATTTCTGCTTGGAAATAATATAAAATAATATATGCCATTAAAAGGAAAAGAATGTGAAAACTTACCTTACTGTAAGAAACATTTTGAGAGAATTTTCTGTAATAGTGAATGTTCATAAGTTAACTTCCATATTGATAATTCCAAGAAAAGCATATTTTACCACTTTAAATGTAAATACACTACCATAACAAGATAATCGGGTGGAATTTCTAGATTCACAACAGAACACTTTTTTAATTAACATACGAACATACAAATGTATTAATGAAAAATACAACAAAATTACTAATCAAAATACAAACACAAAAGGTGAATGATTCACAGTGACTACAGAGTGGAAAAAATGGATATAGTTTACTCAGCTAGCAAACAATGTAGTATTTTACTCATGTAGTAACATGAATTCACTCATAGTGAACTTATGCAAACAAAATAGGACAGATATACAATGGGTTTTACGAACCCCAAAATGTGCCCACAGCTTCAATATTACATGCAAGGAGATACACTCTGTCATCAAAACGCACCAGACACTAGACTTTGGTCAACAGTAGACAGCATTGACAGTCCAGACACTGGACACTCCAGACACTGGATTGCTGAAAACATATCTAGTACCATGTACTATATATGACATGAGCATAACAACTTAATAATGTTATACACAGTAAGTTAAACAGATTACATTACTGGCACTTTAATTACAAAACAGCAAGTTTAAAAGTAACCTAACCTTGCTCGATAAGAATCCTACTGTAATAAACATTTCTTAAAAATTTAACCTTGTATTACTAATATTAATCCTTAGCTAAATCTTAAACAAGAATATAAACGTATGCATTAGTTTGCATAAACCAAAGCTACAAAACATTAAAAAAATTGATGTGGTGGTACAATAGTGATATTGTATATACAAGAGATTAATAAACTTACATAAATCCTTATAGTAGACCACGGACTGACAAGACAATCTGTAATGTAAATAGCTTTACATGTGGTGAGGTATTTATACACAGATATTGTCTGTGCACTGAAGGCATTCTGTTCTTCCCATTGAAAGCACTTCACACGTGCAGCATAGGATGGACAAAACTTCACAGCTGCTATGATTAATTCCTGTGGTTGGCTTTACAGCTTACACCATGTAGACCTCAATCACTTTGATAACTTTGAATGCTCTGTTCCCTCTAGCCACTCTGGACACTCCAGACAGCTCTACACTTTCCCGATGCTCCAGACACTAGACTTTGGTCAACACTGGACAGCACTGACAGTCCAGACTCTGGACACTCCAGACACTGGACAGCTGAAAACATATCTAGTAATGTGTACTATATATGACACGAGCATAAAAGCATAATAATGTTATACATGGTAAGTTCTACAGATTACATTACCAGTACATTTATTACAAAACAACAAGTTCAGAAGTAACCTAACCCTGCTAGATAAGAATCCTACTGTACTAAACATTTCTTAAAAATGTAGCTTTATATTACTAATATAAATAATTCGCTAAGTCATAAAACAAGAATATTAATGTATGCATTATACTGTGTAAACCAAAGCTATAAAACATACAAAAAATTGACGTTATAGTACAATAGTGATATCGTATGTAGAAGAGATTAATAAACTTACAATAATCCTTATAGTAGACAACTGACTGACAAGACAATCCATAATGTAAATAGCTTTACATGTGGTGAGGTATTTATACACAGATATTGTCTGTGCACTGAAGACATTCTGTTCTTCTCATTGAAAGCACTTGGCACGTGCAGCATAGGATGGACAGAACTCAATAGTTTGAAATATGATACAATGTACATTAATCACCCTCAGGTATCTTTGTATGTCACAAACGAAACTCGAGTACACGAATTTAATAAATAAATAAAAGGGTTTATGCAATTCCAGGACACTACCATATTCAAAACCCAAAGGCAGTACCACATATGTATTTCATCCAGTGATGTATTGTTATTGCTCCCACGGAGACAGGCATAGTGTCAACAATGGAGACACACAAGTGTCATTGAAAATTGAGGGTAGCTGTGGTAACTCTGTTGGGAGAGTGTCGGATTTGTAAAGTCAAGGGTTGAATGATTCAGTGTTAATCAAGACTGACTTTGGCTTTGGCTTGGGACATTCACTTATCTCTCATTTCTTGTGAATAATGTGCTTAAAATAGCATTAAAAACAAACCAACCAATGGAAAGCTAAAACACAATGAATGCTGGTTTTTATTGTCTAATTAGTTGTCTTTGTAATGATTTTCAATGAAATATTCAAATATTATAATAAAAATATAAAGTTTTCATCAAAACGTGTCCAATGTCGTAGAAACTCTTTTCCTCCTGGACAATAACGGTCATCAGAGTTAAATGGATACTATAGTCAAGCTTTCTATAGACACTGAAAAACAATCTAGCGGCACAGCCAGGTGCTGCTTACTTTGCTGGCCATGTAAATGTAGTTTCACTGGAGTATTTGGATGTGATTTTTTTAAAGTCAGGATAAGTGGTTACTTGTGTTTAGTATGTATTTTAACTACTACTTTATTGGATATAGAGCATTCTTTATTTATAGCCTACTTTATCACACATATATATATATATATATATATATATATATATATATATATATATATATATATATATGGCCTCTTCTTTTGTCGGTGTATAACCTTTCTTCTTCTTATCTCTATAGCATTTCATTTCATATGTGCATTTCTTTCTTATTTGGCACAGGAGTGTTCGTCAGGCCTTACTGTTTGCTGTTGCCATGGTGTTTCTGGCAGTACCTGCACATTATCTGATCACAGACTTACAAGAGGAGGTTGGTGAGACCAAGATATGGCTGGAAGGTCTGTTTTTTTAATCCTCAAGAGAAGTCAGAAAATGACATGTATTTAAATCTGTTTTAGTAGTAAATGACTTATAAGTAAATCCCATTAAATAGAAGTAAATTACTTACAGGTAAATCCCTTTAAATAGTAGTAAATTATTTAGTACTAATTGACTTATAAGTAAATCTATTCGAATAGTGATAAATAACTTGTAAGTAAATTCTTTTAAGTACAGTCATACCCGTTTATGTCAACAACCTTGGGCCCGAGGAAATATTATTGACATAGGCGTTTGTCGAGATAAGTGTTTGGGGTGTGTGTCTGAAAACAGATAGAAGTTAAATTCGTCAGCTAAGTGTGATTTGTCATCAGTGAGTAGCATTTAGTAACTTTGAAAAAACAATGGAAATTTTAAGTATATGAAGACAAAACCAGCACGAAATACACATATATTGACAAATTGCATTTTGGTTACCTTATGTAATAAAATCCACAATAAAATGTTGCATTTGTCACATCCTGATATGAAAAACATTACGATATTCAATATTGGTATTAGCACATGGTTGCATAGTTGTTATTTACATGCTTCAAGTACATGTACTTAAATTGGCCTAGATTTTGGTCAGTCTGTTCCCATCTTATTCAGGCTACCAAGGGGATGGGGCTATTCACAGGGAAATGACAACCTGTCAACAAATTGGTTTAAACAGTACATGTATTCTCCACAGATACTTTTGTATCCGATGTTATGAAGAACTTTAAAGCGTCTGAACCAATCACTTTCAAAGGTCTTGGAAATGCATAATCACACGTATTTGGATGCAATTTCTTTTATCTGGGATGCAGAAAATCACTTATACAGGAGTCCTCTGTGCGCATCAATTTGTTGGACGGCAAATTTAAGGGCTTGCTAGTCCAGCTTAGACCACCTGTTGAGTGGGAAAATTTGTTGATCAGTTGGTCAATTTTTTTTATAGCTGTGCTGATATTTACCGGTACATTCAGAAAATTCAGTGGATGAAAGACCCCCAGATTTACATGTTGTCATTGTAAGAGTACATCTGAAGAACTTGACCCATAAGCTAGGTGGCAAGTTCAAAGACTTTACTAGCTGCAGAGTGGTGAGAAAATGTGCTGCTATCTACAGTGACTGATTTCAGAGGTAGAATGACCCATTGATGTACTTGTGTATGAGTACATCAAATGAACAACTTTAGCTTTCATTATTGTGTTCATTTCGTAAGTAGTGCATGTGACCTAAAAATCAAGACATGTTGAGAGTTAGACAAAATGCTGTTTGCAGATTTGGATTAGAAGGATTAAATGTCAAATTGGTGAAGATTGTAATGAAATTCAACAGAGTACTAGAAGTTGCTAGAACTGACATTTCACGTGGAACACTATGTATGAAGCCTAACTTAGTGCTTGGAATATGACCTTTCCTTGCCCTGACATAATTCATACTCACTCTAATGGACAAACAAGGGCTACATGTCAGTGCTGTAAAGAAATTTGAAAATTAAACTCGATGGCAACCGCTGTTTCTACTCATCTGAAAATATAGCCATTTCAGGTATGCCCAATTTGCTTCTGGTAGGGGACTGCAACGTTTGCTGGTGGGCCTCATGTTTTTCCAAAAATAGGAGTCCTGAACTCCTAGTTTCTGTTGAGACCTCTGTTCAGACTTTGGAAAATGCAAGAATGAATCAGATTTCATTGCTTTTTAGTTGCTGCGAGAGGCCAGCTTTATAGGCCCAAACAAAAGCTTGGTTTTTTTTTTTTATCCAACTGCGACATTAAAGCCTGACAGCATTATTAACAAATTGTTGAATAAAGTCCAGGTCGGAACTGGCCTCTAGCCAACATAAATGATTAGGCAGGAAAATTAAAGCCTGGCAGCAAGATCAACAAATTGTTGAACAAAGTATGGGTCAGAACTGGCAGCTTGTCGATATAAATGATTAGAAAATAAAGGATTTGTTCCAGCTGGGACCAAGGGCTTCTGTTGACATGTACGTTTATTTATATATCTCGACATCGACATAAGCATGACAATTTTGATAGTAATAGTAGACCAAGGGACTGGGACTTTGCTTTTTTGTCGACATAGGTGGCTTGTCGACATAAGTGATGTTGATATAATTGGGTAGGATTGTATTAGTAAATGACTTATAAGTAAATCCCTTTAAGTAGTAGTAAATAACTTAGTAGTAAATGACTTACAAGTAAATCCCTTCAAGTAGTAGTAAATAACTTAGTAGTAAATGACTTACAAGTAAATCCCTTCAAGTAGTACTAAATGACATAAGTAAATCCCTTTAAATATCAGTAAATGACTTCTAAGTAAATCCCTTTAAGTAGTACTTAATGACTAATAAATAAATGACTTACAGGTAAATCCCTTTAAGTTGTAAATGACTTACAGGTAAATTCCTTTAAGTAGTAGTAAATGACTTACAGGTAAATCCCTTTAAGTAGTAATAAATGACTTACAGGTAAATCCCTTTAAGTAGTAGTAAATGACTTACAGGTAAATTCCTTTAAGTAGTAGTAAACGACTTATAAGTAAATCCCTTTAAGTAGTAGTAAAAGACTTACAGGTAAATCCCTTTAAGTAGTAGTAAATGACTTACAGGTAAATTCCTTTAAGTAGTAGTAAACGACTTACAGGTAAATTCCTTTATGTAGTAGTAAATGACTGATAACCTTTACATAAAACTGATAACAAAATATCTGTGTCAATCTGAATGATAACAGTTTTATAATTTACCATATGTATATGCTGATAAGTTCTTTTCAAGTGCAAGCAACATAGACACTGACCTTCCGATGCTTAATGTGCCAGCAGATCAGAGTCTGTGTTGTTTGTTCTTCTAATTACTCCATACAAACTACTTAGACCCCACTTTGCTGTCCACTAATGCTCTGGCAGATTTTGCTTTGAATAGTTTGCATTTGGACTCTTCTTAAAAGCAAGTAGAGATGGTAGTTTACTGTTATATTAGTTGTTACCACAATTAAGTATTTTCATACAAGTATGTTGTGAAAATTATTATAAAGCAGTATTTTGTACATAAAAGAAAGTAGAGATGGAGATGGTAGTTTACTGGTATATTAATTGTTACCACAATTAAGTATTTTCACAGTATGTTGTGAAAATTATCATAAAGCAGTTTTGTACATAGTCTTAAAAAAATTGTTTTTAAACCAAGATATTAACATTCTGCTCTCCTGAAAATATTATGATTTAATCTATTTTAGATATAATTGATAAGGACCCCAACACTCACTGTAAGACATCAGCCATGCAGTCATTGGTGATACTAGAAAACTCAATCAAACAGGTAAGGCAGTTTCTCATTAAGTGGTACTAAAAAACTATAGAAAAGGCAGTTCCCCATTAAGTGCTGCTAGAAAACTATAGATAAGGCAGTTCCCCATTGGGTGGTACTAGAAAACTCAAACAAGTAAGGCAGTTCTCCATTTTCAGTATCTGTTTTTATCTGTGATACTTAAGGTCATGTTGAATTAATTAGTGTGTGTGTGTGTGTGTGTGTGTGTGTGTGTGTGTGTGTGATTTGGATTTTTAATGTAGCTTTAACAGTTTTTCAGTCATGTTGTTGTTCATTTGCCAATTCAATGAGGACTTTTCTAGTCATCCGAGGGTTGGAGGTACTGGCACTGTTCTGTGCATGTGCATGTGTCTGATTTGGCCAACCCTTGCATGGAATGTTCAGTTGCATAAGGTACTGGGGATGAGTGGGACATCACCAGGAGGGTTGATGGCACATGCTTTTCTGGCTTGCCTCTTCAGCTGCTGTCCTGCTAGATTCGCACAACTTGGAGCCTTTGTGCACAGAGGAACTCCAAGTGACTCGATCACTTGCTGTTTGCTCCCAAGAATCAGGGTTTATGTTGAATGCTTTCAATGCAGCTTTCAGACTGTCTTTGAAGCATTTCTTCTGCCCTCCATGGGATCGCTGTCCATGCTGTAGCTCACCATAGAAGAGTCTCTTAGGCAGCTGGTGGTCTGGCATGCATACAGCATGTCCTTCCCAGCATATCTGGCACTGCATCAGGATGGTGTGGATGCTGGGGAGACCTGCTTGGGCAAGTACCTCAGTGTCTGGAACCTTGTCCTGCCACTTGTTGTTGAGGATTTTACTGAGACTGTGAAAGTGGTTCAGCTTCCTGGCGTGGCATTGGTACACCATCCATGTTTCACATGCGTAAAGTAGTGTGGGGAGCACATCTGACCTGTAGACCTTTAGTTTGGTCTGGATGTTGATGCTTCTTCTATTCCAGACATTGGAATACAATCTGCCAAAAGTTGCGCTAGCTGTGGCTATGCAAAGGTTCACCTTGTCGTCAATAATGATGCTCTGTGACAGTGTGCTACCAAGGTAGGTGAAGTGGTTCACTACATGGAGTTTCTGGCCATTGATGGTGATGTTGGGCTTAACATATGGCTTTCCAGGGGCCGGCTGATGCAGGACTTAAGTCTTCTTGGTACTGATGGTGAGACCAAAGCTTGTGCAGGAGCTGAAGAACTTGTCAACACTGCATTGCAGGTCTGCTTCTGAACCAGCATTGAGGGCACAGTCATCAGCAAATAAGAGATCCCAGTTGGTGTCCGTCGTAACCTTGGATTTCGCTTGAAGCCTCCTGGGATTGAATAGTTTTTAATTTGTACAGTACCTGATGCCAACACCAACCTTCCTGTCTCTGAAAGCATTAGTCAAGCATGGCAGAGAACAATAGACTGAACAGTGTCGGTGCCAGAACACAACCCAGCTTAATGCTATTGGTTACTGGGACTGTCTCAGATGTCTCTCCATTGTCCTGGACTAATGCATGCATGCCATCATGGAAATGCTGCACCATGGATATAAATTTTCTTGGGCATCTGTACTTGGCCATTATCTTCCACAAGCCTTCTCTGTTGACAGTATCAAAGGCCTTTATCAAGTCAACATACATGGAGAAAAGGTTGGTGTTTTGCTCTTAACATTTCTCTTGTAGCTGCCTCGCTGGGAACACCATGTCGATGGTCCCATGTTCTTTTTGGAATCGACACTGGCTTTCTGGCAGTAGTCCATGGCCAAAGTTCATAGTGAGGCAGTTTGGTAGGATTATGGCAAGTGTCTTTCCTGCAATTGAGAGTAAGGATATACCCCAGTGGTTGTCACAGGCCTGGCTTTTCCCTTTGGGCTTTTACAGGTGGATTATGGAGGAATCTTTGAATACCTGTGGGATTGTCTCTTGCTGCCACATCAGTAAATACAGTTGGTGGAACCTTTCTATCAGGTCTGTGCCCGCTTCTTTATAGACTTCAGCTGAGATAGAGTCCGAACCAGGTGCTTTGCCAGTGGAGAGCTGATGTATCATTTTCTGTGTCTCCGGCAAGGTTGGGGGGTCATCCAGTGCTTCATTGATGGGTAATTGGGGGAGACTACTTATGATTTCATCAATTCAGAACGCTGACAAAGTGTTCAGCTCATCCTGCTTAGAGCGTGGGTGCATCCATGACATTCGGTTACAGGTAGGGAGGCGGAAGACTGTATTGATGATCAGTTCATGCTCAGTGCAAGTCTGGAGCAAAAGGAGAGACCATTACTGTTACAGTGACCCACTCTGTGCTTTCGTAGTACTCCATCTCAGGCACTGTAATCACAGCCTGCTCTTACATTGAAATCGCCAAGAATGATGACAGTTCTCCATTTTTCAGTATCTGATTTTATCTTGATATTTTAGATCATGTTGAATTAATGTGTGTGTGTGTGTGTGTGTGTGTGTGTGTGTGTTTGTGTGTGTGTGTGTGTGTGTGTTTGTGTGTGTGATTTGGATTTTTAATGTAGCTTTAACAAGTTTTCAGTCATATCACTATGATGTCTGCAGTGTGGTGGTTTATTATGATGTCTAGCACCATGGCATCATGCCCCAGACACATTATCTTCACACCAGGCCAACAATTCCTAACACTAATCTTTTAATGCTGAGCACCAAGTGAGGCAGCTGCTAGTACCATTTTTATGGCACCCCGACAAAAGTGTGCACGACAAAAAAGCACCGACAAATGAGCGCAAGACAAAAGAGCTCAATACCAAAAGAGCGCCGACGAAAGAGTGCAAGAGCGCAAATAATTTTAGTAATTGAAAGTCATAAATGCTTAAAATTAAGTGTATTACAATTTAAATTAGAAATTACTTTTGCATAAATTAGGTAAATGTTTAACTAAATTATAATCATTACTTAAAATGACTTAAAAGTAATTAATAGCACTATCTTCCCCTTCTGTGACTCGATTGCCTCTATGTAAATTTTTGTACAGCTATTATACTGTAATTTTGTAAATGTTGTAAAACTGCAGAACATGGTGAACTTAACTAGGAATTTGTAACTATTTATTCACATCCAACAGATTCTTTGATCGCTAGTCTGTTTGTACCAATGTATATAGATCAAAGCTTCCATCGTTTGAAAACTTCACTATATAACTATTTGATCTCATATACATGATAGTATAGTTGCAAACATATTTCTTTTGCTCAAAAATGTTTGAAAACTTCTCTTCTTGATCTCTACTCTACTTGTTAGTATAATTTTATCGGCACTCTTTAGTCAGCGCTCTTTTGGTATTGAGCTCTTTTGTCTTGTGCTCATTTGTCGGCACTCTTTTGTCTGTGCTATTTTGTCGTGTGCTCTTTTGTCGGGTCACCCATTTTTATAAGTGTTTGGGATGACTCGTTCATGAGATCGAACCCATGACCTCCCCCATCAGAAATGGATGTTCTAATCACTTTGGCCACCACAGCTGTCATGGTGAATTAATAGAATCTTTCATCAGTATAGGATAGGAAAATTCCACCATAGGGTCAGAATTCAGTATCATACATGAAGCATTTGTTTATCCATTATTCACACTTTAGTTTCAATGGCAAAGTTCCAAAACTATCAAAATGTATCAGTAAAATTCTATACACTTATTGAACTTTTGATATAGATATATCAAAGAAATTCAGTGCACTTTTTGGATTATTGATGCAGATATGCCTAAGAAATTCAGTACATTTACAGTTGATATAGATATATCTAAGAAATTTAGTACACTTATTGAATTATTGATGTAGGTGTTTATGAAATTCAGTACACTTATTGAACTATTAATGATGATGTGTCTATGAAATTCAGTACACTTACTGGATTATTGATGTAGATGTGTCTATGGAATTCAGTACACTTATTGAACTATTAATGATGATGTGTCTATGAAATTCAGTACACTTACTGGATTATTGATGTAGATGTGTCTATGGAATTCAGTACACTTATTGAACTATTGATGATGATGTGTCTATGAAATTCTGTACATTTGCTGGATTATTGATGTAGATGTGTCTATGAAATTCAGTAGTTATTGAACTATTGATGATGATGTGTCTATGAAATTCAGTACACTTACTGGATTATTGATGTAGATGTTTCTATGAAGTTCAGTACACTTACTGAATTATTGATTTATCATTTTGAAATTTGATACAGTTATTAGAAAAGTGATATTTATGTTCTTCAATTTTAAAATTCTTACATTTTTAGTTGATTGTTCATTATTCAGAACTCCCCATATACTTTGTTCTTATGGACTCCCTATACATGTATATGAAATCTTCAAAAAATCATTCTGTCTGTTAACCGACATTTTTTCAAGGCAGGGAATGTCAATAGTGTATCTTTTGGCTATATCTTTTTTTTATCCCTTAGTATGTTAAGGGGGGGGGGGGTAATATCAATAGTTGTATGTCAGTCAGTCTGTTTCTAGAGTATACCTAACAGTTTTAGATATTTCAGTCAAACTCAGTACACTTGTCAAGCAAGTTGCATACATGTCTTTTTGAAATTGGAGTAGTCACCAGTAAATACAATTTAGAATTTATATAATTTTAGTTATGAACTCTGTGAATAATTAAATTGGAGTAGTCACCAGTAAATACAATTTAGAATTTATATGATTTTTTTATTAACTCTGTGAATAATTAGAGTAGCTGGCATAAAGCATTTTTAATAATTACTTCCCTTTGTACCATGTATACTAAAATGGAACAACTCTCATAGTGTACTCTCAGAAGTAGTATATGGATTGAGTTCTGGACCATTAGATTACACTTCTCTAAAATTTTGTAAATACTCATTTTAAAAATATATATATATTTTATTATTTTGGAAGCTACAACTGTATCAATGATCCTATCTTGCCCATAAGAAATGAACAAGAATCATTGTTTGTTTTAGATGAGAATTCCCAAAACTTGATGCAAATCTGTATCTTTCCAGAGACTTTTGAGGTTTTTCTACTGTTCTTTACAATGTATCACAAGCATAAAATATTCACAATTTCACAGCAAACAGAATGATGAAATGGTGTGTATCAGCTGTTACATATATCAGATTTAATTTCTATTTGATTTAATATAATTATTTGTTTGTTAGTTTTAATTATTTTTTTCCCCATTACATGCAATTGTAATGTGATCTTATTTACTTAATTTGGCATTTTTCAGAAAATCAGTTTGATATGACTCTTTTCATAAACACCTAATAATAGAAACTCTTATTTCTATTTTTGGATAAGTTCCCGACCTTGATTCAAAAACCACTGAGCGAAGTAAACAACTTTCTTTCTTTTTTTTTTATTCTCAGAGTAAAATGATTGGTTTTTCAAGGTTATTCTGGGAGTACGTGACTTTAGATATGTAAACAGCCTCTATTTTGCAATTCTGGAATTTCCGAAAATGGATCTTAGATTAGTGTATAACCTTTCACTTTTTCTTTGTTACTGTTTATGAGAGCCTAAACACGTAACTCAACAACATACTACAGTAAAAACTGCTATGAGCAGCCACCTCTCATTCCCAACCACAATCATAATGTTATGAGAGACCACCTGCTGAACACAAACTGCAACCACAATGTCTTGACAAAATATGCATTTTGACACAGCTATGAATGACCGCATCGCAAAAACGAGGATAAACTCCACCAACCTTTATTCAATTCCTGTAAGAACAACCGCACATACCATTCTAAAAAGCATTTTAAAAAAATAGGCTGGATAATGATTTCTGAATCTTTTAGCTATGCTTATAGTGTTATATAGTTTCTGTCATAAACCCGACTAAAGAGTATTTAGATTATTTCCTTGTCTGTTTCCCTGCTTCATATGCTCCCTATGTTGTTCTCCGCTATTCAGATAGGGCTGAGCAACACAGGGAGCATATAAAGCAGGGAAACAGACTAATTATTCCTGCACTTAGCCTGCTTGTTGGCTTTATCCTAGGATCTGGCATCCATATGAATGACCGTATCGCAAAAACAGATGCCACTTACCTATATGTAATCAATTGTTACAACAACAGCTTGATTAGTAATGATATTTTTGATAAAAAAACAAACATAAAAGGAATCTTAAAAAAAGAAAAATGTATTTTTGCTACTGTTGATAGATGCTACAGTCGATAAACCAGGCTATTGTCCATGTCATGAATTGCAGTTGTAGTGCCAAAGTTATCATAGTGGTCGCAGAGATTGTTTGTCTTTAGAGTTAATCCATATTGCTAGAGGTGAATAAGGTCATTATCTATATAAACCAGCAAAAGGGAATTGTTTGTGGGATTTAATTGATAGTGTTTAAGACTTGTGATGTTTGGTTTTTTTTTTTACCCAATGATTACATCCCAATCACAAGCTGTTCAAGTTGGTGCAGCCTCGTTACACTTTGCTTATAGAGTTAATCCCTGTATATCATCTTTGAATAAAGTCATTGACTTTTGTCTCAGAGTAAATAGTTCTGTTTCTGGATGAGATAATTGTTTTATTTATTTCATTAACTGTTAGTAATGCAATGCACATGTATAGTTTTGTCATATTTTCCCACAGCCCAGTCTAAATCATCTTTTTTTTATATTACAACTGAGCACTATACCTCTAACATTAATAACAATAGACAAACCTCCAACTAAAAAGAGACAAATTTTAAGTCTGGAGAAAATAATTATTGTAACTGAAAGAAGTATAAAAAAGCAGACCACTCGCAAAAAAGCGGTTTAAATGTCAGTAAATCAAATTTAGGTTATTATAAAGGAAAAGGAGTAATTGATACGCGAAAACATGTGATCTTCAAATATAAATGTGATTTCTTGTTTAATGATAGAAGTATATCTTTATTGCTATAATTTTAGATAAATACATACAATATTTTAGCAAGAACTATTAATAAAGAATAGAATACATGTACAGTGATTGTGGTTATTTTTCTTGAAATTTTTCTACAATTGAACCTTGAAAACTGGTCTTTTTTTTTTACAAACTGCTATGAGAGATTGCCTGTCTTATGGGACAGCTTTATGTTGGCAGCAGGGGCAGGGGCATAGCATTATTTAATGTTTATGAGTTCAAAGGGTATTATATTCAAGACTTAGGTTTTTGCTGTATTTTAATTAAATGTGTATAAACTTTCATCCTTTACCATTAATTTATTTCTGTTTTCTCCCTAATTTTACAAAATAATTATTTAAACTTTTATTTACATTGACTTTATTTAACTGTGTAGAGACAGGGATGCAAGGCGGTGTGCCATCTTTTCTACTAACATGGTGAGACATGATTATTGTTTATTTTAATGAAGTGTCAGCAATGATTTGTTTCTGTATTAAAATTGTGACTAAAGTTGTAGCAAATCAGAGACGAGAGCACTTTGCAGGTGAGATAAACGTCTTGGTTTTAAATTCATAAACATTTATGCTGCTCTTGTAAAATTTTGAAAAATTGAAAAGAAATTAATATTATATGAATGACAGAATACAATATTATTTGTTTATTCTATTGCAGGAGTTGGAGAGAGGTCCAGAATTTACATGAACAATATATATTGATCTCAAACCAAGTGGATGGCATAATTGTTTATAATTCAAACCTTTGGCTGCACTCACCATTTGCTCCATGTGTTAAAGTCAGCATCTCAATTGGAGTTAAGCTTGTCTGGTCATTAGGAACCCATATCAAGATGTGAAAGCGCTGTATTAATCACTTTTCCTCTCTGTCCATCTGTTTGTCTGCCCACCTGCCAGCCTTGTCATTTGGTAGGTTAGTCGCCTATGACATATTTCCACATTAAATTTTGGAGGGAATCTTATAAATCCAATTATGTTATTTGAAAGAGAAAAAACCATTATGCTTTTGTTGGTGTTGATCAGTTTTATTTAAGCATTTATTTAGTATTGTACTACATGCTGCAGGTATCTAGCTTAGTAGAATTACCACAGGGTATTAATGCAAAACTATCTGCTCAGAATAAATCTCAATTTTAGAAGCAAAACTGTCCAAAATAGATTTTTTGAATTAAAAAGTTTCACAGGTAAGATTTTCATTTCATTACATATGGAGAGAAAACAAATTGAGGTACTAAAATCTCCTTACTGGTGTAGGAAATTTAATTTGTAAAATTTTGTCTAATTTTGCAGTATTTTATTCTTTTCACAAGCTTAAGTTAAATTTGTGCAGAATAAGTCTAACTTAGAAATGCAATAAAATCACCAGCTACACAGGGCACTTCATTTTGAATGATACAAGATTTTACAAATGTTCCTAGTAACTGTTCTGATTGCAAAGATTTATCTTAAGACAGACAACATATGTATCAGAAATTTTGTGGAAATTGCAGATAGTAACATTAGGTTAGATTCTGAAATAATTGTTATTTATCCGTCAGCATTACATATCAGCTTTAGTAGATCCTGGTGACCAGTTTATCTCAAGAACCATTCAACATCCTCTGATGTAATTTCATATATATATATATATATATATATATATATATATATATATATATATATATATATATATATATACCTTGTCTCAGTAGCTAGATGGTGACCAGTGTATCTCAGTAACCATTCAACATACACTGATGTAATTTTATTGCTATCTTGTCTCATGGGTTTTATTGCATCAGTGCCATGTCTGACAGAGTTTTAGCCTTTGGTTATAAACTTAATATGCACATGGAATGGTTTTTGATACTGGCATAACTCAAGAACCATTCAGTCTATTCAGATGTTATTTGAAATCAAATTGTCTAATAGACTTGTGTGTACCTTGTATCATTTAGAAAAGTAATGTCCCACCGCCACCCCTGTCGCTCCTCCCCATGAGTTTAGGTTCTACAAGTAATTTGTTGATTTCAACCAGATTCATATTGGGCCTTCAGCTTGATAAAAGCTTGAGTTTGACTTCCAGTCTTCATTTACCAAAGTTTCATGCTTGCCCATTAATTTGCTTCTAACTTTGCTCAGCTTTTTGTTGGATTTCAGTCAAATTTGGCAAACAACTTTATATTGCTAAAACATTGAATGAGTTTATTTCAAGTTTTCCACATTATGATTTAGAAGAGCTACGGAAAATGAATAGGAATACCTCTTGCTTTGCGTTCCACAGTATGACTTTGTTAGGAAATATTGATTTCAGTCAAAGTTATCATTCACCTTTATAATGATGAGACCTACAATCTTTAGATCACCTGGCAATAAGGTCAGGTTACCTTATGGCATGATCTGATGTTCATCAAGTATCATTCATTCCTAAATGTTATTTACAACTTCATGAAAACTAGGCCTGGCCTACCAACCATTACTATTGTACTGATGATTCCAATGACCTAAGTTGTTAGAATGTCTGCCTCCAATGTGGAAGGTCATGGGTTTGAACTCCAGCCAAGCGATACCAAAGACCAATAGAAAATTGTATTAGCATAGCAGCTGCCTTTTTTGGGTCTCAGCATTAAAAGGTTAGTGTTAGGACTTGTGAAGATAGTTTGTCTGGGATGGACATGATGCTTCATGTCTGTGGCATTATGCCCCAGTGCTAGACATCACTATAATCTGCCACACTGCAGACATTGTGGTGATATGACTGGAAAATTGTGAAAGCTACGTTAAAAATTCAAATCACACACACACACACACACACACACACACACACACACACACACACACACACACACACACACACACACACTCTAACATGCTATGTTACCATGCTGTTTGCTAAAGCAACCGTTAAATTATGAACATCTATCAAAATAGAAAAATATATGAAAATCTTGCAGTCAGATTCATATATTGCATTGTCCAGCTTCAGTCCAGATCTGGGTTTAGTCTTATTTAGGGAATCAAACTCACTTAATAGTTGGTGCCTCAGATACTTAAATCTACCCATGTGCATGTAAAGCACCTGCCTGATCAAGCTCATTTCCTGGAAATGTCATTCAGCATACAAAAGCATGCTTAAGGCACAGGCACAACCTCTCAGTGAAAAAAATGATTTGCCACTGCCTTACAAACGTAAAGATTAGGTAAAGTTGAAAGATCTACCAAGAAGGCATTGTCCTCATTGCCACTGCCTTACAAATTAAAACAAACATAAAGATTAAGTCAAGTTGAAAGAAGAAGGCATTGTCCTTAGTGGTTTTTATGACAGCTGTGTAGAAAATACAGAACACTGTCTTCTCAAAAGCTGTTCAACAAAAATTTGACAAAATATGGCATAAGGCATCCTGGCATTGTCTTTAAAATTTGTTGAAATTATGTTGATCCACCCTCAAATATGGCAGTTGTTTCAAAACTTGAAAGACCTTGAAATGATTTCTCATAAGCTGCTCAACAGAATTTGACCAAAATTTGACAGAAGCATTCTGGCACAAAGGACCTTGAGAAGACTATATAGAAAAAGAATCATTTCAGCTCCTATTTATTTAAAAATAAATATTGACAAATTTAATTACTCTGTATGCTATTTAAAATACAGATCAACTTGTTCTACATTCATTATGTTTACAGATTTATATTTCATAGCAAATACAAGATTTGAAAATTGGCTTGTGTTGGATATTGCTGAATGAATGCTACATTTAGCGACTGCAGGCTCCAAATTAGAGTTTAGTGCAATATTGCTGCATGAAGAAATTTCAGCAGACAATGAATCTTTTATGAACATATATTTACATGTACTTGTGTTGAATACATCATGAAGCAAGGTTCCACAGGTATCTAACATCTAAAAAGTTCAGAGATTTTACCATCTATATAGCATTGGCATTTTGTTGCTTATTGTTAACTTTTCAATCTCTACTTCATATTTGGAAATAGATCTTCATTTTCTACTATGTCTTCATCAATTCCTACCTAAACTGTACTCTTAAGAAACAACATGTAAATGGTTTCAAACAATTAGTTTCATTTATATCTTTTTTTCTTCATTTTCATCTCTAAATTTTAACTTACGTTTTATCCTTGGGATATTTTTTTTAAAGCAGCACCAGCATAGTTTCAGAAAATATTAAGTAGGGACAGAGAGACAGCACTATTGGGTAGCATTTTGTTCTTAATATGCCTGAACATAGAAAGGATACCTAAACTAATTGGATGATAAGTAGATTTGTTATTGCTTACAAATAAAGTATAACACAAGGATTTAATGTGTCTTTTATGATTCAAACTATTAACATATGATAGACAAAGCTTTTAGCACATTTCTTCACACATATGCACATGCAACCATCCAGACAATGTTTGCAGTGCATTTCTCCCCACATGCACACACAACCATCCAAATGTTATTTGTAGTGCATTTCTTTACATATGCACTTAGAACATTCCACATAATCATCCAGACACTACTTATAGTACATTTCTTAACACATATGCACACACAGCCATTCAGACACATTTTGCAATGCATTTCTTCACACATATGCACATGCAACCATCCAGACACTGTTTGCAATGCATTCTTCACACATATGCACATGCAACCATCCAGACAGTTTGCAGTGCATTCTCACACATATGCATATACAACCATCCTGACACTGCAGTGCATTTCTTCACACATATGCACACATAACCATCCTGACACTGTTTGCAGTGAATTCTTCACAAATATGCAGACACAACCATCTTGATGTTGTTTTATGTACATTTCTTCACACATGGGCATACAACCTTCCACACAGCCATCCAGACACTATTTTGTACTACATATGTTTACACATATGCACACAGTGATCCAGACACTATTTGTAGTACATATCTTTACACATATACACACACAGCCATCCAGACACTATTTGTAGTGAATTTCTTCACACATATACACACACAGCCATCCAGACACTATTTGTAGTGAATTTCTTCACACATATACACACACAGCCATCCAGACACTATTTGTAGTGAATTTCTTCACACATATACACACACAGCCATCCAGACACTATTTTGTACTACATATGTTTACACATATGCACACAGTGATCCAGACACTACTTGTAGTACATTTCTTTACACATATACACACACAGCCATCCAGACACTATTTGTAGTGAATTTCTTCACACATATACACACACAGCCATCCAGACACTATTTGTAGTGAATTTCTTCACACATATACACACACAGCCATCCAGACACTATTTGTAGTAAATTTATTTACACATATACAAACACAGTCATCCAGACAGTACTTGAGGTACATTTCTTTACACAAATAAAACTTGCTATTATCCATATGATGAGATCAATTATAAGGTACATTTAAGAAAATTTTATTCCATCTTTCTACCATTTGTAGCAGAGAAACCTCAGTTTAAAATAGTTGGGCCTGGCCTGTATTGAGGAGTATACAGAAAAAGATCCATCTTCAAAGATTCCTTTAAAATCTACAGTTTCTGATGCATAGGAAATGTGTATGCTTTCTTTCCCAATATTATAAACATAAAGATAGAGAAAAACTTGACAATGATCAGTAATTGTTGAACAGTTCTAACACAGTAGCCTCAGCTCCAGACAATGTAACCTAATATACATGATGAAACTATGAATATATGTACCAGCAGTTGAAAGGTCAAACAGTAGAGCATCCACTAGACATAATAAAACGTCAAGCAGTAGAGCATCTGCCAAACATGCTGAAAGGTCAAATATTAGAACATCTACCAGACATGCTGAAAGGTCAGCAGTAGATCTGCCAAACATGATGAAGTTCAAACAGTAGAAATCTGCGAAACATTGCTGAAAGGTCAAACAGTACAGCATCTATCAGACCTGCTGAAAGGTCAAACAGTACAGCATCTGCCAAGCATTCTGAAAGGTCAAACAGTACAACATCTGCCAGACATGCTGAAAGGTCAAACAGTACAGAATTTGCCAAACATGCTAAAGGGTCAAACAGTACAGCATCTGCCAAACATTCTGAAAGGTCAAACAGTACAACATCTACCAATCATTCTGAAAGGTCTAACAGTATAGCCTCTACCAGACATGATGAAAGGTCTTACAGTACATCTACCAGACCTGCTGAAAGGTCAAACAGTACAGCATCTGTCAAACATTCTGAAAGGTCAGCAGTATCTACCAGACATTCTGAAAGGTCAACAGTGTCTACCAGACATTCTGAAAGAACTTCATTCAGATCCTTTTTGTGATTTTTTTTCTAACCATTTTTTTTAAATGCAAAAAATACCTCATACAGATTAAAAACTAAATTTAAATAATTGCTCAATCATATAGAAATATTGAGAAGAAAAACATTAAAGATCACCTTCCATAAAATCAGAAATAATTTGTGCAGTTCCAAATTTAAAAATTGTTTGTAAATAATGACATTTTCACAGAAGATATGTAGTAATCATCTAGAAGTATTCTTGAAGAAAGTGTGGTGGATGGTCAGTAGGAATGGTTCTATGTACTATTCAAGTTTGCTGCCTACCCAGGAGTTCAGCAACTTAATATTTTAAGAGTGGACCACAGTTTTTAAAAATAAGAATTTTACATTTTGTTTCAGTAGTTATTCACCCAAAGTCCAGCATGTTCTGAAAGTTAATAGTCTGTTTGTTTCTTCCTTTTTCATCAGATCACAAACCATGATTTTGTTGTTGTGAACAGGGAGTGCTTGCCAGTTAAGTTTTCTACAGTTCCATCACAAGATAAAGTTATAATCTGATTAGAGCAGTGACAGGCTGTTTCTGTGAACAATGATATATTTACTTGAACCGTTTTCTTTTCATTTAGGAATGTCATTATGCAAAAGTGATGCACAGAACAATTCAACCCTCGGGATTCCAATTTTGTGTCGGACACTACAAATCTTTGTGTTAGACATCAATTTTGACCCTGGGTGGAAGTTTCTGCACCTGCACTGGTACATGTATATAATTCTATTAATCTCTCCATGTTGATATGGACTCGATTAAAAATGTCATCCAGCACACCAAAATACAATTAAGGTGAAGGGGACAACCAGCCTCTTGTAAAGTCCAAACACTTGGCACAGAGGTATGAAGACAGTATTTGATATTTGGTCTTACTGTGAAAAAAGTAGGAAAGGTTATATTTACATTCATTTAGACACAAGTTTCAAATTGAATATTACTTACAACAGGACAAATAACTGCCACTGCCTCATGAAGTAAAAAATATGGGTTACATTCAATTTTGAGGTCAGACCAAGATGTTATATATCTGCATGAGGTATGGCATTGCAGTTGCTGAAACTGGACATGGAGTCATTAAGAATGCAGAGTATTTCATAAACTTTATTTATAGTTGGACATAATGTTGCCCTCACTGCACCAGACCACACCTCTAACTTAACATTTTTAAAAAAAATTATTTTGTTCTCTGTCTTTATCAGTATATTTGTGGAGAACTAAATCTTGTCAAAATGAATTCGGTAATAAAGGATGTTTTTAAATTTCATTTAAATATTGGTCGTAATTTATCATTTGTTATTTAAGAATGAGACAGCAATGAAACTTTTGTCCTTCAGAGGGGTTTCTCTCTCGTTAGAGCTACTGTTGCATACAGTGAAAGTAACTTGGTTGAAATTACTACAAAAGATGATTAATCCATCAAATTCTTCTTGAAAATTTGAACCTGAACAAGAGATAAGCTCAAATTGTAACACTATTACAAGCAATTCATTTATTTTTTAAGGTAAAATATTTTAACCCAAGTAAAGAAATATGTTTTCTTAGCTATTAAGAAGTTATTAAAATGAAATATGATTGTATAAATGTGTGTCTATTAGTATAAACAGATAATAGAGACACTGGATATAGCATATGAACAGATATTGGAGACACTTGATACAGCAAACAGACAGATAATGAGGACACATGTGTATAGCATACAAACAGATAATGGGGACACTTGGGTATAGCATAGAATATAATGGAGACACTAGAATGTAACATACAAACAGATCATTGGGACACCTGGATATATCATACGGTGATCAAAGTAGGACCAAAACTCTAAGAAGTTTCTGTGATTTCCTGATGATGTGGAAAAGTGACTAGAGATGGAACACAGACCAAAATTTACATTTCATTTCATTTATTACCTGTCATGAAACTTCATGACATTTAACAATTGAAATTTTCAATAACAGCTGCTTTACTCTTAGATAACTTAGTGTGCATTTGGAGATAAACTACATTATTTAAACCCACATCTAGAAATATCTAATATTTTAGTATAGCAATTTTAGTAATAAAACAGACTTAAATTATAATTATATTCCTATGGTTACAGTATAAATATAACCTTGAGAAATGCTCATTGACTAGACAACAACTGACCACTTATATAGAAAGACTTCATAAATACTCAATACATCACAATAAAAACTGTGCATATTAGTAGTAGTATTATTATTAATATTGGTGGTGGTAGTAGTAGTATTTAACAAGGTCTACAATAAACACTTGATCTGACCTTACAAGATAATGAAAAGTAATATAAGTATGCAACTAAGCTGTTCAGGCAAATATTTTAAAGTTAAATTATTTAAAAATTTGAAGCATCAAATGATCCTGTATTGTCTGGATGCAAGAGTTCAGGACTTACTGTTAGATTGTCTGGGAGTTCAGGACTTACTGTTAGATTGTCTGGGAGTTCAGGACTTACTGTTAGATTGTCTGGGAGTTCAGGACTTACTGTTAGATTGTCTGGGAGTTCAGGACTTACTGTTAGATTGTCTGGGAGTTCAGGACTTACTTTTAGATTGTCTGGGAGTTCAGGACTTACTGTTAGATTGTCTGGGAGTTCAGGACTTACTGTTAGATTGTCTGGGAGTTCAGGACTTACTTTTAGATTGTCTGGGAGTTCAGGACTTACTTTTAGATTGTCTGGGAGTTCAGGACTTACTTTTAGATTGTATGGATGCAAGAGTTCAGGACTTAATGGTAGAATTTTTTTTTTCAAGGATGCAAAATGGTGCAATCTGGTGCTATCAGAACCTTGAAAAAGGGATCTAACAAAAGTGACTAGAAACTGCAATGTTTTAAAAACACTAAAAAAAGATATTTAAAAAAATAAATAAATTTTAAACAAAAAAAATTCGGAACCGCCTTTGCATCTTTTATCAAAAGCAGTGAATAGGTATTTTTTGTTGTTTTTTTTTTAAAGGGGTGGGCTCGGGCCCCCTGGGCCCCTATAGCAGGGTTGGCCCAGTGGATGCAAGAGTTCAGGACTTACTGTTAGATGGTCTGGATGCAAGAATTCAGAACTTACTGTTAGATTGTCTGGATTCAAGAGTTTAGGACTTACAGTTAGATTGTATGGATGCAAGAGTTTAGGACTTACTGTTAGATTGTCTGGATTCAAGAGTTCAGGACTTTCTGTTAGATTGCCAGGATTCAAGAGTTTAGGACTTACAGTTAAATTGTATGGATACAAGAGTTCAGAACTTACTGTTTGGTTGTCTTGATGCAAGAGTTCATGACTTACTGTTAGACTGCTAAATGATTATGATTCCTACCATCGATTTTGCTATAGACTCCATTTTGTGTCATTCCTGCTGTTGTTGACTTACGACTATTGAAAACATAGTAGCAGTTTTGGCAGACATAATGTCTACAGATTATCTGAGAAACCATGCATTTGTGCGGTAGGCAGGCACTAGTGAGGTTGTGATGTAAATGTCTAGTCGTGATACTGGTGGCCATGCATTATTTATATGAAAATTATTATAGTTTCTTTCATTCTTTCACTAAAGAGACCACATCCATGTAACATCAGAGTTTAAAACGAGATAAAATATACAAGCACAGATGAATGGATTGCTTCTCTTGCCCATTGTAAAAGCCGTATATAATATCTGCACGAAACCTTTTATTCAGTTTTCTTGTGCTCCCGATCTAATTGGCGAAATGTGTTATAAAATTGGACTACACATTAATAAAGATGTATATTGATATTGCTCTCTGTGTTTAAAAAAAAAAAGAAAATAGATCATATGTATGTGTCTGTGTTTACATACATGATTTAGATATTGTTAGCTCTTCTTGATGCCATCTTCGATCAGTAATTTGGAAGCAAAGTGCGCAAGCCGGCATCGAAACAGTGTTATCCCCCCCCCCCCCCCCCCCCCCCGCGTAAACGGGGACGCATTTTTCCAACTGATACACGCGAGGTTTTGAGTCGAGTGGGACGAGTGTATTGTTGAATATAGTATGGTCGGGAAAAAAATACAGACAAAACGTGGAGATGCTCAAATAAGCTTTTTTTTTTTAAAGGTTTGTATCATTAAGTAAGGTTTTGGCATTCCATTTAAGCCATCATTACAAAACGAGGACTTTTCCGTTTCGAGGTGTGTCGACGGTCTGTTGGTGTTTTCACATTGATGTCCCTGTTACGCGTATTTTACAATGCGCATTTACAAACGCAGACACACACACACACACACACACACACACACACACTCTTTTTCGACAAAACGTAGACAACATTATTATTTATAATACTGCAGTTCTCACACACCTTTACCCCATATAAATAACCAAGATTGGACACCAATAGCTAGGTATGTTTCTGTAAAGATCCTTCTAGGATCGTATACGTTATCCCACGGTATTCAACCATCGTCTCAGTCAAAACATCAAGCATTGACCTGAAGAAAAAAAAACAACTGTATGCAAGCAATCATACAAAATTGATGCATTTATGTCTTAAGGAAGCATGGCGGTTGCAAGTTTCATATTTGCATATGAGTACAATGGAGTGTAAAATCAAGTTTATAAAAACAATTCTCATAATCTTTGCAAATATTACTAGTGTATATATATATATATATATATATATATATATATATATATATATATATATATATATATATATATATATATACACACACACACACACACACACACGTGCTCTTCTTCAATAAGATTCGCTGGACCAATATTTCTGTCGTGTCTGTGTCGGGAATGTGGGCAATCCTACTCTCACCATTTGGATCCACTTCAATTTCCGTTGACTCGGCCACTAAGGATCTATGAAATAAAGCTCAAACAATAAAAACCATTCCATTTTCTATTTTTCTTCGCATTAGATAATGAATTTTATTTTATTTTCGTCATATGTAAAACGGCAACTTGTGACTTATGGAAATATAAATATTAAGACAAGCGACGATCGAGTGGCGTAATTCATCGCCTGACGAATTCATCGAGCTCACAGCCGCAGGTTCGATTAAAATGTCAGACAGGTTGAAACTTCGCATGTGAGAAAACATGCTACTCTGTTTTGGTATGTCACTGGATGTATCCGTGCTCATTACACCACACACACAATCGCCAATATCCAAATCAGGGCACTTTTAGATTAAAGATGTCAGCACCATTCTGGATAACCCCCGTGAATTTTAGGCGAAATTTAATCAACCATAGTTATACCTGTTTATATATATATATATATATATATATATATATATATATATATATATATATATATATATATATATATATATATATATATACCAATTTACTGTTGTTTACCTTATACAAGTGTCAGTACAATCGTGCATTCCTCGTATCGCCTCATGAAGTTTAAATGCTTACCAAAAAAATGGCGGGTCTACTGGCTCGAAAAACATTAGAGTGAAAGGAGAAAATATATTTTAAAAAATGATTATACTGAAACTAAATTTACAAACATTAAACACATTTTTTTATTATAGGTTTTTGTGGCTTTTTTATTACTATGATGATTTCTTGAAATCTTAACATAATGAGACGGATGTGTTATTCTGAAGAAGAAACAATAAATTAAAGAAACAATTAAACTGATAAATGTACATGGCAACTACCTGTGGAATTTTCCGCTGACATTTTTAATAGGTGAAAATGTTCCAAATTGAGCTAGAAATAAACTCAATGTTATATAAATGTAAACAACTTCAGGAAATTTAATCACACCAATGAAAGTAAAATTACATTAGTGGAAAGAATGAAATAGTTATAAATTTCGAATGGGAAATAAAACAAGAAAAGCATTAACAATATTAAAGATACAATATAACAAGAAGAACGTAAATTATTTGAGCGGGTGTTTGCAGAGTAAACAAAGATATGATAAGATTAATCAAGGCGAACCAACAAGATAGCAATGGTCTGTCAAATGAGGAAATAACAAGAATGTACCAGTCAATAAAGTCTTTTGCAATCTGCGTTTTAGGTGCACAAGTGGAAAACGGTAAGCATTAAAGAAGTTTTCGACAGTATATGGTAGTGTCAAAGATAATGGAGCTATTAATTTTAGGAACGCAAGGTTGCAACTCATATTATGGCATTATAAAAAGTTAAAAGACCTATACATCAAAATGAAAAGTAAAATTGGATTATGCTGTCAGTGGCAAGTAGTCGTTTTATTACTGGTTAACATGCTGATGAAATAGATTACATTGCTGGATATAGCAAATTGTTACAGAAATCTAAAGACTCGTTTAAACTGGATAAGTTTTTAAAAAACAGAAAGAAAACAATTGCAAACAATCACCATTACCCACCCCACCACCCAAAAAGCAACTTTACGAAGATGAATCATAACTCTGTGAAAGGTGGATAATATAAAATATTAAGGTAAAATATATAAAATCCTTAAATCATGGGGTACACATGTATTATATAGACCAAATTTACTCGAAATATCCAAACTTTTCTAATAAAAGCTTCTTAACAACTGAGTTGAATTAAAATATAAGACTGAATTTCTGTCTCTCAGGATGGAAGTCGAGACGCCCCACAAGACGTGTAAACATTGATTAAGCCGTACTATCAGTACCAAAGTAGCGAAGATAGAACAACAGAAAATATTATAGGACAAATATGAAGTTGAGATGAATATAATCGTGCAGAGAATGACTGTAATAAGGAAAGTCCTGCCCTCAGTATGTTGGGGGTTACGCATAGCACAAAGTCTGTTGCGATCAGATACTCAGACATTCACATAACAGATGAGAATCGCAACTTAGAAATGACAGAAAACAATATTAACAATGAGAGTATGTTTTTAAAAAAATCTTTTCTAAAAATACTAATACTGTAGTTTCCGCAGCTGACACATTTAAAAACAACCTGCTAAATGTTAACCCTAATTGCTTCTTTGCCAACATATTACACTGCTATTAATTCCAGGCAACGATGTCTTTAGAGTTTCTCTTTGACTTTAGAGTGCGTACGTGTTCTTATTTCTTCAGTGAAATTAAAAATAATAATCTAAAAGCTTTTTATCATGTATTGTAAAAACAACAAACTTGTAATCATTTGTATGGTATATATCTTATCATATCATGATCTGAATACATTTATTTCCTTGAAATCCTTTTTATGATATATACCTTACCATATCATATATCTGAATACATTTATTTCCTTGTAATCCTTTTTATGATATATACCTTATCATATCATGATCTGAATACATTTATTTCCTTGAAATCCTTTTTATGATATATACCTTATCATATCATGATCTGAATACATTTATTTCCTTGAAATCATTTTGAGATTGAAGAAGCACTCTTTGTACGTTTCGGACTTACTTGATTCATTTACAAACTTTTCTTCGCCATTGTATGATATGAAATCAATAAAGTGCTGGCCTAAACTCACAAAACTCTTGAATAGCAAAGCCAGCCAACTCATCTTTGAAAAACCCAGTAAATTTTCTATTGATACCAAATATATTATCCTTTCTTTAGTCGCTTGTGTCATTAAAACTGATGTTATCCTTCATGACACTGTAGGACACTAGTGTCATTCAAACTGATGTTATCCTTCATGACACTGTAAGACACTAGTGTCATTAAAACTGATGTTATCCTTCATGACACTGTAAGACATTAGTGTCATTAAAACTGATGTTATCCTTCATGACACTGTAAGACATTAGTCATGAAAACTGATGTTTTCCTTCATGACACTGTAAGACACTAGCGTCATGAAAACTGATGTTATGCTTCATGACACTGTAAGACACTAGTGTCATTAAAACTGATGTTATCCTTCATGACACTGTAAGACATTAGTCATGAAAACTGATGTTTTCCTTCATGACACTGTAAGACATTAGTGTTATGAAACCTAATCTTATCCTTCATTGCACTGTAAGACACTAGCGTCATGAAAACTGATGTTATCCTTAATGATGCTGTAAGACAATCGTGTCATCAAAGTAGTGCTATCCTTTATGACACTGTAAGACACTAGTGTCATTAAAACGGATGTTATCCTTCATGACACTGTAAGACAATCGTGTAATCAAAATAGTGCTATCCTTTATGACACTGTAAGACACTAGTGTCATTAAAACTGATGTTATCATTCATGACACTGTAAGACACTAGTGTCATAAAAACTAATCTTTTCCTTCATGACACTGTAAGACACTAGCGTCATGAAAACTGATGTTATCCTTCATGATGCTGTAAGACAATCGTGTCATCAAAGTAGTGCTATCCTTTATGACACGGTAAATCACTAGAGTAATAAAAAATCACTGATGCTACCCTTCATGACGTTGTAAGACACTAGTGTCATAAACATTTTGTTATCCCTCATGATGATATTAGTAACTATTTAATATAAACTAATGTTGTCCTTCATGACACGGCAACTCACTAGTGTAATAAAACCTATGTTTTCCTTCATGACACTGTAAGACACTAGCGTCATGAAAACTGATGTTATCCTTCATGACACTGTAAGACATTAGTGTTATGAAACCTAATCTTATCCTTCATTGCACTGTAAGACACTAGCGTCATGAAAACTGATGTTATCCTTCATGACACTGTAAGACACTAGTGTCATTAAAACTGATGTTATCCTTCATGACACTGTAAGACATTAGTCATGAAAACTGATGTTTTCCTTCATGACACTGTAAGACATTAGTGTTATGAAACCTAATCTTATCCTTCATTGCACTGTAAGACACTAGCGTCATGAAAACTGATGTTATCCTTAATGATACTGTAAGACAATCGTGTCATCAAAGTAGTGCTATCCTTTATGACACTGTAAGACACTAGTGTCATTTAAACGGATGTTATCCTTCATGACACTGTAAGACAATCGTGTAATCAAAATAGTGCTATCCTGTATGACACTGTAAGACACTAGTGTCATTAAAACTGATGTTATCATTCATGACACTGTAAGACACTAGTGTCATAAAAACTAATCTTTTCCTTCATGACACTGTAAGACACTAGCGTCATGAAAACTGATGTTATCCTTCATGATGCTGTAAGACAATCGTGTCATCAAAGTAGTGCTATCCTTTATGACACGGTAAATCACTAGAGTAATAAAAAATCACTGATGCTATCCTTCATGACGTTGTAAGACACTAGTGTCATAAACATTATGTTATCCCTCATGATGATATTAGTAACTATTTAATATAAACTAATGTTGTCCTTCATGACACGGCAACTCACTAGTGTAATAAAAACCTATGTTATCCTTCATGACATTGTAAGACACTAGTGTCATAAACATTATGTTATCCCTCATGATGATATTAGTAACTATTTAATATAAACTAATGCTGTCCTTCATGACACGGCAACTCACTAGTGTAATAAAAACCTATGTTATCCTTCATGACGTTGTAAGACACTAGTGTCATAAACATTATGTTATCCCTCATGATGATATTAGTAACTTATCCCTCATGATGATATTAGTAACTATTTAATATAAACTAATGTTGTCCTTCATGACACGGCAACTCACTAGTGTAATAAAAACCTATGTTATCCTTCATGACGTTGTAAGACACTTTTGTCTTAAGAACTGATGTTATCCTTCATGACAGTAAATGTTTTTTGTCTTAAGATAAACATATATTGCAACATTATCAGCTATTAACAGTCTTAATCTATCACTGTTTTGTATTTCAACTTTCTGTAACATAATTCAGGCTTCAGCTAATTACTTAACTCTAATACGTAAAAATATAATGAGCTTTGTTAATTTATTTTCCTTTTTAAACAGACTAACTCTAAGTCGTCGTCAATAATTGTTCTCGTTGCAAATAATAAATGTGTCATTGAACAATTTATTGTAATTTCTCTATATTTTAACTGCTATTTTGTTTCCTGAGTTTCCATTGTTTTGTCAAAAACTATTATTCACCAGTACCAACAACTCTTTCACCAAATTAGTGCTAGCTATTAGTCTCACATCTGGATTGAGTCAGGTTTTAATCATTCTTGTTAATCAAACAAAACAACTCTGTCTATTTGAATAATAATTTTTAAGGAAAGGAAGCTTAATTGTGTGTAGAATTTTAAATTTCTGTGGTGAATTACTTACAGTTTGTTTTCAATGTACATAATAGTTTTGCTACAATTGGGGAATCGTATCTAGAGTTAATGAATAGTTGTTAACCTAGTCATACAGCTTTGACGGAATCTCCAGGACACTTCTGAAATGTAATAACTGTCATAATCGTTTTCATACCAGCACGCCCTAGCTTATGGTCATTGATAAAAATGTTTGTAGTCTGTGTATAAAATGAAAGAACTTAACCATGGCCTTTTCTATTTATCTTAAGTTCTTATATTTTCTCTAAGTCTTATTCATGATTTGTTTCTGTATATCTATATGGTAACATGCTGTCTTTACCACTCTCAATGTTGTTGTTGTAGGGTTTGACGCCATTTTTCAGCACACGATTGGCTATGCATGGCTGCCAGTATTAATGGTGGAGGAAGAACCCGGGAAAACCCCAGGAAAGAACTTCCGACCCACGAAAAGCTACTGGCAAACTTTCTCACATACCCACATTGCCGAATCCGAGACTCGAACCCACACAGACAGAGGTGAGATGGCACTGATCCGTAACGGAGAGCGCTTTAGACCACTCGGCCACTCGACCCCACCCCCCGCCACTCTCAGTGACCAAGAACATGTCACAAAGTTCTGGTTTTACACCGGATATCTTTTTAAAAAATTGCATAATGTTCTAATTATGAAGCAATATGATACAGATCAGGGTCTATTATTTAAAAAATGCGTTATGCTCTACGTATGAAGCATTATGTTACAGATCAGGGTCTATTATTTAAAAATGCGTTATACTCTAATTATGAAGCAATATGTTATAGATCAGGGTCTATTATTTAAAGAATGCGTTATACTCGAAGTATGAAGCAATATGTCATAGATCAGGGTGTATTATTTGAAAATCGCGTTATACTCTAATTATGAAGCAATATGTTACAGATCAGGGTCTATTGATTGAAAATCGCGTTATACACTAATTATGAAGCAATATTTTATAGATCAGGGTCTATTATTTAAAAAATGCGTTATGCTCTAAGTATGAAGCAATATGTCATAGATCAGGGTCTATTATTTGAAAATTGCATTATCCTCTAATTATGAAGCAATATGATACAGATCAGGGTCTATTATTTGAAAATCGCGTTATACTCGAAGTATGAAGCAATATGTCATAGATCAGGGTCTATTGTTTGAAAATCGCGTTATGCTCTAAGTATGAAGCATTATGATACAGATCAGGGTCTATTATTTAAAAAATGCGTTATGCTCTAAGTATGAAGCATTATGATACAGATCAGGGTCTATTATTTAAAAAATGCGTTATGCTCTAAGTATGAAGCAATATGTTACAGATCAGGGTCTATTATTTAAAAAATGCGTTATGCTCTAAGTATGAAGCAATATGTCATAGATCAGGGTCTATTATTTAAAAAATGCGTTATACTCGAAGTATGAAGCAATATGTTACAGATCAGGGTCTATTATTTAAAAAATGCGTTATACTCTAATTATGAAGCAATATGTTACAGATCAGGGTCTATTATTTAAAAAATGCGTTATGCTCTAAGTATGAAGCAATATGTTACAGATCAGGGTCTATTATTTAAAAAATGCGTTATACTCGAAGTATGAAGCAATATGTCATAGATCAGGGTCTATTATTTAAAAAATGCGTTATACTCGAAGTATGAAGCAATATGTTACAGATCAGGGTCTATTATTTAAAAAATGCGTTATACTCTAATTATGAAGCATTATGTTGCAGATCAGGGTCTATTATTTAAAAAATGCGTTATACTCGAAGTATGAAGCAATATGTCATAGATCAGGGTGTATTATTTGAAAATCGCGTTATACTCTAATTATGAAGCAATATGTTACAGATCAGGGTCTATTGTTTGAAAATCGCGTTATACTTTAATTATGAAGCAATATTTTATAAATCAGGGTCTATTATTTAAAAAATGCGTTATACTCTATTTATGAAGCAATATGTCATAGATCAGGGTCTATTATTTGAAAATTGCATTATGCTCTAATTATGAAGCAATATGATACAGATCAGGGTCTATTATTTGAAAATCGCGTTATACTCGAAGTATGAAGCAATATGTCATAGATCAGGGTGTATTATTTGAAAATCGCGTTATACTCTAATTATGAAGCAATATGTTACAGATCAGGGTCTATTGTTTGAAAATCGCGTTATGCTCTAATTATGAAGCAATATGATACAGATCAGGGTCTATTATTTGAAAATCGCGTTATACTCGAAGTATGAAGCAATATGTCATAGATCAGGGTCTATTATTTGAAAATTGCATTATGCTCTAATTATGAAGCAATATGATACAGATCAGGGTCTATTATTTGAAAATCGCGTTATACTCTAATTATGAAGCAATATTTTATAGATCAGGGTCTATTATTTAAAAAATGTGTTCCTGAAAACATGAAACATAGAATTTTTTTTTAGAGTATCTCTCTTTACATACTAGACATGCAGATGACCAAGTGTTTTAAAGTTAACATATTCCATGATATCAATTAACGTATAGTCATCGTCGTATAATATGCTTATATCGTTAAATGACGAGTGTAACGTTATGCTGGTGTTGTTGCTTTTTTATGTAACCTTTCAAAGGTAACAATTTCTTCATACGTTTTAATGCCTTACTTCAGATACCTAGTTGTCATATTTTGTAAAGTGTTTCGGCATTTGTGTAACATTTTTCATTCCTTAGTTTGTTTAGCCTGCTGGGCTATTCACTCCCATGAATATAAATGTGCCTAATGCCTGGTTATTATTCTAATGATTTCTTTTCTTTCTGTCACGAATACACGACCCTCTCGAAATCCTCACTGAAAATAATATGTATGTATGTATTTTGGATATTTTAAATTTAAATTGAATTTCTTATGTACTGGAATACATACCTGCTGAAAGGTGAAATGTACATGCTGCCTTGGCACAATTTCTTCCTCAGAACTGTTAAGATAAGCTTTTTATAAAAAGATTATCTTTAAATTTTGGTTTATGGCTATTGTGTAATGATTTACAAACATAACCCTGGTGGAAAAAGTTTTGTCTGTTTCTACTGAACATGATAATATGATAACTTATGCTTTACGGATATGCACTGTCGTTTTAAGACAAATTCGCTTTTCATATGTAATATGATACTTTAAAAATGACAATAACACGTTCCAATTTTTGGGGGGATTTGATAATTTCAACATTGTATCACTGAACCTTCTTCTGGCATTATTTCGATCGAGTAGCTTAAGTCAGAGCCGGATCAGGTCATGTGTTTACGTCGTAGAAAGGGGGGCTTTAAAAAAAATTCAAATAGGCCCTGACTTTCTTCAAACGGGCACTAAAGCAAAAGTCTGTTATGTCTATTTAAAATGTGCAAATACCCAATAAATGTGCGCAAGGATAAAACGGTAGTCACATTTCAAGTGACCAGTGACTGTGTGTGTGTGTGTGTGTGTGTGTGTGTGTGTGCTTAATCCTTGTGGAAGTCCGCTCTCCCTACACCCCACCCTACACCTATCCGGCACTATACGGCGTAAGACATTCGTTTTGTGTGCTACTTTTTCTGGTACATTGATGACAATTAGGCATTTACTGTTTTCAGAAGTGTTTCTGTCAGTGATACCTGTTTATAAATGATGATAAAAATCTAAAAATTCTTTAATTCTAGTATACTGCTAGCTTTCATCTTTATGGTCATTAGGGTTACTATTCCGATAAATCAACCACCCAGATCTGTATTGACAATGATGGACGATATGTCGGTATGATATCACCTGTTTATTAAAATGTGCAATTTGATGCATACAGATCATTTGTAAACAAATTACGTACACTTTAGACACATACCGGTAATTGGTAATGGTCATGTCTAGTGCGAAATTCCAAATGGTCACAGAACAGAGGGTTGTGCTATTTTAAGTTGATTTACAAGTCACCAAACATTGTATTTGCTCGGAAATATAATGTTCATGCCACCAAAAGAATCTTTCAGCCGACGGCAGCTCCACAGACGCCAGTAATACCGGTAAGTGTAAAAAATGTACACCTATTTGTGCAGTCAAAAGCGGCTGCAAATTTGTGTAGGTTGTAATGAACAGGTGATAGCAGACCCTAAAAACACCAATCAGTATCATGATGGTTAAGGGGCTGATTTATCAGTCTAGATGATTATCATATTAAGACTAGGCTAACATGTGAACACGTTTTTCTTTATTTCCATTATTCTAATCGTAATAATGTAACATTTGTCATAATTGTTTTATAAACATTTACAGATATATTGAATTCATTTTCAAGCTAATTTTAACGTGATGCATTTTACCGGACACGCATAAAATCAATGAATACATCTATTTAAATTGTATATTGATGGTCTCTGATGAACGTTTTGCAGCATTTAAAATCGATTCCCATAAAACATTGTCTCAGTATGCTTTGTTTTGCCGATACAAGCTGTTGTGTTCTTAACAAGTTCAGCAGACATATACTAGGTCGTATATGACCGGTTGATACCTCAATATGTTCAATGTAAAACATTATATCCTTGTTCAAGTAGTCTTGAAGTGCTCTTTTGTACAATATCCATCAATCGTTCAATCACACTATTGTTTACTCTGTTGATTACATTTTAAGGCCTTGTTCTAAAATAAGTAAATATATACCCGACTTTTTCTCGCTCCTGACTTGGCTTTGTCGACTTGTACCTTAAAAATAAATTTGTATTTGAACATATGTAACAATGTGACATTTATAGACAAGATGAGTTCGAACATATTAAATATGCCAATTTTACTTATATCTACTTCCCTTTTCACCAATAATTTGTAATGCCATCTTGATGATCAAAATCTGAAGTTTTAAAACATCTTTAAAAATAACAATAACATAAAACCCTCTTAAAATTTTTTAAGACAAAGGAGATACAATTAGATAATTTAAAAAAATAATTTCTCGTTCATTATTTTAATTTAAAAGTATAAATTTAAACTGGAACAAAACTATTTAGTTGCGCTGTAACAGAATAGGTATAACACATAAAAGTAAGTAACGTTCTTAGTAGCATAATCAATACACGCTTCTCTGTTTTGTACTATTATTAATGATTTCTGTTTTGTACTATTATTAATGATTTCTGTTTTGTACTATTATTAATGATTTCTGTTTTGTACTATTATTAATGATTTCTGTTTTGTACTATTATTAATGATTTCTGTTTTGTACTATTAATGATTTATGTTTTGTACTATTATTAATGATTTCTGTTTTGTACTATTATTAATGATTTCTGTTTTGTACTATTATTAATGATTTCTGTTTTGTACTATTAATGATTTCTGTTTTGTTCTAATATTAATGATTTCTGTTTTGTACTATTATTAATGATTTCTGTTTTGTACTATTAATGATTTCTGTTTTGTACTATTAATGATTTCTGTTTTGTACTATTATTAATGAAATGTAGAGTCCCACTTAGCGCTTGGTCGGTTGTTTCGTTCTGTTCATACGCTAGAAATGTGTAATGTTTCTTTTTCGTGTTGTTTTATCCCTATTAAGTAAATTAGTGTATAGCAGTTATGAGCTAGACATGTTTTTTTTTTTAGTTTGGTTTTAACTGGTTCATAAATAAAGTGTTAATGCAAAATACTTTAGTGCACAAAATCCCTCATTTTCTGTACGACTGACTGGAAAATTATATATTTTATATCTAAAATTAACAATGTGGAATAAAAAGAATCAGACTGAGTTTTCATTATTAAAGAACATGGTGGTACTATCTTAACTCATACATGAAATAACAAAAAATAGTTTGTGAAAAAAAGTTTGAATATCCTACTTCCATGAAAACTAAGTATCTCTCTCTCTCTCTCTCTCTCTCTCTCTCTCTCTCTCTCTCTCTCTCTCTCTCTCTCTCTCTCTCTCTCTCTCCGTGTTAGTTATAATGCAAATAAGATATACAATAAAACATTCCAGAAGGTTTATTTTCAAAAAATGGCCTTCTTTACAGAAGAAGACGTTGTAGGAAGAGAGTAGAGGCTAGCCTATTTTCTACGTAGGTTTTAAGGGGATTGGAATTAATTTCGAAATTGTTATGTTTTGTTTTGTGTAAAATCATTTAAAGTATCATCGTAAATAATATCTGCATCTAGACCCTTCATGTAGCGACAAACCAGGCTAAACCTGTTTACGTCCAAATAAATCAAATTCTTGAAAATATATCGTATAACCATTCCCATGAGAATACAATAACTTTGATGCATATTTACATCCGTATCACAAAGTACTATTACAACAGCTAAAATGCTATAATATATTCTTTCTTCTACGTCATTTGTCAACTAGTCTTCGTCATATCGTTATTTGCAGCTGAGATAGCTCAGTTATCAGAGCCTCGGACTAGTAATAGCTATACGGGTTTAATACCCACCCAGGCCGGCACGGGTCGGCTACCCCAGTGTGTTCTTGGGATCGGCACTTAGCTCACATTTGCCTAGTCAATAAAGTGCCGGAAATCCAACAAATAATGTACAAAAGTACAGTGGGATAAAACAGCCAGTATTTCGTATTAATTTTCCCTCCTTAGGAATACTTTTGGGAAGCAAAGAATCGTTGTCTTAACTGTATGACAAATACTTCAAATGTCACAGTTATAAGGAAAGTCAGAAAATCATTACGATCTCTCACGTCACGTTTCTATTTATGAGTACGCGAGCCTTTACTCTTCGTCGATTTACCGGACCCCACTTCCCTTCTTTTCTTTTTCCCACCTGACGACGAAAGAGTCGGTGATTGTTTCCCCTTTTTCCCCTTCCCGAAGATAATCGCCAGTGTTGATTTTTTGGGGACCGTGTCCTTTCTGAAGGATTCTTTCAGATTCGGTGGAGGCACTGGTCGTCTGAAGGAGGGTGTCTGCTCATCTGATAAGTATTTCATCATTACATTCAGGTCACTTAGAATGTGTCCGTACTGTGCAACCTTGGTTTCGTCCAGCTGACTATGTCGAAAGTGTTTAGGAATATATCCCCTAGGGGACAGCTTGATCAGAGACAGGGCCCCGTAAACTGGAGGATCTGTGCCGTATGTTTCTTGGAATGCTCTAAGTCGTTTGCTTTTTTCCGATTGAGCCAAACTAAAATGAGACTTTGGAGTCATAATACGAACCGTCTTGATGCTTTCTTTACGTTCTGGTCCGGTGTCATGTTTCTTATGAAGGCCATTGGGTCCTGTAAGGAGAATTGAGGGAGCCTCGACAAGGAATCCTTCAGATTTATCCATACCTATTAGCATTCGACTATTTCCGTTAATAGCTGCCATATGATACTCTGACAATCTTTTCTGTCTCGCTTTCTCGTTTTTCTCTTTGATGCCAATTTCTCGCCACTGATCCGCACTTTTGAAGGAGAAAAGATCTGACTGACCGACGCTTGCCCTACCTTTCGTTCTCAGTATGTCAGCAATGAGACCGTGCCCGAGACGCTTCGCGTGCAGATAAGGTGTCAGGCCAAGGTTGTCTGTGACGTCCACAGCTGTACCGTATTTCATCATTTCATTAACCAAAATACGAACTATCTCTGTCTGTCCCATAATGGTTGCTAGGTGGAGCGGTGTACTACCATCGTTGTCTTTCCTATAGAAGTCGATTTCACCTATGAAAGTGTCTAGAAGCAAGGTGACCTGTTCCTCCCTCCCAAGAAAACAAGCCCATGCTAACACATCCCGATTGTGTTTGGGATCTGTTTCAAACGGGTCGGCATTTCTATCTAATAGACATCGAAACATCTTTGCTCTGTTAGTACTATTCTCTATGTGTAAAGCGGCAACAAGCACATTATAACCATAATCATTTTTCGTATTTATGTTAAATCCATTGTCTAGCAAATACTTGATTTTCGTCAGACGACACTTGTATACCGCATGGAATAGATTGTTGGCTAAGCAGGATTTATTTTCTCCGTAGACTGGATCATTTTTCTTCCTGAAAGAAGGGGGAGGAGACGGATTGTCGTTGCCGAAAATCTCCGTCTGGATCAACCGGTTCTCGAATGGTTTCTCCATTTCTGCCACCAGGGAGCGCACCTGTAGAGTCGTCTGCTCGCGCTGTACCATCTTCCTCGCTGGGTCCTCCACTTCAACCTACAATAAATACAAAAACTGAACTTTATGCCCTTCTGATTTCTTATTTCCTGCAAGTTTAAGCAGGTTTTAACTTAAATGAAACCCTGTCAGAATCATCGATCCTTTGAAGATAAGAAATAAGAAAGCACAAATAAAAAAACCAATCATCAACTATCATGACACTTACAAATGACGAACAAATGGATAAAATAGCTTGTTATCAAACAAGGAAATTGAAAATAATATTACCTGACTCTAATGTAGAACATGGTCTAATATATTTTTTTTCTTTCTAAAAAAGCAATCTGTATATTCGGATCAAACTATATAAGATTTTTAAATAGAAAGATCTAACTCGAACTGTTGATTTTGAGTTTAATGTCTACTTTGATTCCAATCCAAATGTCTTAAAAAGTTATCGCAAAGAAGAGAATTGATGACATACATACGTTCGTTGACATATGATTCATCCCGCATAAAATATATCGAGAGTAAGAACATTTGCAAATGCACAATTAGCGTCCAGCAGTCATTTATAAAATGTAAGCAGTCATTTTCATGTATCTTGTGTATATATTATGAATTATTATGACACAGTTTAATCAAGTAGATATTAAAATACTAATTTAAAACATTAAAAAAGTTATTATACTTTCCACTGACATCCGCTCCTGGGGTGTCTTACCTGACTACTGCTATAATATGTCACAAAAAGTAAATGCATAAATATCTGGTATTTAGATTTTAGACAGAATTCAAGAAGGATATTAAACCATAAAGTGTGAATGGAGGGAGGAATGAAATGCACGGTTAACATTCACTGTGATGAACGGCCTTAAATAACTTTTCATAAGGTCAAATTCTCCATGTGCCTTCTACCAATCACCCTTGCTCCTCATTCGTAAACACAATACTGCCACATCTATCAGCTTAATTAGGATGGTAATCTGAGGGGTATCCTAAATAGTGGAGCATGGATCCTTTTCTGCGCTTATTTTGAAAATCAATTAAAGTGTCCAGTAAACCTTAATATTTTTGGTAAATATTTAGAGCATATCCCATTTGAAGGGTGTAAGCCTTCTTCCTGAAAAACCTGCCTTGCAATATACAGAAATAAAAGTAATTCCCTGGTAAACAATATTGGTTGTAGGAATTACAATCAACTGGCACCAAATCCGACTGATTACTTAAGGATGTGCTGTATTTTCAGGAGGTATGTAATCAAGCATTTTTTGTTTTGATTAAAGCAATTACTTCCATTTTCCAGGTGCAATGATCTATGACATAGGCGTTAATTATTTGCAGAAAAGATAGAGCAAACGCAAATGAAGTTGTTCGAGAAGATTGAATAAATAAACAATGATGTAATGAAAATGTAAATGTCATCACAAAATGATACGAGGAACAGATCCAAAGTCGTATGGATACTCTTCCATCTCTAACGAAGATGTCATATAATATGTCCTTTGTAACCTGGTATGTGAAAGATATAGTTAGCTAAAAGATATTGTCGAAGAAACAATCTCGATTAAACAGGAATGTGCTTCTATTTTTACACTTTATTCCTATTGTTGACGTTAATTTGACTAAACCTTGAAAAGAAAGTGGGGTTACTTTAAGAATAATACCGTGACTAGAGACGCAGACTTTGTGTAGTTTTTAAACCTCATTTTCATTCACTAGTCATAATAAAAAGCGCGTAGGACCATTCTGAAGAGTAAACAATATGTATGCGGACTCATTGTTATTAATGAGAGTGTTAACTATGTTCGCTTTCATTTTTCGATTTTGACAAACTTCATATCTACAAACCTTAATACAATGAGTAGAATGAGTGTCAAGTGTGATATTAAAGTATGATAGTAAAACATGATTGTACAGCATAATTGCAATGTATTATTGATGACACAGTATGATTGGAAAGTACGAATACACAGTATGATTGTAAAGTATGAGTACACATTATGAGTATAAAGTATGATATTACACTATGATAGTAAAACATGATTGTACAGCATAATTGTAATGTATGATTTATTACATAGTTTGATTGTAAAGTATGATTACACAGTATGATTGTAAAGTATGTTTACACAGTATGATTGTAAAGTATGTTTACACAGTATGATTGTAAAGTATGAGTACACGGTATGATTGTAAATTATGAGTACATAGTATGATAGTAAAACAATTGTACAGCATAATTGTAATGTATAATTGATTACACAGTATGATTATAAAGTAGGAGTACACAGTATACTTGTAAAGTGTGAGTACACAGTATGATAGTAAAACAATTGTACAGCATAAGTGTAATGTATAATTGATTACACGGTATGATTGTAAAGTATAATTACACAGTATACTTGTAAGGTATGAGTACACAGTATGATTGTAAAGTATGAGTACATAGTATGATTGTAGAGTATATTACAGTATGATAGTAAAACAATTGTACAGCATAATTGTAATGTATGATTGATTACACAGTATGATTGTAAAGTATGATTGTGCAATATGATCGTAAAGTATGATAGTACAGTGTGATAGTTAAATATGATTTTAAAATACGATTGTACAGTATGCTTGTACAGTACGATTATGCAGGATGGTAGTACAGTATGATTCTAAAGTATGACTTAGTTTCAAAGACACATATTCAGTTACAAATGCTTTATGTAATACATCTTTAAGTGTAATTTTTAGATTAGTACGACGATGAATTTAATATTTCTTCATAAACTGTATTTTTATTCATTATGTTATAGACTGTTTAACAGATCGATATAATGTAATCAACAAACTAAACATGGGAACTCCACATCATAATTAAATTACCTACTGGTATAAATGTAAAAATATAAATATATATGGGGATAGAGAGAGAAAGAAATAAGCAAGCTTTAAGAATAATTAAATCATCTTCCAGAGACCACTAATTGTTTATATATTTCCGTCTGAGAGTGACATATTGTTTATTATGAATTATCATCTGCATAAAAACTACGCAATATACATACCCACGTCAATCACAAGAAGAATGAACATGTACACGTATTTCACTTGACCATTTCAGGGTTGATGAAAATCTTTGTCGTGGCGTTTAAGTGTTGTATATTATTCTCATGATGGGTTGATGCATATAGAACAAATGCAGTTTTCCATTCATTCGAGAAACCCGGTATTTTTTTTTTAAAATCTGTTTCATTAAACTTTGCAGTCTGTATTCCGTATTCGTACTTCTTCATTGTGTTATCGTTTCTAAAATATTGTCGAAGTTCCATTAGACTCAAATGGTTTGAACAGTTAGCTGCTTCTTGCAAATATTAGACCGTTAGCTCTTATTTCCTGCAAATACTAGACCGTTAGCTATTATTTCCTGCAAATACTAGACCGTTAGCTATTAGTAATGCAGTAAGTATCCCTGCTGCAACTATTGTTGCATTTATGAGTAACAAATATTGCTGCTGCTTCTAGTTTATATTATGCACCCTTGTCTAAACTGGTAGTACATTTTTGTTTTTCAATTTATGTATTAAAACATTGCTATCGTCTAGAATGAAAGTCATACAGGTCATGTAGATGTTCATAACTCTCTCTCTCTCTCTCTCTCTCTCTCTCTCTCTCTCTCTCTCTCTCTCTCTCTCTCTCTCTCTCTCTCTTAGTGGAAATTGCTATCTGTTATCCTATATTTAAAAAGAAACCAAAATATTATGGCCCAGTTTCAACACTTTGTAATTTTGAACACAAAACACCAGGACTTCAAATGTCAGTTTTCGTATACTGTTATGTATAGACAATAATTGGCATAAAAAAAAATTATGAGTTCAAAAGAAAGTTATTTTGAAGCATAAGCAAACGTATGAAATGTATAACTAATATATCCGCTACCCCACTCCACAAAAATGGGACAAGACAGTTTATTTCAAAGGGTCTTAAAACAATGCAGATAGTATCCTTTCTGGATTCTCTAAAAACATTCTGCTTTTATCTCCCCTCTTAAACGAGTTGTATCTTTTTTTATTTAACCTGCTTCATGACAGGAACTGGAAACAGTGGGCCAATTCAAATACAAGTATCTTGGTTCCATAATCACCGAAGAGGGATCAAGAGCAGAAATTTTGTCACGAGCAGCACAGACAATGGCAGCTATGTCAAAGCTAAGACCCATCTGGAGAGACAAGAATATCTGTCTGAAAACTAAAATCGGACTATTGAGAGCACTTATCATCTCAGTCTTTCTGTGTTCATGTGAGGCCTGGACCCTGACAGCAGAATTACAACGAAGAATCCTGGCACTTGAAATTAGATGCGACAGAACCATCCTTGGCATCTCTTACATGGACCACATCACAAATGAAGAGGTACGTAACACCATCAGGCACAAAGTAGGCCATTATGAAGACCTCCTCACCACTATCCGAAAGAGAAAGCTGAAATGGTGTGGCCATGTCACTAGAGCCAACAGTCTATCCACAACAGTACTGCATGGTAGTGTCCAAGGTGGCAGAAGGAGAGGTAGACAGAGAAAAAAGTGGACTGACAACATCACGGAATGGACCAGGAAAAGTTTTGCGAAGTTACAGGCATTGGCACATGATCGAGACAAGTGGAGGGAACTGGTCAGATGTTCAGCAGCACAGTGCCTTAACGACCACACTAGGTCAAGAGACTGATGATGATGATGATATGCACAAATAAAATAGTTTTCTTTCAAATCCGGCTGTAAAAATTACAATCAGCAAGAAAGGAATTCTTATCTTATTCTCAAGTGAATCTTCTTGGTTTCTCAGACATTTCAGACCAGGAATCATTTACATTTTCATTGTGATCGACAAAATTTCTTCCATTTTGTTAACTCTATAAGCTGGATTAATCTATGATATTGTTAATATTTGCAGAAAATATCCATAAAAAATGTATCATGTTTGTCGAGATAAACTGGAAGAGTAAGGATATCAGGATCATAAAATCTTCATAAAAAATAGAATCTGACGAAAAGACCCAAATACACAGAGATGCTGCGACATGTATTGTGGAATTGTCGTTTCTAGGTTAATATAGAGAAAGCTTAAAATAAATTGTTGAATATTCTACTTTAATACTGATTGAATCTCATACTTTGCCTCTAAACTGTTAATAAAAAAGTGAGTCAGAACTGCAAGAGACAAATGACTAATAACAGTACAAAATATCTTATAAAAAGTTACCTGTGCCTTTCCATCTTGATTAGCATGAACTGGTAAATGGAGGATATAATTTGCTGTCCTCAGGTTGGTCATCACTGTAGTTGCAGTTGCAATAAAACAAATTTGGGTAGAATAATGTTAAAAATAAACACCATATATCCACTTTCAGTTACGCGTGAAGACAAATTGACCAAACTGTTGAAAGAGAAATGGGGTTATTTCAGGTACAGTACAATGACTAGACACAATGTTCTCGTGTAGTCAATAAACCTAATTACTATTTGTCTCTGCCATTCACCAGTGACAATGAAAAACGAGTAGAACCAATCCGACATATGTATGTATGTATGTATGTATGTATGTATGTATGTATGTATGTATGTATGTATGTATGTATGTATGTATGTATGTATGTATGTATGTATGTATGTATGTGTGTGTGTGTGTTGTGTGTGTGTGTGTGTGTGTGTGTGTGTGTGTGTGTGTGTGTGTGTGCGCTTTAAACTTTGGTCCAATATCCGACTGTGTTGAAGATGTTGGAGAACAATGATCTATATACACCATAAAAAGAGTGTAACATACATTTATAAAATGCATGATCATGGATGCTTTCGACACTTCCTGGCAGACAAAATGTTCTCATAGGTTTAATTTAATGTGTCAAGTAAGTATTATACAAGAACCCCCTCAAAAAAAAAAAAAAAAAAAAAAAAAAAAAAAAAAAAGAAGCGCGAAAGGCGATTTACTGCGAAACAAAATTCATAATGCAATGAAATAATCGAGTTGACTATGGACTGAGATCCATTCACTCAGGGTATGCTCTATATGGAGCGCTTTTTTTAACCGATAACAGAATCCCTGCCTTTATAAGGATTAACTAGTTATACGTTCTGGGTTTTAAAAAAATTTAATGATTAGATTGACAATGACAAGATTTTTTTAAAGTACTGTCGTTTCTTTTTTTTCCAAATCGGATGGATTGTGAGTTAGAAGTTACAATTCTTATATTGCGAGTCATTTAGGAGTACATTTCGAAACAATTTATACCGCTGTTACACCACGGGAACGACTCGCAATCGCCCGCCACTATTGTGATATTATGATAACGTCAGGCAATAATTCTTAGCAGTAAGCTGTCCTTAGCCACACAATTAACAATGGGGAACAAATCAGCTGTATACAAAGAATACAAATCATATGGCGAATAACAGTCCTTCCAAAAGCACTGTGTCGGAGAATGGTGAGGATTAGTAAAAAAAAAAAAAATCCTGACAGCAAAGGCTGAGTCTTTGTCAATGGCAATTTCAAAACACATACCAGGTAAACAATAATCACAAGATTTACACAAAACTTTACATATTTGTTTGTCAAATGTATTATTTAAAAACTGTAGATCTTATTGATTTGAATTTCAATGCATACATACATACATGCATACCTACCTAACTACCTACCTGCCTGCCTGCCTGCCTGCCTGCCTACCTACCCACCCACCTATCTACCTACCTACCTACCTACCTACCTACCTACCTACCTACCTACCTACCTACCTACCTACCTACATACATACATACATACATACATACATACATACATACATACATACATACATACATACATACATACATACATACATACATACATACATACATACATACATACATACTAGACATCAATAGTATGACTAGCTTAAAGGTTTGTAGTCGTTCCAATCAGGAATCGAACCTGTGCTGAGAATGGCATCAATCGCCTAACTACCACTCTAAACTATTCGGTCATTCGTTATCCCGCAAACGATAGAACAAGGAACACATCAAGAAGTCGAGGCGCACGATTCGCTAAACAAGCGGAATTTAACACTTCACATTCACCTATTGGATCTATTTTTATAAATAAAAGGTATATACATGCAATTCTAGATTCAAACTGACACATGGATACGAAACAAAACGAAATGCGCTTATCTTTGGATCGTACATTACTGGTATGGATACCTGATTGTATGAAAAAATTTAAATAAAATGACTCCAGTGCAATCAACAGCTTAGAGAGTTCCTTCCAAATAAGACTCGAACCACGCACGCACGCACGCACGCACGCACGCACGCACGCACACACACACACACACACACACACACACACACACACACACACACACACACATACATACATACATACATACATACATACATACATACATACATACAATAACATACATACTTACATACGCCGTTAGGTGTTCTGCTATATACTACAGAATTTACTTAGCTACTTTCAATCTTTCAAAAGGTTTTAACTTGGTAAGGTAAATATTTTGTCATATACAAACTATTTCAAGGATGTGTAACGAATAAATATTGTTATTGAGAATTAACAGAAAGCATCGTCATGGATTGAAAGTGTTTACATACACCCATCTGTTTGACATCCTGTCACTTCACAAACAGGACATTCTTCAGTGTCTTAACATTATTGAATTTCAAACTTCATGTCAACAATGAACGATTCTTGTATAAAGGGTACGGTACGAGATTTCGTTACAATTGAGCAGATCCAATATCAACCATCCGTACTAGTTAGTAAGACCTTCCAAAAACAGCACCCATCCAGATCCAACGTACATTATTATGTTCATGTAGATATATGTTCACATCGTGTGCCTTGATTGTTTTTGTGCTTAATCAATGTAACCTCTTGACATCCACTTTGATATGGGATCTAATGTGAATGGGAAAGAAAGAAAAAAAAACACTAGTTCACGTACAAGCGGGTGTAAAGGTACTCTCTTGACACGGGAATTATAAAACCAGTTTTAATTTTTTTAAACTTGCTGAGACAGTGTCTTATGAAACAGATTCAAATTTTTAATTTGTTTAATGGGATGTCAATATTAGTGCAATAAACGTTTCCCTATTGTAACTTTAGTTAGTCGGAATTAGTATCGTCACAATTGCTGGCGACATTCTACATTGTTACCTGACATCCTGCATTGTTACCTGTACTTTCGAGGACTAAGGAGCCCTTTTTCTTATAGGAAAACACAAAAAAAAAGAACAATAAACACATAACTATTTATTTTAATATGAATTTATATCGTTTTGTTATGCTAAAACCAGAAATAATGGATATATCCAACATGTTCGAGAGAATAGGCATCCAGTCACATACATTTTAACTACATATATTCCGACAAATCAGGTATTCCAATTTGGCAAAATGGCTATTATGTTTGCACAAGACACGATATGTAGAAAAAAATATGCACGTTTTGAGTAAATACACCTGTCACAAAAGAACAATGTGCTGTGTGTGATCCACAAAAACTGCAGATCTTTACTAATCTTTTTGATACATACATGCACACAGATGACGATTCTAAAAGTGGGACCTCTGCCAGTAAAATCGATATGTTTTCAATATGTTGCGACTGTAACAGAAAGAAGTAAAACCCATAAGTTCACTAAAACTTTAAAACAAAAACATTTTTTTCCTCTAAGTTATAAAATACACATTTAAGAGACTCTTAATGTATTGTGAATTAAATCCAATAATCTTTAAATGTCATATTACAAGTCCAATGTTCAGAATAAATGTTCCAGTGGAAATTTTGAATTATTCCTATCAAATTATATCTGAACACAAATATAAAGTCTGATCATAAATCGCAAAGACAGGCATGTAACAGGGATGATTAATTTGTGTATTAAGTCCTCTATATACAGAAATGCCCACTTGGCCTACGACGCCACAGATTGTTCTGGAAAACACAAATTTACGATGAAAAATATTATAATTCTTAACCTCAAATTATAATAAATATATCCTTTACTATTTAATGTCTTGATCAAATTCTAATAAACTAAACTTTCTCAATCCTATACCTTTGTCAGGTATACAAAACTGAACAATCCTCAGTCAGGGACAAACTTCAAGCTGTTTTGTAATGGCAGAAATTAATACTAAAAATGTGAGTGTTCTGAAAGATTTAATGTCATGGGTTAAAAGAAGAGATTTTACGAACTGAATGTATTAATTGCTAGCGAGCGGCCGATATTAAGAAGTGATTAGAGAGTGAAAGCTTCATTCCAAATTGTATTCGGCACGTTTGGTCTTCGCTACTAGTAATGTCAGGAAAAAGCGGTGACGATAATGTTCCGAATTACAAGCAACAATATAGCATAAATGTTATTAAATATAGGATATTTTGTACGAGTGGTGACGCAAGGTGTAGAATGAAACAACCTTAGACGTGAGATGTGAATCATTGATAAATATATTGGGGGGGGGGGGGCGTGAATGGGTGACAAAGGCACGCAATATGGAAAGACGCCTTTTACTCGAGACCTTCTATTTAATATAGGGTTATATTTTTTGTCCGTATAGTTGTACAAAATATGTTTCAAGAAACGCCAAGCTATAAAAAAGAAACAAATTCTCTCATATTTATTATAAACTTGATAGTATATATTTTTAAAACGTTTCAATACGTGTGAACTATTTATTACTGTGCATCGGGGTGGTATCTTTGTTATTCAGTCCCTGAATGATTATCAGTAAATATTTGTTAATATTTGGACTGTTTACTGTCAGAGGTGTTAGTCGTTCTGTATTGGCGAGAGTTTTTCTTTATTCCATGGATTACTCTTTTCTTGATTCGACAGGCCACGGTACGGAACCATTCACTTTGCAACATAGATCCTGAATAAGCGACTATGCTATCTGCCGATTTACTACCCAGTTTTGGATTTTATCCCTACACCGACGAACTGAGGTCACGTCTATATGTTAATAACAACAAATTAGTTCCAAGCACGTATCCCCATTACATGGTCAAATTTCATAACTTACTGCAGTCAGTATAATTAATTTGTTGGAAATAATTTAACGTAAGCATAATTCTTCCAAAAAGTGTATTAATATGTGTTTTTTGCGAAGCGTAAAGTTGCCGATGGAGCACTTCCGTTGTCAAATCTTTATTTTCGGTGGTGCGTAGCTCTGCAAGTTGTAAGTTCTTCAATTTCGGAGGTAAGCAAACATTGCTTGTAGTTCGCAATTCCATTATGCGTCAAAAGAAGTTATCGGTTTTGAGAAAACACCGGAACGTGTGAAGTTTGCACTAAAATCTTCGTAAGCATAGTTTGAGTTCGTGACTTATACTGTCTTTTTTTTTTTAAGATTTAACACGTGCGAATTACATTGTGGAGAAGGCATACTTTAACTTCTTTGTGGGTCACCTTTTGACTTTTAATTGCGCTTTCTGCAGCAGCAGCAGCAGCAGCAGCAGCAGCAGCAGCAACAAGATCAAAAATAATAAGCATGTACTTAATTTGCCACTTTATTACAAACTGAAGAGATACAATGTACAAATAAAATCAAATATCCTCTTGCACAAACAACATTTTTCTATAAAAAAAATACTGTCAAAGTTTACTCTGGATATGCATGTATATAACATACATAATATGAAGACCGAACAAGAGTACTGCATTTATATTTTTAAAGATGCAATATATTGCCATTCTGAAAACCATGAAGCTTCTTTTACACACACGCGCGCGCGCGCGCCATTGTCTACACTCCACTCACAAAAAAATGATGAAACAAATGGTAAGTGCCTATCATTTACATTCACCATCGAAAGGTTAAACACAAAATAACTGCGTCTACAAATAGCTTGAACTAAAGCTGTCAATATTGTATTAAGACATTGTTTTAAGGACGCTTATCTCTGAATGACGATTGATTCCTGTTCCAAAAGGGCTCTGTCGTGTTTTTTTTTTCTTCTTTCTTCCTAATCGAATGTTAGACCTATGATCTGCTCACCAGCCAAATTGCTGTCTTTGCCGAAAGAAAACGACACGTGATTTGAGAAAAGTTCGCACAGATGTCAAGAATATAGTAGGAGAGAAAAGACTTGATGAGAGATCACCAGAGATAAAGTGTGTTGGCTGGCTTTGAATATAAACAGAGAGAGAGAGAGAGAGAGAGAGAGAGAGAGAGAGAGAGAGAGACAGACAGAGACAGAGAGACAGACAGACAGTCTAAACCTACGTACCTACGTATTTAAGTGCAAATCAACACTCAGTGATAATTTAGCAGCTATACAATTTGATGATCTACCGAAACAGGCGTGAATAGATTCTATATTAAATGAGGTTACCATTGATCAAAGCGCTTTGACACTTGAGTTCATCAGACCACACACGTACATCATACACGTTATTACAGTTACAGTATATCTCATACAGGTGTATTGCGCAAAACGTAAAACCTTGACATTAATTTTTTTAAAATTTCATTAAAGTATCTCAATAACTCTTATTATTTCTAAAAGTCTTAAAATTGTTAATATTTACTAAGTTATTGATACAATTGCTGATATATATATATATATATATATATATATATATATATATATATATATATATATATATATATATATATATATATATATATATATATAACAGTCAAAGCGTACGATTATTGAAAACACTCATTTAAAGTTTGACTTTTCCATTCAAATCCCATTATCTGGTCGACATAGAATCCATACAATGTTTATGTCGCCAGATGCGTTAGGTAAATCGACGTTTTGCTGTAATTATGCTTGATTTAAAGACTTTTTTGCCCGGGGGTTTAGAATCCTTTCCGTATGACTCGGCAATTTATTTGCACAAACAGTTATTATTACATTATTAGTACTAGGTACTCATTTGGAATCAAGATAATTGGAAACCAATGACCTGCTAGTTGTTCGGATAGACCAATCATCTGCTAGCTGTTCGGATAGACCAGTCATGAATGAATCATGATATTACTACCAAAAGAAATCAATACAATCAATTTCAATTAATGCATGTGATCATTAGACGCGGTTTAAATCGAAGATAATAATCTCTCAAGAGATAACACCGTGGGGTTGATTTCTTAAGAAGTTGAAGCTACTAAAATATTTTTAATGTTGTATCTTCAACAACTTTTGCATAGACTGATAGATCTATAATGAATCCTAATTAAAGCCTAATCAAACAATATTTTAAGTAAGTGTCTGATCAGGCAAATTTGTGCTCTGAAGTGTATGTGGCACACGTGACAGGATATGTCATATGGGTTTGCTTTATCAATAGAAGACATGCTGCAGTTCTGAGATTTACGCTGTTCGCGCTTCTCTAATGACATACAATTCTTCTCCGTTGAAAGTCTATAGCTCCAGTATGGATGAAACTGCTACAGTTGGAGTGATCCTGTTCAAGATCTTCCCAAGAAACATGGTCATTGTTAAGTGAATGACTTTGACGAAAGTTTTGAAGTATTTCTTCTGACCACCCTGAGATTGTTGTCACTCCTTCAGCTCGCCATTTAAGATTAGCTTTTATAGTCTTTCTTCTGACATCCTGGTGATGTAACGTGCCAATCATCAGCAGAGCGTCGATGCTTGGAATGCTTCTAAGTGTGAGAACCTCAATGTGTGGAACCCTGTCGTACCGTCTTATCCTCGTCAGTTTCCATAGGCAACCCGTATAAAAATCGTTCAGCTATTTGGCATGGCGTCTGAACACCGTCCAGGTATTACAAGCATACAGCAGGGTCAGCAACACCAAATTGCTTTGCAGAACTTAATATTTCTTTGTAGACTGATGATGCTTCTATGCTTCCACACATTTGCGCGTAATCTGCCAAAGGCTACACTTGTTTTAGAAATTAATTCTAGCGTCGGTTTCATCATCAACGTGGGCCGCACACGACAGATGTGCTGCCGAGATCGGCAAACATGTCCACTGCCACAATGGTTTGGCCATTTACTGTGATATTAAGTTTTACATAAGGCTTTCCATGTGCCAATTGGTTTATCACCTCTTCATCTCGATATTGATTGTGAGACAGAAATGGTCACAAGCTAAAGTGAAATGATCCATAGTGTGTTGCATGTCAGACTCTGATTTGTCATTCAGGGAACAGTCACTAGCACATAGATCACAAACGGTCACATTCTATAACTTTGTTTCCTCCTCAGATTGAAGAACTTGCCGTCAGTCCGATATCTGATGTCGATCCCACTCTCATGGTCACGGAAGTCTTATGGCAGCTAACATCGTACTGGAGAGGGTCGTGACCACAATACATCTTTGCTTGACTCCATTGGTGACTGGGATTGGTTCAGATAACTAGCTGTGGTCACCGACAGGAACGAGCGTGCAATCAATAAATTGCCAAAAAAAAGTGAATTTCTATGGAAAACCTAATTTTGACATGAATTTAAAACAGCCACCGCGTCTGATCATGTCAAAAGCGTTGTCAAGTCCACGAATGTCTTGCACGGGATGTAAGTATGCATTTCTCCAAGAGTTAATTCACGAACTGCAAATACCATGTATGTGGTCCATCGTCCTTTCCTGAAGCCACGAGACAGGCTACTTTTACAATCGTTCCTCTTCTCCGTGTCTTTGTCATGCTACACCAGTAAATCAAGCTGCCAAGAGGCTTAAAAATCAGCTTCTCGTCAGCATATCATAACAACCAGCAATCAGACATCACTATAAACTGCCGTACTGCAGACATCGTAACGATATACTGATTTTAATAAAAGCTACGTTAAAAATCCAGATCACACACACACGCACACACACACACAGACAGACACACACACAGATTGGCCAAAGGAAACCCCACTACAATCCATCTTTTCTGGTGAGCCATACCATAATCAGTTCTTATACCGCGGTTTATATGTCACTGCATTTGTATGGGAACAAATTAACTCCTTGGGGTTTTATTCTTTTTCTCTGAGTGATCCTGCACGACATCAAGAGTGCATCGCTCAGAAGAAAGAAAAACGGTAATAAAGAACGTGTTCATATATTTCCATTCAAATGTATTGATGTATTTTATTATATACTCAGTCACGATCAGTATTAACCAAATTTTCCTATGTATACAACTCATGGAGAAATACAGGTACTGCTTTTCCTAGTAGATATCTTTTAGAGGCCTGCGCGTATCACCAACTTGAACCTTTCTGGCGTAACATCCCGATGCGATCACATGTGTACTAGGCTATAGTTTCATATTGCAACATTGAACACATGTATTTATTGATTGAACTAGATACCTCATTTCAGTCATTATAATGGAAAAAGAAACATTATTCAAAGCATATGCAAATAAGTATATATAAAAAAATACAACCGAGTATTCGCATGTGCATACTACTACGAACTTAGTAAAGTGTTGAGCTCGTGTTCTGCTTCATAAAGCGATGGAATACTGAGATATTCCGTATAATTCCAACATCGTTGAATTGAAGGACAAAATAATAATTATAAAATAAGATGCTTAAACAATTAGGAATAAACTTTCTCTCTCTAAATTGTTGAATAATGTGAGGATCGAACCAAGTATAAAGGTGACATCCCTTTCAAAGTGTCTAATATAAAAGTGGGCATTCTTAAGCAGTGGAATTTATCATAAGTTAAACTGCATTCACAACTCACTGAGGCAGTTTTCTTTTGTAAAATTAATGCTTACTGTGCAGTTTTAAATAGCATTATCGTTCCATTATGATTCATATGGTATGACGTCACTTTTTATCCAAGTATATAGCAGCGTTTTAAAGTCTTGGCAAGGCTGGATATAGAGTGATATATTTGCTACTTTTATATCATATTTAATTATAAAACAAATTAAAAGTATGATGCTATTTTATTAATGCAATAAGTCATAAGTATGATAAAATTGTATTAATGCAATAATAGTCATAAGCAATAAAAAAATAATAAAGATAAAGAAACAATAGGAGACCTTTGGTAATGTTTTGCGAGTTACGACCTTTCATAAATGGATCACGTAGGTTTTCTGTTCGAAACCCCGATGTGATCTCTATAACTGTCATACTGAACTCATTAAATCACCACCATGCCTACCTCTGTCTGTGACCACTCCGGCGGCCTAGTGGTTAGAGCGTCAGCCGCGGAAGCGGGAGGTCGTGGGTTCGATCCCCGGCCGAGTCATACCAAGGACTTACAAAAATTGTACTAACAGCTGCCTCGCTTAGCGCTCAGCATTAAGAAGATTACTGTTTGTACTGGTCTGCCTGGTGTCAGGATAATGTGACTGGGTGGGACATCATGATATATGTCTGCGGCATGACGTCCTGTGCTGGACATCACTATAAACTTTCTCACTGCAGACATCGTAGCGATTTGACTGAAAATTTGTTAAAGCTACGTTACAATTCCTAATCACACACACACACACACACACACACACACACACACACACACACACACCTCTGCCTGTATTTGACAAGAAGATCATCAATATTCAACCTGAGCAAATTTATGATTTTTTTTTTCTCAAGCCTAATATTACAGTTAGACCCAACAACTGTAGTATAGGATTTAACATTGAATATTTGGGCCATCTTGTAAGCGGACTAGGCCAGTTGAAACCTCAATCAGACAAAATAGGAGTAATCAATGATGCACCTAGACCAAAAACCAAGAAACAAAGTAAGAGCTTTCCTAGGTTTGATTGGGCTTTACAGGAAATTTATTCCCAATTGTATGGCTATTGTTTGCCTATTAACAGACTTGACTAGGAAAGGGCAACCAAATAAATCCGAAACTGATAAGTGCACCAATCTTAAAGTTGCCAGAATTGAGCAACACGTTTGTGCTGAGGACTGATGCACCCGATACGGGACTTTGGGCTGTTTTGCTACAGGAGCAAGAGGGGATGAAATTGCCCATTTCCTAAGCAAGTAGAAAATTGCTCTCTTGGGAGAAAAACTACTCCGTGATTGAAAAGAAATGCCTAGCCATAGTATCGGGGATAGGAAAAGTCCATACATATACTTTCGGGAGGGAGTTTACCTTACAAACGGACCATCAGCCGTTCTTATACTTGAACAAAGCAAAGGTCGCAAACGCAAGATTGGTGCGTTAGGTATTATCTTTGCAACCGTATAGTTTCCGAATCGAGGCTATTCGAGGGTAGGAAAATGTGGGTGCTGATATTTTTAAGTAGTGTGTAACTTAGCAGATCATTTTTGTTCAGTATTCACAATGGAATATTTTATTAATTGTTTATGTTCACATTCCGTGATGTTTCTAAAAGTGTTACCACTTTTTAAGGGCGGGGGGATGTATTGTCGCGGAATTGTATAAATCTCTTTCTTTATTAAATACATATACTCAGGTTTCGTTTTTTGTGTACAACGAAACCCGAGGGTGATTGATGTATATAGTACAATATTTCCAAACAGAGCTAACCGTGGCGGCTGTGGTGTTCAGGGTTGACGGCGTACTAGTTGCAGAGCTGACCATAGGAGTTTGCCATAACGGCTGTGGAGCTGACCATGGAGCTAGCTACGGAGTTAGTTGAACGGTCATGCACCTGATTAAATAGTGTATTGCTGATTGAGTAGCAGGTGATCTGGCTTTGCTGACTGATTGGTGGGTGCTGATTGCTTGATTGACCAAGGAATTGAAAGGTGGTGGGTGACTATCTGTTATGCTTGATTGACCAGTGTGACTGGTAGCCATGTATTCTAGTGACTGTTTTGTGTAGCTGCATACATGTAATCTTTTAGCCGTAAGCTAATTTTGAGGTTATGCAGTGTTTTGAGACTGTACAGATATTTTCTATGATATATCTCATTTTTTCATCCTTTTACTATTTGAGTAAAGTACCTCATTTTTCACTATTTGAAAGAATATATTTTACTATTATAGTCACGTACATAATTTTTACTATTTAAGTAAAACACATCATTATTTTCGTCGTGTGAAATTACTGTGAATATTAACCTTTGGCTTTGTACTGTGTAATGCCATTTACTTGTATTCACATTTATGTTACATTATTAGGTTCATGAGGATGTGTTAATTTGTCCAATATTTGGATCTTATACACGCACGTGTTAATCGCAATTCTTTTTCCATTAAAATCATTCATAAATAAACATTGTATTTTTGTCACCATTCAAAGTGTTATTGTTATAAATCCGAAATCCAACCAGGTTATCTTGTTACATAAATAACCGGTAGTACAGAACCATATTTATCGAACTCGGTGTCATAATCTTCATTTCCTTGCAACATGTTCGTGATATTTGCAGGTCTTTTTAATGCCAAAAGGTTTGAACCATTTATTGTTTCTATAGCAGTTTTTACCAGTTGAATATATATGTTTCTGTCTTGCCTATAACTATGCCAAACCGGTACAATTTCTGCACAGGTCTCAAAGTTCCAATGTATGCCTGCAGCATTTTTATCTGACCAATAATCACCTTTCTTTGTGCTTACATTACAGTTATTTATTCATAATTGTAGCACATTTTTAATTGTCTGGTTCAATCTACGCACAATCAATAAATCAGTAAAATTTATGTATAATTGCTGAGTATTGATACATATTGATTTCATGGTCCTGTGATGTCGGATGCCCGATCTTACTAGGGAATTCTACACAACATATACAAGGACTTTTAATTCTCGGTCTATGCATTTTTTGTTGTTGTTGCAAACAAGACTTTTAGTCATTCTGTAATCGTATAGGAATAACACCGTTAAAAATTATATCGATGTTTTCTTCCCAGTTTACACGTCGTTCAGTTAAAGAATCAAAATGAAACACTGCGCAGAAGTACACGCTTCTTTACTGCATGGAGGTGCGCGCGTGCATTGGGTGACTCTCATTCAATAGTGATGGAAACTAAGTTTGTTAAAGACGATAGAATGTTCAAGGAAATATTGATATTGGAAACAATGACGCAATATATCAAGGAAAACTGAAGATACCTTTATGAAAAGATAAACCAGAAAAATTCAGTATAAGGTTACATTGTCTTTCGGATTGTCTCAATGTCGCAGTTATGGTGGCGGGTGAATTTAAAGTGTGTGTGTGTGTGTGTGTGTGTGTGTGTGTGTGTGTGTGTGTGTGTGTGTGTTGCCAGGGTATTTTGGTCCATCAATCTTAGATTCAGTTTAGAATCCATTATGTTTCATTAAATTCAGAGGAAATGATAAAACAATGGCAATCAGTAAAAGTGCACTGTTAACGTGACAGGAAAATTGTTGACTTATAAAACATATTACGCTCTCTCTGAATATCCTCTTTTATGTACCCTGATCGTAAATTACATATTTTGTATGAAGGGGAACAGTGCGTCGAAATTCAGCCATATACGATATGATCTCTCTCTCTCTCTCTCTCTCTCTCTCTCTCTCTCTCTCTCTCTCTCTCTCTCTCTCACACACACACACACACACACACACACACACACACTGATAATACGCATCTTTGCAGATTTCGTAATCAGTCGTGACAATTCGCTCTAGCATGTGCATGTAAGTTTGAATAACACACACCCATCAATAAATAGCGATCGCTCGCCGCAAATATTTATTTTCATTTTTTCCTTAAAATTTAATTCTTTGGATTTATTCAGATTTTCTATATTTAAATCGTATGATAAATAGTTATATTTGAATAATAGCTAGATCTACTGATTGTCCAGCACGGGTTTCAGGTAGAAACGGTTGCTGGTGTTTGGTGTCCATCAGACTTATTATGTGGTCAGCATCCCATGTTTCCGGCGTCACTTTTATTTAGCTGCAGCCAGAAGTAATTCACCCATTGAGTGGCGGGGGGGGGGGGGGGGGGGTGTACGTGTTTACAACTTAAGAAAGCGATGAATAGTTTTACGTAACTACGGTAAATACCCCCTCCCCCCCAAAAAAAAAAAAAAAAAAAAATAATGACCGACAGCAAAAACGTTAAATTAATCGGTTTATTGCTCAATATATAATAATATACATGTATATAATTAATGCCCGTTGCTGATGTGAATATAAAAAGTGTATGACTTTGTAAATGTCATATTTACCGACGCGAAGTAGAGATCGATATGGTATGGTTACTGGATCATAAAATGTCATACTCACTGAAATAAAGCTCTATAACTGTTTTTATTACATAATTTAATGCAAATGGCTGAAATTCAAAATTGTTTAACTAAAATGAAAATCCCATATCATTTGCATGACGCCATAAAAAAAATTCCCAGTAATTCTGTACACATCGACCCCTTGCACTCGTAACAACAGAAAACGCTATATGTCGCTCTACTATTTGATTAGATGGGGCCTCGAGTGGCCGAGTGGTCTAAAGCAATCACCATTAAGGATCATTGCCATCTCACCTCTGTCTGCTTGGGTTCGATTCTCAGGCTCGGCTAATGTGGGTATGTGAGATTGCTTGCCAGCAGCTTCATGTGGGTCAGTGGTTGTTTCAGGGGTTTTCCCGGGTTTTCCTTCACCATATATACTGGCCACCATGTATAGCCTATCTTGTGCTGAAAAAAAGTATTAAACCCTACAACAACATTTGATTGGATGCAGCTGAAAGAAACTGCTCCAATCAGATTGCTCGTTTCATTTTTTTTTAGGAAGATGGTTTTGATTGTTCATAACAGCCTCCATAGACAACGACAAATGCCACGTATAAAAACACCAAACTTAAACCTTTTGTACACATGTGTTTGTCCTAGTCAAAACATACTGACATAATAGAAATCGCCTTATTAAAAAGCTAATAGATCAAGTAACGAGCTCTCTGACTGAGCAATTGATTTTGCGTGATATGGACGGTAATTCTTTATCCGCAAGAGGACCAAAGGTCGATGTGGAATGAAGTGGATCAAAGTGGGAATCAAATAATAATGTTAAGTTTTCAGGCCCAATCCAAGCATAACCAATACTCGTGAAGCAAAACATAGAATACTCAATATATTTGCCATAACTATGACTTCTTTTCGAGAACCCTATTTCCTTAAAATCATCTCCGTATCATTAAGCTGTTTAACTTTTTCATGTACATGTATGACGTAATAATTTATTCAATGAATATCGTATTAGTACTAATTCTGCACTTGTTAAGTAGCAAATTGTTTACTGCAAGGCCCATTACTTATTAAAGCCAAAATACCCACTTTGGCCTTTACTCACTGTTTCCACGTTACAATAGGTGCAAAAGGTTTGTAACACATATCAGACGACAAGTTCAAACATAAAGTAATATTTACCTATATAGTATTCCGTAGAACAGTAAACTATTAATGGACGTATGTAAACCTTACATGGACTTTGAGGTCTTACATTCGACCTTGAAATATGACCTTGACCACTGAGAAAGAAATTGGCAACATCGTTTATTAGATTGTTTAATGTCATAAGATTCTGACGATGAACTGACTACAAATTTTTAACTTGAATCTGTATTTACAGTCAACATAAGGTACTATAATCTAAGTTTAGATAAGTTTTCAAATTATGTATGTTGCCTGCTTTCTTCGCGAATTTTCCTTGGGAGTACAACTGGCAAGATATATCAAACTGGAGTGCAAATGATCCTCTGCTATTACAAATAAATCACTAAGTTCTTTACTATTGTAAATGCACGTGTTGTAATTTCGACACTATCCTACCTGTATTGGAATCCATGTCGCTGTGCTCATGATCATCGCACTAGATAGCATCCATCAAACATATACGAACCAGACTTGTTTTTTTTTAACCTACATCAAGGTAACTATTTACAAAAGAGAGCAAGCTAAGAGAACCTCCAGTTTCCGTTCCCAATAAGATCACCATACCGATGCCCGTCTAGCTCTCAAGCGAACACGGTTTTTCAATTCATGTAAATGGATTGATAAATAGGTATTACTTAAAGATATCAAAGTCTATAAGCTGTATTTATCACGTCGCAGGTCGATTGGAAAGTTAATAAATACGTCCTGAAATCAACTATCGTTTTATTAGTAATCCAATAATGAAATAGGTGAGTCAACGCCACATAAATAATTTCCTTTCATACATCAACAAAGGCGCGTTGGGAAATCTATCCATGTTCAATTAGAGACGAGGGCGAATGGGGTACATATAATTTTTTTATATTAAAATCTGAAAAGAATTAACACGCTGATACAATTATTTTATTTGAGCAGACTGTAGGTTATATGTTTTTTCCATTAAGATAAGTGTAGTTTAGCTTTATATTAACGACCGTAGTAATCGATGATCATTCACGGTTAATCGAAACTTGACTGTATGGAGTTTAGCTTGGTAATTTTCTGATATACGCACACTCAGAGGATAGGGATGTGAGATAGAAAAAAGATTCTCTCTTACGAACTTTAAAGGGGCCCAGGCTACCAAGTCTTTGAAGGCTTTCGCCTTTGCGGATCACTGACATCTCAGCTCTGTCCGCGTGGGTTCGAGTATCGAATAGGCCAACGTGAGAAAGCTTGCCAGTAGCTTCGCGCTGGACGAGTATTTGTTCCAGGTTCTTCCTCTACCAAATATACTGGTCGCCATGTGTGGCCTATTATATGCTGTGTCTCTGGCTGACAAAAGTTACAGGCACTAGGTCACACATTTATCACCTCAAATTAAAATATCCGGATTAAAGCATAATTTATTATATGGAACCGATAAGTATTTGTTTAATCTTATTTGGCAGAACATACAATATGATCTCTAGGTGAAGTAATAGATAATCAAATTGCGTTAACGCTTAAAGAACAAAGCGTCCATTTTTTAATCGCACGCACACACACACACACACACACACAACACACACACACACACACACACACACACAGAGAGATGCATTCATTTGCAGGTTTCACAAAGTTTGCTAAAGAAGTATGATTCCGGAGTATGATTCACTTAACATTCCGAGAGTGGTCTACTTTGAAATGATCCCATGAGGTATGATATACATACAGATTTTGAGTAAAGTCTGGGGTGTTAAAGATATCAGTGTATGACACACATACATTTCTGAAGGTGGTCGGGTGTGGTATGCTCGTGGTTTATGATACATTCAGCATTTTGAGAGTGGTCTGGTATAATCTCAGGGTTATGATACTCGCACAATCCTGAGGTAGGTCAAGTGTCGTAAGATGGGGGTGGTGTGGGGTGATGCAGCCACAGTTCCAAGAGTGGTCTGGTCTGTGTTGATCTGTGGGTTATGATATTCGTACAGTTCTGATGGTGGTCTGGTGTAGTATGATTCTGAATGTGGTCTGATATTTCATATTTACCTTTGCATAAGAGACGTCATTTCAATTTTTTCAGGATGTGGGGGCAAAACTTGAAGGGCTTGTTAATTTTCGTACATAAGCTACAGCAATTTTACGAGGGTCCCCGAGTGGTCAAGCTGTCTAAACCGCTCTCCGTTACGGATCACTGCCATCTCACCTCTGTCTGCATGGGTTCTAATCTCGGACTCAGCCAGTGTGGGTGTGTGAGAAAGCATGCCAGTAGTTTCTCGTGGGTCGCTGGTTCTTTCTGGGGGGTGGGTGGGGGGTTCCAGGGTTCTTCCTCCACCATTAATACTGGCCGTCATGTATAGCATATCTTGTGTTGAAAAATGGCGTTAAACCCAACAACAACAAAAATAACAACATCTACAGCAATTTTACAGCACATGCAATGTCAGAGCGGAGGGGGGTGGGTGCATATGCCCCCTGTCTCACCCCCACCCCCATATGATGTCCCTGCTGTGCATAGCGTGCAACCACTGTAAAGAATATTTATCCAGATCCGTCATCATAATACAAAGTGGGTTTTCACGTCGAGCTTGGTATCATAGGAAGAGTGTATGTCGGATTCTCTGATCTGCCGGTGCAATTTGGGACGATACATTTGGGTCCTCTCCGTGCATTATGCACAAGAAAAGACGATAGCTTATGTTTCTTTTTTTTTTTTTTTTTAACGAAAGATAAAGGATGCAGCTGAACTGGTAAAGTCAAACATCAGACAATGAAACCAAAGATAATTAGCCATTGGTACAAACACTTACTGAATTAGTTATCCGCATTACCACCATCAACTACAATAATCTGTTTGTACATATGTAATGCCATCTATTTTGCAACCTGCTCTCTCCCCACCAGCCATCTTTTATACAATATTGCAATTTCCCTTGTTAAACTCTATATTCGAATCTACAACTGGCATTACTGAGCAATCAGCTCGTTTCAATAGTCAATTAAGCACTGAAACATGAACCAGCATTCTGTCATCATTTTCTATTATTTTCGATATATATTAAAAAAATGTTATAATTTAAAGTTTTGTAAATAAAAGTAATTTCTGTCATGAATGTTTTTGCATATCCTCTTTCATGTACGCTGACCGTAAATTACATATTTTGTCTGAAGGGGAACAGTGCATCGAAATTCTGCCATATACGATATGATCTCTCTCTCTCTCTTTCTCTCTCTCTCTCTCTCTCTCTCTCTGGTTACGTGAACGATAACTTCATAAATTCATAATTTCATATTTACATCTCAGACTCGTTATTTGAACGATAAATTCATAAATTCATATTTACATCGCAGTTTCGTTACATGAACGATAAAATCATAACATACTTGCCTTTGTTTTGGTAACTCGTTATATGAACGATATAACCGAAATTAAAGGCATTTACATGTCTCATTATTTAAGCTATATATATTTGTAAATTCATATGTGTGCTTGTATTTGTTAATCGGGTGATCTGACGTTATTCACGTCAGTTTCAAATGTCTTTCGTTGAAATCCTTTGAGGTTTTTGTCATTGAGTTACTTGTTATTGATAGTTCCATGTAAGGAACATTATAATTTTCCTTATCTTTTGTTTATAATGGTGTCAGAATTGATTATATTTAAACTGCGTTTATAAATAAACATTTTATTAACACGGTTGCTTTCGTTGTCTTCACTAATCTAGTCCCAACCCGGCTTCATCCTGCGACACCTTATTAATTAAGAATTTTAATATTACATTTAATCACAAAGCTCTCTAAGACAGTGTAACGCAAAATCATATAATAAATTACGCTGTCTCAAAAGAGTCCTAAGTGTACATACTTGTTGACTATATTCAACAAAAAAACTGGACAAAAGTAAAACAACTGTAATAGATCACACTGTTGTACCTCGTACAATAAAGTTTTGTCACAAACGAAACTCCAGAAATCACCAATCGCATTTGCTTTTGTTATGAGTATATTAAGGGTAAATAAAATCCGATTAAGAAGCCAGATGACACTACTCTTGGTGACCAAAGCTCCTTTTTCGTGAAAACTGTTAGGCGGCAAAATCTCAAAGATCCATAATGATCCAGCAAGGTGGTAACGCCGTCATTGAATGTCACTGAGGGATATAATTTGACAAATTACAACCACGGTAATACAGACAAAGCTGCATTGGCTGCTTGCTTCATGACATTCGTGTCATACTGTGACTACTTTCCTTTCGCAAAATAATAGTAAGCAATGAAAGCTTATTGGAAAATTGGGAAAAGCACATTCCCCAGTTTTAACGTCAAATGTGGTAGGAGGCCATTATTCAGTATCGGAGCACGTGAGCATTGGAATTGTTTTAAATTTTTTTTGCGTGTTTCGTAATATGTGTACATATCGGTAATCTTTGGGTTGATCTTTTTTGTTCATATTTCCTTTCATTTTGTGCGATTGTTTTGTAATTGCTTTACCAACATTTTCTTTAATACCGGTAAAACGTAATATGCAGGTTCCGAAAGTGCGTTACATAAATTTAGTTACATACTCATGATTATGTCACGATGACATTTTTTAAGGAATTTTTATCAAGTGCAATTTTGGGATTGTAATTTATATTTGTATTTTTTTTTAAATTAGTTGATGATTGTCAAAAATTTTGTATTGTGTAATTCAAAACTGTATACCTTAAAAAAGGCTAAGATGGTTCTAGTTTTATTAATGCAACCCAAATTGTATTAATATAGTAGAGATTAAAATTGTCTATACGTACTATAGCATTTGTATATTACAACAAAAATATATCACTGTTTCTTGTATATTCCAATAAAGAAAGTTAGCAATACAGTACATACATAAAAAAAACTATTTTCATCAACAACATTCCCAGCTGCTTGCATCACAAGCATAATGAGAGAAAAAAATACAAAGTTGTGCACTGTATTTAGCTTTTGACTAGTTTGTTCGTTTGTTTGTTTGATTAGGATTTTTAACGTAGTTTAAACAATTTTTCAGTCATATCGCTACGATGTCTGCAGTGAGGCAGTTTTATAGTGATGTCTAGCACTGGGGCATCATGCTGCAGACATGTAACATGATGCCCCACCCAGTCGTATTATCCTGACACCAGGCCGACCAGCGAGGCAGTTGTTAGTACCATTTTTGTAAGTCTTTGGTATGACTTGGCCAGGGATCGAATCCACGACCTCCCGCTTCCGCGGCGGACGCTCTAACCACTAGACCACCGGAACGGTTAGCTTTTGACTAGTCAAATTATCACTGGAAGCGGAATGCAAAATGGAGAACTATTCGTGGTTTTTCGGAAGTACCATCGGGTTTCCGATCTCTAAGAACACAACAATTGAAGTTAGGCGTTATAAGCCATAACATACTGATGCCAAAGCATATGTCTCTATCTGACTTTTTTTTCCAGTTCGAACCCAGTACCTCTCAGCATATTAGCAATGTAAGATCCATTGATTTTTGAAGTAAAAATTATGATGCAGTCCATATTATCTAGGAAATATTAACTAAAACAAAATAATAGTAAGAAAACTCCATAATGTCATAGCCATCATACATTGCATACTCTTTTGGAAATAATATCTTTATCCAACTGATTTCAAAAAGTGATTGCCCGTCGTGTCTCATTTTTCTTTCAACATATTCATCTAAAACATTGAACAATTATAAGTGTATTTATAAAATGTCTTATTACGTCTCTAGGACTACCTATCCATATCTATCTTATAAAAACAAGAAGTTCTGAGGTCCCATTTAGATCGTTTAAAAAGCAGTAAAGAAAACTTTAAAGTGTATGTACTATATGTTCGTGCTAAGATATCAAGATGTTGCGATGACATATCTAAAAGAAATTATTATGATTTGATGCAACATCTGATAGTGGACCATACGCAGCTTGCTGTCTGGCATGAAAAGAATATTCAATAGTGGTACATTTATCTACATACGATACTACCTTGCCACACAGGTAAAAATCAATTTAACATATGTACGTAAACTTAATCACAAATTTTCTTCATGAGTTCAGTCTCCCGGGAATAGTATATTAGAACTGGTAGGTGGATTGAAATCTAATTTATCTCGCAAATTTGAACACTGAATAATCCTATACTACACATTTAAAGAAATGTTTGATGATTTAATATATATATATATATATATATATATATATATATATATATATATATATATATACTTATAGATGAGTGCGTGTGCGAATTTATATACAGAAAGGAAGGCAATTAAATTTCGTACATTCTCTTCGTTGTGCCAAAACCCATCTGCATATAAGATAAAGTGATCTCTAACATACTACGTGACAAAAATAACTTTATTGTTGCGTTTTGAGGAATGAATCTAAGAAAAGAACACTCTAAGTGTTGAATATTAAGTCCAATACTAATGAATGTTGCCAGATGATTCGACAATGACAGTGATTCGCAGAATTGAGAAACACATATACATACATATGACAGTGATTCGCAGAATTTAGAAACAAATATACGCACATATGTATTCAAATATTTCGGAACCGTTCCGGTGGCCTAGTGGTTAGAGCGTCTGCCTCAAAATGGGAGGTCGCAGGTTCGAGCCCAGACAGAGTCATACCAAAGATTTAAAAAAAATGGAACGCACGTGGTTTGCGTTCAGCATTAAGAGGTTAGTGTTATGACTGGTCGGCTAATGTGACTGGGTGAGATATCATGGTCTGCGGCATGATGCCCCAGTGCTAGACATCACTATAAACTGCCACACTGCTGACACTGTAGCGATATGACCGAAAAATTGTTAAAGCTACGTTAAAAATCCCAATCATACACACACAGCCACATGCACACACACGTTTCAGTACAAACATGTCCCTCAAATGGGAGGTGGCAATCAAAAATAGTTTCTCCATGGGACAATTTAATTAAATAAAATAAAATACCATTTAATTGTTATCCGACTTATAAAGTCATTCATTAGATACAAAATAGTGTTGTGATATATAATCATGCACAGAGAGTGTTATGGATTGTTGGCAAGAAAATGTATTGCCTCTCTTGTTATCCTGTTAGTAGCACTTCGTTGACACTGCTTAATTGATATGGCTACTGTTTTCATGTACATCTATCTATAAAGACGTTTTGTTGGTACTTTAAGAAAATATAAATAGCACGAAACACTCCTAAGGAAAATGAAGAAAGAAACATTATTTTAGTCTGCTATGCGTTTCGGTTATTGAAATGAAATATGGGCGTTGTTCTCTGCGGCGTGTAACGGCTTACATAACCTGTTCAATACGCGCCACTTGGGATCATTCTATACTTGTAATAATATAACAAGAGAGAAACATATTTACTTTAATTATCAGATTAAAGTTGAGCAGAAGATATGTAGAGGTAGTTCTATGACGAATTACTTTCTACTTTTCCATTTACACGTGTATTGCTATGACATATTACTGTCTACTTTTTCAGTAAAACGTGTACGTGTATTTCTGTGCCTTATTTCTTTCTACTGTTCCACTTATACGTGTGCACGTATTTCTATAATAAATTGCTTTCTACTATTCCACTTACACGTGTACAAGCATTCTATGACAATTTTTTTCTTCTTCTCTTCCACTTACACGTGTACAGGTAGTTCTGTAAAGAAAAATAACTTTCTACTTGTCCATTTACACGTGTATTACAAAATTACTTACTACTAACCACATCCACGCGTACAATTAGTTTTATGACAAAGTTGCTTTCTAATTTTCCAATTACACGTTTATCGTAGGTCTGAAAGAAGAATTACTGTCTTTTCTCCGTGTTACAAATTTAATTCAGCAATGAAAATTTCGATGTACTGTAATTAAAATTACTGATTTAATAGGAATGTAAGATTAGTGTAAAATATACATCCTGGTCAAACTATAAATTTTATATGCATATCGTTGTTCATGGTAGTTCAATGGTCTAAAACCTTTGTACTGTTCGTTGTCACTTTTTAAAACGTATATATATCTTAATCAATCACAGACACATGTGATCCCTTGTTGGATTCAGTCCACTTGAATATACGGTTATTTGCCATATCTACATACGTGGACTTTATCGGAAGAAGTGCATTTGATCAAACATTGTGCATTTTTCAAATTATGAAGTATAACTCGGAAAAAGATTTTTTTTCTTAATGGTCAAGGCTGTCAGCTGTCAGGTTGCATAAGGAATTTTTCTTAAACAATTGAGAGAGAGAGAGAGAGAGAGAGAGAGAGAGAGAGAGAGAGAGAGAGCAACCGTATCTCTTGATTTATTATTATTATTATTATTATTATTATTATTTTCATTATTATTATTATTATATGGCCAAATCATCCACGAAAGAGTTTAAAATAATTTATGACATTCATTTTAATTGCAGTACTCCGTTATGAATAATGTAAGCAGTTTTTCAATATTTTTTGATCAACTTAAATAGTTCACTGCAAATACACTGTGGGACAAATCAGTAAGCTAACATGGAAGACTACAACAAAGGGGATAGTTTGTTAAGTCCAAATTGTTGCTGTCTAACGGTCATGAGAAATTATACACATTTAATTGGATTTAAGGTGCAAAATCTTAAAAATGACATTTTCGATGTCAAGACGATCGTGTGATGTTTTTCTGAAAGTTCAGTAAACGTTGACTTTAAAATTTATTGATGTACAAACATCGAAAAAGATATATTATTTATTTTTAACAGGATTTTTTTTCAATCAAGTTCACACCTTGAAGCATACGCTGTATTGAGAAAAGAAAACACGGCAGGATTATAATATATTTTACAGGAATGTACGACAGGATTAAAATACATTTTAATGAATAAAACGACAGGGTTGTAGGATATTTTAAAAGAACAAACGACCGGATTATAATACTTTTTAAAGGAATTACGACAGAATAAAAGTACATTTTTAAAGATGAACGATAGAACTATAATATGTTTTAAAAGAGTAATCTTGCTTTGTTGTTTTCCCGCCTGAAGGAAAGCAGTTTGTAACATTCAGCACATGATACTAGTGTTTTGAAGACAAAAATGGATCAGCAGTCGAGTTTTTCTGTCCTTGTATCAAGAACACATTTCACAGAGCAAACAATACAAAATTGCCTACGTGAACGGCAAAAAATTTTCCCTGCTTATAGTTTGATTCATTTTCTATATACAAGTATTAAGAAAAATTAATTGATCTATATGTGAAGTCTTTTACCAAGTAACCTTTAATATTTATAAATATTCATTTACTACATTCTTTGTCTCATTTGTCTTATTTTTCTTTTTAGTATCATGTCTTGATTGTCTCATTTTTCTTATTTTATTATTTTTGTGTTTTTTTTTTGGTAGCATTTTTCTCATTTATTTTTCTCATTTGTCTTGAATGTATATTTTGTCTTATGTGTCTAATTTGTCTTCGTCTCATTTCAAGAGAATATTTAATAAAATAACCTACCTCAGATATCTGTAACCAAGCTCCGCATCTGGTACCAACTAATCACGTGAAAATGTTTCTTGTCTGGATGGAGAACCGAACATATAACATATTGAAAGCGTTAATCTGACGATTAAGCGAGTAAACAGTTCTATCTCCGTTTGCAATAAAATAAATGTACCCTTGATTACTGGCTGATAAAAAAATGGGTTTGGCTGCAAAACCAAATCAATCGACCCTCTGACCTGAATTCATTTAACTAATTCTTTATCCCGCTAATGTTTGATCCTGTTATTGAAATTTTGTGGCGCTAGATTAGTGCAGATTTGTATCTCATAAAAGGAGTATGTGCGGGCCTTTTTACACATTCTGATAAGTTCTACAAATGTCTCGCACCTCAATCACTGTGTGGCAATATGGCAGCAGACGGGAAGAGCGTTCATATCGGTAAATATGTGTTACTGTGGCCGAAGTATTTAACTTGGTAAGAACCTTACAATTCGTTGTACGAGAAACGGGTTTAGTGAGTTCTATAGTTTTTATGCTGAAACCGCTGATGAAAACTCATGCTGAGAATTTTTGTAATTTCAGTTGCAAGGACAGAACTATGTGAATATTAATAAAACCAGTTCATCTGCGCAGTACATCCCCAAATTTATCTGTAATATCATCACTACCTCCCGTTAGGTGTATCCCTTTACTCTAAGAACACGGAGCGTTAACATTTTGTGGTAACTTTTATATTGGAAACGTTGCTAGTTCCAAGGAACGTGCCGTTTTTACAGTCAATCATTCTAATATATACAGTTGGTTGGTTTTTAAAAGCACTCTAAAAGCATTGTTGGTTATGTCGTGCCTAAGAAATGAGATGATAGATACATTTGGTTCGTTAGTTTTTAACGTCCCTTTAAAGATATTATTGGCCATATCATTCCATGAGATTGGGACAACATATCCAGTTGTTTATGTGGTTGGATGGGTTTTAATGGTATTTTCTGTTCATTATTGGCTGAATCGTGCGATTGAAAAGGAGGATGGTTTCAAAATAAAGTACAGGTCGTTTAAGTTGACTTATAATTTTTTTTTCATGGCACCTTTATCCTAAAAATGTTTATGTACCTTAGATATGGATCGAATCTTTTTTTCTCGCAACTTTTTAAAAATATAAAACCCCACTATAATGCCCTATTGAATGAATCATACGGGAATGATTAATGTAAATTATTTTTTTTAAAAAACCCACAAAACAACACACACACACATACATAAAAAAAACCAACATAATGCACCACAATGGAGTTTTCAAACAAAGTTGGAGTCAACTTTTGGCGACGTTTGTGAGTTGTCTATTAGTATTTCATGGTGAAAACGTCCCTTATTACAATTATAAATATTTCTAGCGTCGATACTCCACAAGCGTTGATAGGTATTGCCGTGATCAGCAACCCATACATAGCTGTGTAGCACTATTTGTAATTGTATTGTTCTTTACAAAGCTGTAGATATCTCATATAATTGAATCATTCCTCTGGTAAACAGAATACAATGACTTAGCTACTGCACAGACTTGATCAACTTACATCAACAAAACCAAAGCACTAAATTCATGTATTACTCCCGTAATTGAAACGGCCTTTTGTATAATGTAACCCCTTTACCGCCATAAATCCCAATATAAGACCGTTCTGTTTTATGTCGATTCAGATCGCGACTCTATTTTACCAGTGTAGGACATTCACACAGAAATACTATGCTGAGTCAATTAACGCGTCTTCTCGTACATTAGTATAAATAATGCAATAACGGAATATTCTCGAAATATGTCACGGCAGAAGAAATTTGGACGTGACAATAGGAGAATGGAATAGGTATGGCATCTCAGGACAAGATCCTATCATAGATACGTTTTTCTGGGCTATAAAACAAACGTTGAAGTGATGATAAAGACACGTACATAGCGACAACGATTATGCGATATTCGGGTGTATGGTATGGAGACCGACATAGTCTATACATATTGCAAGGAATCACATATCAAAAGACAATCAGCATAAAGGTTACAAGTAGAAACAGGTTAATAGATCCAATATGGTATGACAAATAGTAACCGTTGCAATATAAATAAAATTAAAACAAGTAGTAGTAAAGTGAGATATTTTGTCTCTCTTTGCTGTGTGTGTTATTTAGATTTCTAGCGTAGCTTAAAATTTTTTCAGTCCTATCGCTACGATGTCTCCAGTGCGACATTATATAGTGATGTATAGCACTGGGGCATACTGCCACAGACATTTAGCATAATGTTCCACCCCGTCACGTTATCCCGAAACCTGATCGACCAGTTCTAACACTAACCTCCTAATGATTTTGCGCCTATGGGAGGCAGCCGTTAGCACCATTTTTATGTCTTTGGTATGAATCGGACGGGGTTCGAACCCGCGATCTTCATCATCAGAGGCGTACGCTCTAACCGATATTCCACCGTGTTGAGCATGTGTGGGGAACTGTTAAAATTATCTGTGCACCGGTTATAGGTTCCGTCGAAACGACTGTCAGCATATTGAGGGGACAGCGGTTATCCCCGTCAGAACGCGAGAAGAAAAAAACAAACGTGGTTGTTAGCCCATACGAGCCTCCTTCGAGACCGGCTCAGAAAGAGATTTTATAGACTGTATTCTTTGCTGTTGCCGGAAATTTTTTAATACAGGCAAACAGATTCGAATACTGATATTTTAAGCTCAGTTAGCTTAGTGCCAAACAATTTCAGCAAGGTTCCAACGATAAACGCAGTTGAGCATTGTCTTTTGTGATATCGTTGAACAGATTTTCCTTACTTTTTATTCTACGGTCATTGTTTTTAGTCTAGACATAAAACTATTTGCGAAGGTAAAAAAGAAACTCGTTCTAGTTTAGTAGCTCAGCTGTAACCCATGACGCACGAGTTTTTCATGCAGTTGTTTCTTCTTGCTATTATCTAGTTTATTGACTTTAATTTCAATGTCTTCAAGACTTTGTGGTGAAGGTATTTTGCGCACGTTCTCACAGGCAACTAGCAATAAAGAAGTGTATGTCTTATTTGTAAGGACATGCACAGAGGCTCGTGGAACACATGCGACTGAAATACATGACAAAGGTGTGGATTTTGATCTCGGGACGGATTTGTTTATTAAGAAATATATTTAAAATGTGTACCGGACGTTTGCTTTTGGTAACTGTGTTCATTGTTGATTGGAATTTATGCATTAAAGGAGTCATTCTTTCCAGCAAATGTTGACAGTGGCATGTTCACAGCAGGCGCAATGAGATGTGGTTGGGGCAGGGGCCATATAACCCTTACCTCAATCCCAAAGGAGCTTCGGTTTTTATATATAACACAAAAAATAAGTATACTTCGTTGTCTACTTAGAAGTCTTTTAAATCTTTATAAAGTAAATTATATGGGCTTGTTTTGGGAGATTTTATTAATTTCCAAATTTCAATATAATCAGGACCTAGATGCCAAAAACTCTCGAAATGACCCACGCCTCTCTCAGCACAGCTACCTATTACGGATATTTATGTCATATCGTCGGAGAGTGAAGGCACGTGAGGCGGCTGCCATTTTCTTAAATCTACCAAAAAAGCAAGATGTATTGACAAGTACATAAAATTGGCTGTGTTCGCTGTTTTAGCAGCAACACAATATTATTGCAGCTGAACTTCGCTTGTTCTTGCCTTTTGGAAAGACATGCATTTTCACTACAGGGTGCAAAATTAGTAACGCCCATGCTAAAGGCGTGCTGATAATACAGTGGGAGTGCAGTTGGTGTTATTAGTACGTGATTTCGACTGGAATCAGTGCGAACACCCACCCCTCTCTCTGTCTCTCTCTCTCTCAAACGACAAACAATAGGAACACATAGCTTATAACGGATTTCCTTCATGATCTCTTCTAGGTTCACAACAAGATTCTGGTCAGTATCAACCACCTGCGACTTTAAACGGATTTCCAGTGAGAGTTTTCATCTCTTCTAGGTTCACAACATCATTCTGGTCACTATCAACCACCTGCGACTGGCAAGACAAGCCCACCACCATCACTCATTATACTATTGGTGGCTAAGATTGCAATATGGCCAGCTGCTGAATGGACTGGTTTAATGAAGAGCATAGATCAAGCCCGCGTTTCGGTCTCCTGCGACATGGGAGAACATGAACAGGTCATTCGAATCTGCATTAAGAGCCCGTTTGCTAAAACCTGTCCGCTCCTTAAGTTATTCCAATTGTGCCAGCACCGGTTGTGCATGGACAAGAATCAAAAGAGCAAACAAATGTTTCCTTGCATGGATTTATTATTATTTACATACAAAATATGTGCCGGTCTTGAATTAGGGTGGCTGTTGCATTCTTTGGCTCTGGATTAAAATGCAACAATGTGTTTGAAGTTGGATCGCGCTCAAACATTTTAAAAACTTCCACAAATAAGTGGCCTCAAACTGGTTCGTCGTACTGTCTTTGAGCTGGAGTGTGGAATACGAAAACTACACCGATTTGGAATCGTACCACCTTGTTCTGCGTTGGTATGAAATTAGTTCTGCGAGCGGCGGAAGACCGTACGAGTCAAAGTAGAGAAAGTGAGAAGTCGCTAAAAATGCTACCCAGTGCGTTCCGCGGCTTTGTGAAAAGTCGAGGTTTACGATGCCAGTTTCAGGTCCGATCCGCCCTGGTAGGTGTGCCAACTCATCACTCATGTAGATGTTGGAGGAGTGAGTCGAGGGATGGGCCCTATTAAGCAGGGTAAATTTGGAGAGAGCCGCCCTGGCAGGTGGAGACCTAACTCAAATGTTTTAGACCACTGCCGGCGGCTACCACAGCTGGAATGGCAAGAGCTAGTAGGGACAGGATGCATACGTCTTTGTGTATGGCTATCAGCGATAGGGTTGTTGATGTTGTTGTTGTAGGGTTTAACGCTATTTGTCAGCACAAGATTGGCTATACATGGCGGCCAGTATTAATGGTGGAGGAAGAACCCGGGAAAACCTCGGAAAGAACCACCGACCCACGAGAAGCTACTGGCAAGCTTTCTCACATACCAACATTGGCCGAATCCGAGACTCAAACCCACGCAGACAGAGGTGAGATAGTAGTGATCCGCAACGGAGAGCGCCTTAGATCACTCGGCCACCAATAATACTGGCCGCCATGTATAGCCTATCGTGTGCTAAAAAATGGCGTTAAGCCCTACAACAACAACAACATAGCTTTATCCAACTGTCTATTTGCCCTATTTATTTTTTTAGTTTCCTCAACAATGTAATGCAAACACCATGGTCAAGCCCAACATATATCCATCACTTTCAGCATATGCTGCCTTTTTTGACACCCTAGTCTGTTCAACGCAGCCTGAATGACAGTATATTTATACATATATTGATTTTATCTGAATAAATTTGAGCTACCTCGTTTTAGCCAGGCGCAGTTGTTTTCAGTGAACCCATTCAAAAGTGCTCTTAAAACTCACCTTTCTAGACTGCAAGAACAAATTTAAAGACCTAATAATGTTTCCTACCTTAAATATTTTCAGCATTTTTTGTTACATTTACCAATTTCATGGTGTTTGTTTTGTTTTATGTAGTCGTATCATTATAGATGTTGTAAAGCACTTAGAGCTTTCAAAGATTAGGTGCCATACAAAGTCCTCATTACTATTACTATTCAGCGACATGTGGCAAAGCTCAAACGTGTACAACCTTGTCACTAAGTAGTACATCCAGTTAGCTCTATACTAATAGCAAAGCATTTTAAAAAAAAAAAACAACTTGGAGTGGGGAAGTTAGCAGTCCCAAGGACTGCAGGTTTTCAAATTCTTATTTCTTTCATGAATGAACCATTCGCTTTCAAGGCAAAATGAAAATGCAACAGATCTGCTGATGTGGATAGATAATTACAGCATGCATGATAAAACTATATGAAAGGCCATGTTGACAGGAGCTTAGAGGTGAACAATAACTTTAGAGTTATTCTTCTATAACAAGGAATATGTGTGTGATCAAAGCAACACTGCTAAAATGTTTCCATACAAATTTAAAGATTTACATCTGCCATCTAATTTAAACCCTAAATTCATAACGAAATACAGTCATGGTGTGCCACCCTACCCACACAGTCCTAAAGCCACAGCCCCTCAAAGTAGCCCTAACGAAATACAGTCATGGTGTGCCACCCTACCCACACAGTCCTAAAGCCACAGCCCTTAAAGTAGTCCTAACTAAATACAGTCATGGTGTGCCACCCTACGCATACACAGTCCAAAGCCACAGCCCGTCAAAGCAGTCCTAACGAAATAGTCATGGTGTGCCATCCTACCTACACAATTTCCAATAGCTACAAAACCTCAAAGTAGTCCTAATGTGCCACCCTACCTACACAATGTCCTAAAGCTACAAAACCTCGAAGTAGTCCTAATGAAATACAGTCACACGGTGTGCCACTCTACCTACACAATTTCCTAAAGCCACAAAACCTCAAAGTAGTCCTAATGAAATAGTCATGATGTACCACTCTACCTACACAATTTCATAAAGCCACACAACCTCAAAGTAGTCCTAATGAAAGAGTCATGATGTACCACTCTACCTACACAATTTCCTAAAGCCACACAACCTCAAAGTAGTCCTAATGAAAGAGCCATGGTGTGCTATCCTACCTACACAATGTCCTAAAAGCCACAAAACCTCAAAGAAGTCTTAATGAAATAGTCATGGTGTGCCACCCTACCCACACACCAAAAGTATACAATTAAAAGTCAGTACCTACACCCCCCCCCAGTAATAAATAGCTATGCAGTGAAGAATACTATAAACTATGCAGTTAATTCAAATATAATATAATTTGGTATAAAGAAATCACATATTTAACTTTAACAAACTAACAAGCAGCAAGCAGTGAACCAAGCATGTATTAGTAACTCATTCTGACACATTTAACTTAGGTTATGCAATTTGTTTTAGCAAATGAATTTAATGAGAATAACTATACTGAACTAAATATAACTTTTCTCAACCCAAACTATCAAACAGCTTCAACAACTAAGCCTTAAAGTTCAATAGTGATGATACAATCAAATATAAAAGACTATGTAACATGACATTTTGACAAAATCAATTAAATTGGGCAGTATGGATGAAGAATCTTATTTGCGGTTCCCTGTTGTAGTAGTAGGGTATAATGCCATTTTTCAGCACAAGATAAACTATACATGGCGGCCAGTATTAAGTGATCCGTAACAGAGAGCGCTTTAGACCACTTGGCCACTTCTGTTCCCTGTATACCAAATCAAAGTCTGATATGTTACTTAGTATAGACCATTTCTATTCAGCTTGTGACAATTTTCGTCTGACAATCAGTATGTAGAAGACAGGTGATGTACCAAACTGCACCAGAAAAGCCTTATGTAGAGTCTACCATCACAGTAAATGGCCAAACACTCCTGGCAGTGGACAACTTCAATGTATTTCAGCAGCACACTATCTTATGCAGTCCATACTGATGATGAAACCAATGCCAGAATCGTTGAAACAAGTTTGGCCTTTGGCAGACCAAATGTGAATGTGTGGGAGTGCAGAGGTACCAGTCAACAAACTAAACTTAAGGTATACAATGACATTGTGTTGCTAAACCTGCTGTATGCTTGTGAAATCTGGATAGTACAGACACCACGCCAAGAAGCTTAACTATTTTCATATAGGCTGCCTGAGGACACTTTTGAGGATAAGATGGCAGGACAGGGTCCCAGACACCACAGTTTTCACATGAACAGGTATTCCAAGCATCCACACTTTGTTGATAGAGTCATAGTTGAGATTGGCAGACCATGTCACCAGGAAGTCAGAAAAGCAACTACCATTAATATTCTACGATGAACTGGAGGGAAAGTGATTTCAGGGTGGTCAGAGGAAATGTTCAAAAATTCCCTCAAGTCATTCTTTGAACATTTAAACATTGACCCAGAGTCCTGGCAAGACTTCCCTCCACCAGGCACATCTCATCCATAATAAAGCCATAGATTTAAAACTGAAGAGAACTGCCTGAGCAATCTAAATCTCAGAAAAGCATGACACCTCTGTTGATTAAGCAAACCCAAGCTGCATCTTCTGTCAAGTGTCCCAAACACAGTTCAGAACACAAACTGGCCTGATCAGCTACCCATGTACTCTTAGAAACAAAACCAGTCAGTGATGTCATGGTTATTTTCGAACTTGAAGGGCAAAGAACAATAGCATAAGAAATACTATCAGACATTATTGTTTTGTTTTTGTTTTTAGGGTTTAACGCCATTTTTCAGCACACGATAGGCTATACATGGTGGCCAGTATTATTGGTGGAGGAAGAACCAGGGGAAAACCCCGGAAAGAACCACCAACCCACGAGAAGCTACTGGCAAGCTTTCTCACATAACTATATTAGCCAAATCTTAGACTTGAACCCATGCAGACAGACTTGAGACGGCATTGATCCATAACAGAAAATGCTTTAAATCACTTGGCCACTCGGGGCCCATCTATCAGACATGATAATAAAAAAGTTAATTGGTAGATAAAATAGCTATTGACCATGACATTAATTTTAGGTTGATGAAATTAAATAAGTGATTGAGCATTGTAACATAAGAAGAATGCATAAAACAGCAGTTTGTAAATTCTGTAGAGGCTGGTATAGCAACTAGTTCTGGTGGAATTTGTGTTGTGGCTACCAGTTTAGGTGTTCTGACAGTATGTGCCACGGTATTATTATATCTCAGCTCGTACCGGGTTGATACAACTGTATTATGGTTTGCTGCAAAAGACAAGCTGGTATATAATGATGAGATATTGTCATGTTGAATACTAGTGATAAAATGCTGATTAAAGCAATAAGCAATAATAAAACAAATCACGATGAATTAAATATGATCGTTTGTGAATACAGTAACTACCAGTAGTTAGAAAAAAACATACCTAGGGAAAGAATGCCATGACTGCATCACTTGGACTGTCTGCAATGATTTTCATTACTTAAAAATGCACATAGCAACACTCAATGACCTTTGACCTTTATAGAGTACTGCAAACTCAAGTCATTTGTTTGAAAAAAGAACTCTCATTTTTGTTTACTTAAAAAAAAATTTGTAATGACTGCACATTTTAGCAATGTTTTTGGTTGGTCCGAAAAGGAGTAATTTTTTTCTTCTAACAAAATCTGATTGCCTATATAATGAAAAGTGCACATTATTATGTGTATTTTCACAATAATAATAATAATAATAATAATAATAATAATAATAATAATAATATGTAAGGGTCATTTACTTAATGACATTTTTAATACTAATAACCCATGATTGTAGTTGGCACCTTAAGAATGAGTCATGCATCAAATGTGAACATTCATTCATAAAATTCCAAGGTTAAGTTGTACTATTAGTACAGTACAAGTAAACATCACATGATCCAGCAAGGTAGAGGCAAAACTGACTTGTGATTGGTCACTTACCATTATCAGTGTTAAAACAGCTGATCTGTTTACTTAATAGAGTGATACTAAAATATCAAGATGATTCATTCAAGCTGCATTTTATATTTTACATAACAAAATAATTTCAGAGAATTTGGCATTCTTATTAGTACTAATGGTCTTTTAAGAGTTATTCTAAGCGGACTGATTCATTTACTTAATTTAATTCATTCATTGGATTTACAATGGTCTGACACTCATTTCAAGACTATCTGTGTATATAATAATCATATGGATATACTGTGAATTCAAGTAAGGTCAATTGAATTTATAGCTGTCATGGGATTACTATGAATTTAAATAAAGACATTTTGGGATTATAACATAGAGATTCTTCAGCACTGTTGATATGTTATTACAAATAGATTATCATTATCATTTGGAATACCTTTGGAACTCATTTGGATTACTTGAAACTTCTGGAATTGATAAAACATTTAAGACTTTAGGAGTTCATTCACCATACTATACATTGCTATTAATTCTTTCACTTTGTATTTTTGGGAAATTACATTTTTGATTTCTACAAAACTTGCTGGTGTTGTTCATTCTTGTTACTTGTTACAAGACCATAGAGTCCTAACAAATGACTTTGGATTAACAAATTATGTCAAAATAATATTGAACTCATTCAAACACACTCTGGATAGGTACAACAATACATCAAAGATTATTTAAATTGATTCAGAACATTCAATACTTTTGCACTTGTGATAAGAGATGTAGGATTATTCAGCATTTAATTCACAAATAATGTGTCTCTTTAATTATTACTTTATATTGTATATAAATAAATAACTTGTTTATTTTACTAACATTGATGGTCTCATGTCTTTCTGTTACTTAATTTAAGACTAGTGTCTTAACACATGTGTCTCTATTACCCAGTAATTGATGCTCTAATCTACTGCAAGTAATCAACAATGAAAGGCAGTTCTAATACATACATTATTTATTTACAAAAAATGTCTAGACAACACGGCAAGGCTGTCTCAGAGACTGTTATACTTCTTTCACTAATCTAAATTTTCCATGCAGAGGTGTTGGGTATATATGCATAAATCGTTTGTAAATGACAACACCTTTCTTCACACGCTCATACAGGGGACTGTCTGGATATGGGAAAAGCTTTTCTGCAGAGAACAACATTTTTCCGTCATGCAGAGCATACAGAGTGTTGTCATCCTTTATTCCGACCTAAAATAGAAATAAAAAACCCCACATAAATAAAGCAATTGTAATGGTTCATAGCTGCGAATCTCCATGTTTTTTCTTGCCTGTTCCACCTATCCACCTTCAAACTACCTTATATCCAAGTCAATTACACCCACCCAGGGACAGTGTCCCAAGAGAAATAATGCAAAATCACATACCAATAAATACTGCATCCTGCTGCTATTTCTTCATATATATATATAGTAACGGTACATATGACCTCTGACTCCCTTCTAAAAAAATGAGAGCAGGGACCAAGAAAAAACTCCCTCCTTGGAAACCAAGGCATGGCCAAAAATATACTCCATCTTGCATATGGTTACCCGATGCATACCAAAGGTACAAAACTTTTGTTGATATTCACCTTGCAGTCAATGGTATGTGGTAGTGGACATACAGAAGGAAAGACAATCAGAATGATATCCAGATATATCAAACCTGGCGTACACAACAGTCATCCATTTTTTAAGATTGTTTATGTAATATAATAAAAATAAAAACAATGTTAAACTATCTCCTGAATTTTATATCATGCTGATTTGACCCATTTTACTATAGCCTCATCAAACTTCTTCCCAGAGATAAAGACAATGTCAGATTACTATAGCCCGATAAAAATTCATCCCAGTGATTCAGACAATGTCAGACTACTATAGCCTGATAAAAATTCATCCCAGTGATTCAGACAATGTCAGACTACTATAGCCTGATAAAAATTCATCCCAGTGATTCAATGTCAGACTACTATAGCCTGATAAAAATTCATCCCAGTGATTCAGACAATGTCAGACTACTAGTACTATAGCCTGATAAAAATTCATCCCAGTGATTCAGACAATGTCAGACTACTATAGCCTGATAAAAATTCATCCCAGTGATTCAGACAATGTCAGACTACTATAGCCTGATAAAAATTCATCCCAGTGATTCAGACAATGTCAGACCACTATAGCCTGATAAAAATTCGTCCCAGTGATTCAGACAATGTCAGATTACTATAGCCTGATAAAAATTCATCCCAGTGATAAAGACAATGTCAGATTACTATAGCCTGATAAACATCTGTCCCATAGATAAAGACAATGTCAGATTAATAAAGCCTCATAAAACTTCTTCCCAGTGATACAGACAATGTCATATTACTATAGCCTGATAAAAACTCTTCACAGAGATAAAAGACAATGTCAGATCTTGAGATAAGAATTTATTAAATTGAGTGCTGTACTACCATCATTCAAAACTAGATGTGATTAAAAAAAAATTCTATGTAGTATTTAGTGAATATACAAAACATGAAACATCATCGTGAATATGTTAGTCATGTCATTTTGACCAAGCCTAATTTAGCATGTTTTTTTTTTATATGACTCTATTTCAGTGTTCTCATAGTGATCATGTACATGTACTGAGATTCCAACATGCATGGAACATGTAGAACTTGAACCAATAGCTTTGCCTATATTGATTGAATACACCATCATACAACATGGACTGTACTTACAGCAGAAACAATATGCTGACAACTTTAGACTAGATGTTTATAACAGAATTGTTTTGCATAATTTAAAAGTATGTTGAACTAAATCATCTACATAACAAAATGCAAATACACTGCATATCTAGAGCTTGAAACAATCAAAATGCACAGTTTCTTGCTATATTTTCAAACTCATCCAAGACTTTTAAAAGTTATGTTTCAGGAGCTGTAGTGATAACCAAATTTTTTTTTTAAGACAGTCACTGTAGTGCTCAAACTGGATATCCATGCACAACCACTTGCACTCAAGACCAACTAGATATCACAAGTATACTGCTGATAACCAAAAGTCGATATGATTTTCCAATTAGGAGAAGCAACAAGATTTTCAACATGGATGACATGGCATCAATTTCATTTAGTACCAACAAGACATCATAGAGGTCTTTTAGCGAAAACCCCATATTCATATGACCATCCATTCAGGAGGAGTAGCAATAGCAAAACTTGTATGTGGCTACTGTGGCAATCATATCTGATGCTTGAGTGGAACTATGTTCATTCAGGACAAATTAGAAATCTTTCAGTGAAAACCCCATACCGATCTGCCCATCCAGTTGGGAGGAGTTGCAGTAATAAGATTTTCAAGATAGGCACACTGGCAATCATATCTGATTTCTGAGTGGAACTGTTTTGCTTTAGGACCAATTGGCCATCAAAAAAAGTCTTTCAGTGAAAACCCCATATTAATATTTATTTTTAGGATGATTAGCAATAACAAGATTTTCAACATGGTTGCTGTGGCAGCAATAATTCATAACTGAGCATCACCATTTATATTAAGGACCAAGAAGACCTCAAGAAAGATGTGCTAACAGATGGATGCTGGGCACTGAAAAACTGACCATCTCATAAGCTGATTTGGAAAACTATATTGTTATAATAGTGTCTCAAGACTGTAATAATTATTTATTTTACAAACTCTTGCACTTTTTACACTTTTTATTCTGATCTAATTAAAACTGTTAGTTTTAAATTTTTATTTTATATTTATTCTTCAACTACAAACAATGAATTTTAATAAGTCTAACTACTTAAACTATCTCTATTGAAATATATGCATCTTCTAATTTTTTTATTTTGTTAGAATTTGAAATTCATTTTCAAGGGAAAAAAACTGTAACCAAATCAGTTATTCTCAACAGTTCTTAACATGGCTTACTTCAGGCTGCAACATTCACATGCGTAAATGGCTTTTAGTTTACTCTCTGAAAAAACATTTACAAAATCTTAACTGTGTAAAAAAAAATATGACAATGCTTCATAATTTACTATCAAGGAACTATGAACTATCAGGTCACAAACCAGTAGTCCCCTGAACTGTACAAAGTTCAATAAGCAATGCACAAAGCAACTTCCAATTTATTTATATGCTGAATTTACAAGCAGGCATAGTGCAGACAACATAGTTGTTAACACATACATTGTACAATGTCCAACAAACACATTGGTTTTTCTAGGCAAAAGGAAGACTGGGAGTACTCTGTCATTACAACATATATGTGAGCATTTTGCAGTTACAACATATGCAAGTACTTTGCAGATACAGCACCTGTGTCAGTTTTTGGTGGTTACATCACCTGTGTGAGTACTCTGCATATACAGCACCTGTGTCAGTTGTCAGTGATTACAGCACATGTGTGAGTACTCTGCAGATACAGTACCTGTGTCAGTTGTCGGTCATTATAGCACCTGTGTGAGTAATCTGCAAATACTGTTCAACAGCAATTTAAGTAACTAATGAAAGTTTAGCTCAAGTCAAATGCTCTAATGAAAGCATTAATTTGGCTGAAGTTAAAAAGCTCTAATGAAAGCACAAGTTTAGCTGAAGTTAAAATGCTCTGATGCAAGCACAAGTTAGGCTGAAGTTAAAATGCTCTAATGAAAGCACAAGTTACACTCCAAGTAAAATGCTCTCAAAGTTCTCTGCAATAACATTAAATGTCAGTGGAACAGGATACAGCTGAAATCATGCAAATATAAACAACATTTGAACATAAAAATGCATTTATCAACTTACATTTTCTCCTGGATAATAACGAAGACCAAGCTGAGTCACTAAAGTTTGTCCAGCATGAACAAACTCATTATGTCGAACTTTTAATCCTCTTGCTTTGCCCCTTGTCCTTGACCTTTTGTTTCTTGATGTTCCTGAAACTTTCTTAGAGGCAAAACGAATGCTGGCACCTTGGATGGCTTGTGCTTGAAGAACTGAAACAAAATTAGTTAAAGTGATAAAGAGAGCTGTCTGCTTTTTATTTCCTAGTTGTTCCAGTTTTAAAGATTAATCAATCCCTTTAAACATTTTCTTCCTCACTTATTTTTTAAGTTAAAGATTACAAGAGGACCAAAACTCTGTGTATAGGTGATACTTGATCTACACCACAGATACATTCCTGAAGTTATGGTTGTTGTTGTTGTAAGGTTTAACGCCATTTTTCAGCACAAGATAGGCTATACATGGTGGCCAGAATAAATGGTAGAGGAAGAACCTGGGAAAACTCCAGAAAAAACCACTAACCCACGAGAAGGTACTGTCAAGCTTTCTGAAATACGAACATTAGCTGAACCCATGGAGTTATGGTTTAAGCTGAAATTGGTACAAATAAAAAGTAATGTAAATGCATGTACAGCAGCTGCACACGAGTCACAGCACACGACACTAGTAATGGCACAAAAATGAGCACAGCATCACAAATTAAATGTAATTTCTACATTATAAATGATGCTAGAAGGACAGAATGTAACTCCAATTGGTGTCAATCGAGCATCACCAATATTCTAAAATTTCAGCATTTAGACCATCCACTAGTTAGAATTCAATGCACGAAGTAAAATAGTTTTCAGGGAATGTCTCTTAGGTCTTTCATAAACTAAGTAACATAGTCATGTGGTAGATTATTTGGAAACTTACCTGGATTAGTGGATCTAAACGATGCTTAAAGCCATATAATTTAACACTGTCATTTATGGTAAACAAAATGTCACTTTTTACTTACATGGTCTAGCTTAGAACTAAAAATGGTGGTGTGGGTGGGTTTTAGAATAGATCCCTGTACTCATTTTTAGTATTTCAACAGAACTCTTTCACAATTATATGGCGTTTTAATGTGAAACTATTACCTTCAAGACTTTCTTCTTTTTTTTGGCACCAGTCTTAACAGCTTTACAAATGTTCATTTATTTTCCACTTTATGATTGGTGCTATTAAAACTGAACTACTTACATTATCAGTAAAACTGTTCACAAGAAGAGGTGGAGTTCCTGGTTGTTAATGCTACAGTTTAAGGTCAGTCATTATTCCACAGTTTCTGTTTTATAAAAAGAACAATATAGACATTTCGTTATGTGGTAGAAAATTTCACACGTAATTAACTATAAGGGACGGGGGTGGGGTGGGGTGGGGCTTGAGTGGCAGAGTGGTCTAAAGCACTCACTATTATGGGTCACTACCATCTCACCTGTCTGTGTGGGTTCAAGTCTCAGGCTCAGCCAATGTGGGTGGTATGTGAGAAAGCTTGCCAATAGTTTTTTGTGGGTCAACAATTCTTTCCAGGGTTTTCCATAACTCTTCCTCCACCATTTATACAAACCGCCATGTACAGCTTATCTTGTGCTGAAAAATGGTGTTAAACTTTTTAACAACAACAACAAATCATTATATGGCAGTATACAATGTTTCTATGATCAATGTTACAATGATCAAGTACTGTATCATGTACTTCATCATAAGGTGTTGTCATTATAAGGCAGTATATAGTATGACTCCCATGGCCATGATTTACTGAATCATGTACTTTGTTTTAAGGTATCTCACAATAAGGAAATATACTATATGTTTCCTGTGGACAGCATTCTAATGAGGGAGTACTGTAGGCTTCCACTGACAGGTTATGCTTAGGATATTAATCACTCCCTTACATGAAACATTATTTAAGTTAGGAGCTTAAAGATGTAGAAAAAGTATTTATACCGTTAGAATCCCATTGGGTTTCCTGAATTTAACAAATAGAAGCTTAGAACAAATATTCTGTGAATCCCTGGGTTACAAGCATGAGTTACTGTACCTTGTGACTTACTGTGACTTATCATTGATGATAATCTTCCAAACAACATACACATCCTTTGCACAGGTCATGAGGTTTTCTATGCCAGGGTTCTCTAACATGTTGCCTATGAGCTACCTATGGAGTTATTACTTGCAGCCAACAACCCAGAATTTGTAAAATAATTAATAATGCAAATTTCTTCTTCAGTGAGGAAGCCCTCAGACCAATATACTAGTCTTCATGTGTACCTTGTAGTGATTTGAGTTTGAGATTCCTGACCTATGCTATTATGCAATTATATAATGCAACAGAATATTGAAAGTGAATACAGTAGAACCTGTCTTGAAAGACCACCCCTTCAGCCCAAAAATATTGGTCTCTCAAAACAGATGGTCTTTCATATCAGTGGTCTGACAAAACAGGTTTTACTGTACTATCATTAGAAAAAGCTGTTATCGACTATTACCCATGTGGTCATAAAATAAGCATTCAGCCATTAAACAGAAATGGTACACCCACCACCCCTGCCAGTCTTAACCTCTAGCTTAGATGGCACCATCTTCTTCAGAGGTACCTTTGCAACACGTGCTCTCGCTTACAGTTCAGTCCATGTTTTGGATTCTGTTGTGTGCAAGTTATTGAGGGAGAGTTTAACTGACATAGTTAATATGTGCCAAGTCTCCAGGATTATCTAGTAGTCTTTTAATTTTGGTCCCAATTTTTTTTACCTACCAATTTGCCAACAAAAACTCCTCAATATCACAAATCTGCCAAACGTAGGTATTGTGTAGTGAAAATAGCATATAAGAAAAATTAATAAAACTGACAAATAATTTAACTTTATCTTTCATGCCTAAATTTTTTACGAAAAATATTGTGATACTAATCGCCCTGATTTCGATGCAATCTTCCAGATTGTGCTATTTCCCAGATCTGAAAACTTGGCATGTTTGTATGTGTTCCTTACTTAAAGTAAAATTACAAAAATAACAGGAAATTTTATCAGATTGGTACACCTTTCCAGAGGCACCTGCATAAATATTTTTCAGGGGATGTGTGGTCAAACATGTAATGGTCAGCTATCAAGTTTTTTTGATGTAGGCCAAAACATGTCGAGAGGTGAAAAAGAGGGTTGGCATGCACTTTTCGGATGCTCATGTATGCTAGGTACCAAACTTTATATTCTACATACTATATGAAAACTTACACGGAAACACATTTTGATGATGGAGATTGCTCCAAGTTAGGAAATTGGCCAACGTTTGACAAGTGGTTAGTCGCAAAATTACTAGAAATCACTATCGTAGTGTCAGCCATTTTAATTTTTTCCAGATACCACGTGCTAAAAGCAGGTATTTGTAACACTTCTTCACTAAATACAAAGTAAAGTAAAACAGAATGCTTGTTCTGGGCTACCAATATTATATTGCTTCTTATCCAGGGAACCATTTGGACTTGGTATCCCGTTTCAATAAGACTATTATGTATACTAACTTGATCCTTCAAAATTCAAACCTTTTATGACAGTAACCAAACTTGTATATGTCGCTCAGATATATTAGTTTTTAAACATTTGTAGGAAATCTAAAACGTACACTATGTACTATAATTTTTCCGATTATTAGGATGTAGGAACATTGTACTTGTTTGGATTTGACACAATTATATAGGCTGCTAACATTTATTGGCATTTTTTTTTTTATTGTCTATTAGTATAACTATCTAAATCTGACTATGTATGGGCTGGCGTTCTTTGGAGTTCACGACATCAATGGCTCAGTCTGGTTCGCAGAGTCCTTGCCCTCTCTTGGCCATTGTACAGTAACGGCGGAGATGTGGAACAATTTCCACTCGCCTAAAGCTAGGTGTTCCGATGTGACCAATCTCAATGTGCGTTACGTGCTGCTTGGATCGACATCTGGTACATTCATAACTGACTGAAATCAACTCTTTGTTAACATGAGTGTGTGTTGGGCCTATTCCCACTCTAGTCCTACAATGTAAGCCCCAACGCTGAGGACTAATTCCCACTCATGAAAGCCCTTCGCTCATGTCGCTAGCGACATAGTCCTACAACCTAACGGCTAAATCAGCAGTGCTCCTTGAGCACATAAACGACTGTGGGATGTGGCACTTGTTCCTTCCCACAGGAACATTTAGCATTCCGCTAAACGTAAATCCATGGAACTGGTCAATCATTTAATATCCTCGAAAAGACGTTACAGAGTAAACCTGAAAAGTATCATACAAGTAGCATTCAATGAGACGTCCACAACTCCATTCTCGAAAAAAAAATGCAATATGGGAAGGAAAAATTGAATCGCAAAAAATTACTTCAATACTAATAAAAAAGGAACTAACATTGCAAAGTTGATGTAAGAGCACTAGACAGCCTTGCTATGAAGAGCGCAGCCATGTTTGCAAACTAATACTCAATCGTTATCAACAGGTAGGTATAAAATGCGGAAAGAACTTCTTTTATTGCAAAAAAAAAAAAAATACTTTCAATTTGGTTTTGAAAGCCGTTAAAGACATTTTTCAAGATTAAAATCAGATAACACTAAAGCAATGTTTATAAATATTTATGAATCTAACTTTTTGAAAAAATAATACCCAGATAAACTTTGATTTCAAATTTGTTGTTAAGTGCATACCGAGTACACAAAATGACCCCGCGAACAACAAGGACTGCAAAAGGACTCTACAAATAAATGAATTCCATGCTTTTATTTTAATGTTTAAAACAAATAAATCTTAAAGGACTGGCTCCTTTTTATAAAAACTACTTTTTAATTTGTGGACATAAGCCATACAAGATTATATATATATATATATATATATATATATATATATATATATATATATATATATATATATATATATATATATATATATATATATATATATATATATATATATATATTGTTCCGTGCTTAGGCTCGAATAAACAGTAACATGGAAAGAGTGAAAATAACAAGCTTGTAAAAACTTAATGTCACGTGATGAAGTCAGTTCTTGGTAATGGAATTCAATGAGCACAATTAGTTTCCAGATAAATAACAAAATAAATCCTCTTGATCCAAACGAACTGAAATAATTTCCAATTCAAGGTAATTTAAAATAACTCAAAACGACACAACTTAATATTCTAACAGCTCAAGTTCTACTAAATAGTTCGCTTCAAAACATAATTTATATACCTGTTTTTACTTAAACAAGAAAGGGGTCACGTGATCTTCTAGAATCTTTTACAACAAATTTACGTTCAAAAAATCTCGTACACACCGTATGACCCAAATAAAAATAGAAAGATGTTTATAACAAAGTTCAATAATGTCCTTGGAATCAACCAATCATTTTATAAGCTTGTTTACAACTCTGAAGCCAGGTCAGAAATGAGGTCAACATCTGGTGTTTATTCTTAAGAGTACATGTCATCCCACTTTCTAAAAAAATGTCTCCCAATGAATGAATCTTAAACTTAAAATGTCAAATTTGAATCTGGCAAACAAACAATTAAAATAAAAAGTAAATGACCCAAATCAAATACACGTAACACCTTCCCCCATAAAATAAAAAGAAAGGTTTATATGATATAACTTTCTTTTTACCATAAACCAATTTACACCTGAGGTATAAAGAACTCGTATAAATTACACAGTGTATATGATAAAATATATTGTTATACACGGGAAAGATCGTCTTCTATTATATTATCTTTTCCCTTGATGTGCCGGATGTCAAGATTATATGCATGCAATAACAAACTCCACCTTAGTAATCTTTGATTTTTATTTTTCATCTTGCCGATGAAAGTAAGGGGGTTGTGGTCACTAAAAACTATAATCGAAGGAGCTGAACTAAGATAAACTTCAAAATGTTGTAAAGCCAAAATCAAAGACAAACATTCCTTCTCGATAGTTGAATAATTTCTCTGGTGCTTATTTAATTTCCTTGAAAAATAGCACACTGGATGTTCATTACCATTTTTAGTCTTCTTGAATTAAAACTGCTTCAACACCAACATCATTTGCATCGACAGATAAGTTGAAAGACTGACTGAAATTTGGAGCTGCAAGAACTGGTGCTGTTAAAAGCCTCCTGACATTTTTCAGTCCAAAAGAACTTGTTCTTCTTCTTTAATAAATTTGTCAGGGGTTCTGCAATTATAGAAAAATTGAAACAAAATTTCCGATAGTATCCGGCCATACCTAAAAACCGCATCAGTTGCTTTCTATTTTCAGGCACAGGGAATTTAGAAATAGCCTCAACCGTAACATCTATTGGTTTAACTTGTCCATGTCCCACAATATGTCCTAAAAAAGTCAAACTAGAACGGCAGAACTCACTTTTAAATAAATTATCTGTCAAACAGGCATCAGTGAGTCTGTCAAAGAATTTTCGAATTGTTGCTAGATGTTCTATCCAGGTGTTGTTGTAGATGATGACGTCATCTATATAGGCATCACAATTTTCTAGACCAGAGGTGATCATATTCATGAGACGTTGAAATGTACTTGGTGACCCTTTCATCCCGAATGGCATTACTTTATATCGATAAAATCCATCTGGAGTCACAAATGCCGAGATTTCCTTTGCTCTTTCCGTTAGTGGAATCTGCCAAAATCTTTTCAGAAAGTCAAATTTGGTGACATACTTGGCATTCCCGATTTTATCAATGCAATCGTCAATTCTTGGTAATGGGAATTAATCTGTTTTTGTCACACTGTTCACCTTCCTATAATCAGTGCACATACAGAAAGTTTTATCTGGTTTTGGAGCAAGTATGCATGGTGAACTCCAATCACTTTTACTGGGCTCGATCAAATCATTCTCCAGCAAATATTGAATTTCCTTTTTTAAGTATTCCTGTTTAAGTGGATTTATCCTGTAAGGATGTTGTTTGACAGGTTTGGAATTTACAATATCAACGTCATGAAAAATTTTGTTTGTCCTTGTAGGAACATCTGGAAATAAGTGATCATATTCAAATACTAACTGTTTCAGTTCATTTCTTTCTTGCACTTGCAAATGTGAAAGTTTCTGGTCTAGATCTTTCATAATTTCTGAATTACAAAGATTCGTCATTTCAATATCAATAGAATCTGATGATATTCCTTCAATGAGTGGGACAGGTACAACTAAATTAATTACATGTTTAACATGGCTATCTCTTTCAATATACTCTTTTAGCATATTTATATGGCAGAGTTGTTTTTTGTTTGCGCCTCCCAGGAGTATTTATGATGCAATTTTAAGTCATTAATTTTCCTGTCAACTGTGTAGGGATCATATTATTTGGCCTGAAGAGGATTTTGTTGCATTGGTAAGAGAGCCAGGACTCTATCACCAGGCTGAAAACTCCTTTCCGTCGATTTTTTATCATATCTTGATTTCATTTTAGATTGAGTAGTGTGCAGATTTGCTCTTGTGACCTCACAAGCCTTTGATAACGTGTATCCAAAATCGGAAACATAATCAAGAAGATTGATCTCAGTATCTTCATTAGAGAGAAGTTTTTCTTTCAATAACTTCAATGGTCCACGCACAGAGTGTCTAAAAACCAGTTCAAAGGGACTGAAGCCTAAAGATTCCTGAACTGATTCTCTAACAGCAAACCATAGTAAATGAATGCCTTCATCCCAATCTTTATTCGTATCAAAACAATATGATCGGATCATATTTTTCAAAGTCTGATGGAATCTTTCTAATGCCCCTTGGCTCTCAGGGTGATAGGCAGAAGATTTGAATTGCTGAATGCCCAATTCATACATAACTTGTTGGAAAATTCCAGACATGAAGTTTGAACCTTGATCAGACTGAACAGATTTGGGAAGGCCATACTGAGTAAAACAACTTTATCAAAGTTTTTACTATTGTTTTATATTTTATATTCCTCAACGGAATAGCCTCTGGAAACCTTGTTGACGCACACATAATGGTCAACAGGCATTGGTTACCTGACTTGGTCTTGGGTAAGGGACATACACAATTTACCATAATTCTACTAAATGGTTCGTCAAAGGCAGGAATAGGTTGTAGATGAGCCTTAGGTATCTTCTGATTGGGTTTTCCTACCATTTGACAAGTATGACAAGATCTACAGTATTTGGCAACATCACTTTTGATTTTTGGCCAATAGAAGTGAGTCAAGATCTTATGATAAGTTTTATTAATCCCTAAATGACCAGCCAAAGGAGTTTCATGGGCCAGATTAAGTAATTCCTGTCTGTAAGGTTTTGGAACTACTATTTGATAGTTCACCGACCACTCATCACCAGCAGGTATCTCGGGAGGTCTCCATTTTCTCATAAGAATTCTATTTTTAATGAAATAACAGACAGGAACTTCAGTGGCTTCAGTATCACTTATGGCCCTTTTAAACAAACAGGAAATCTCAGGATCCTTTTCCTGTTCGACGACAAGTGACTGTCGTTTATCACCCTGCTTAGAATAAAGAGAATGAGTTGTTAAAATAGGATCACTATGATCAATACCTTTTGATTGATCCAAACAAGGAGTAAAAGTAACCTCATCAAAAGCCTGACCTATACACGTGTCAGCTAAAGGAATACTGGCTCCATCAACATCATTCTCAAGAGCTTTCTTTGCCATAGTTCTGGTAACTGCACAAGCTTGAAATATACCAGGGAATTCCTTTTCAATTGGATCAACTTTCTGATCCAAATCAGGCTTGTCAGTTACAAGTGGATTAACCACAACCTTGTCTCCAGCTAAGTCGTTGCCTAGCAATAAATGAATGCCCTCAACGGGTAAAACCGAGACTGTTCCGACTGTCACAGGTCCTGACACTAAGTCTGATGACAAATTTACACAATGGAGAGGAACATTAACAAAGCCGCTCTCTACTCCCTGAATAAGAACACTTTCATTAGAAGAAGACTTCTCAGAAAAATGCAAAGTACCTGACAATAAAAGACTCTGAGAAGCTCCTGTGTCCCTTAAAATTTTAATAGGAGTGGGATTGGCTGAATCACCCAAGAGTGATATAGAACCCTTCGATATGAATGGTTCATAATTCTCCATAATAAAATCAGACTGGGATTTATTAGACCCAACAAATGTATTGCTTTCAATACATGACCGTGACCTCAACCTCTTAGAAATAAGAGCATTTGGAACAGGTCTGTCTTGATTCTGATGCTGATGTTTTCAATTTGTAGCAATCAGAAATAACCTGTTCTTTTTTCTTGCAATAGGTACACGTCGGAAGAGACAAGGATCTAGAATCAAGCTTCTCTGACGTTTGATTTTTGAAAGTTGTGCTAGTTTTAGTTTTAAAAGAGCTGGTATTAGGCTGAAAAACTTTTCTGCCAGAGGACTGTTGAGTAGAAGTCTTGTTTACAAAATTAACTTTATGTGTCAAAGAATATTCGTCAACAGCTCGAGCAGCATTCTCCAAGGTTTCAATCTTATGCTCATCGAGATAAGATTTAACGTCACTATGGACACAGATTTTGAACTCTTCAATTAATATAATTTGCTTGAGATTTTGATAATCTTGTTCGACTTTCTTGGCTAAGCACCATCTATCAAACAACTATTCTTTTTCTCTAGCAAATTCAACATGAGTTTGTCCAGCTTCTTTTCTGTAATTTCTGAATTTTTGCCGATAAGCTTCAGTGACCAACTCATAACCTCTTAGAATGCATTCTTTAACCACATCATAGTCGCAATTTTGGTGAACAGACAGTGAAGTGTAAATCTCACTAGCCTTACCAGTGAATACACATTGCAATAACTGAGTCCAATGCTCCCTTGGCCACCTTAAATTTTCTGCAACTTTTTCAAAACGAATGAAGTATTTGTCTACTTCTTTTTCTCTGAAAGGGGGCACTAATCTAATATTCCTTGCTAAATCAAAACTTAAATTTGGATTTGAAGTATGAAGGTGTTTTTCACTTCCCAGATCTATTTATTTCATTTTACATTGATATTCCCTTTCTTCCTTCTCTCTCTCTCTCTTTATCAATTTGTTTTTCTTGTAACCGAATGTGCATCTGCTCTTTTTGTAATTCAAATTGTCTTTCTTTCTCCTCTTTATCAGATTGTAATTGTCTTTCTTTCTCCTCTTTTTCATATTGTAAGTGTTTTTCTTTCTCTTTCTCCCTTTCCTGTCTCTCTCCTCTTTGTCATATTGTAATTGTTTATCTTTCTCCATTTCCTGTCTCTCTCTTTCCTCTTTTTCATATTGTAATTGTCTTTCTCTGTCCCTTTCTTGAAATTCCATCTTCTTCAACACTAATTCCATCTTAAATTTTATTTCTAATTTCTTTATTTTAATGTCAGAGTCTGATGCAGATTTATTGACCGAAATCAAAGCACTTTTTTCCAAAACATTCTTTTCTCCCAAATATTGGACCAAAATTTTTTTTTATATCTTTTTTCGTTAAAGAAGCCTTGACTTCAGAAAGATCATATTTTCTGGTAAGTTGAATCAACTCATCCTTTTTGAAAAGATCTAATTGCTCCTGAGTAGAAATATTTCTACTTTAGATGTCATTTTAATACAAGCCTGTCAATCTCACTAAAGATTTTAAAAAATTTCAAAAACTAGGGGAATTCAAATTTAAAACAAAAGTTTTCTGAAAAAGTTTCTAGCCAAATTCCAATTGATCCCAATCCCGGACGAGGTCCCAATTTCTATGTTACGTGCTTAGGCTCTAATAAACAGTAACATAGAAAGAGTGAAAATAACAAGCTTGTAAAAACTTAATAAAGCACAAATATTTTCCAGAAAAGAAAAATAAACTTACGGTTTTAAGAATCAATTCCAAAATTAATCCAAAAAATAATTCAAAATATTATCCACTAGAGAAATTTCGAAAGTCCTGGTAATAAAATGTCCAAATAATTCCAAGTTCGAATCTTAGAGAAGTATCCAAGATAGAAGACGATGTCAACGTGATGAAGTCAGTTCTTGGTAATGGAATTCAATGAGCACAATTAGTTTCCAGATAAAAAACAAAATAAATCCTCTTGATCCAAACGAATTGAAATAATTTCCAATTCAAGGTAATTTAAAATAACTCAAAACGACACAACTTAATATTCTAACAGCCCAAGTTCTACTAAATAGTTCGCTTCAAAACATAATTTATATACCTGTTTTTACTTAAACAAGAAAGGGGTCACGTGATCTTCTAGCATCTTTTAGAACAAATTTACATTAAAAAAATCTCGTACACACCGTATGACTCGACTAAAAATAGAAAGATGTTTATAACAAAGCTCCATAATGTCCTTGGAATCAACCAATTATTTTAAAAGCTTGTTTACAACTCTGAAGTCAGGTCAGAAATGAGGTCAACACCTGGTGTTTATTCTTAAGAATACATGTCATCCCACTTCATAAACTAAAAAAAAAAAACTCCCATTGAATGAATCTTAAACTTAAAATGTCAAATTTGAATCTGGCAAACAAACAATTAAAATAATAAAAAATGACCCAAATCAAATACGCGTAACAAGAGAGAGAGAGAGAGAGAGAGAGAGAGAGAGAGAGAGAGAGAGAGAGAGAGAGAGAGAGAGAGAGAGAGAGAGATGTTACTATTAACGTAAAGTGTCCTTATTGTGCACTGGTAGAATCTCGGTCTAGCATTCATTGCGAGCAATTGACTGTTTAAATTGAAGCTAACGTCTAGCATTCATTGAGAAAAATTTACTGTTTAAAATAAAGGTAACGTCTAGCATTCGTTGAGAAGAATTTACTGTTTAAATTGAAGCTAACGTCTAGCATTCATTGAAAACAATTTACTGTTTAAATTAACGTCTAGCATTCATTGAGAAGAATTCACTGTTTAAATTAAAGCTAACGTCTAGCATTCATTGAGACAATCTACTGTTTATATTAAAGCTAACGTCTAGCTTTCATTGAGACAATCTACTGTTTAAATTAAAGCTAACGTCTAGCATTCATTGAGAAGAATTCACTGTTTAAATTAAAGCTAACGTCTAGCATTCATTGAGAATAATTTACTGTTTAAATTAAAGCTAACGTCTAGCATTCATTGAGACAATCTACTGTTTAAATTAAAGCTAACGTCTAGCATTCATTGAGAATAATTTACTGTTTAAATAAAAGCTAACGTCTAGCATTCATTGAGACAATCTACTGTTTAAATTAAAGCTAACGTCTAGCATTCATTGAGACAATCTACTGTTTAAATTAAAGCTAACGTCTAGCATTCATTGAGACAATCTACTGTTTAAATTAAAACTAACGTCTAGCATTCATTGAGACAATCTACTGTTTAAATTAAAGCTAACGTCTAGCATTCATTGCGAATAATTTACTGTTTAAATTAAAGCTAACGTCTAGCATTCATTGAGACAATCTACTGTTTAAATTAAAGCTAACGTCTAGCATTCATTGAGACAATCTACTGTTTAAATTAAAGCTAACGTCTAGCATTCATTGAGACAATCTACTGTTTAAATTAAAACTAACGTCTAGTATTCATTGAGACAATCTACTGTTTAAATTAAAGCTAACGTCTAGCATTCATTGAGAATAATTTACTGTTTAAATAAAAGCTAACGTCTAGCATTCATTGAGACAATCTACTGTTTAAAGCTAACATCTAGCATTCATTGAGACAATCTACTGTTTAAATTAAAGCTAACGTCTAGCATTCATTGAGAAGAATTCACTGTTTAAATTAAAGCTAACGTCTAACATTCATTGGAAATAACTTTTAGTTTAAGTTATATAGATTAGCATCTACTTATCATGAACAAACTAATAGAGTTGATGAAAGTATTGTTTACGCCAGCAAAAGCAGAAGAAGCGTACAATCTATAATATACGAATTAGAATTGTAAATAGATAAATTTAATAGCCTTATCATATGGTGTCAAATCTTAAAGAAAGCACGAACAGATTATCTATGTTACAAGAAACAGAAGACAAAAGATTGAAGAAATGGAAGATTAATTGGAATAAATTGATAATTAATTAAATATATAAAATGAGCAATAAAATGTATGAAATGAGAAAAGAGCAAAACGAACACGGAAATTAATAGGTGTTTTTATGAATACTCTATAAGAAACGTTATCATGTTTATTGGTAAAGGCTATACAGTCGACACATTAATAGCATGCTCAAAGCAAGTCAGTCAAACCGAGAAGCAGAATAGCGTATGCCTATAATCAATTAAGTCAAATTATAAATCATAGCAACATAACCTTACATTCCTCAGATGTTGTAATGTACTTTAGAAAGTCTAAAATGTTTTCTTTCTTTTCAAAAGTAAATCAGGCAATGTCGACAAAGTATTGTGTCTAACAAAACAACAAAAACACAATAAACTGGATTTTCCGAGCATCATTGAAAGTAGCTTTAAAAGATATTATTAACCCAGAGGTGCTTGAAGTTCCAAACTCCACAAATGATGATGACTTCCCCATTCTCAAAGAAGAGGTGGAGTCAGCAATATGAGCACTGAAGAATGGGAAAGCAGCTGGAGTAGACAACATCCCAGCTGTACTTATCAAGAATGAGGAAGGGGATCAGTGATAGAGCTGCTTAAAGAAATCTGAAACAAGATTTGGCAGACAGGTGAATGGCCAACACTGTGGACCCAGTCACTGATTATAACACTCCCCCAAAAAGGCAATCTCCAGCTGTGCCAATATTACAGAACTATCTGTTTTATCAGCCCTGCTAGTAAGGTGATGCTGAAGATCATCTTGAACAGACTGAAACCACAAGCAAAAGAAATAATTGCTGAAGATCAGGTAGGATTCAAGAGTGGAAGAAGCACAACAGAACAAATATTCAATTTCAGGTTTCTGTGTGAAAAGTAATCGCAACATCAACAAGACATATATCATGTGTTCATAGATTAAGACTTTTGACAGAGTGTGACATGATGGAGATAAGTATCGAGAAGGCAAAGATGATGACAAATAGTGGCACACAAATCCCAGCCAAGATTAAAGTCAGAGGACATGAACTGGAAACATTGGACCAATTCAAATATCTTGGTTCCATAATCACGGAAGAGGGATCAAGAACAGAAATTTTGTCACGAGCAGCACAAACAACGGCAGATATGTTAAAGCTAAGACCCATTAGGAAAGACAAGAATATCGGTCTGAAAACTAAAATCAGACTAGTGAGAGTACTGGTCATCTCAATTATTTTGTATTCATGCGAGGCCTGGACCTTGGCAGCAGAATTACAACGAAGAATCCATGTACTTGAAATGAAATGTTACAGAACCATCCTTGGCATCTCTTACATGGACCACATTACAAATGAAGAAGTGAGTAACACCATCAGGCACAAAGTAGGTCATTATGAAGAGCTCCTCACCACTGTCGAAAAGAGAAAGCTGAAATGGTATGGTCATGTCACTAGAGCCAGCAGTTAATCCACAAATCGACAAGTCCAAAACAAACCGAAAATACCGGAAGAAAAAAAATAGTTTAAAATAATCACTATATTATTGAGTTTTGACATGTATGTTAATTATAATGAATCTCATCGTAGTTTGATATGATGTATTTTTTTAATCATTTAGTCAAAATTTGCATTAGTGTATAATAAAACTACCATGGGCAGTGGCAGATGCTCTATCTGCTTGGGAAATGGACGAACCCGCCCATACACGAGTTTCCTGCTGCCTTGCATGTTCGCTTTGGTTAGCCAAAGGCTAAGGAAGTATACCCTAAAAGAAAATCCGGAGTGGAGACCCTAAGGCGGTTGGACGATGTACTACATCCCCTTCTGGCAACTCCTTGGTCTGGAGAGAGATGGGCGCCGTCAGACGACTTTTGCTTAAGACACACTGATAATGCTGGACAAATCTGAAGTTATCATACCGGATCGGTCGTCGCCCGGGTCAACAAGGACCGCGCCTGCCGTTGTCCACCAGAACGGAGGTGTCAAGTGTGCTACTGGTACTTTGCATAAAATTAGAGCGAGAGACAACGTTGCCATCGCCACCTGGAACATTAGAACTCTGGCGCAAACTGCAAGATTCCAAGAGTTGACACATGAGATGGAACACTACACATGGCCCATACTGGGACTCTGTGAAGTAAGATGGAAAGCCCTAGGAGAACACCAAACTGAAGATGGGCATATATTATACTATAGTGGAGAGTTGGACAAGTCCATAAATGGAGGATGCTTCCTTGTACACAAAGCCATCAAGAAATCTGTGCTTGAATGTCGCCCCATATCTAGCAGAATCATCTCCATTCGGCTGAAAGCATTCCCCTTTAACATCACAATTATCCAAGTCTATGCTCCTACTGATCATGATGATGAAGAAATAGAGGAGTTCTACAACAAACTCCAAGGTATAATAAACGTGGTAAGTGAAAAAAAGACATCCTCATTATCCAAGAGACTGGAATAGCAAAGATGCTCTAAAAGACTGGGATGATCATTGTGGACCTTCTTGGAATGAGCATACCAACGAAAGAGGGAGACGGCTGCTCGAGTTTGCAAGCTACAACAACTTGGTACTAGCCAACACCCTGGGCCAACATAAAGCTTCACGATGCTGGACATGGCACGCATCAAGTGGAGCCCATCACAACCAGATCGATTACATACTGGTTCAAAACCGGTACCGATCTGGCATCAACAGAGCAAAAAAAAAGAACGTCCCCAGGTGCTGATGTTGGGAGTAATCACGATCTTATCATTATGAACTTTTGAGTGAGGTTGAAGAAAATTAACAAGCCAAAGAAAGTCAGGCTCAAATTCAACCTTGAACAACTGAAGGACCCTAACATCTGCAAGTCATTCCTAGCCACAATTGGAGGAAAATTTGCTCTACTCCTTGTGATGGATGTTGATGTTAAAGTGATGTCACTTTCAACACAGTCATGACAACAGTTTCCAAGGACATCATTGGTCTCCATCTCCCAAAGAAAAAACCCTTGGTTACAGTAGAGATTCTGAGTCTGTATGATGCCCGAAGAGACCTCAAAAACACCAGACACACAACAGGGGCAGTGGAGTATCTAGAAATAAACAAAGCAGCGTAAGCCTTAACCAATACAGTGTAAGCCTTAATCAAAACAGTGTAAGTCTTAATCAAAACAGTGCAAGCCTTAATCAAAACAGAGTAAGCCTTAATCAAAACAGTGTAAGCCTTAATCAAAACAGTTTAAGCCTTAATCAAAACAGTATAAGCCTTAATCAAAACAGTGTTAGCCTTAATCAAAACAGTATAAGCCTTAACCAATACAGTGTAAGCCTTAAACAAAACAGTGTAAGCCTTAATCAAAAACAGTGTAAGCCTTAATACAAACAGTATAAGCCTTAACCAATACAGTGTAAGCCTTAATCAAAACAGTGTAAGCCTTAATCAAAAACAGTGTAAGCCTTAATCAATACAGTGTAAGCCTTATGTTACGTGCTTAGGCTCGAATAAGCTGCAACACAGAAAGAGTGAAAACTAACAAGCTTGTATAACTTGAACAATGAATTTATTAAGTACAATTATTTTTATAAAATAAATAAACTTACAGTTTTAGAGAATCAAATCCAACATTAATCCAATATAGAATTCACAAAAATAATCCACTAATGGAATTGCAAGAGTCCTGATAAATAAATGTTCTAATAGTTCCAGGTTCGAATCTTGACGATGTAATCCAAAATGGCTGATAATGTCACGTGATGCAGTTCTTGTTTTATTATCATCCAAATGAAAATCATAAACACATGTCCTTTTCCAGATAATTCTTCTTTCTTCAATGAATTGACACAATGTCCAGAACAAGATAATTAAAATTACAACTCAAACATAAATACACAACTGTTAATTTTAAAGCCCAGAGATTCTACTGAATCTCTCTTCCAGTACAATGATTTAAATACCCGTTTTTAATATGTAAACAAGGGATCACGTGATTTTCTAGAAATTGATAGAAGGTCAGAGGAAGAGTCTACCTTCACTAAATCACGTACTCAAAGAAAGATCTAGATTTTTCCTACCTCCAAGAACTAAAAATAAAAAATTGTCCTTGAAATTAGCCAATAGTTTTAGAAGCTTGTTGACAATGTCTAAAGCAGGGTCAGGAATTAGGTCAACAAGCCAAGGTCAACATGTTTACAGCTAGAGTCTAGGTCAGCCTGAATTTTCCAGAAAAATCTCCCAATTAATGAATATTAAACCCTAAATTACAAATTTGGATTTAACAATTAAAAATTAAATAATTTAAATCCAATAGACGTAACACTTAATCAAAACAGTTTAATCCTTAATCAAAACAGTATAAGAGTTAATCAAAACGGTGTAAGCCTTAATCAATACAGCCTAAGCCTTAATCAAAACAGTGATGTTGAGAGAATAATAAAAAATAAAATTTCTTCTGAAAGAGAACGATGTCGACAATAACCATGTAACTTGATATTCTAACGGAATATTCATGGACACAAACTGAACTGTTCGACTTGTATATTCCTATCAAACTCCATTGTTACCTGTCCCTAATTTCTTAAAAAATGAAATTTTACTTTCCGGCGCGCGCGCGCACGTGTGTGTGTGTGTGTGTTTGTGTGTGTGTGTGTGTGTGTGTGTGTGTGTGTGTGATTTAGATTTTTTGCGTAGCTTAAACAATTTTCCAGTCATATCGCTACGATGTCTGCAGTGAAGCAGTTTAAAGTAATGTCTAGCACTGGGGCATCATGCCGCAGACATGTAGCATGATGTCCCACCCAGTCACATTATCTAGACACCAAGCCGACCAGTCCTAACACTAACTTCTTAATGCTGAGCGCCAAACGAGACTGCTGTTAGTACCATTTTTAGAAGTCATTGGTATGACTCGACCGTTGTTCGAACCAACGACCTCCCGCATCCGGGAGGGATGCTCTAACTTATAAGCCACCGGAGTGGTCTTACTTTTTGGGAGGAAATGAAGACAATGAAACCGCACAAAAAGATGAAGAACAGAATCAACTCTCCATATGACTGGTGCTTTGGATAGATAAAAAATACATCACCGACCACCCATTAATTGATTTTACCGAATGGGTCTACCTGTTCCATCTAGGGAAGTATTATATCTGAGAATAACCGATGGTTGTAATATTTCTGTCCTCACGGTGTGTATCCTAGAAAAATATTTATCGATGACATCATCGCGTAATGTTTTTAATTCAGGTATATTATACTGGTTGGGAAATTTAAATGTTGAAATATCTTCAGCAGGTATTCCAAAATCTGCAAATTTTATTCTAGTTTTAACATTAGAAAATAATGCATATTGAATAATTCGTGAAGTAAATAATTCAATATCGCCTATAAATTGATTTAATATTTCTATGTATTTGATGATCTCATACCGTGGAGGAGGCTCTTTAATATTGCATTCGTTAAAACAATCTTCTAATTCATGTATATATTTTTGATCATCGGTATAAATATCTACGAAATAACCAGTAAGTGCACATGTATCTAATATATACCATTCTATCTCTATTCCCTCATCTCTTGTTTTCCTCGGCTCAAAAAAAATCATTAAATTCAAAATTATCAGGTTTTTTATATGATATCTCGGATTTATGATATGATTGTTTGTCTGTGGTATAATCCTCCTTTTCGGTTCAGGTGGACGCGGGTTTTCCGGTGGTTGTTTTTCAGGCCATCCTAATATAGTTCTGATCCATGAGTTATATCTACGGCGTATCCAGGGCAGTTTATCTCAATTGCGGTTGTTTACTATGGTTCATGAACGGTTAACTCGATATTAGATGCTACTCCTCTATGTCATACCTTACCTTAGGGAGATATATGGTTTGCCAATCTGGAACACCGTCTGGTTTATCCTTTCTCGCGAATACAAAGGTGTTATTTGGTGGTTTACCAGCAAACGATGCTGATCTGATATTATGCCAGCTATAATATACTCGTAATTGAGTAAGCGCAATTTCTTTAACTGGAATCGGATTTGGAAAGTCAATACTAAATTTAGGTTTGTTTGCCATGATTGATATCATGGTTGTTTTCACCGGAGTTGTATTCTCGACTATATGTTTGGTAATCCTTATGGCGTTGCCATTCGCAATATCTGCGAGATAATTTTCAATGAGTTCTTATAATTTTGATATCGCGGAGTCGTAAATGTTAACCATGGCCGAGAACTCGTTATCGGATATTATAGTGTCATTGAGACTCGATGATTCAAATATCACGGATATTAGCGAGTATGCGGTTCATGCAGTATGGTATTTAACGGTGTAATCATAGTGCTTACGCTGACTACACGATGATATTATTTTTGTGATGATTCCTAACACTCCTGTGATTGTTGTCGCCGCGGAATGACAGATTGGGACAACTACAGGAGCGATCATTGTCACCGACGATAATACCACACCTGTTCTAGCGATTACATCTGAAACCAAGTACACAATTATGTCAATTTGAGTAATGCGTCTATGATATTTTTTTAAAGCCGTTTGATACTCATTTGTAAGATCTTCTAGTTTAGTTTGTAACTCTCGGACTTGATCATATCAATACTGCTGGGTGATAATTATTTAATTAAGTTGTTTACTTAAATCAACTACAAAATTTACGTACCATGTGATCGACGCTAGAGTTAATTTATCATCGGTGGAAATTATCCTAAATCCTTCAGTTGATCCCTTTTCTATTACCGCGCTGATGATATTATTAATCCCGGCGGATGAACTCGATGATAAATTAAATTGCATCAGTGAAACTAAGGTTAATTTGTATATACCTTTAGTATCAGCGGTAACATCAATAATATTATTTTGCGGTTTCCAAGCGAGAGATCCATGAAGTATAGAATCCACATTATTGATATTTCCTTTATGAGGGATTTTAACTTGATCTAGTGTAATAATCATAGTAGGAAAATGATCTTAAATATGGTTATCAGCCGTTTACAGCGACGTGATTTTATTGCTGTTATTGTTATTATTATGATTTGTCTGAGAAAATATTTTGTAGGTTCAGCCTTCCTGCTGCTGCTATTTCTCAAAATGGAATTCGCGGGAGTGGTCTTGTTGCCTGTCCGAAAAATATTCTCATCGACATAGAACGATTAGAAATTCTTATAGGGGGTAAACGAGCTGGAAATAACTCACTGGAAATAATTAATGCAGCCGCTGATATTTGTCAGTGATTTTTTCAAGGTGGTATCATGGATCGGAGTATATCGATAATTTATCGATAAACTCGTTGATGATTATTACAGTGTCTGTTCTTCGCCATTTCTAATTGTCACTACGATAAGATATAACGATAACTAATAAGATCATCTTACACTATCACCATTATAAACCAATCGTGATCAGAGTAGCAAACTCGCGATTACCCGTTTATAAAACGATTTATGGAGATGGTCTTGATGATGTTATTCAATGGTTATTTGCAAGGATGGCTCCCAAAATAGCATAAATTGCAAAAAAGTCTAGGTTAACGCTCTTATTGTTATCTGTAAAAAATGGTCCTGGTGCTATTGGTAATATTGCCAGTAAGGCGTTTTCTGTAGCCAAAGAAAGATTAACATGATTAATACATCGAAACCCACAACCAGTAAAATTGCCATCCACGGAAATTATGTGTAAAATAAGAAACAAAGCTGCGGAAAAAAAAATAGCAACCTTTATGAATCCAGAATCTGAAGAAGTACAAAGAAATATTGTCGCAAATATAATAGCGGGAAGCGGTTTTAGATCACGATTTAGATCGAGTAATATATAATAAAATGTTTATACAATCGCCTGACCCAGCATTTGATATACACGCACCGGTGATTGAAGATGAATCTGTACGCGATTATCAGTTTTATTCTTATAATGCAGTACATCGAAATAGTCGATCAAGGATAGAACTTCAAGTTCAGGATACATGTAAATACTTTCTACCCAATGAAGCATTTATTGAAGTAGAAAAAGAAGTTTTAACAACTGCTCATGGGAAATATGACGCAAATGTGCGAGTTGGCTTTGTCAATAACGGTACTATGGCGCTGTTTATTAGCGCTAGATATATGATTGATGGAGGCAAGATTGAATCTATTGAGCATGATGTCGATGTCGCCACAACAATAGTGTGCTTATCTAGATATTTATTACACAAGATCGGCTGGTCCATCTATGATGTTTGCAAAAGATATTACTGATAGCGCTGAACATGTTAAAGATGTTAAAATAAAGTCAACACAGGATGCTGCAGTTGCAAATCCACCAGCATCCTATACGAAACCAGGCTGTGTCTTTGATGTTTTAGATGTTAATGATAATTACAGCCAAGGGTTTGCAACACCCGTATCAATGCTGCACGGACGTCGTAGATATGTTTCATGTGCAATACCACTATCTCATATTTTCGGATTTTGCAGAAATGTTAGAAAGGTTATCTTCGGAGCAAAACACACAGTAGTCCTCGTAAGAGAAAAATGATGATAATGATCCAATCTGGCTAGGTGCTGTTGTTGACATAGTAAATATAACAAAACTTTCATTATGGATGCCAGTAAAGACTCCATCGATCACAGCAGATGAAAAATTACTATCATTTATGGATACAGGTGGTAAATCATTGCTATCATGGCTAAAAGTTACGACGGATATTATGGAGAGTTCTGTTAACGGTATATTTATATGGCATATGGCATCAAAACAGGTTTTATCTGCGCAGCGACATATATTTGTTGCGCTACAGGATAAAACACGAATAAATTCACTAACATGCAGCCATATGATATTTGATAAACTCGGAGTTACCGAGGTCTCTTTAAGAATAAACGTTCAACAAGAACCATCCGAGGATATTTACTTGATTACGACCAAAATCAAATAGCACGAGCATATCGTTTGATGACATTTACGGGGAGTGCTCTGAATGTAGATACCAGCCTACAAATATCACAATTAGATTTTAGAAACCTATGTCCGATTTATTACTTTTCGTAGAAACATCTCGATTTAGCCAGGCAAAGTGTCGTTGATATACTTCCGGTTGATCCAGCTCCACTTATCACTAATTGCGGAGAAATTACCGTCATACTCAGCGACAAATCGATATTACTCGAATGTATTGGGGGATGAATGAGGGTAGTTGATGCACCAGTAGTTGATTTACTTGATGATGCATACAAATTAAAAATAAAAAATTTCAGAGGTGTTTTTTCTTGCCAGATCAGTTACCTTCCACAACAAACAACATTGAAACCTGTATCATTAATCTCGATAACAGTATTGGACCCGGAAACCATTGGACAGCTTACGTGATCGATCCGCGTGGAATCATTTATTTTGATTCATACGGGTTAGCAAAACGAAAGGAATTTATGTATTATATTAATCGATTAAAACTTCCAATCTGGTACTCGACGTTACCAACACAGATAATATCCGACCCACCAATATGCGGCCAAGAAGTAATTGATGTACTTGAAACTATATCAGCATTGATTAGACCACCCCATAAAATCGTACATGAATACACGAGTAATCACTTTTTAGAGAGATATTAAAGTATAATGATTGATATTTACGGGAGATCTCTATCGAGCCTAAACAAACCTACCGGTGGAATATCGGCAACCAAAGATATAATTTTTTTTCTTATCGAGGATGAAATATCCGAACTGTTAAATCTTGCAAATGTTGATCCAAATGAGGTGGCTATATTTCAAAACAAACAAGGAAAATTAAAAACGAGTAATGTTTCCTTGAACGATATTTTAGTTAAAATTTATGGAGTAATTGAAAACGCCATAGAGGTTTTTGATTCCACTGGTAAGATTAAACCATGAGTTTTTTTTCCATCTGTACTAGATAGTGTTAATGATCGAGTAAAATAAATCTTGTGATACAATGACAGGCGATATCAACATGAACTGAAATAAAATAACGGCACTTGGTAATCCAACATCTGACAATGACGCTGTGACAAAAACGTATGTAGATGTCGTAGATAATAAACTATCAACGCTACAGGGTGAATATGATGTTCATGTAGGCGCGTTTGGAAATCTCCGTAGGAAATTTAGAAAAATTGACCATTGTTAATTTCTTTGGAAAACCGCCAAATATCTCCATCAAACTTTCCGATATTAAAACAACCATCGACTAGATGAATTTCTTGCTGTCGCTACTCGGCTTGATAAAGTTAAAATACCGCATAAAGAAAATATCAATACCGTGAACTCGATACAGCACGGGTATTTCACCTGGACACCTCAAAATAACACCACTAAAGTTACTTCAGATGTTGGAGGTATCTATACATTAACTCTGATTTCACCGTTACGGTTTAACATATCACCGAGTATGTCCACGGGAATTAATACTACAAGTACAATAATAGATAAGAGATCCACCGAAATATTAATATTTAGTCTAACTCCTAGTAGTGGTAATTTAGCATCAGTATCAATCACATGGGATGTAGAATTTGCAATTGATTTAAGTAAGTAGTATAATGAGCATCCAAACAATATTGTTACGATCATGTGCGCTAATTAGAAACTAAACTAAAACATCTCGTTGACGTGTATCATATAAAGGTAAAGAAATGCCGCAGGCGTATTCCCACGGTTATCATACTCGTGTATTTGGCTTTAACTGTTATTGCTGTAACGGGTATATTGCTATCAGCGACACCAATTATGGCACCTGATGTTTTCACAATTTTGTTTCAGCGGCAACAACAATTACAAGTGTTCTTAAAAGGTTTGCAAAAAAATATCCACATGCAGTCAGAATAAACTACACGAGTATATAATTAAGTTAGATATCACAACGGCTGCATATTCCCAATTATCTTCTTTGTTATCATACAGTCTCGATGACACAACAATATTAGATAACGAGTTCTTTGCAATGATTAAGATCTATGATACAGCGACATCAAAATTAGAAAAACATAAAAATAATAATGACAACGAAATTACTGCAACAGATAGCCGCGAACACAGCCCCGTCAAAGACAACCATGATCTCAATATCGTCAACTAACCCTGAATTTAGCGTGAACTTTCCAATAGCAATTTTCAGTTAAAGGAAATCGAGCTTGCAAAATTACAAGTATATCACAGCTGCCCAAATATTCGATCAAATTCATTCGTTGGTCAGGCCCAGCAGGGATACATTTTATATTCATTTATGCCACTGGCTCCACCTGGATTTTTAATCGTTCAAGAACCAGTTAATTTTGTTATGTGCAATGTCATAATAATTTATTAACGAGAATAAATTTTAAACTCACTGACCAACCTAGTAATTAGATTGACCTAGATGGGGGGGGGACTTTACAAATAAGTTTCGTTGTGTGATCTTAAATGTCACTCTGATCGTGCACGATGATTTAATCAACGCGGTATCAGAATTATTTATCCTTTATGAAATCAAGATGCAAAAATATATTTTAAAAAATATTTCAATCGCATAATTTTTTTGGTGTGAAACTATCAGACAATGCGGATGGTTTTGTAAGGTAATTACTATATCAGAATTAGCAAATCGGTCGATGTGGTTGGTTTTGTAGGGTAATTAACCTATTAAAGTTACGAAATCGGACGATTTTCGCGATTTTTACTAGTAAATAGCCTATCAGAATTGGCAAATCTGTCAGTGTGCACAGAATATATTATAAATAAAATATTTCAGTCGCATAATAAAATTATTATTATATTTTATTGCGAAATCGGTCGATTTTCGTGATTTTTACTAGTAAATATCCTATCAAAGTTATGAAATCGGTCGATGTGGTTGGTTTTGTAGGGTATTTACCCTATCAAAGTTACAAAATCGGATAGTTTTCGTTATTTTTAGTAGTAATTACCCTATCAAAGTTACGAAATCGGACGATTTTTATTATTTTTAGTAGTAATTACCCTATCAGAATTAGTAAACCCGCGCTGATGAAATCATCGTGCATGATTTTAGTAGATTCTGAAAAAGCATTTCTGTGCTGTCTTACTTTCGTTTTCGTTACTTAGAACTCGCTTCTATTCTCGGAACTAGTTTCTATAATCTCTTTAGCTGCCTCACGCGTGAATTAATATTCTTGTTTTGTTTCATATTCCTTTGATAATTCTGATCTATTTTGTCTACTGCTGTAAAGACGGGTATGAATTATATATCCGCTAATAATGCGTAAACCGCTTGTTGAATTTCCTTGATGAGTCTATACTGCGACGGTAGCGTATATTTGTTTTCGAATTTAAGCTCTTGTAGGTATTCAAAATCAGAACGGATTTTGTCACAATTTAGTTTATCTGATAATTGTATTTGTTGATTATTTTCAAATTTGTAATAGCAAAAATTATATCAATGATATTTTCATAGTCCATTATATAATAAATACACCTTTAGTTAGTAAACAAAATGGGAATAATTACCTGTATTCAGATATATTCAAACCGAAGTCTCTGATTTTATTTCCTAGAAAGGGTAGATTTGTATTTTTTCTCCGCAACATGTTGTACCCCGTGTGGGTAAATATCTAAGTATGCGCCGGCTTTATTCATCGATTGAAATATTAGTACTTCACCAGTCGCAACATTCACTAATTTTACAGGTCTTTTTCCAAAAGAATTATATTTTCCTCCAAGTGCAGAATTCTGCCTTTGTGTGATAACTCGAAAATTATATAATGATTATTTTTTGGATCTCCGTAAATGTGGTCAAGCACAAGGTCATGAGAGATTTCTCCGTTAAACACTTCATATACAAATCTATGACATAAATATTTTTTCCAACTCCAAACATTAAATAACCATGATTATTGGCAGTTCCCACTGGCTTTTTTGACCGGCAGTGTCTGGCATAACCATCACGAGAAGTTTCATAGTTCTTGATCGTGTGATGCCATTGAAATTCTTTAATATATTTTGTATTGTTTAAGTCATTATATTTTTTAATTATTATTTGTCAAGAATCTAGTAATATAATCCTCTGGTGTTCTTATAACTTTATCATTGACGCTGTCAGGGTCGTTATTTCTTTGATCATAATACCGTTTAAGCTCTCTGTATTGCTTACCGCCACATTGGAGGCACAACTGCGTTTTTCTCATACTCCAAACAGCGTATCTTATACAAGGTTTCTGACCTAGGCTCCCCAGCCGCACACTGTGAATGATATCCGCAGAATTCGTTTCTGCAGAATTTGTTACAAGGGGTTGTAGATCCTATCATCAGCTATGTTTTGTGATACATTGTATAAAATATCTTTTTTTAAAATACTTGTTTTTAATTATAATATAGAGAAGTTTGAGAGATTATCCAAATTTAAACCCAGGTAAACCTTTGAATTTAATCTCGACAGAATCTCTGTAGACGCACCAATGAATGGTCAAGCAGAGAATAACTATATTATTAATAAGATGAATAATGCTAAGAACGAATTTAAGAAGGATGGCTCATCTTCCTCCTGGTCATCATTTCGAATCAGTGGTGGTATTGATGCTAGCATGAACGACAAACGAGCAGCGAGTATAATCGCGCATCTCGAACATAGAAAATATTTTGTCTGAGTAAAATTTAACGAAACTAGGAGAAACAGAGAATTTAATTATTCCTGATAAATACAACCCTTTCCTCGCTAATAAAAAAACTGTCATTGTGAATCAAAGCTCCAAACCAGGAATATTGACCGGAACTGACAAACCGTATTGCGAGCTAGCGTACCACGTGAACGCGGTTATTTATGGAATCTATCTGATAAATGAAAAGCCAAATGTTGAGAATCTGAAACCGATGAAACTATCAATGATAAATTGTGTATCCGAGAGAGTAACGGAACATTTTACCAATGCGATGCGTGGAACGGTCTAACAAATCTATGACGCAAAAAAATGAATAAATGGGCTGAATCAGTCAAGGACGCTGGTGGTACGATAAAAGATGTGGGTAAGCTAGAAAAAAAAACATTAAAATTCCCAATAACCGTAGCAAAGTTAACATGGGAAGTATTATACGAATCGAAATATAAATCAAAAGGATCTCCAATAAATATTATTGATCATAATACGCACGGGTGGACTAACGCAGTAACAATATTTCCACGAGATCGATTTGTGAGATATTACCCGCCAGAGTTCTCTGGTGGCAGGAACATGTTTGACTTTATGTACAAGTCAAGAAAACACGATCATGTGTCAGTATGGTTATTTCAGAGTTTTGAAGATGAAGAATGTAAATTTGATCAATTTGTAAGAGCTAACGGCGAAATAAATCGTACAGAATCTCTTCACGGCACGATGAGAAATCTCACTGAAAAATTTTCAAGGGATAATACCGAGCAATTACTAACAAACTGTTTTACAGTCCCGTTAGTTGCAGCTCATTTCGCAGAGAGACAAATCTGTGGAAACCAACATTTGAATTTCTCTCAGATGTTCAAGCTAGTTGTCTCGAATACGGACAAGGCGGATTGTGGAATACCAGATATGATTCTAAAAGTTTTATTTCGGTTGATATGGTTGCGTGTTATCCAGGAAGTTTCCTCGGGTATGGAGAGTGTGCTAGGTATTTTAAACGATTTGAACATCTCACACACGCGATGACACGAGTTGCGATTAATGAAGCACTTCCAGATTTTTATCTAACCGTATTTACTCGTGTAATATCATTTGAAATCGCTAAAGGACTCCATCCGATTTGTTATGTTTGGTTTGTTAGACATTTATCTGAAAAATACTGGGCACCAATAGTGTTATTACGATATATGATTGATTGTAAAATATTGATATCACTGATTGTCGGTGAGGCAATACTATTGTATCAAGCGCAGGCTGAAGTTTGATTAACACAACCAGATGATGATCGTCAATATCAACTTATTAATGATTATAAGGAAAATTTTCCTGATTTCACCGAGGATAATATTGTTAAATGATCCAAGGAGATCTTTCAATGCAGATGCAAAATCAATGATTAAAACGCTTAAGATCTCAGTAGAAGAATAATTGGTAAATTCACACAAGGCGGAGCATTTAATCACAAACGATTTTATGCACGATTAATTCTAGATGACGCTGAATACGATTTTATATTCACGGCTGCAACAGCCTAAAATATATTGGTCAGTCGTGAAAATGCTTACTTGTCTGATGGAACACGGTTTGGTACTATTGTTAGTTACATCTCCTCTGAATAATCATATTAGATCATCTATGCATGGCTTTTGTTTATGTAAACCTGCTATCAATGATAAATAGATTTCCTGACACCGTAGTCAGAGAGTCAGAGTAGCCACAGATTCAAATTATATAGATAACAAGTATAAAGAAGCAGCGGCTCGTTTTACAAATTAGCGGATGTTACGGTTGAAGATAATTACCTGCAAAATAATCAAAGATCAGAATTATCATAAGTGCCAGCTATATCCGATCAAGTATGAAGACATAATACTGTTTACTTTAACGGTTGTGGAAAAACAACACGAGTGATCGAATTATTTCGAAGGAAATCAGATATAATTGTGATAACACCCACACACAGACTCGCCAGAGTAAAACAACGAGAAGTTAATTCCTGCACTTATCAGTTTCTTTCGGTATAAGGGTGACGCATGGACTCCTGATCGAATGGGTGGGCAATATATTCCAAAGAACATTATTTGGGATGTGACATGCACAGTGTCGCTGGATATATTAAAAACGTTTCTTGATTGGCTACTATTGAAAAATACAGCTGTGATAATGTGTGGCGATCATAATCAACCACCACTATTTGTTGGTTTATCTCCGCATGATTTGGCTGAAGCAATTTGTAGATTATTATGAAGAAATTAATACTGATCATAGAGCGCTTGATCCAAAATTAAGCAAGTTCAAGAAATTAATCGGATTACAGTCGGATAAAATCCTGTGCGAAATAGCGGTTAAAATAATTCCATTAACAAATATAAATGATCTTTTGGGAAGCGTTTATACCAAACGATTTGATAGTGGCAAGTAGAAAGATAGTCAGAGACACACTTCAACAGCGGTTGTTTGAAGCGCATAAAGATGTTTCCAGCGTATTGAATGATATTGTTCTGGTCGATATTGTTGTTGTCGAAGATGCATTGAATGCCGATAAATCTCCATGGACGCTAGGATACGCAATGACGATACATTTATCTTATCTCAGAGGTTTACCATCTTTGATACAATTGTTTGGATCATAGATGATCGCATCGAGTGGTCAAATGTAGTCTATCTTGCAGTGTCACGAAGAATGAACTTCGGAGAGTTATTTTAAATTATAATGACAATATCAACAATGAAATTCTCATCGATGATATAATAAGAAAAAAAACCTCCCTGGTTATAAGCAAAGCGACAAAATTAATCGTGACTTTGATATTAATGCTGAATTTATAATGATGCTAAAATAACACCAGAAAAATCCCTGTGCGAGCTGTAATTTGTTACGTGCTTAGGCTTGAATAAGCAGCAACATAGAAAGAAGTGAAAATAACAAGCTTGTAAAATTTAACAAACAATTTATTGAGTACAAATATTTTCATAAAAGAAAATAAATAAACTTACGGTTTTAGAGAATCAAGTCCAAAAATTAATCCAAAAAGAATTCACAATATAATCCACTAGTGGAATTGCAAGAGTCCTGATAATAAAATGTCCTAATAGTTCCCGGTTCGAATCTTGACGATGTAATCCAATATGGACGACGATGTCACGTGATGAAGTCAGTTTTAGTTTTATAATAATCCAAATGAGCACAAGTAATTTCTAGATAAATAACACAATAAATTCCTCTTGATTCCAAACGAATTGAAATGATTTACACTTAAACAATAAAACACATCTCTGTATTCCAAAGCCCAGACTAACTACTGAACTGTTCTCTCCCAAACAATAATTTAAATACCTGTTTTTACGTAAACAAGAAAGGGATCACGACCTTCCAGAATCTCTCAGAACAATCTCACGTTCAAGAAATCACGTAACCAGCATGATCTAGAAAGATGTCCTTGGAATCAACCAATCATTTTAAAAATAAAGCTCTAATGTCCTTGGAATCAACCAATCATTTTAGAAGCTTGTTTACACTCTGAAGCAAGGTCAGAAAATGAGATTAACATGTGTTGTTTACTTGTAGAGTGTATAGGTCATCAATTTCTAGAAAATCTCTCCCAACTAACGAATTTTAAACCCAAAATGTGAAATTTGAATCTGACAAACAAAATTAAATGATTTAAATCAAATATACGTAACAAATTGTATAAGGCTATGGTCCTGGTCTAAAGACAAAAATCCACGCCAGTTTACCGTAGATACGAAGGATAGCAGTCGTGGTCATGCACGTGAAAATACGTTGTGTTGGCCTGTCTTGAGTGTAATATACACATACGTGCTAGTTACGTGATCGCGGTGGTAATTGTGTATCTTCGGGTATCACTTGCAAACTGTTCAGGTGTAAATCAACGCTGAGGAGCAGTTGATTCTAATCTATAGATTGCGGGTCTAACCGTGGATGTTGTTATGTTAGATATTTTGTGTGATGTGACACTCAATATAGGATCAGAAGCTCTTTTTATACCTCCCTCGAGCTCATCTGGATCATATAAATATCTCACAGTCACATTACCAAGTACTTTTTGTTTTAAAAAATAATTTCGTGCGGGTATATATTTTTTGTGATCGCGCTATTAAGTTTCATATTGATTGTTCGAATGATGTCATTATTTAATGCATTTATCACACTTGGTAATCTTGCAACCCATTCACGAGATCTCTTGTCTTGAGTAAATTCCTTCGCGTATTGATGTCCAAATAACCGCTTAGCATGTGTTCGATTAAATCGTTCAACACTTGCCTGATCACGGTGTATTGCAGTATGTCTCCGTCTGATGGTGTCGTTATGTTGCTTCATTAATGATAACACTGCACCTTGAAATTCATTGCCAGGATCACCCTGTAATAGATTTGGCCATTGCAAAGGTCCTCGTGGATAAACTCGTTCAAACGCAGAAGCAACTTCTTTCGCCGTCTTTGTCAATAATGGCTCAGCTTCTTCGTATCTACAAGAAACATCAACTATAATTAATACGCACTTGTATGTATTGACAGTATCGTGTGGTAAGAATAATATATCCGCCTGATAAACTTCATTTGGAACGATGACATCAAAATGAGTATACTCGATTATTTTAGGCGGTGGTAGATAAATCTGCCATATTGCCTGTTTTGATAACCAATCTGCCGCAGTAACCGTTTTGACTTTTGCAGCTTCGGCGAGTTTATTAATAGCTGATTTATCTCTCCAGTATCCTCTTGGGGAATAATAAATATATTCCATGATAATATAAATCAGCCGATTAATTACCGGCACCTAGCACTAGTTTACCCTTTATCGCAGATCTTACTAACCAGTTAGCTAATGATTAGTTGAAAGAACTATTCTTAATAGAATTTAACGCGGGAATCAATTTCACATATGTGATATTCGTATGCTGCAGATTGTTACTTTTATAAGACACATCATGATCATGACAAGCTCCATCAATAGCTTTTATAGGATATAAACCTAGTCTTGGTTGGTCCTGGCTGTCAAGTCAGATATTAAGTCTGGTTCCAGGGCCGCAGTAATTATATCCTGGGAGATGTTTTTCTCCTGGGCATTTAACCCATTGAGTCCCTGGTAATTTTGTCATATTTGCTGAAATATCACCTCCTCGTTTATTTTTTTTTAAATCATCACCTCATTTTGCAGAAATAAATCTAAATTTCTTTGTACCACATTGTACACACTTGCCGGCAACTGCTGATCTGTTATTGCTTGTTATAATTGTGGTTAAGTCGCCTGTGCTAGCACGCGTCTTGCATTTCACACAATATAGATCCATAATTTGTTTATAATAACATGAATATAGATGTAATTGATTTTTCAGCGACAAAATAAACCGAGAGCCTGTTAAGCATAATATTGCTGCGCTACCATATTTTATCAGAATGATTATCATAGGTCCATCTGGAAGTAGAAAACCGCAATTGTTACTTAATCTGATAAAGAGATGGATGAAGTGGGATAAGTTGTGTTTGATTGCTCCGTCCGTAGATGATCAACGGTGCTATGATATGTTAAAAGATTTTAATGAAAACGCGAAATCGTTAAATGGTGATAATATTATTAATTTTATCACCGATATCAATGAAGCACCGAGTTTTGATGACCTTGATGGAAATATTAATAATTTAGTCGTGTACGATGATATAATGCTAGATAAACAATCAAATCCTGCTCGGATATTCTCCAGAGGCAGACATAAAGATAATGATGCGATTTATGTTAATCAAAGATATACACAAATTCCAAATGTGATCAGAAACAATTGTAATATTCGTTCTGTGTTTAATGGAATTGTTACGCATACACTAAGAAATATTTATCAGACCTGGTGTAGCGGTGACATGGAATATAGTCTTTTTAGAAATTTCTATAGTCTTGCTAAATCAACCCCACATGGATTTATGACAATAAATTTTCATGATCCACGATCAAGATATCGTATCGGACTTGATAAAAAACCGTAGCAGCTGAGAGGGTGTGACAACGAATATGCATGCGTATTGTTCTATGGTCAGAGGCCATAATTCTGTTTTTTGACACAATTTGTTTTCGGTTTTGATGGAGGTCTTTGTTTGTCAAACAGACGCCTCTAAAATTTGGTATGTTCACCCTTTCTGCTGCTCCTGTTGACTGTTTATATATTTCATAAACATACATATTATTTTAATAATGAATATGAATAACAGCTTTCAATTGTTTAACGTGCAGTAGCTCCTAATCCATCAATCAAATACATGCATACTTTTATATTGGTGTTGCAAACCATAGATAAAGACATGTAAGTTACAAAAAGATATCCGGGTCTACATTTATTGGGTATCATTGGAGAAAGCATTTTTAATTCTTGCAACGGATTGGTTGTTATTCCTCAGTGATAAATTGGTAAGGGCCTTTGACATTCCAAAGTTGGTCATGCTGCAGCTAATGGCGAAAATAATAATAAACTCATCGTCCCCTACTTAACTATAAAAGGCCCATTCACTGTACTAATTGTAAAAAGACAAGTTTAGCTTTCGAAGAATAAAACGGGAAAATTTAAATATATGTAGGCACATTCTCCAAAAGGTGAGTAGAATGCAAAAGGATTATAATTTTTAAAAACAAAATAACTAAACAAGTGAGTTTAGGACAAAATATACTTACATGGCCTTTCAGTAAGATTCCCTGAAACATAAACAGTACATACAGTTATTTTTTAAGAAACCAAATATCCAGATTGAGAAATAAAACTCATTAATATGATTGTGTTTTGATATTGACGTATGTATCTACATAGATATAGAAAACCTCATAAATATGTTCTTGGTTATTGGTGCAGATCTCTCTCTCTCTCTCTCTCTCTCTCTCTCTCTCTCTCTCTCTCTCTCTCTCTCTCTCTCTCTCTCTCTCTCTCTCTCTCTATATATATATATATATATATATATATATATATATATATGTGTGTGTGTGTGTGTATGTGTTATTTATCTATCTATCTATCTATCTATCTATCTATCTATATATATATATATATATATATATATATATATATATATATATATATCACCATCGTAACGTAACAGGTTAAAAATTAATACCTTCCTTCAAGCACGAAATAAATATGTTATTTCTTCTTCTGAAAATGTACGCTATAATAGTGTAATGATGAAAAAAAAGTTTTGTATAAATATAAAGGTTTTTTGTTTTTTAAAAAATAGGTTCAAACTAGATGTTATGATAGGAGGAAAAAAATAGCTGGCACTCTGACACAGGTGAGACCCAATACGTTACAAATTAAAGAAAGTAAAATGAGTAGAAAATAGCTGCTCTACTCTTTCTTCAGCTCTGACCCTTGTCATATTTCTGTCTACATGTGTATGTAGGTAAGCATCTTGAAATTTGAATGAAAGGTTATGAATTCTTACCTCTTACATTTAGCATAGTCCAATTACTGTACTCGTACGTGCCATTGGACAATAATATTTTACAATGCCACAATTGTCCATTTCCGTCTCTATTAAAATTTCTTACTTTCATCTGAAATTTACCGATAGACTTGTTACAAATGAAGGTCTTATTCTGGCTTGACGTTGCATATATTGGAATACAACTCATGTTGAGGCACGTATATGACTCCCAGCATATTCGGAGGGGGGCTGTAGTACCGTTGTAATCGCATTTCAATGTCACATTTGAATTCTCATCAACAGCAGCAAGTGGCGTAGGACTTATTCGTAGTTGATCACCGCATGCAACTGAAACATTCGAAAATGGATATATGTAGCGGCAGTGTTCGACTGTTTTAGTGCCATTTAAAACATTTTGCAATTCCATACTTTTATAATTTTGAATACAATGTCCAAAAATTAACTAGATCTGCTGCAAACCTGGAAAGATTAACTTTGTATTCAAACAATATTCCATTCGAGATTATGCTTAATAACGTAACATTGGATTGTTATTTGTACCATTATAATCTTCAGAAACAGTTTGTTTCCTTTCCAGTTTTGAACAATTAACGCCACAGCACGTACTATTTATTCTGTTTCTGTCTGTCAGATCAACCCAACGTTATACATAGTCGCCGTCTATAATAAAACAATATTCCAATATAAAACTGGCGAAATGGAAGATGAGCCTGTTTTCGAACAGACAGCGATTATAAAATATTATGCAAGACCAGGAAAATCTCCAAAGCATATACAAGTTGACCTGAATACTGTTTATGTACTTTAAGTACGTGCTAAATCTTGGATCAGAACATGCATGAGAAAGGAGACTATTAAAGGTGTTATGAAGAAAGACAGACGGAAACGTCTTTTCCAAACCAATAGCAAATTCTGAGGAGGTCAAGGTAACTGTCCGAGTTTGTTGCCGTTTGGTGACTTGCATGCTTGATAAAGAACACATGGATTTCAGGGTAAAGATTTGCAGGGAACGGTTAGACATGCATAAGGTAGAATGTTATATTTTCTTAAAATAAAATAATATAATTACATGAGAGGAAACATTTGTACACTTCCTTGAATCTGAGCGAATCGCATATCATAGAATAGACACTTTTGATCACAGTACTTCAAGACCCACCTAATGTCCAATCTGCTTTTGAGCACTGTTAAGGTAATTTTGCATAATATTTTCTCTCTTTTGCTGCTGAGACTACTTCCGTCAGAACACAATAGGTAGCGGCAACATAAGCTTGATTGGCGGTTGATTATATATTGCTTATACCGTCAATTAGTAATGGCGTAACAACGGGAAATAAGGAGATCAAGGAATGATGCAGCTAGCAGCAGAAGGGGTGGACAGACCAACTTTTTAGGCGTCAACAAGGCTTCCTTCTCGTTAATATTTAATAGAAAGGTCTATTTGACAAATTGAGGCTTCCTAGTAAATATTTAATAGAAAGGTCTATTTGGTTCCTTGTAAGGGTCCATTTGGCCAAGAAAAAAGACGCCATTGTCGTTGGAATCCACCCCCTCTGCTGCTATGGGTTAACAATTCTTTTACGAGATTCAGTAAACGATTTTAACCGAATATTTTATCAAGTCCGACACGATATCGCGTCCGAGGATCTGATAAATTTATCGTCACAAATCCGTGTGGGATTGACTGAAAGCGACTAACGAAATTTCTAAATTGATTATAATTCATATCACCGTCGCACCAGGTCTGATGAATATTTCGTAGTGTATGAGTATCAACTCCGTTAAACACACACAATAAATTGCAGTTATCTCTGATCACTTTTGGTATTTGAGTGTACTGTTGAGTGACATATATCACATCAGTATTTTTGTGTCTGCCTCTGGAAAATATCCTAGCAGGATTCTTTTGATTGTCTAACATGATATCATCATATACAACTAAATTGTTAATATCTCCATTAATATCATCAATGCTCGGTGCTTCATCGATATCGGTTATAAACTCAATAATACCCTCGCCGGATTCTTCTACCGCTTTGTCGTTAAAATCTTTTAACACATTGTAACATCGCTGATCATCTACACTCGGATCAATTAAATACAACTTGTCCCATTTCATCCATCTCGTTATTGAATTAAGTAACAATTGTGTTTTGCCACTTCCAGATGGTCCGATTATAATCATTCTAATTGAATTCGGCAACATCGTATGGTGTTTAATAGATTCCCGTCGTCGGGTAGCTGAATAATCAATTACATTCATGTTATTATAAATATATTATGGATCTATATTGTGTGAAATGTAAGGCGCGTACTGGCACAGATGACTTGAAGACGATTACAACTAAATATAACAGATCAGCACTTTCTGGTAAATGCGTACAATGTAGTACAAAGAAATTTAGATTTGTTTCCAAGGATTTTAAAAAAAAACAAGGAGGTGATATTGCAGCCAAGCTAGCTAAAATCCCGGGAACACCATGGGCAAAGTATCCAGGAGAAAAACACCTTCCAGGATATAGTTATTGTGGACCCGGGACGAGACTCGATATCAGACTCGATGATCATAACCAACCCCAACCCGGTGAATATCCAATAAACGCCATTGATAAAGCGTGTCATGCTCATGATGTTGCTTATAAAAGTAGCAATCTGCAACACAGACATCTCGCAGATGTGAAATTGACTCACGCGTTAAATTCTATCACTGATAAGTCCTTCAAAGAAAAGTTGGCTTCATGGTTAGTAAAATCGGCTATGAAAGGTAAATTGATGTTAGGTGCCGGTAATTAATAACAACATGGAATCTATTTATTATTCTCCAAGAGGATACTGGAGGGGCAAGCAGCAATCGGTAAACTCGCTAGCGCCGCAAAGGTGAAATATACCACCGCGGCAAATTGGTTATCCAAACAGGCGATATGGCAAATTTATCTACCACCGCCTAAACAAATTAACTACTCGCATTTTGATGTGATCGTCCCTAATGAAGTTCATCAGGCTGATATATTATTTCTACCGCATGATGGTGGTTACAAATAACCGTAGTTGATGTTGCGAGTCGATACAAACAAGCAGAACCGCTAAAAACAAAATCATCAGATGAAGTGGCTTCTGCATTTGAAAGGATTTATCGAAGGGGTCCTCTGCACTGGCCAAATCTATTACAAGTTGATCCTGGCAAGGAATTTCAGGGTGCGGTTCTATCAACAATGAAGCATCATAATGTCACTATCAGACGAGGGCATACTGCACTACATCGCGATCAGGCAATTGTTGAACGATTTAATCGTACACTTGCTGAGCGGTTATTTGGATATCAATACGCGAAAGAATTTATTCAGGATAAACGATCTCGTGAATGGGTCAAGAGATTACCAGGCGTAATTACCGCGCTGAATAATGAGGTTACTCGAACGATTAATATGAAACCTAACAACGCGATTAAAAAGAAGTATATACCCGTACAACCGCAAAGATTTTTCAAAACAACCAATACTCTGCAATGTCACTGTTAGGTATTTATATGAACCAAGAGAACTCGATGGTGGCACAAAAAGGGCTACTGATCCTATTTGGAGTGTTACTGCACATAAAATATCTAGTATAACACGATCTACGGGTAGACCAGCAATCTATAGACTGGATTCGACAGCTCCTCAGCGAGGATTTACTCGTGAACAACTGCAAGTGATACCCGAGGATACTCAATTACCGTCGCGTGGTCTTAACTAGCACCTATTCGTCTGTTACATTCAAGACAAGTCAGCATCACATTATCTCTAGTATGACCTACGCTGCTATCTTTTCTATCTACGGTAAATTGTCGAGAGTCTTTATCCGACCAACTCCAACGCATTATACAATTGCAACTCACGCAGTGATTATTCTGTTGTTGCTTCAGCGTAATTATTAATTCAGCATCAATATCAAATTCTCTATTATTTTTTTTATCCTGTTGTTTATAACCAGAAAGTTTTTTTCTGATTATGTCAACGCTGACAATATCACTTATTGTAGTGTCATTATCATCTAAAACAACTCTTCAAAGTTGATTTATTCTTCGTACTCTGGACAAACTGGACGCGATAAACTAAATTTGACCACTCGATGTGATTATCCACCATCCAAACAATTGTATCTGATATAGTCAATCCCTATGAATAATGTATCGTCGCTGCGTATCCTAGCGTCCATGGGGATTTATCAGCGCGTAATGCATCTTCGACGACGCTAATATCAACTAGCACAATATCATTTAACACTAATTTCTGCTTTCTTGACTCTGTCAAGCCTGGAATATCAACTTCAATATTCTGTTTTCGTGTATCCGAAGGTCTATAACACAACGGTACTGGAAATGATGTAAATTTTTCTTTATGCAATTCAAATAACTTCATCTGAAGTGTGTCTCTAAGTATCTTTCTACTCGCCACTATCAAATCGTTTGGTCTCCACGCTTCTCAAAAATCTTTTAATGGTGTTTCTGAAATTATTTTACGCGCTATCTCACATTGGATTCTATCCGGTTGTAATCTGATTAGTTTCTTGAACTCGCGTAATTGTTCATCAAGTGCTCTATGATCGGTTTTAATTTCTTCATAATAGTCTACAAAATTCTTTAGCCAATCATGCGGCGATAAACCGACAAATGGTGGTGGCTGGCCATGATCACCGCACATAACGACTTTTGTATTCGCTAACAATAACCAATCGAGAAATTTTTGTAATACATCTAATGACACTGTGCATATCTCATCCCAAATAATAACTTCAGGAATAAATTTCTCACCCATTCGTTCAGGAGTCCATTCATCGCCTTTCCATCGAAAGAAACTGTGATAAGTACAAGTATTTACCCATGTTGTTTCATCTCTCTGGCAAGTCTGTGGGTTGGTGTTAGCACAATCATGTTTGATTTGGAAACGCTAGCGTGAAAATCCGTAGGATTTTTCCCACGAAATAATTCAATCGCACGAGTCGTCTTTCCTGACCCGCCACAGCCGTTTAGGTAGCTGGTTTTATATCTACATATTGGATCAGATATCTGCGGTGCATTAGATAGTTCTGATATTTTATCACCTTTCAAATATTTATCTTCAATCGTAACATCTGCTGATTTGGAATAGTCACGCAGTATTTCCCGCTTAATTCTCCATGATCCCCAGCTCTCGTCAGAATTAGTGAATTCAGCCACTGCTTCGCTGTGTTTCGCGTCTATGTAAAATGAATCAGTGGCTACTCTAACTGTGGTGTCAGGAAATCTATTTATCATCGAAAATAAATTGATAGAAGCATAAGCTAGCATAGACGCCCTCAAGTGTGTATACTGAAGATTTTCTCCGTCTGCGTAAGTAACAATTGTACCAAACTCACCTCGCGTTGTTTTCCATGTGTTTCTCTTTCTTGCAAAATGAGCTGCAACCGACGGAATTGTAAAACAGTTTGTTAGTAATTGTTCGTCATCGAAACTCTTCGAGAAACTACTAGCTAGTTTATTCATCGCGTTATGGAGGGTTTCAGTGCGGTATAATTCTCCATTGGGTCGTACAAATTGATCAAATCTACCCTCGGAGTTAAGTAACCACACTGACACAGAATCGTTTTTACTCAACTGGTGAATAAAATCAAATAGTTTCTCTTCTCCGGAGAACTCCCCGAAAAATTCCGGGGGTATATATTTTATGGCTCTATCTCGCGGAAATATTGTTACCGCAGATGTCCATGCGTGTTCATTATGGTCAATAATTTTGATTGGAGCTCCTCTCGATTTATATTTCGGTTCGTATAATATCTCGCCTGTTATCGTCATTTCCGATATTGGGAATTATAGTATTCGTTCTAATGCTGACAGTTTTTTTATCCTTCAAGATGGGTTCAAATTTATCCCGAATAATCCAATCTCCTGTGTCTGAACGGATAATGAATTTTATTCTAAAAAAAATACCTTTTTAGCCCAAGATGTGAGATTATCTTGGCTGCTCTTTTATCGTTCATTGTAGCATCAACGCTATCATCAATTCGAAATGTTGACCAATAGTGAGATGCTCCATCACGCTTGAATTCATTAAAACAATCACGGATTTTACCTATCATGGTTCTATCACAAATTTTACCCTTTGGTGTATCAGAGACTCTATCGAGATTGAATTTATTATTTTTCCAAGGCGTAATTTTCGATAATCTCTCGAACTCCTTCATATTATAATTAAAACAAGTATTTAAATAGAGAATTTATTGTATAATGAATCATTGAAAATGGCTTATGATTGGATCAGTAACCCCGTGTAACAAATCATGAAGAAAGGAATTATGTATCATATGCAAAGCTTTCGGCGTGGAAGCTTTGGTCCGATTCCTTGTATAAGAAGTGGGGTAGGGGTGCGAGGAAAATCACAGTTGTGTCTCGGTTGTGGTGGTAAGCGATACAGAGAGCTGAAGCGTTGATATGATAAAAAAATCAAAGATTCCACTAAGAATTCCATCAATAACTCTACCTCTGACAGCGTCAACGACGAAATCATAAGAACACCCCAATACTACATTAATAGATTTCCAAGTAATATAATAATTCAACAAAACAATGAATTAGACAAACAATAGTATAGTATATAAATGAACCAAGAATTCCGACCACACCCTGTGATTGCAAACTATGAGGCATCTAGTGGTGGTATTATCAGAAACCGTAGACTGAAGAAGCCAGTTGGTGTTGTGAATAATCAAGGGTATTTGGTGTTTACCGCTGGAGGGAAAAAACATCTTAATCATAGAATCATATACGAGTGTTTCCATGGATTGATCAAGGATGGTTTTGTTATTGATCATTTAAATGGTATTAAGACTGATAATTCTTTGAGTAACCTACAAGCTGTTACACAGAGTGAGAATTTAAAACGAGGAGGAACTGGTACTTGTAAAACAGTTGCAAGGAGACCTGTAAAATCATTTAATACAGCAACTAACGAAGAAATTGTATTTCAACCTACGAATACAGCCAGTAATTATTTTGATATTTGTATGCCCTCAGTACGAAGACTAGCAGAACGAGTACAAAATTCGGCTTTTTCAAAAAGGACTGGACAAAAAATACAGTTTGTTTATGTCTAATCATGTTTTGCATTATTCTATATATAACACCAAGGGAGATAACTCGTTTAAGTATATTTAGGGTCTATAAAAGAGTTATCTCCCTTAGATTGATTGTGTCACCTAATTTCGATGGGCTATCTTCTGATTGGCTGGTTTTAACTGTCACGATTCTCAGCGGATATAATCAGTTATCTATTTTGTAAGAAAACGAATCAAATATATAGTGTTTACAAACAATTGTATTCTTTTTTTAGTGTTTCCTTTCAAATATTCGTCTTGCTTTAATGTTATCAGTAATCAGTATTAATATATGAAAGATATAACGATCACACACCTCTTTCTTTATTAATTTCCGCCAATTTGATATGTTACATATATAAGCGAAATTTCTCTCTATATAATTGGGCTTTAGGGTCGAAGATCATATGTGACCAATCATACAACTCACACACTATCCACGCTGTGTGGATACTTTTTGTATCCATACAACCTGGGATTTTATCTGGGTTGTATAATTGGTCACGTATGAATGTAGACCCGCCCATCATCCATTCATTCATTTATTCATTGTATATATATCATCCAATCCATCCATTCATTGTATATATCCATTCATTATACAACTGCCAATTGGAGTTGTATTGTATATATATATATATATATATGTAAATGTGCCGTCCTATATGTCCATTCACTAAACATACCCTCTTGTGATTCTAACCTGTTATTTGACGAGTTAGATTCACTCTTAGGGGAATATGCTTCGTGATATATAATCTATTGTTTGTGCTGTCCATTCACTAAACATACCCTCTTGTGAATTCTAACCCGTTATTTGACGAGTTAGATTCACTCTTAGGGGAATATGCTTCGTGATAACTCTGGGTCTGGAAGGATGTGACACCTGACCGGACCCTATGAGATGTGCTGTCTTATATGTAACCTCTGGGCGCCTTCGATGTGAATAGCACCTGAGGCGCACAAATGGGGTTCATCATATATCATCGCATAATACCCCTTGGCGTGAGTCAGATGATACAACAACTTACCACGAACAGGGTTCATATATCCATTCATTGTATATATCATCGCATAATATCCCTTGGCGTGAGTAAGATGATCAAACAACTTGCCACGAACGAGGTTCACATATCATCACATAATATCCCTTGGCGTGAGTAAGATGATAAAACAACTTACCACGAACGGGGTTCATTTTTGAAAAAATATATATTTTTTGGTATTAGAAATATGTATTATCATATATGAATTCCGAAAATATGAATAGGATTATATCCGAGATTTTAAAATTGAAAAGCCAAGATATTAAATTATCTGACAATTTAAACCCTGACCAAATTATGTCTGACTTTCAAGATATATAGAATACGGTATTATAACTAACAAATACATGCTGCCAAAGAAGTATGCGCTGATAAAAAAAAATCCAGAATTCTATTCGAGACTCTCTTGCATTCTGTAGTGACGTAAGTGTGTTTGTCCCGTTATTTACTATCATAGAAGGAATACGAAAGGAATTGGGCCGAGATTATGAATTGAAAAAGGAAGTTAATTCGAAGATTAGAAATATACGGGCGTTAATTCAAGAAAATGAAAAAAACCCGCTGGATACAACTAACGATTTGACAGTATAGCGTGTTACTATAAATACATCACTGTTGCAAATACAATGGAGGTATATTTGATCAATGAACAAGGAAGTAAATTAACTGAAAAATATTTTAGTGAGTGTTTTTTTTTGTTGCTTGTCTATCTGAGTCGGGTTAAAAGGCGAGTATAAAGACGATCCAATATCACACAATGACTGGGCTAATGCGTTGTATGAAATAAATACTGGGAGTTTAGATAAAAGGTTGAAGGAGTATAGAGTCTTCAAAAAAGAATTTGATTATTATAGAAAACAAGAACGACAACAAGAAAGAAAGCGCCAAACACCAACACGAAAACGAAAAAAAACCCAAAAAGAACCTCAATGGGATGATGATGATCCTTTTGGGCGTTTACAATATGATGATGATGCACAGGGTGCAACCGAGAAGGGATTTTCTGGGAATGGACTTTCAGGTAGTGGTCTAGTTCAATGTCCTGGTAATGTTCTTGGTGATATAGCACGATTAGAAGTTCTCATCGGAGGGAAACGAGCTGGAAATAACTCACCGGAAATAATTAATGAAGGGAGGGAAACGAGCTGGAAATAACTCACCGGAAATAATTAATGAAGCAGCTGATATCTGCATGCGGTTATTTCAAGGTGGTATCATGAGCATTGATATATATCGAGATTTCATTGACGAGTTAGTGGAAAATCCTACGGATGGTTACCACAGCGACTAATCTGATGACGAATTCATCGCATTATATAAATATCATTTAAATAAGAATGATCATACACTACAACCATGATAAACCAACCAGTGTCTATGTAGTAAACTCACGATTTCCGGTTTATAGCGCGTACTATGGAGATGGTCTCGGTGATACAATTGCAGGGTTATTTGCAAGAATGGCTCCAAAAGTAGCGCTGCTAGCAAAACAGTTATCAATGAAAGTTATTGATGTTATTCGTGATAAGGGTATTAGCGCTGTTGGAGATGCTGCCAGGAAAGCATTTTCCGCCGCGAAGGATAAACTAACAGCGCTAGTTCGACGGCGAAGGAAACCACAATTGGGACCTCTGCAATCTACAGCAGAGATGCCTGCGCGGGTTCTTAAAATAATAAATAATGCAGTAGATCAGAAACTAGCGTCGCTGATAACCAACGACCAAAGCAACATCGCAAATATGATAACAGGAAGTGGATTAAAAAAAAACCACGACGACGTCGACGATGATGATTTAGACGCTAATAAATATAATAAAATGTTCAAACGGTCACCTGATCCAGCGTTTGATATGGACGCCCCAGTGCGCAAGGATGATTCTGTACGTGATTATCAATACTATGCCTATCACGCAATACAACCAGATAGTCGAACAAGAATTGAACTTCAAGTTCATGCTACCAGTAAATACTTTTTGCCTTGTGAAGCGTTTATCGAAGTAGGAGAACTTGTAACAGCTGCTGATACTCCTGCTGTACCAGCACCGTATCCAGTTGGTACTCAAGTCGGGTTTGTCAATAATGGTATCATGGCGCTATTTGAGAGTGCAAGATATCTCATCGATGGAAAAGAAATCGAGTCGATATAACGTGATGTTGATGTAGCCACAACAATAATAGGGTTAGCAAGATATTCCGATGATTATACAAGATCAGCGGGTACTTCTATGATGTTTGCAAAGGATGGTAAGAATACCGCTGGAGGAAATCAATTTATTGTAAGACGACCAAATAATAATGCTGGTAATGCTGCTGTTGATGTCGAGAATATGATTATAAGTACTAATGATAATTTCAATACAGGAGCTGCAACACGCATGTCAGTGTTGGAAGGGCGGCGTAAATCATTTTCATGCGCGATCCCACTACATCATATATTTGGATTCTGCCGAAATGTTCGAAAAGTTATCTATGGAGCAAAGCATACAGTAGCACTCGTGCGAAAAGGTACTGACAATGACGCAATTTGGAGGATTCCGGCAGATGCTGCAAATCCAAATGCTGATGATGGTAAAGTCATTTTAACAAAACTATCATTATGGATACCTGTAATGACTCCATCAATCACCGCAAAAGAACGATTACTATCATTTATGGACCAAGGAGGAAAATCATTACTAAGTTGGCTAACGGTAAGTACAGATATTGTTCAATCAACTGTTAATGGTATATTTACGCGGAACCTAGCATCAAACCAAGGTGTTGCTGCGCCACGTCATATATTTATTGCGTTACAGGATAACACATGAGTTGGCAATCAACTCTCCAGCCATATGATATTTGATCAATTAGGTGTTAAAGACGTCTCACTGAGAATAAACGGCCAACAGGAACCATCTGAAGATATACAACTTAATTACGGTCAAAACCATATTGCCCACGTGTATCATCGGTTGTTATCATTTATGGCACGCGATCAAAATGTCGATACTGGTCTGCAAATATCACAATATGATTTTAGGAATTTATATCCGATCTATTACTTTTCATTGGAACATCTTGATTTAACAAGACAGTCCGTCGTTGATATACATTTTAGAGCTAATGTACTTCGTGGTGCTATCCTCGAATACAGAGCGGTTGCTGTCATTCTCAGCGATAAATCAATGCTACTCGAAGGTGTTGGTGGAAGAATGAGAGATAGATGCGCCAGTGGAAAACATGTAACAATTAGATCAATCTGTTATTGTATAATGAAATACAGTTATATTAGTGTTGCGTTAACTCCCGGTCAACTCAAGAAATTGCAATCGGAATCAGCTAAAAAATGTGGAACCACGATCACGCTGAAACCCAATCAGATGACTGGAGGTCAGAATAAATTGTCACTGACAACTCGTCAAATAAAACACTTCAATGATGCGTTCAAAGATAAAAAAGATGTTCAACTAACTCTATCTGCAGCCGCGATTAAAAACATGATAAAATCAGGTGGTATATTCCCGTTGTTAGCTGCGATTCTGCGGACCTGATGGCATTGCAACCGGTGATATAAAAAAAATAATCGAAGATGAAATGGCTGAGATGTTGAACTTAGCAAGTGTTGATCCCAATGAAATAGTTGTATTTCAAGATCGTCAGGGTAAACTGAAAACTAGTAATTTTTCCCTGGATGATATTTTAGTTAAACAACGAGACGCAACCGAGAACACCGTTGCGTTATTTTCCGATCAGGGTAAACTAAAACCCGGCATACTCTTTTCGACGATTACAGATAAATTAAAAACTCTCAACGATGAGTTAAAATTCATACTAAGTTTTTTTTGGTGATCCAGCGACAACATCACCAAATTTATCATTAATAAAAATCTCTATGGACAGCATAAAAACTGTCAATGACGAATTAAAATCAATTATGGCTTTCTTCGGCGAACCAGCGGTAATATCACCGAAGCTCACAGAAATAAAATCTTCTATGTTGGAACTATTAACACTTCAATCTAGAATTGAAGAATACGTAAAACAGTTTTCAGTTTTTCGTAAAAATATTATTGATAAATTTTTTCGAACCGCGTTGGATAAAATTGAAATAAAACTCCCGGATATTAAAAAATCCATCGATGAGACGAAAAACTTCATTGAGGCAACCAAAAATGATTTTTCGAGGATGATAACAATCATTGAAAAAACAAAAATTCCTCATGAGAAAACCAATAACGTAGTATACACTATCCAACACGGATCATTTGCGTGGACTCCTACAGGCAATATACTAAGTATCACTGCAACCGTCAAAGGTATTTATCGATTAACATTAGTAACACCGACTCAATTTAATATATCATCGTCGAGTTCATCTGGGGTCAACAATACGATATCAACAATCATCGAAAAGGATACAACCGAACAGTTCACGATAACAACGAATGATAATAATCTAGCTAGGGTTTCAGTATCATGGTATGTGGAATTCGTAGCGGATTTAAATAAACAGCTAAATTGAAATCGTAAACGATTTAAAAATAAAATGACATCACCGACGATACCTTCGGTATCTCAATACCGCTATGATCAAGTCAGAGAGTTTCAAACTAAACTCAAAACACTCACTGAGGAGTATCAAACAAAAATAAAAACAATACCGACGAAGAATCACCGCAGTTGATGTTACAGTGTACTCAGTGAGTAGTGTAATCGCCGGAGCTGGTATAATACTATCCTCGGTGACAATGATTGCTCCGATAGCTGTTCCAATTTGTATATCCGCGGCGACAACAATCGCGGGAATAATTTTGATAATAAAAAAAAAAAATATCATCATGTAGCCAGAGCAAACTACAAGACTACATAATAAAATTTCATGTTGTATCAACCGCGCACTCGCAATTGTCCTCGTTGATATCGTCGTCGCTTGATGATACATTTATATCCGATAGTGAGTTCTCAGCGATGGTAAGTATTTATGATTCCGCGATGTCAAAATTAGAAATACAACATGAATATAATTACAATGACAACACCACAGGAATTACTTCAACGAATAGTGGAGAACACAAACCCAGTACAAACCAGCGTGATATCAATAACATCAACCAATCCTGAATTCAGTGTGAATTTCCCTATTCCGATTCCCGTGAAGGAGATAACGCTTGCAAAACTACGAGTGTATCACAGTTGGCCTAATATTAGATCGGTAGCATTTGGAGGTCAACAACCGAATAATTCTTTAGTGTTCGCGAATAAAAATCATGAAGACGAAACACCAGACTGGAACGTTGTTTCGATACCATCTGGGTCGTATCAAATTGAACAAATCAATGCTGAATTCCAGCGTAGAATAAAATCCATTACTGGAACAGAATCAAAAATCGCTATAACGATTCATGAACCAACACTATCATCCGCGATTGAGATAAACTCACCTAGTTATGTTGTAGATATCTATCAGAGTTCTATAAGAACAATACTAAGTTGGCCTGAAACACCACCTCCACCTAAAAAATCTGATTATGTCACAGATAAATAATCATACCACGAAATTAACACATCATATCGAGAAACTCTCAGTGATATAAAAAGTCATCACTGCCGGGTAGTCATTTTATATTTCTATCCACCAGAGATTCCGCCGTTTGGAATATTAAGATTGAAGAGACTCCAGAAGTAACTACATACAAAAATATATCACATAACGACCTCGTTGAATACTTTATAGAAACCAATCAAAAACACAGTCAACAACTACAACGAGTTTCCAATGAGTCTAATCAGAACGAAATCATTAAACGAATTGAAATATTAAATCAACTTGCATCCGATATGGAATATATCAACCAGCGATTAATTCAAGTAATAATTGATCATGACGATTTTGATCACTCTAAACTAAAATTTCTAACTGCATACAATATAACAGAAGATGATCTACTGAATTTCAAGTATTCTGGGTATAACGCAAACGAACTAAAAAATTATGTTAATGATTTTATCAATGAAAAATTTACTGTAGCAGTCATAGCATGGAGACAGCAATACAAGGGTCCAACTATCCTCAAATATAATAATGACCCAGACGGCGGTGGTAGGCATATTGCTCCTCAAAACGTCAATATATCCCCGGTGATTGCATTGAATTTAGTATGTGATGTTATCGAAGGAAGCTATCAAATAAATCTCGAGCGATCAAATCAAGCTCAGCAGGGATATATTCTATATTTATTTGCACCAACAGCTCCTCCAGGATTTATAATTATTGAGGATCAACTAATCCAGTCTATATGCGATGTCATAATAATTCGCTAACGAGAATTAATTTCAGACTTACTGACCAGTCTAATAATCTAATTGATTTACGAGGTGAGGTTCTACAAATTAGTCTGTTTGTGAAATCGTAGCGATTTTCATCGTAAAGAATTGTTAACCCATAGCAGCAGAGGGGAGGGGGGACAACGACAATGGCGTCTTTGTTTTGCCAAATGGACCCTTACAAGGAACCAAATAGACCTGTCTATTAAATATTTACTAGGAAGCCTCAATTTGTCAAATAGACCTTTCTATTAAATATTAACAAGAAGGAAGCCTTGTTGACGCCTAAAAAGTTGGTCTGTCCACCCCCTCTGCTGCTCAGCTGTATTGAAGATGAGTGGAGACAGTCGTCTTGTCTCGCCAATTCCCGCCAAGGCTTAATACATCTAATGTATCATATCTTTGTTAATTGCCATGGAAATGCTGGTCATAAACTCCCATGCATGATCACTGTCCAAATTGCCGACAGGGTGAAAAAACAATCGATCATCAAAGACGTTAGGACCATATTCAGCACTGATAAGGAGGCAGAAATGGAAAGCACCCTAAACCAATTCATAAAAAGCATCGATGCACACTTACAGGCGTCATGCACTTGTCCAAGATTGTCCACTCAGTACTATAAGTGTCACAGTGTGTGCGGTACATGCGTGGGTAGAACGATGCTTGGTTTATCAAGAAGAACCCCTCCGAATCCTCTAATTTGCCCGATTGATAATTGGATACATCTTTATGTTCGCCGAATGCTGTAGTAGATGCTCATACTTTTATCAGTCTTAAGCTCATATTCCTGGTACATTTCTTCTGCAGCAGCATTATAGCTGAAACTCTGTATAATCCATGGGGGAATAGGAGTACGTTAAGTGACTGATGTTGTTCCCACAATCTCTATGAGTGTTAATCTCAAAAAGAACTATTCCAAATGTGGCCCAATATCTTGTTAACATATATGGTGTAAATAACAGGACTGTGTATTATTTGCTATCTTCACAATGGGTTAGCCATAAATAGCTATTTGCTGGACAGACGGCGTGGCTATCGGATGGATGATAGACACGGTTCGCGGCTGGATGGAAGGTGTGGTTGTCGACTAGGTGACTGGCTTGGAAATCTCATTTTTTTATATCTCATATAGACAAAGGAAACAAGTCTTGCCCATAAGCTCCCCTTGCCACGTCTAGGTGTTGCTAGATTTTAAGCTGAACGACATACCAACGAGGATACTAGAGTGGTGGGAGTTTCTTTAAGTGATGTGATCGGGTCATTGTTCTCAGAGAAACATAATGTACTTAAAATTTGCTTTCTCCTTTAGTTACGTTCCCCGATCACATACATGTCTGAAAATTAATTAACAGGAGGGAATGTTGAACATCAAACCTCTATCTCAAGAATTCATTTAGGGATTAACAGCTGGATTACCTATGCGAACAATAAACCCTTCTCCTAATTTAGACAAAACCAACAGTCTATGTCAGATAACCTATAACTCCACTAACCGCTTAAGACGTTGATTATCGAAATCATTTTACCGACAGATTTTCACTGACGAATCCAGCGAAGCCAATAAGACGTGTTGAACCGGGTCTAGTTATCATTTGGGACACCACCACATGACTCAGATTTATGGTTTGTCTCAGCGAACGGCTTCCACTAGGTCTCGAATAGAAATATTATGTTTTGATATCATGAGGTGAAATAGCCATGATGTGATTACATTTTTGAGATCTCAGAGTACGCCAACTGATAGCCCACTTACAGCAAGAAAAATAGTAACTTGCCACAACTTGCCTCTCTTCGCTTAAGGTATTGCACGAAGGCACAAATAGGGACGTGGATGGCCACTGCCCTCGACGTATCAGAAAGAAAAGAAGCATACGAAGACTTTGATTGTAGACTGGCAGTAACCTATTGTAGGCTACAAACTCTATTTTGTCCATGAGTACCACAAAACCACTTGATATGAACTGAAGATAGTTTGGGTTAATGGAAAGGGCATGTAACTCGCTTACCCCGCATACTGTTGCTACATTTATCAGGAAACATATTTTTTAGGATAGTACCTTCAGCGATGTGAGGACTAAAGTCTTGAATTTATCCTAATTGAGGCATATTCAAAGCCAGCACAGATTCCATTTTGGACGCAGTGGGATGGATTTCCATAGCTTCAGATTCAATCTGGAAAACAGGTATTTATATCTTTATCCTGACTCATTGATTTTGTCATGATGCCATAGTGAATCACATCTCATGGAACTTTTGCTTTGGATGGTAACTGTGGCCTTCTGTTTTTACACCGTAGAACCCGATAAAGTAGAGGTCAGTTGACGAGGCACTCAAATGGACCATGTTATTGACATGAAACCAGTCTCGTAAAAGAACCAACTTTCTTCTCATTCATCTTCAGAATAGAGATCTTTCTTGTTCACGAGAACTTTCCACATTCAAAGGTTAAAATTTATTTTCTCTCACAAGCAAGGTTGTCCAGACAAAAGCCAGGCGTGGAATAAACGGTCCGCGCAGAGGTGGACCGCCTTTTATTATAAAAGATTCGATTTTACCGAAATCTTCCTGTGCAGATCTATCACTCTATCGAGTCGATATACGGACCAGGACTTGTCCAATCTGAGAGGAGCTATCAGACGAATCTTGCAGTTCGGACCCTTCAACGTCTGGATTATTTTCGGTACTAAGATAATGGGAGTGTAGGCGAAGACCAAAAACTGCTCCCAATGGATTGACAATTCATTCACAGGTCAAGCTTGTTGAATCAGAACTGGAGAGACGAAGGTGGGCAACTAATTATTCCACCATGTCGCAAATCAGATAGAGCATCGGACGCCACAAATTTGCACAGATCAACTACTGATTGATGGAAAAATGATTATGGCCATTCACAAAAGATTTTGTTTTTACCTTAAGTCCATCAATAAAAGCCTATGTAGCACCAACTTCATTCGGAACCATTCTCACATGATTTAAAAATATCATCTAAGCCTATGCCAATTTCAAAAACTTCATACGGTATCTGTAATTCATAAATACATTGGACATGGCGTTAAAGCCAGTCGTATTCCCAATGAGTTAAAACGCGCAATCTCACCATGTGAATTGAATGCATGCCCGTTAAGCATTATGTCATCACTCACACGGAATTATTATTCTTAACCAAACTGCAGTTTCCCAAAAAACATTTTGGTTTTATATTGAAATTTAAAAATTATACTTCAGATACAATTATATAAAATGCACTTATATATTAAGACATGTCCTGAAAAGGAGAGTAAAAGCTGAGTGACAATATGTTCATCCACCAATCCGTCCTCATCAGTTTGTCCTTGTAGTGTCCGAATGCTTCTCTTACAGAGAGAGAGAGAGAGAGAGAGAGAGAGAGAGAGAGAGAGAGAGAGAGAGAGAGAGAGAGAGAGAGAGAGAGAGATGGTTACGCAGTATATCATGTTACATACACGTGAGATGTGTCATCGTATTTAAATTTATTCTTAACACCCCCATATAAAACACCATCGTGAAGCCGATATTGCTGTACGGAGCAGAGACCTGGAGAACCACCGCTACCACCATGAAGAAAATCCAGGTCTTCATCAACACCTGCCTCAGGAAGATCCTCAAGATCCGCTGACCAGAAAGAATCAGCAACGACGAACTGTGGCAGAGAACGAAGCAACAGCCCGTTGAGGATGACATCCTTCAGAGACGCTGGCGATGGATTGGCCACACCCTCTGCAAACCTGCTCCCAACATCACCAGGCAGGCCCTCACATGGAACCCTCAAGGAAAGAGGAAGAGAGGAAGACCCAGAAACACCTGGCACCGTGATTTGGATGCAGACGCAAAGAAGATGGGCAAGACGTGGGGACAGCTGGAGAGACTCGCCCAGAACCGAGACGCCTGGAGGGAGCTGGTTGGCGGCCTATGTCCCAAACGAGGCCACAGGCGGAGATGGATGGAGATGGATATATATATATATATATATATATATATATATATATATATATATATATATATATATATATATTGGTGATAAGAATAAGTTTAATTACTTGCACTTCTCTAATTGTGCTCTGATCTTTTTGACAGCAGGTTCACCAGAATAAAATGTTCTCAACAGTTTGCAACATCCAGTTAGCATGTCTCCAGTAACTTAAAAATGTATATGATGTCTGAATAATATTGTTAAATTATTTTACAAATGTATATGATTTCTGAATCATTATTGTTAAATTATATTACAAATTTTAACGATTTCTGAATAATCTTGTTTAATTATATTACAAATTTGTTGTGTGATATCTGAATAACCTTGTTAAGTTATATTACAAATTGATATGATTTCTGAAATAATCTTGTTAAGTTATATTACTGATTTTAATGATTTCTAAATAATCTTGTTTAATTCTACTACAAATTTATGATTTCTCAATAATATTATTCAATTATATTACACATTTATATGATTTCTGAATAATATTAATTATATTACAAATTTATATGATTTCTGAATAATTTTGTTAAGATACATTAGAAATTTTAATTTCTGAATAATATTGTTAAATTATATTACAAATTGTATGATTTCTGAATACTCTTGTTTAATTATATTACAAACTTATATGATTGTTAATCTTGTTAAGTTATATTAAATTTTTTAATGATTTCTGAATAATATTAGTAAATTATATTACAAATTGTAGTGATTTCTGAATAATCTTGTTTATTAATAATATTACAAGTGATGTAATGTCTTAATAAGTGTGTGAAATTATATTGCAAATTTAAATAATTTCTGAATAATCCTGTGAAATTATATTGCAAAGTTATGATTTCTGAATAATATTATGTAATTATATCGCGAAATTTATCACTCTCACTGCCATGGGTCCTCGTTACGCATTGTGAAAGATCATCTTATTTGTTATTTATTCATTTAATCACTGTGATAATCATCAACAATTTCATCGATGAGAGAACGATATACGTTGATATCCATAATACCGCCTGTAAATAATAGTTGAGAAATATCAGATGCTTCATTAATGATTTCTGGAGAATTATTACCGGCTCGTTTTCCTCCAATCAGAATTTCTAATCGATCAACATCGGCAAGGATATTGTTAGAACAATGACCACTACCATGAGTAACAAAATGGCTCCCAATGGCGCTGGGGCAGGCATTCTTTTTGTTGCTGCACCCATAACCCTGCTCAAATCCTCCATTGTTTCTTCATCTTCCATATCTCATATTGTTTTCGGGTTTTAAAAGTTCGTCTTTTGTATCAAATTTTTCCACGGCAATTTTTGATAACGTATCCACATATTCAATACTTTTTATGAAATCAATACCATCCTTGGTGAATTTATTAATCATTTCAACTACTCATGCTCGTTCTGATATACGACGTTTTAGATCACATATTTCAATACGGGCTTATTCAATACCTTCGGGTAATTCTTTTTCACTGCCAGGTGATCAAGCAGTTGCTATTTCACCTGGAAGTATCGTAAAATTCATTTTGTTTGTTTAGTTCTTTCTGCTATTTTGCCAGTTGAAATGGCAGTTTGTTCTAATGTAGGATGAAGACCATCAGCAGCTTCTCCAACTCTTTCAGTAACCTTTGTAACCGTTTTAGATAATTGTTCAGAATCCTCTACAAATTCTCTCTGGAACTCCTGACGTTCTTGTAATTTTTGTCTGACAGAATCTCAAACTGAAGAAATTTCTTATTATTGTTATTGTCGCTCTCGAGCTAATCTAGTTGCATAAGATTCCATAGCTGGTGTCATATTATAGATATATAATAATGATTTAATTACAGCAGCAGGGAGGGTGCGACCTTAGTGAAACGTCAAGTGGGTAAACAAAACATAAAAATTTGACAAAACACTAACAACTGATATAGTAACAAAATAAACTAAACCAATTAGAGAATTTTAGGTCAGTTAGAGGCTTCGGTTTGGCGTTATTAAGCTTTTATTTTTAGTTTTCGTTGGAAGCTTAATTGTTTTCAAAAAGACGTTCCAGCAAAAGGTATGTTCACTCTCCCTGCTGCTATTCGGTCGGGGTTAGAACGCGCTGCCTCACGTATCCGAGGTGGATGCCCTAACTGCTTATCAACCGGAGCGGTTGCAAAAATATATCAAACAGTAAAAAAAAGTATACATGAAAAATATGAGCAAAACGTAAAAGTTTTAGATAGTACCTTTCTTGCTGGGTTGATTATTTTTTTTTTTAATTCATTCTTTCTTCTTCTTTATTTGGGCATTTACAAACTGCACATTTTTCTAAGCACTGGTGTGTGTATTGGTTCCGAAAAGTGATGTATTGAGTCACCTTTGTTACTAACATTAGCATCCATAACAAGTACATTGCTGTTGTAATGACCTACTGCTTTTGCTCAAGTCGCGGTGCAAATGAAATATAGCATAGATTTTTTTTTAAAAATCATCTTTAATTGGGATTGAATGTACAGTACCAGCTCAGTTTCGTGCGATTTCTTTCGCGACATCATTTAGTATTTTCTGAAATATCAATGATATTTCGTGCTGGTTAAATGTGATCCATTTGTTCGTGATAACGTGGTATACAGTGTTATTAGGACAGAATTTTTAGTAAAAGTAATAAGATTGACATTTTCTCTAATTGTATTAAAGTAAGTTTTTCACTAATTTATATTGAAGTACATGTAACTTTCTACTAAAATATATTAAGATTACTTTCATTTATTTCTATATCACAACTATATACTATTTTAATAAAGTTGTACCCTAACAAGCAAAGGCAAAATTCACTTGCATTGTACATTACTCTTTGTAAGCCACATAGATTACACACTATACATTCGTGGAATTCCAATTTAGTGACTACATTTGAAAACTGAGGAAACTTTCTGTCGAATGACGTAAAAACAACATGGACGTTCTTGTGTAATAGGGATGAGAGCATCTTTCTGGCTAGGATGAAGTATACAGGGTATATCCAGGGGTAGCCATATTTGGTCATGTGTATGCGCCAGGATTACACATAAATAGCGGTGCAGATCGCACACTGTCAATTTCTTCATTCTGAAGCAAGAAAGACTCGCCTCTCTTACTACAAGTTCCGTACCTCATTCCACAGATGTAGCTGTATTTCGTTATCGTAGTGACACCTCTTTTAAGGAAATTCTTCTTCTTTTTCTTCTTCTTCTTCTCTCTTATTATGGCATTCGAAACTTAGCATGACCAAGAGTTTATGAGAACACCCATCTCACAAAACCATTACCATAAAAGTTCTCATACAAATGCTTATAAAATGACTTAACCCGCTAAAAACAGCACAAGATAGCTTCTCATCACGATCTTGATAATGTGTCGTTCTTTGCTGATTCAATGTTACTGAGGCTATATTTAGTGTGGGCGTCAAGGAGCGCATTTTAAAGTATATTTTATGAGAACAAAGCTACATATTTCATCAGAACAAACTACATATGGTACATTAGCATTACATTTTGTAGAAGTTTTTCAGATCCCAAATATTTTTAATTTATATGTTGCAAATATGCATGAAATTATTAGAATATTAATACTACTGAGTAACTATTGACATTATGTATTTTTGTGAAGTCTTTCTACTTTTCCATATTACCTTTGCCTTGAGCAAAGTCAGTTATAACGTTCCATATATTTATCACACAATCTGTGTAATAGATGTTAAGTTTTTAGGATATTCTGTATGCATATGGAAGTGCGCAGGCCCAGTTTGATTAGAGAAAGTAATTTTCTAACAGAGTGAGGTCAGACAAATATAGGATTAAACTAATTGCTTTGTTTTTGTTCAAATTGTTGACCTCGTGTCACGTGTACCGTACAATGTGTGTTTGTGCAAATATGACAATATTGTCTGCACACTAAGCATAATGCATTCATTGTAATACAAGCACAGCAACGTATCAAAGAACCATAAAAACAAAAGTCCTAAAAGTTTATAATTAAAGAAATTCACATTGCATGAGATGCGATAATTTTGGAAAGTGGTATAATGTTGAATTGAATTATAATCTTTGTATAATGGTTGCAGTGTGCAACATTAGTTAATAGGGATTTGCCTATTTGTGTATACTTTGTAGGAATATCATGCGTAAAGATATATCAATGCAATATGTGCATATCTGTGTACACTTTGTACAGTTTGAGATTCTGTCTGTCTATCTATCTATCTCTCTCTGTATATATATATATATATATATATATTCACCATATACACGTTTCAGGGAGAATGTGTATTTCGATGGGCACAAATGCGTGACCAAATACAGTAATGGATTATCTGATGATATAATGCTTAGTGTGAGTTTACATAGCTAGGGGAATATGCTATGCTAATGTTCTTGTTTGTTAATACAGGAAGCTATTTGGGACCAGAGGGAATTACCAAAGTGTAGTTGGTCCGAGTCTCTGAGAGACAAAAAAGAAGTACGAATGGAGGGAGGAGTCAGAAGGAAGATTTTAGGGACTGGAGGGAATTATCCTAGTGCAGTTGGTCCGAGTCTTTGGGAGACAAAAGAAAAGGAAGAATGGATGGAAGTTGGATTAACAGCCAAGAAAGATCATACAGATCAGTAGGAACACAGGACAGGAGGAAAATCTATCACACTAATTCAGATGATGAAATAGGCCTTCACTTGGTCAAGTGAAAAACGAGTGATAGGGTTATAATTAAATTTTATTTGAGAGATTACTGTTATTGAATTATATTAAATTGTTGTTATTTGAATTTCACATTTTTTATATTCATTAACTTAACTGTCGGTACCTCTGACTTGGGGGTCAGAGCTGTGCATCTCTCTATCACTACTTCAATTTTTGACGAAAATGAGCCAGGGTGGGTCTTCTGTAATAATTTAAATAATATTGGAGTATCCCACCCCAACCTAAATAAAGGCCAACCTCTACAGTATCAATCAGAAATAGCGAGTCCATTCTTCTTGCAATGGGTGAATGTTGTAAGATATAAGGATTACTGATCAGTCTTACAAGAAACATAATTCCTAAACGTTGAGCCAAATTGAGACTTGGAAGTGATCGTATGAGACTAAAATGTTTTTGTACAGAAATACTGCTAAGAGGAAGACTTACTGACAAAATAAACTTTTGTAATGGAATAATCGTGAACTGTATGAGCAGTATTTTCTACTTTTGTTTGCTCATCAGTGTAGGTTTTAATGTTACTATGGATGCAATTTTCGTCAATTAATATTAGGGGTCTGGGGCTGTCATAGTCTTGACCAACTTTCTTGGATGAGCACCACCTATCAAATAATTGTTCTTTATTTTCTTGCGAATTCGACATGGGTCTGTCCTTTTTATTTTTTCTTTGTTTTTAGAATAGTTCCTAAATATTTGTCTATATGTTTAAGGTACCGGCTAAAACCCCTTTATGATACACTATCTTAGCAATCTGAAATGTTCAGCAATTTTGTCCAAATCAAGAAAATATTTATCTACTTGTTTTTCTATAGAAGAGGGTACTTACCTAATATTTCTGGTAACATGCAAAACTGGATTTGTATGTAACGGGGTGGGGTAATTTTCACTGGCTACATGTAATCAATTTAAGCTAAATTGAAATTCCTTTTGTCCTTTTGACTTTCTCTTGTTTATATTCACATTTCTTCTTTTTCTCTCTGCATTTGCATGTGAAATAGCCGATCTTCTCTCTATTTCTCTGCTCTCTCCCCTTTCCTTATTGTCTCTCTTCATTCTCTATTTGCACTGATCTCTCGTATAACTCTTTCTGTAACTGCATTTGCCTTTCTGATCTTCTTTGAATTGCAGTCGTTTCACTCTTCTTAAATAAGGCTGCAAGTTTCTTAACTCTATTTCCATCTATTTGTTTTGAATTTCAATTATATTATCCTCAAGTGAGAGCCAGATAGAGACTTACTAAGTAAACTCAAAGAAATTTTATCCAAAACTTCCTTTCCACCAAATGTTGGACCAAAATAGTTTATGTTTCATGTTTCGTCAAAGAAGCCTTTGCCTCAGATAGATCATATTACCTGGAGATCTGGAGCTGTTCATCCTTTTTATCCAACTGTTCCAATGTAGAATTTAAAAACAAGTTCTCCAGTATATGTGACATTGTGGAAGCTTGTTGATTTCACTATAGATTTCTAAAATATGTGAGCTCAAAATACCAGGGACTTAAATGATTAAAAAACAAAACGAATTTAAATATCTGTTTTCTAAATTGTTTTAGAGAAATCTGTATAACATAGACGATTCTCCAATTGTATGTTATGAATCTATGGTCGTAAACTAAGTACATGTAACAGAAAAGAGCAAAATCCATTAGGTTTTGTAAAATTTAACAAACAATGTATTTCCCTACAAACAAGGTGAACATTTAAAACGAAAGTACAGTATTATGAACTAAATCCCAAATCTTCCAAGTATTTTCAACACAAGTGCAAAGTAAACAGAATTCCAATTAAATTGCAATGGCAATTAAAACATGTTTGAACACTGAATATGTTGATGTGCATATAGTCTTGACATGTGCTAATGTGCCAGTGCCCTGGAACATGGCCATGTGCCAACAGTCTTTTGATATATCAGATCAGTAATATAATAGAAAGCCTACATAAATGCTAACCACTAGGCCACCGGGGCGGCCATAAGATACTTGTCCTAATATTTAATCTATACTCACAGAGAAATATCAGGGTATGTAGTATGTAGTCTATAAAATCGATATCTCTAGTCATGTACACCATTAACTTGATTTTGGATTTAGGTAAATTACAAAATACAATTATACATAACAAAAAATCAATAATAAAAGATAACATTTAATACAAATAAAATATATATAACACAATATGCCCTCTGGTTCGAGCATAATAAAGAATAAATATATTGGAACCTTTAAATACTTGCAATCTGGAGAAAATTCGATGTAACCTCTGAATCATTGCAATCTGGAAACAATTTGATGTAACGTTTAAATAATAAAAAAAAATTCATGCAATTAAATCTGTATTATTCTAATGCCTAAGCTTTGGACTTTTCAGTTGATGCAATATGCTCGGGTTTATAATCTAATGTAAAAGATAATGCTTTGTAACACAACTGAAGGGTACAAATGAATTATACCTTACAGAGCGAAGGAAAAATGTTTGCCACATCAAATGTTATTATCAGGACAGTTCAAAGAAGCTCTAACCAGTCAACCACATTGGAAGACATATATATGGTCTCTAATTTTTTGAGTATATATAAGGAAATATTTCACGAGTGAATAGAAAACATTGTTTTGTCACTAGTATAAAGTCATGAGTGACAATATAAAATATTGTCATTTTACTAAAAAAAGGTAATCAATGCCTAATTTTTTTAACATTTAAAAACACGGTTATGATTGTGATAAGAGTTAAAATTGCGAGTTAGGAAGTAGCGTTGTTATTATTTTTTTAATCAAGAAATTTCCTAAAAATGTACCATTTGTCACAGAACATAAATGTATTGAATAGCAGCAGGCCATGAAAGTACAGTCACTGAAAATATGCAAGATTATTGTGGAAATTTAATTACAAAACGTTAACACTTCAATTGTATGCTATGTCCAGGCATTTCTTGATGGCACTGTTTCATTAAATAAATATGTACTAACACATTACTGAGAGAGAGAGAGAGAGAGAGAGAGAGAGAGAGAGAGAGAGAGAGAGAGAGAGATATTGAAATAAGCCAAAATAAAAAAATATGGGTTTGAATAACATTTATAAGGGCAGATATATTTCCTAAATGAGACAAGAAATAGATTATTAACAATTGTTGCGCTAAAAGTTGTATCATCACTGGTAGTATTTGTTTTCTCCCACTGATATATTTCAGAAACTCATTAATACATTTTTCCTTCCTCAGAGGGCAAGAAAATTTATTTTGTGTAAACAAATAACCCGCATCGTATTTCTGTATCCTCAAAAAGCGTTTTTTTCCCCTGTCAAATAGGTATGAAAAGTTATGAGACAAGGTTTTGCCTTAAGTTCTATATTGTATTTCTTTATGATCTTATTGACGAGCTACGTACAAAATGCCCTTATACCTTTCTTGTAAATGAAAACATAAATTTTGTATGCCAAGAATCTTGCAAATAGCGTCGAAATGTTGATTTTATTAGAGAAACAAACATACTTTTTGGAATCAATTTTATCAAAATATCAGTACAAATATCAATGCAGGCTGAAATAGCTAACATAAATGGTGGAATATTGAGAAAGAACAACTTATAGTATTTTAGGGATTTATTTACTGAATGTTTCCTTTGTATATCTAAGGGGAAGGGGATTGTTTTATTAATAACTTTATATTGTGCTAACAATACAGTGCTCAGACTTATAGATTTAGTCAATTCAAGACAGCAGTGGAGCAGCTTCAATAGTTCTGGTATTTGACAGCAATTTTGGAATCTTTTTGGTTCTGAAATATATATATATATATATATATATATATATATATATATATATATATATATATATATATATATATATATATAGTAGTTAGAGCATCCGCCGCAGAAGCGGGAGGTTGTGGGTTTGATCCCTGGCCGAGTCATACCATACAAAAATGGTAATAACAGCTGCCTCGCTTGAAGCTCTGCATTAAGAGGTTAGTGCAAAGTTCAACCCAGTCACATTATCCTGACATCACATCGACTGGTCCTAACACTAACCTCGTAATGCTGAGCACCTATTAAGACAGCTGTAAGTATCATTTTTGTAAGTTTTGGCATGACTTGGCCGGGATTATAACCAGCAAAATCATACATCTGAGGCAGATGCTCTAACCCCTAGGCTACCGGATAGGTTTGAAATTTGAAAGAAAAATGTTTTGGCAACGTAATACTACCACTCTGACACAATCATTTTGTGAGTCTACCTAAAATAATTTCAAACCATCTTTCAAACATAGCATTACTCCATATTTTATATCATTATTATTATTTATTATTATTAGTAGTTGTAGTAGTATTAGTAGTGGTGGTGGTGGTTGCAGTATTATTTACAACAATTACACAAGAAGCCGAAACATTTGATGTGAAGTGTTCTCGGATGCTTGAAGTTTGGTTTGGTTTTGTATCTTTTATTGGTGGAGGAGTAAACATCCCTAGGCAGCCTATAAGTGACTTAGAACATTATGACCATTTCAACATGACTAATAACTTTGTTAGTGCTATTTTTAATTTCTTTCTATCAGAAAAGTTTTTTAAAAAAAAAATATGACTGGTGGACAACTACATTCCACAATGCTTCCAGTGGTCCATGTCTCACATCTTTTTTCTTTTCGACATTACAATACACTCAGCTAATATTTACTTACTTACTTCCTGCTCTAAACTTTCCTAGCCAGCATTCTAGAACAGTCAAAATACAAAAAAGAAAGAGAAAATTGTTCCTCTCACACTTGGCGCAGTGAATGTGTGCACCTTAATGGACAGTGACAATGTGGAAAGACCCCAGCGGAGAACCACCCAAATAGGAAAGGAGCTTGCCAGTTACAACATGGACATTGCTGCTGTGAGCGACACCCAGCTTGCAAGAGACAGCGAACTCTGTGAAAGTGTCTCCGGATACACTTTCTTTTGGACCAGCAGCGGAAGTGTAGAGAGTCGTGAAGCTGGTGTCGGCTTTGCAGTGAAGATAGCACTGATTGTCAAATTGGCTGGACCTCCCAAGGGAGTAAATGACAGACTCATGACCATGAAATACCCCCTCTTGTCTGGAAGAAAGCACCTTACCATCATCAGCAGCTATGCTCCAACCATGGTTAACATAGATGAAGTGAAGGTCACGTTATATGAGGATCTTCACACCATCATTGCTGATGTTCCAATGGCAGATAAGCTCATCAGTCTTGGCGATTTTAATGCAAGAGTAGGCTGTGATCATGTTGCCTGGGATGGAGTGCTAGGAAAGCACTGAGTGAGTCACTGTAATAACAACGGTCTCCTTTTACTCCAGACTTGTGCAGAGCATGTACTGTTGATCACCAATACCGTCTTCTGCCTCCTTACCCGTAACCAGAGATAAAAAATGAACCCAGCCTCTAAGTACTGGCACCTCATCGACTACATCATTGTCAGGAAGAGGGACATGCAGAATTTGCATGTGACCAAGTCCTTGTGCATTGCTGTCTGCTGGACATAGCACCACCTCATCATCACAAAGCTCAGCATCCGCATTCAGCCCAAAAGATGCCCAGAGTGAAAGAACGCTCCTCAACAACTGAACATCACCAAGCTGAAATGTACCAGTACCAAATAGTCTCTCGTGGATGCCCTGGAAGAACGTCTGAAATCCACCCATCTAGGCAATCAGAATGTGGAGACCGACTGGGTGGCATTCAGGGAGCTGGTCTACAGCACAGCTTTGGAAATCCTTGGACCCTCAACCAGAAAGCATCAAGACTGGTTTGATGAGATCAAGCAGTTGCTCGATTAGAAACACTGCCTCCTTCAAGCCTATCTTAACAGCCCAAAGTCCACCTCTAGAAAAGATGCGTACAACAACATATGCAGAACTGTACAGCAGAAGCTCCGCCAGATGTAAGAGACATGGATGAGCAACAAAGCTGACGAGATAAAGTTCTACACAGACCAGCATGACATGATGAACATATACAATGCCCTGAAAAAAGTGTATGGACCTACATCCTCTGGATCATCCCCCCTTCTCAGCGCAGATGGGAACACACTAATTACTAACAAAGAGAGGATTCTTCAAAGATGGAATGAACACTTTGACAGCATCCTGAATTGCCCTTTATCCATCAATTACAATTATGAAGCCGTCAGTCATCACCCCATGAACCCATCCACGAAACACTGGATAACCCCCCAACCTTGATAGAGACACAGAAAGCGATACGCCTGCCCTCTAGTGACAAATCAAATGGTTGAGACTCGATCCCAGCTGAAGTCACACAGCCCTGATACAAAGGCTCCACCAGCTGTTTTTACTGATGTAGCAGCAAGAGACGATCCCCCAGGAATTCAAAGGTGCTTCCATAATCCACCTGTATAAGTGCAAAGGGAACCACCAGGCCTGTGACAACCAGCGAGGTGTATCCTTACTTTCGATTGCAGGAAAGATATTCTCCAGAATCCTACTGAACCGCCTCACTACACAGCTTGACCTGGGACTACTGCCAAAATGCCAGTGTGGATTACGAAAAAAAACGTGGGACCAATGACATGGTGTTTGCTCCTTTTCTCCATATACGCTGACTTGACAAAGGCCTTTATACTGTCAGCTGATAAGGCTTGTGGAAGGTAATGGCCAAGTATGGATGCCCAAGAAAATTTATATCCACAGTGCAGCATTTCCGCGATGGCATGTAGGCATGAGTCCAGGACAATGGAGAGACATCTAAGCCATTCCCAGTAACAAATGGAGTCAAACATGGTTGTGTTCTGGCACCGACACTGTTCAGTCTACTGTTTTCCACCATGCTGACTAATGCTTTCAGAGACGGAGAGGTTGGAGTCATCAGGTACCATACAGATGGAAAACAATTTAATCCCAGGAGGCTTCACGTGAAAACCAAGGTCATGACAGACACCATCAGGGATTTCTTTTTTGCTGATGACTGCACCCTCATTGCTGGCTCAGACACAAACCTGCAATGCAGCACTGACAGGTTCTCCAGCTCATGCACAAGATTTGGTCTCACCATCAGTACCAAAAAGACTGAAGTCCTGCATCAGTCGGCCCCTGGAAAGCATTATGTTGAGACCAACATCCCTGTCAATGGCCAAAACTCAACGTAGTGAACCGCTTAACCTACCTTGGCAGAGCACTGTCACAGAGCATCACTATTAATGACGAGGTGAACCTTCACATTGCCAGAGCCTGCGCAACTTTTGGCAGATTGTATGCCAATGTCTGGAATAGAAGAGGCATCAGCATCTGGACCAAACTAAAGGTCTAAAGGGTAGTAGTGCTCCCCACACTACTTTATGCATGTGAAATGTGGACAGTGTACCAATGCCACACCAGGAAACTGAACCACCTTTACACCACAAGTCTCAGAAAAATCCTCAACATCAAGTAGCAGGACAAGGTTCCAGACAATGAGGTACTCGCCCAAGCAGGTCTCCCCAGCATCCATACCATCCTGATGCAGTGCCAGCTGTATTCTATTCTGTATCTCTGCTCAGATATCTGTTATTCCATCCCTTAATTTTGTATTTTATTGTTTACTCGATTCGGACAATACCACCATGTTCAATCATCTCTTAGATAATGTTAACCTAAAACATTAAAGTGTGTTGGATATTGCGCATCTTCACCATTTCGGGACAATATGGTGTCTTATGACTGGTATATAAAAATCCAATATAAAAGTTAGAGTACCAGTATGTTTGACTCCACAGAATCTGCACACTGGCAATTAAAACAGCAAAGCAGAAGTTTAACAAGTCACAGTGACAGAGATGGAATTCATTAAAGAATAATGTGTATATGTTGGAGCATGAGAGATCTAAAATAGTATTTTAATAATAAAAATATTTTATTTTGAACTTTATTACCGGTATGTCATAATTATATCATGTTACTGATTTAGCATCATGTCATGAAACATTTCGGCTAGATCAGCATCTTATGAACACGTACATACATAAAAATGCTTTGTAAAATTGAATCAGTTCCCAAAAATATACATAAATATAAGATGTAAATTCTAATATCTAATCTTGAACAATTCTAATATGTAATCTTGAACAATGATACAAATTTCCATTAATCATAGAATATGTATTGCTTTTAAAATTTACAAACAGGACTCTCGATTGATATGCATCACTCAGTCAGGCATGAGTCTGGCTGAACAGGACTCTCGCTTGATATGGAATCACATCACAATTAGTATTTCCAGTTCAAATTCTGGCAAGTACTTTAAAACTTCTAGAATGTGATGCACTCTGACATAACATATCTGTACAAGTTATGATTGTTTTGGTTTCTAGTTATCATGCAAACCTTGTCATAAATGAATCTCGACAGCAACAGCAAAAATAGAAAACATAAAAATACACGTCTAAAAGTACACATTTAAAATATAACATTATGTATATTCATCTATAAAATTTTCTTTCCTGACTTTTGAGGCTGAGAGTATTGCCAGAGGTTCAGTCAGGGGACATCACCTGACCCTCATATGTATGAGCTCCAACATATGGGACTGTATGATACATATCTAGCTATGTTTTCTGAGCTACTATGGTAGACCTGGGGATCCATTTATTTCCTATCAAATCAAGAGTATTGACAATCAGCGATCATTGAGGCTTTCTTAGGCTTGCTATGTTTCTTGGCTGTGGTTATGTCCTTTGCCTTCTTTGCTCTGATTGAGGAATGTCTCCTGTTTGGTTCAGGGCTGAAATTTGAATTATGGGATAATGTATTGATTAGTAGATAATATTGACTAATGTAAAAATTGTAGTGTTATTGTACAACCAGCTCTATCTAGCAGACCCCCTAACAAAAGACATCTCTCCTTACTGGTCATTTAATAATTTCTTATCATCATTTCATCAACTTACAGTATTTAGCCTTTATTAAAAGGACAGGTATCCTTCAATTTCAATTATAAGCAGATTTCATTGTACATAATTATTATTCAACATTTAGACAAAAAACTGAATTATCCAAAATATATATATATATATATATATATATAAAAAATTTGGAGATACCATGAAACATGTGCTGAGGGACCAATCTCTTCTGCTAACAAAATGGGATTAAACAACACAGGTGTTCTCTTATTTGAGTTATTTACATTACATAATCTGATCATGCTTTGCATACTGAGGATTCTCTCAACCTAGTATCCAAACCAGAAGAGTGTGATAAAATTATACTGAAATAAAAGGGAAGTTGCAAATAAAATATAATTAAACACTGAATTTCATCTAAAATGTTAGTTAATGTTGGTGCCGGACAAACACACATGCATATGAGTGTCACAGTAATTGATATAATCAGGTTTTATAAAAGTGGGCTCAGCTAAAATAGGTTTGATTAACTTATTAAAAAATGGGTCTTTCATAACAGGTTGTCTCCAAAATAGACATCTGCCAAGTCAGACACGATTTCTTCAATCAGCTTCGTGCACATATCTGAATGAATCAAAGTCAAGAATTCATACATTAACTGGGTAATCTTTCTCAAGCCCATCTTGATACAGAATATCTCACTTCAGACAAATGCATGAGGAAAGAATAGATAGTGAAAAAATTGTATAATAGGCAGGATTAAATACATTTAATTTAAACTGAGTGATATGATTAAAAAATAATTTTTATATTAAAATTTACAATCTCAGAGAAGAATTTCAGTATCTTTTTTTACAAAGAAGTATACTATTAAATTATTAGTTTATCATTTCAAGCTAAATAATAATCTTAAGTTAGAAAATAATAGAAAAAATCTAAATAACGTGTTTGTGATACAAGTCTAAAACAAAAGACATAATTCACGATTATTTGACAATTACCAAACCCCAAACCCAAAACATAATAAAAGATGATTCACCCTTAATATTCTCAGTAAATAAAAGATACATCAATTATGAAGTGAAGCTGTAGTCTCATCTAAACAAAATGAGACTAAGAAAAGACAAAGACAATCAAGCTAAGTATTTGCAATGAATAGTTTTTTTGTGTAAATAAGATCTGAATATCATGTATCATAAGCTGAAATTTAAATATGTGACACTGAAACATTTACTGAAAGAGTTGTACTGGAATATATAGCTCTTCATGTGTCCATCATGTGATATCAATATACAGTGGAACCCCGCTATAACACCCCTCGCAATAACGCGAATTTGGATACAACGTGGTCGTGTTGTGGCTCCCGACATTTCGTATATTTATTCGCACATGATTTTTTTTCTTCTTCTTCAAAGTATGTGAAATAGTACATTAAGAATTTATTATCATTTTGGGGAAGAGATCACATATGAATTCGAATAAAATACGATTGTGGTGTGGTTCCTGAAATTTTAAAGGTACCTAGACGTTTTGCCCATTTACGTTTCGGTCCAGGACACTTCGCCCCACTTCAATGGACATTTCGCCCTAGAACATTTCACCCCACATCAATGGACATTTCACTTCAGATATCTCTCTCTCTCTCTCTCTCTCCATTTATTTATTTATTTCTACATCATATTTTAAGATCATTCCGCAATCGAACGGGCATAACAAAATAAATAAAGAAATTTGTAATAATTGTATGTGAGGAGGCCATGAGTGACTGAGTGGTCTGAAGAGCTCTCCGTTATGGATAACTGCCATCTCACCTCTGTCTGCGTAGGTTTGAGTCTAAGATTCGGCTAATGTAGTTATGTTAGAAAGCTTGCCAGTAGCTTCTCGTGGGTCGGTGGTTCTTTCCAAGGGTTTTCCTGGTTCTTCCTCCACCAATAATACTGGTCGCCATGTATAGCCTATCGTGTGCTGAAAAATGGCGTTAAACCCTACAATAACAATAACAATGTATCTAGTGTCGCTTTCTCACATGATATTGTTCGTGTTTCAGTATATCAAATGTCTTTCAAAATAAATTTGATCATAAAACGTCGATGGAATGAACTGAATGATCTGAAGAAAAGATTTTTATTTTCAGGTCTAACAAGCTACAAGTATGGTCTTCTTAGACATAAATTGATATCTGTGCAATTCAAAACCTGAGGTAAGATTAAATTACAAACAAAATATTTTAAGACTATAGGAATACTAAAGTAGCTGGTTGCCATTCGCATTCGATGTACTTAAGTTTAGGTTAAATAAAAATAGCGAACAATCGTGGAACGCCGCCCATTTTCACTCTATCACAAATGCTGGAAGATAAGTAGCTCTAGCACATATCCAAATAAAACATTCTGCCATAGAAATTAAATAACGAAAATCTAAATATATCCAATGATTTTTTAAAAAAAAGAAAATAATGTTTTGTGTATCAAATATTTCGTAGTTTTTCTTGGTCTACACGACGTTCCATTTCTAGTGAACTAGCTCCTTTTGATTTTACATGTAACACGTTAGCGTTCTTATATGCACTTTTATAATGTTCTAATATTAATACTGTTTACAGGCAGATGGATACAATGTCAAAATGGACTTAAGCGCCATACCAAATACATCTTCCAGATTTGAAATGAATACCGGTACAGCACGGGGGACAGATGGAGAGTATGAGAAAGTCAATGTCGATTTATATCAATAAAGAGGATATGTCGATAAGGTGAATGTTATTTTATTTATTAGAATCATACGGGTGCTTGCATATGTCTTTATGATAAATACCATATTTGGTTGAGTTTAACTTGGTTTTCAACATTTTCTGACCAACTTATAATTACAGGCTGGATAGACATTAGGGCAAATGACCAGCACCACGTAGTGAACGAGTTTATGGTCAACATTGATGCTGCATCAACATCGTGATTTGACGTTCAGCCGACCAGTCCAACACTAACCTCTTAATGCTTTCTGCCATGCAAGGCAGCTGTAAGTACCATTTTTATAAGTCTTTGGTACGACTCGGCCGGGGATCGAATCCACGACATCCCACTTCCGCAGCGGACGCTCTAACTACTAGGCCACCGGAGTGGTCTTCGTCAGTTTGTGTAACAACAAAAATAAAAGTACTGCAGTATATAAAATGATCACTGTAAACAATAGATTCATTTTCTGGATCAGTCTTATTACATAAATGAAGAAAAAGGGGAACATATTGTCTGATATAACGGCACACTGAATGTAAATAAAATATAAGAGATAGAATTGTGGGGTAAGAAATGAAATCTTAACGGTAGGCCCCTCAAGTAAAATTAAGACAATGGTGTACTGCTGATGAATTTATATAAATGTCCTATATTTCTATTGATGTGGGGCGAAATGTCCTGGGCTGAAACGTCCATGGGGCGAAACGTCCACTTAAGTGGGGCAAAATGTCCATTAAAGTGGGGCGAAATGTCCTGGGCATAAACGTCCATGGGGCGAAACGTCCATAATTCATTTTAAATATATGTACATGTATTTTTCTCGTACCTGGAGATTTTTTAAATTTTAAGTATGAGAAATAGTGTGTAAAACGTTTATTATCATTTTGGGGTAAGAGGTCGCATATGAATTATAATATGATCGTGGCATAGCTTTTTAAATTTAACAATTTCACCAGGTTCTTGAAGTGTTATGCCAAAATAAACATGATGTGGTCTTTGTGGTTGTCTTCAAATAATTTTGCATACACTCGTTGCTCAAACAATAGCCGACATGTTTCTTCTGTAACTGCACACACTACCAAGCTGCAGACAATGCGGTGGTTGATAAAAGCTCTTCAGTTTTAATAAACATAAAAAAACGAAAGCCGCAAACCTCATTTCTGACCCTGCTTCAGAGAGTGTCAACAAGCTTCTAAAACGATTGGCTAAATCCAAGGACATCTTTTTATTTTTAGTTCTTGGGGGTGAGAGGTGGATGATTTTTCTTCTGGGTCATTCCATTCGTACGTGTTTTTATGATCGTACATTCTTTCTGTGACCTTCTGGAAAATCACGTGATCCCTTGTTTACGTAAAAACAGTTATTTAAATTATTGTTTGGGAGAGAACAATTCAGTAGAATTTCTGGGCTTTAAATTAATAGTTGTGTTTTGAGTTATATTGGAAATTGTGTCAATTCGTTGGAGCAAGAGGAAATATTTTATTTATCTGGAAAAGAACATGTGCTCATAGATTTTTAATTTGGGTTATTATAAAAACAAGAACTGACTAAATCACGTGACATCATTGTCCATATTGGATTACATCATCAAGATTCGAACCTGGAACTATTAGGACATTTATTTATCAGGACTCTTGCAATTCCATTAGTGGATTATTTTTGTGAATTCTATATTGGATTATATTTGGACTTGATTCTCTAAAACCGTAAGTTTATTTATGTTCTCTTATAAAACATCTGTACTGAATAAATTCATTGTTAAATTTTACAAACATGTTAGTTTTCACTCTTTCTGTGTTGCTGCTTATTCGAGCCTAAGCACGTAACAGCTATCAGTGAAATACAGTGTGCCACATCTATTAGTGAGGTAAAGTGTGATACAGCTATTAGTGAAATAAAATAAGACACAGCTATCAGTGAAGTAAAATGTGACACAGCTATCAATGAAGTAAAGTGTGACATAGCTAAAAGTGAAGTTAAGTGTAATACAGATTTAAGTAAAGTAAAGTGTGACAGCTACATGTATTAGCAAATTAAGGTGTGACCGCTATAGTAAAGTACAGTGTGACACAGCTATCAGTGAAATAGAGTGTGCCACACCTATCAGTGAGATAAAATGTGATACAGCTATCAGTGAAGTAAAATAAGACACAGCTATCAGTGACGTAAAGTGTGACACATCTATCAGTGAAGTAAAGAGTGACACATCAGTGAAGTAAAGTGTGACACAGCAGTCAGTGAAGTAAAGTGACACAGCTGTTAAGTGAAACAGCTATCTGTGAAGTAAAGTGTGACAGCTATTAGTGAAGTACAGTGTGACAGCTATCAGTGAAGTACAGTGTGACACAGCTATTAGTGAAATATGGTGTTACACATCTATCAGTAAAGTGTGACACAGCTAAGAGTGAAGTTAAGTGTGATACAGCTATCTGTGAAGTAAAGTGTGACACATCTATCAGTGAAGTAAAGTGTGTTCAAAGGTGACTGGTTCAGTTCTTGGTTTCCAAAGTTGCCATTATTAGATAAATTTACTCTGTCAATTACTGATTTTAAATACATTGTTCTCAAACAATTATTGCTTTTTTTGTGTGGATATGAACACTGGTGTCACATTAGCCAAACTTAGCAACATGACCTAATATATGGCATTCGCCAAACCCGAGATGTAATGGATTTTATTAGTTATTTTTTCTATTAATAATGATGGACGATTATTAAAATCAGAGTAGATTCTTGAATGAAATTTTGTTTTGTTTGTTGTTTTATAGAACATCAACACAAGTAATTACTTTGTGCCAAGGCAATTTAATCTATTAAGTGACTTGTCGAAGGAAACACATTGGTAGCTGACCATTTCTGATCTTATGATTGAATTTAAACTTGCATCTTTTCAGTTAAACCAGCACCATTTAAGCCTAAACTCCATCACATACTAACCAATGACCTGCATTGGCTTCTGCTGGATGAAGTAGGTCATGTTGCTAAGTTTGGCTAATGTGACACCATCAGCACAGTAACAAGAACATGTGCCATACATTATGTTTGGTAAATAAAATTGGGCTTTTAAATATTGCAAGTATTTACCAAAGATGCCTGTGTTAAGATGACAAAGTGTTAACAGAAAATTGTGAAAATTTTTCATCGTTGATAGGAATAATAGAAAAGATGGAAATTTATAGATGAAGTATACTTCCCTTCTAAGATGAAACTCCTCTAACTTATTTTGATGTAGAAAACTTCCAAACTGCTTGCATGGATTCTGAGAGGCATATCTGCCTATAGAGAGCATGCTACACAGCACGAGTGGAAGCAGCAAATGATGACAATACTCTTTCACTTAGGTGGGCAGATAAATTTTAGCTTTTCAGCTAAAAAGATTTAGTGTGGGAGGGCTGGATTTGTGAGATAGTATTGGTGTTCATAAGATGCTATGACTGGGTAATGTATTTGATAAAGAAATACATGAGATGAAGATAAGATGATCCATTTATCGGACATATATCAGATGATATATTGCCATGTTCAAAGCAGGGGCACCACCCAAGGGCAGGAATAATACAGGAAGTAATTGAAGAACTTTCACCAAAAACTGTTAACCAACATGTGTCCTGAAAATCATTAGTGAACACACAACTCCAGATGCACAATAGGAATGAGAAAAGAGAAGTATGTGACGATGTTATAAAACTAACATGAAGGTAACTGGTAAGGTAGTAAAGGAAATGAAAAAGTTCTGCATACTTACTCATTTGCTTGTCAGAATCTGAAAATTATTTATCTTTAAGAATAGTCATTATGAAAAACATGCAATTATTTTTTCATTTAGAATAAACTTCAGTGTATCTGAAATATATTTTTATATATGAATTAAAAGGACATAAATCATAATGCAGATCAGAATATAATTACTTGGGTTCATAATCTACCATGTATATTTATGTAAAAGCCCAATGCAAACAACAAAAACAATGATTTGCCATTATATACTGAATCAGCAGAGTAGTGTCTACATTGTTGGTTGTACTGATTAAGGCTAAAAGCTGCATAGACCAATATCTACTAAAGCATTAAGTGATAGCAGATCTTGGTATATGTAGCCTGCAGATAGATCTGACCTGTATACAAGAGAATATACCACATTTAAGAACCACCATATATATATATATATATAGTATTTATGCTCCATCAATGATATACCACAACACGTATACATTTTTCATTAAAAGGACTCGAGGCTTGCCAAGTTTTCTTTTAATGAAATATTTATAGTGGTATATCATTGATACAGTGTACATAATATAAATCTATAAATATATTTTATTTATCCCACATACAAGTTTTTATTTTAAATGGGACATAAAACTGATGGCCATAGACAATGCACGCTACAGGAGTGAACTCTTCACAACCCCTCGCATGTTTGTATGCTCAAACAATATGTTCAGATCTGTAGTGATTCATATTTTCCTGTACACTTTATATTAATTGCTATGTTTCCTTTAGCAAATTGAAATAAAATAAAAACACAAGGTCGATAGTTAACATCCAAAATTTTTAAAATAATGTGCATGCAAACATTGAATTTCAGCATTTGTTGTCATAAACAGGAACAGGGTGGTCATTTGCATCTATAGCAACAATACGATTTGTTTATTTATATTGTTTCTGTAAATAATTTGCTATTCCTCTTGACTGTCCGTGTCATTAAAAAATATTATCCTATGTTTCTGCTGTGTGGGCTATGTTTGAGTATTCGCCTGTTGAAAGAAGTTGACCCAGTTAGGCATCTTGTTCACATTTTGCAAGAGGTTCATAACAAACATATCTTGTACGGTGATGTTTGATTAATATAATGGGTTGCTGATAATTTGATTCTTTTGAATATTACACATTTGGGAACTTGATATACTATAGTCTGTTGCTGTGCGGTTTGAAATTTCATTGTTGCTGGGGTGGGGGTTGACAGCTTCATTACTTGGGTGGCCGGTATTACTCAGGTAACTGGAGTACATCTGTTGTTGTTTGTCACTAATGTTTGCGTAACTGGTTAGAGAATGTACATTTTTGTGGCCAGAAATTTGCATTACATCAGTTGAGGGAATATTTTTGATTCTTAACTTCTTAATTAGGTACTTTTGGTTATTAATGTTTGTTAACTTCTTTCTTTCTGTAATATTTGCTTTTTCTTTCATGTTTGTCATGATGCATCCAAGTTTGTTAATTCCAACAACTTTTCTCCTAAACCATTTTGAGTTTGTCTCTTCACATTGACAAAAGCCTGCTGGTCAGCATACTGTTTGTAGATAGCAAGTGAATCTCTCTTTTTTTTTCTTCATACATCTTAGGATTAATATCCCTAATGTCCTTGACATTGTCTACTGATCTTGTTTTTGAATGCCTTTCATTGAGTTCAAGATACTCAAGGTCATTCACATCTTTCTTTAGTGTAATATAGCCCCATTTCAGATTGTAATGTTCAGTCACTCTCCTCAAACCAAAATGCACAGAGTTGTTAAACCACAATGTGTTAACAACAGCGTCAGATGTTTCCATCCCCATTAGTCTATTGCTGTACAAGGCATTTATTTCTTCGTCTGTGATTGGTTGACTCTGATTGGATTTATTTTCTTTTCAATTTTAATTTTAAATCTTTATGCTAGGCCTGAAGAGCTTCCCTTGTCAATGCAAAATTTGTGTCTGTTCCACTCATGATTGTACTTGCATATTTCTTGATTTTAAGGTGGTAATCAATGGAGCTGATGATACTTCTTAAGCTGTTTGGTTCAAACTCAGATCCATCTTTTCTCCCAAACTGAGTATAAAACCAGCCAGGAGCTGATCTAATTCAGATGGGTGTATTGCATGTAAATTTCTTAATTTTTGGACTGCAAGAATCCTGTCAACAGCCTTGAATAAAAAAGTGTCTTTTTAAAGTTTTTGCATGCTGCTTACTTTCTATAAATTTCAGAATATTATCAGGCTCATGTTGTATTCCCTCAATGATCATTTTCATTTACAAATGTGTCAGCCAAACTCTCCAATTAACTCACAGTTTAGTAAATTAAATTAAGAAGATTAAAGGTTGCTTCATTATCTTGCTCCTTATCTGACATCATTATTTTCTTTTTCCACAGAGCTGCATGCAGTGTTTGATGTTTGCAAGAGGAAGAGACTGGAAACAGCGATGTTGACAGATGACAGCAGATGAAACAGGGTGCTCAGTAATTTTTATTTCCTGGATTGAGTATGGTTGTTTATTTTGTATAATAATGCTAGTTTCTATAAAAACAATTTACATGAAAATCATTTTCTAGTTTTTTTGGTTCCTTTTTAAATCTAATATTCCAATAAATTCATATTCATGTTTAGAGAGTATAATAGCTATACAAATTAAAAACATGATGGTATATCAAGTTGCTTTATACTAACACTTCAAAAGACATGTTATTTTTAAAATATATATATATATATATATATATATATATATATATATATATATATATATATATATATATATATATATATATATAAATAAATATATATATATATATATATATATATATATATATATATATATATATATATATATATATATATATATATATATATATATATATATGAAATACATTAACTAAAATCTTCTCATTCACAGTTATCAGAAATAATAATACATTAAAACACTGGATATGTGAACCAGTCAGCGAGAGACATACATTTTTCCACATAAATGGTTGCTCAGGTAAATGACGATGAATATTTGAGGAACATGAAAAACGTCTGGTGAAGAAATATACCTATGTTTTACTGTAGAACTGATTACAATTAAAGTGAAAATCCGTAGATTGATCTTATTAAGTAAAATGTTGATTTTAATCATCTGTTCATGCATACACACTGAATTTGTCATGAAGTTGTCATTTGGAAATCCAATTAAATGTGTTCTCACTCTGTATAATTGATGTTTTTGATTGTACTATCTAATACATGCCTTACCTTGTGATGATCATCTGATCTTCTTGATTTACTGGAACTGCTCTTATCATCTCATGCCTTTCCTCCCTGTCAGGTAAATGACATTGTATATTTGAGGAACATTAAAAATGTCTGTTGAACAAATATACCTATGTTTTACTGTAGAACTGATTACAATTAAAGTGAAAATCCGTAGATCGATCTTATTAAGTAAAATGTTGATTTTTAATCATCTGTTCATGCATATGCACTGAATTTGTCATGAAGTTGTCATTTGGAAATCCAATTAAATGTGTTCTCACTCTGTATAATTGATGTTTTTGATTGTACAATCTTATACATGCCTTACCTTGTGATGATCATCTGATCTTCTTGATTTACTGGAACTGCTCTTATCATCTCATGCCTTTCCTCCCTGTCTTTCTGGAAAAATGAAAATTCTATCACTTTTCCTGACCCATAGAAACCCTTGCATGCATTTTGAAAATGTGAAACGACTAAATTGTTTTGATTCACAGTGCCTTGAGTTTTTTTTTAGCTCTACTGTATTTATTTTCTCTGTGTATACAAATACAATTATATCAAACAGACAAGAACAAAATGTATTTAAATGATCGATATAAAACATGATCCAAATAGAAACAAAAGACATAAGTGGCCTGAAATTGCTCACCTGCTGACATTTGCCTAATAGCAAAATGCAAGAGCAATTAGCCATCTGGACCAGTAGGATGCAATGTTGTTTAAATTTCTTCCAATGCCATTCACTGCATATGGTACAGAATCATTTGTTTCAAGGATGCTCAAGGTTTTGTTATCATCATCCATATCTGATGCTAGATTGTTATTTTTTGTCGTATATTCAAAGGCCCCTTTACTAGGATGCTTTTGTCAAAGATGTTTAAATTCTGTCCAGCAGTTGTCTGTGATAATATTACATCAATAATTTTAAATTTTTTGTAATAGCTGCCTTATGCCAGATGGCAAACTGGCATCATTGGTATAAATTTATAAGGCCATTATTATCAGAATGCTTGCTCTGAAATCAGATCAATTTCCACATGTTAGATTCATCAAAGTCATTTAAAGTTTTTGTCTTCTAAGTTTAGTAAAGTCGGCCATATTTGATGGTGGATTGGCATTATTGGTAAAATTGTTGAAGCTGTATATGCCAGGATAATTTCTTTACAATTTGGTTAAACCCTGTTTGTCTTTCTTACAGTAGCAATTTAAATGTCTTCATTTTCTTTCAATTTACAAACTAATTTACTCAACTGAAACAAATGATCTTTGACAGGTAATAAAAACCAGCCTCTCACACAGAAATTGTTTTTGTTCAAATATGGTCTACAGTTTTAGAAAAAGGACTAGTTCATAGTTATTTATCATCCTACACATACTGTGAGGCTTTGCAAAGTATGTCCACCTTTAATACTTACAATTTGTCCAGAGTTGTTTGAAGAAATCTTTGGAGTTGTGGAATAAGTTACCAGGCTGCGCTTTCTTTTAGCATTAATTTGCTTTATGGCTTGTCTTAGCTGTAAGAAAAAGATAGAGCAATTTTTACAACAATAATAATAATAATAATAATAATAATAATAATAATACTTTACTTGCTAGGAGACTTCAATGCTAGAGTGGGAGCCGACCATGAGGCCTGGTCTGCCTGTCTTGGCGTTTATGGAAGGGACAAGATCAATGAGAACGGACAGAGACTTCTGGAGATGTGCTGCTCCCACAGCCTATGTGTGACCAACACTTTCTTCCAATGCAAGGAGATCCACCAGGTGTCTTGGAGACACCCACGTTCACTGCACTGGCACCAGCTAGACCTTGTCATCACCAGGCGTATGAAACTGGCCAGCATCCTCCTCACCCGCAGCTACCACAGTGCCGACTGCGACACGGACCATTCCCTTGTGGTCAGTAAGGTGCGAATATTACCCAAGAAGCTGCACCATGCCAAGAAGAAGGGCCACCCTCGCATCAACACCTGCTGTGCAAGTAACCCAGAGAAAACACAGCAGTTCATCAGCAATGTGCAAGAAGCTCTCACCAAAGTGACACCTTACGACACCATTGACTCCAAGTGGGCCCATCTCCGTGACTCTGTGTACAACTCAGCCATACGGGAAGCTTACGGGAAGAGGGAACGGAAAAATGCCGACTGGTATGAGGCAAACTGGGAGGAGATGGAGTCCATGACTGAGGCAAAGAGGAAAGCCCTCCTGGCATACAAGGCTGTACTTAGCCCAAGAACATTGCAAGCACTCAGGAATGCAAGGAAGAATGCCCAGAAGACTGCCCGCCACTGTGCCAACATATACTGGCTTAACCTTTGCAACAGTATACAGACAGCTGCTGACAACGGGGATGCAAGAGGAATGTATGAGGGCATCAAGAAGGCAACAGGCCCCTCCATCTCAAAGACCGCCCCCTCAAGTCCAAGACAGGTGAAGACATCACAGACCAGAGCAAACAACTGCAGCGATGGGTTGAACACTATCTCGAGCTATATGCAACCCAAAACAACGTCACTGACACTGCCCTGGATGCCATTCCAGACCTGCCTGTCATGGAGGAGCTAGACACACAGCCCACCCTGGAAGAGCTCGGAAAAGCCATAGTCTGCCTTGCCTGTGGGAAGGCTCCTGGAAGCGACGGCATTCTGCCTGAAGTCCTCAAGAGTGGGAAACCAGCGCTGCTCCAGCTGCTACACACACTCCTCTGCCTCTGTTGGGAACAGGGATACATTCCACAGGACATGCGTGACGCCAACATCATCACTTTGTACAAGAACAAGGGAGACCGTAGCGACTGCAGCAACTACAGGGGCATTCCCCTCCTCAGTGTTATCGGAAAGGCTTTCGCCTGTGTTGCCTTGGCGCGCTTGCAGATCCTAGCCTCCTGTGTCTACCCAGAGTCCCAATGTGGATTTCAAGCTGGCAGGTCAACTGTAGACATGATCTTCTCACTACGTCAGCTGCAGGAGAAGTGTCATGAGCAGCAGATGCCCCTCTACACTGCCTTCATAGACCTGACGAAGGCATTTGACCTGGTCAGTCGGAGCGGACTCTTCAGAATCCTGCAGAAGATTGGCTGCACCCCACGTCTACTTGCTGTCATCATGTCATTCCATGAGAACATGCACAGCACAGTGTGCTTCAATGGCGCAACATCAGAGGCCTTCCCAGTAATCAGCAGAGTCAAACAAGGCTGTGTGCTTGCGCCGACTCTCTTCGCCATATTCTTCTCCATGCTTCTCCAGTATGCCTTCAAGGGCTGCAGCGATGGAGTGTACATCCATACCAGGGCTGACGGAAAGCTGTTCAACATCGCCCGTCTCCGTGCTAAGACTAAAATCACAAAGGTACTCATCCATGAACTGCTTTTTGCCGATGATGCAGCCTTGACATCCCACACAGAAGATGGACTGCAGCAGCTGGTATGCCGCCTCTCCAACGCTTGCAAGGAATTTGGACTGACCATTAGATTGAAGAAAACAAACGTCATGGCGCAAGATGCAGACTCCCCTCCCTCTGTCACCATTGATGGATACAACTTGGAAGTTGTCGAGAACTTCATATACCTCGGGTCCAACATCGCCAACTCACTCTCAATTGATTATGAGGTGAATGGTAGGATTGCCAAGGCAGTTGCAGTGATGGCCAGACTTAACCAGAGGGTATGGAACAACCCCAACCTCACAGAGAAGACCAAACTGCGTGTCTATCAAGCCTGCGTGCTCAGCTCACTCCTCTACAGCAGCGAAACATGGACCACTTATGCAAGTCACGAGAGAAAACTCAACAGCTTCCACCTGAGATGTCTGCGGCGCATTATGCACATCAAGTGGCAGGACAAAGTACCAAACACAGAGGTTCTAGAACGCGCCAACATCAACAGCATGTTCACCATTCTCAGTGAGACGTGCCTTCGCTGGCTCGGCCATGTCAAGAGAATGGACCTGGGCCGCATCCCTAAGGACATATTATATGGGGAACTAGCATAAGGTACACGACCAACTGGACGTCCATGCCTGCGCTACATAGACGTTTGCAAGAGAGACATAAAGACGGCCAACATTGATGTCAACAAATGGGAGAGCTTTGCTAATGACCGTTCCATCTGGCACCTAGCTGTCAAGCAGGGAGTTAGCAAAGCTAAGGATGACAGAAATAGGAAGCATGCTCAAAAGAGAGCCAGAAAGAAGGAACAGCTGAATTTGGAGCTGCATCATCATCTCATGTAGACGGACAAATGCCAAAGGAATAATAATAATAATGTGGATTTAGTACAGCTTCTAATTTGTAGAAGATTTAAGCACTTTACAATATTATGTAACTTATAAAAACATATACAACAGCAAGATTACAACCACAAACTCCATGAAATTACATAACAAAATGATGTTCAGTTTACTTGGATGTCATACATTAGCATGTTTCGACTGTAGGGACAAACTTAGAGACCTAATTGTGTTTTGTATCTTATATGTTTTCAGCATGTTTTTATGTTTTCCAATTTCACTGTTTTTGTCATTTGTTTTTCTGTAGTGTAGTCATATCATTATTGATGGTGTAAAGCACTTAGAGCTTTTAAAGATTAGGCGCTATGCAAAGTCCTCATTATTATTATTATTATTATTATTATTATTATTATTATTATTATTATTGTTATGTGAATGCTACAGCTTTAACCAGTCATTGGGATTCATGAAGTCTATCATGTGAATGCTAGAAATTTAACCAGTCATTAGGATTCATGAAGTCTATCATGTGAATGCTAGAGCTTTAACCAGTCATTAGGATACATGAAGTTTATCACAACCATGCAAAATATGCCACTGGGATGCCTATTTTATTTCAACGCAGGGTAATGTCTCGTAATGGTATAATAGTTTCCTATGTAGATAATAGGGCATAACCGACTTTTGATCCGGAAATCGGATTCCACCGGATAGTATGAACTTCCGATTAATCGGAGTCGGACAAGGCAGGAACGACCGATTCGGATAATAAAAATAATAAAGTTGAATTTCTATAGCACCGTGTCTAACACTGCGTGTCATTCGATAGTGCGTTAATAAAGTTAAATAAGAAGTCAGAAAAGTCCAATATGGTCAACACAACCACGCTGTGAGACAATCTATTTGAACCGACGGGTGAAAACCGGAAATGAAGCCGGATATGGTAAAGTACTAAGTAACATGCTAGACACGGCAAAACCAGATACCAGAAACCCGGAAACGGAAGATGAAATTTTTTAGAAACAAAATACGGATTTAGCATTTCCGATTAATCGAATCATATCCGGAATCGGAAACATTTCATGCCCAAAATTCGGAATCGGAAATCGGTAGAAAAATGCTAATCGGTTATGCCCTAGTAGATAACCAATAATTTTGCATTGAAACCATTTGATTCTTTTAGATTAGCATCGTCCGGTGGCCTTTTGATGCTCAAATCAACAGGTTTCTTCCTCACATTAAGTGCAAGCCATCAAAATGGTTTGGGACACTTGTCTGTGATGTAGAACTGCTGTTTTTGCTTGGAAAACAATTTGTCTTCTTTTAGATATCATCATCATTGATTTTTGGACCATAAACTCAATAGCCTCCTTAATTACCCTAAGTGCAAGATATCTACAAGGTTAACTATGCACAATAATTTTATTTTAATTTCAGTACCTGACCTTGCCCTTTTGACTCCAAAATCTTGTTCATCCATACACCATTTGAAATCTGTCTAAAAACGTGGAGTGAGTGTGTGTGTTATTTGGATTTTTATTGTAGCTTTAACAATTTTTAAGTTGTATTGTTATGATGTCTGCTGTCTGGCAGTTTATTCTTATTCAACCAGTCCTAACACTAGCCTTGTTACACTGAGCGTCAAGCAAGGCAACTGTTAGTAGCATTTTTATAAGTCTTTGGTATGACTCGTCTGGGGATTGAACCCACAACCTCTCACATCTGAGGCAGATGCTCAAACCATTAGGCCACCAGAGCAGTTCATTACTGATGGAGAACTCCAGTTATTGTGTGGATACTTTTCTCTTTCATCAGTAACAAAAACCTTGACCTTTGACCTTTTGACCCTAAAACTGACAGGTCATTTCTAAATCCAAGTGAAAACAGCCACAAAGTTAGTTAACTGTAGAAGGTGGACAACTAAACTTATCATGTGTAAACTGATTTGGCATCATAGAGGAAATATGAAACATTGTTGTTGTTGTTGTTATTGTAGGGTTTAACGCCATTTTTCAGCACACGATAGGCTACACATGGCAGCCAGTATTATTGGTGGAGGAAGAACCCTGAAAACCCCCCAGAAAGAACCACCGACCCACGAGAAGCTACTGGCAAGCTTTATCACATAACTACATTAGCTGAATCTTAGACTCGAGCCTACACAGACAGAGGTGAGATGGCAGTGATCCCTAACAGAAAGCGCTTTAGACCACTCATCCACACTGGGCCCCTAAAACATAGTATGTTCCTTCTTATGGTGGGCATACAAATTCAAATGTGCTCAATGTCTGTTTTATGCACACTCTTCTTAAATCTATTCACAAGAAATTTTAGTTGAATGAAAAAGCAGGAAAATGCTACACTGACAAAATATCTATGCTTTGCCCCCGGGCAGTTTTATATAACAATATTCAGTTTGTGAAGTTTAAAAGATTTAAAACTAGGTACTCAAATGCAAATATAAACCAAAAATCAACAATATACAGAAATTTATATTCTGGAAAACATTCAAAATATAGTAATTTCTTAAAGCAAAGATGGTAATGCTGTTTATCAAATGGTCTGTGTCTAGAATAGAAACTGAACTGCACAAGATCATGTACATCAACCAAATGGTTGATTTTAAAGATAATGTATTAATACAAATATATTAAATAAAATATCAGGTTTACAATTCTTCAAATTAACACAACTTAAAATTCATAAAATAGTATTGATTCTAAACTTACATTATGATTGAAGAAGCAATGGAACAAGGAAATGAAAAGTCCCTGAAAATAGAAAGAGGAACATTTTAACACGATAATACTGCACACACAAAAATAAAAAATGTATCTGTTTAAAAAAAATGACATTTTCTGATTCAGTGCTTGTGGCAATATTCATCTTTAATTCAAAGATCAAAGCAGAAAACAGTCATAAATCAAATTATAATAACATTAATTTTGTGACAATATGTATGTATCAATTAACTATCTTATTAATTACTCTTAAAAAGTCTATTCGGATATAACATAGTCATGAGTAAATTAACATTTTAAATGAGTGAAAACTTAATTTTGGTATTCTCAATCTTTTGAGGAATCCACAAGATAGAATAATAATACACTGTATGATGTAAAAGATAAAATAGATAGTATCACCTGTAAAACAAAAAAACAATGACATACCGCTAATTAATGTTTTTTAAAAAAAATATCTGTATTTAACATTTGGAAAGTGACTATTTAACATTGCATACCTGTAATGAGTTTATTATTGCAAACAAATACTGAAAGACAACCAGATCTTCATTGACTGACAATATTCCAAATACCCATGTGATTCCTGTGATGGGCAAAAGAACACAGAGACTTCGAACAGCGGTTCTAGACAAAGAAAGTAAGAATATATCAATACAATGCAAACACAACACACCTTGTTTGGTGATAATTCATAGCTAAATAAAAAAATTAAATAGAATTTAAATATTTTAGTTTTAGTCAGATTTACCTCATCTGGAAAATACATATTGGTGTTGTCCGATCATCTGGGTAACCCATGTACAGTCGTCTTTCTGATCGTCTGGGTAACCCATGTACAGTTGTCTCTCGGTATAAAGTCACTCAGTATATCCCTACTCAGTTTATAAAGTGAGTAAAATCACATAACTCTTTAAATGTTAAATACTGTTGTTTTATTGCTACTCTATCTGCTTCCCTTAATTTAAGTTCTTGTCGGAAATCAATGTGGATTCACATCCTCGTCTTGCTTCTTTTGACCCAATAGTATTACTACACAGCCTTAATGTAATAAACACTTAATATAATATGGAACACATGACCACTTTTTAAAGAGGAAGCACTGTCCATTGTTGGGGACCCTCCATGACTGAGTGGTCTAAGGCGCTCACCTTTACAGATCGCTGATATCTAACCTCTATCAATGTGGGTTCAAGTCTCTGGTTCATCCAAAATGGGTATGTATAAGACTTGCCACTATCTTTCTGTGGGTCATATGTTCTTATCAAGGTTTTACCTAGAATCTTCCTCCATGAGATATACTCACTGCCATATATAGCCTATCATGTGCTGAACAATGTGTTAAACTCACAAACCACAAACTGCTCATTGATGACAAGAATAATTAAGTGTAACAATAAGACATGGCAAAGCTCATAAAAAGTATTGATGGGTGGCAGGTCCTACCCTGCATTATCTGATGGAGTATATACTAAGATCTGAGATCAGTAGAGGTGTGAGAAAAATCAAATTCAGTACATAATTACATGTATGAGGTGCCACTCCCTTGATAACTCATGTTGAACTATTTAATAGTTTGGAAACATGTGACTTCTGACAAGTTTATCTCTTGGGTCTGATGAGGAAACTGCAGGTCCATGACCCAGACCATTGCTATTTTCAAGCCCTGAATTATGCTTATAGAACTACAACTTGTCATCCATAAATTTCTGATGATGCATTAGAAATGTTATGCTATATACATATATATACAGTCTAATTACAATCAATTTCATTTTTAGGAAATCAATTTCTTCTATAATATTTTTTTATAGCAGAATGAACCATAAAATGGTAGATACATGTAGTTATTGTAATGAAAGTAAAGAAAGTTCACGACATTAAGAATCTTATCTATTACAATTGTTTCTCCCCCCCCCCCTTTCCCCTTTATTGCCTCCTTTGCACCAACCAAAATCATTTGTCACTGATGATTTTGAGTTAGAAAGTAGCAACCAAAGACAACCAACCCTCTGAGTTTGGATTATATTATTGTGATACACTGAAATAATGTTAGCACATCATCACACTCTGGCCATTAGCATGTTAGCACATTCAATACTACAGGCATATCAGCATATTCAATATTGAAATTTATCAGGAATACCACTGGAATTCAATTGGAATTCATACAATTGGAAATGTGATAGAACTTTTAGGTCTTTTGGGAATTTAGGTCAAGATACTTAAGTTCTTTTTACATTTTTACTTTGTATTCAAGGAACTTAAAGTATTTGTTGTATTTTTTAAAACATTGTTGGTTTTTATTCTTTTCTGTTACTTAATTTAAGACCATAGAGTCCTAACATTTTGAGAAAATGACAATACAGATTTTTTATCAGGTGCTTGAACTGACTTCCACCCATTACTGTTTCCATCTCCGGACCAAACAATCTGGTTTCAAATTAATAATGTTCAGAAAAGTCGATTTGTCCTTTAATCAGTAACTCAGTCTGGAACCACTTTTTACCACTGCAATTGACAACATACCATGCAAACCTAATACCATCCCTTTTATCCATCCAACTGAATAAGACCAGCTCATCTGGGCAAGGCTATCTCAGTACCCTAAAGAACTTATTAGACAACTACTATTTGGGGATGCAATGTACAGCAAGATTCTCTAGTGTGTATCAATACAACTGCTTGAATGTTTGGAATTCTACCTTTCTGTAATAGCCTACACTACCTGTCAAACTGTCCTGTAAGGTCCAACCCAAATATGCTGCAACAAAAGCACATGAAAAACAGTCTTTTCAGGGCTACAACAAACACTACTAATACCAAACCCACCAAAGAAAACCCAAGCAGTCATGGCTCAATCATGCCAGCAATCAAGGAACCAGTAACCAGTTGAACCAATAGCATCTCTACAATAGTAAAGGTGGAATATTGGCTATCAATACATGATGGTCTAATATCAGCAATATTTATATCAGGAGTTATCCTGAAAACATAGGCTATGCATGTTTTTCATAATTTTTTATGTTACTCACTTTGTCCTATATTTCAGTTGTTGGTTATCAATAAAGGATGGTCTAATATGGGTATTTGTTGGTCCAGCAACATTAGTTACACTGGTATGTAAGCAAAGATTCAAGTCTTTAAGAGAAGAATCCAATAACACCAAAAATGGTTTCTTTGAACATCAGATATGTTATTTTAAATTGTGTTTATATAATAAATTGCCAGATTATAAATTGTTTTAGGTCCTCTGATCTTTTTTTAAATTTATTTAGGGATCATTTAAGGCTCTGTTTTAGGTAATCTTATCTTTTTTTTTATTCACCTGAAGATAAAGTTTAAGGCATTACTCAGCACACCAGGACCTTGAAATAGTACAAGATGAAAATGCAATGAATGAAAGCAGGTTGTTTTAGATATTTTAGAAAATCCCTTCAGTTTTCAACATCTCCCCACCCCTTCCACCACCCTCTAGATCAGGGTCTGAAATTTAAATCACCCTGAGGGCTGCATGAGGGAATTTTTGATGGGTCACACCAACTTTGTGATCTTGTGATGCCAATCATTTTGCAGGCCACAGGATATGGCTTGGCAGACCTTGTGTTTTAGACTCTTCCTCTAAATAGAAGATATATAAGGTCATTATCAACCAAACATTAACACATTAACCCCTGAGCCAAACATTTAGGCAGTCCCTGACAGCATACTTGCAGAGATTGCCTAGAGCAGTGTTAGCCTTACTAGTGCCTGTATCCCTGAGACTTGCTGAGAATACTTGGCTTGCAGATTTTTTTCAGAGAGCTACAAGTAATAAATGTTATTTTTTATATTTATGTTTCTTTAATTAAGCTAAAATTTGGCACAGCAGTTCTCAATAAAATTACGTACAAAAATGGTATAAAAATTTTGAACAACATGCAGAAATAAAACTGACACATAAAGATAAAATTATTTTCAGACCAATTTGTTTCTCTTGCTATGAATAATCCATAAAATCCATGATGAATTCACACTGAATAATTAACACTATCAACATGTGAAATTCACTCCATTCGATGTACATACAAATTCCACTTGTCATCTCTATTGCAAACTGAACCTCAGGTGAATACTTCTTCAGTCTGTGAAGTAAAAGTCTACTTCCAGTGGCTGATTCTCATAATTTTCTAATCTAAATATTTCCACTAATTTTGCCACTATCGAAGTCAAATATTTTTCCCCTTTCTCCAGCAATGTACACTCTATCTATATAAGCTAACATTTTATTGGTTAAACTGCCTGCATAATTAGGAAATGGTTTCAAATCAATCAATAGTTTGCACTGATTTAACTTGTCATTCGGGATACAGGCATAGAAAAATACTGCCATTCAAACTCGGCGCACAGGATACAACCTATGCAAACTCAGCCCCGTTATCGAGGCACTCAGGAGATGAGGGAGGTAAAGTGTGAGGAGTTATCGAGGCAGCAGGGGTTAATGTGTTAAGGTGAAAAACTTACTCAGCACAAGAGTACCATGAAATAGTACATGATGAAAAAAGGAAATAACTGGAAGCAGGTTGTTCTCAAGGCATTTTGTGACAAAAGTCCTTCAGTCTTTCACATCTCCCCACCCCTTTCCCAACCCACAGAATTTGTAGAAAATAAATCCCCAGGAAATTTAGCATGATAGATCATTTGTTTCTACAGGCAATGATCAGGGCTAGCTTTTCTTTAATGATGATTTCCACCCTAAACAATTAGGGATGGTTTCTTTGCTAATGATAGTATCCCAGCTGTCCAATTATCATGGCTGGCATGTCTGTCAATGGTGTTATCCCAAGTGGCCGATTATCAGGACTGGCATGTCTGTTAATTGTTTTATCCCATGTAGCCAATTATCAGGGCTGTCATGTCTGTTAATTATGGTATACCACTTGGTCAATCATCAGACATGGCTTCACTGTTAATAATGTTATACCACTTGATAAGGCAAATCTGTGAATAATGGTATATCACTTGATAAATTATCAGAGCTGGCAAGTCTGTGAATAATGTTATATGACTTGATTAATTATCAGAGCTGGCAAGTCTGTGAATAATGTTATATCACTTGATTAATTATCAGAGCTGGCAAGTCTGTGAATAATGTTATACCACTTGATCAATTATCAGGGCTGGCAAGTCTGTGAATAATGTTATACCACTTGGTCAATTATCAGAGCTGGCAAGTCTGTGAATAATGTTATATCACTTGATTAATTATCAGAGTTGGGCTCTCTCTTAATTATAGTATTCTACCTGACCAATTATCAATGGTCTATGTCACCATGCCATATATCTAGTTTAAAAACCAAATGGTGTAGGTTGTTATATTGCAAAGCTGACATAACTTCTGCATTTATTCATATTCAAATTCTCTCCATCTCAATACCATATGTTTTCTTTAAATTAACGTTATTTTGACAAATGCCTGCCAATGAAACAGACAATACAATTTTGACAAATACCTGCCAGTGAAACAGACAATACATCTTTGACAACTACCTGCCAATGAAACAGACAATACAATTTTGACAAATAACTGCCAATAAAACAGACAATACAATTTTGACAAATACCGGACAATAAAACAGACAATACAATTTTGACAACTACCTGCCAATATGATAAAGCTATAGCTGCCAAATATTTGAAATTTTCAATACAGCTATTCAGTGGATAGCTAATGAATGCCTGGTCATTCCAAACTTTTGCCAAAGTGCTTGATTTTGAAACATGGATTCAATAGCTGCCAGAAAAGCTTTGGTTGATGTCAAAGTCAAAGAACATGCATCTATATACAACCCTTTACATGAACACGATAAGATAATAAATTAATATACCAACATTCTAAAGAATGTACATATTTTTGATGCAAAGAAGATTATACTCACTTAGCCTTGTCTTTATCAGTCTTGGTCATCATGGTAGAGGAGCTAAACATATGTTTGAACACCACTATTATGATGATAAAGTTTACCTGAAAAATAAAATAATAAAAAACATGTTATAATGAAGCACAAGGGGCTGAAAACATTATGTGTTAAGTAAGTAAGATTCGATCTTACATGTGATTCACCAACTGCATTGAGAATTTATGAAAATATCAAATTTTTAAAAGATAAATGTAGTACAACACACAAATGCTGACACATTTAGGATCTAAGCTGTTGGCTTAAATCCTATATAGAACAAACTGTACAGACCCTGATCTATTATGATATTAATTTTATTAGAGCAGACCTGGGTCTATGATTTTCATAATTAGGCATTGATCAACAAGTATTTCCAGAAAGTGAGTATATTTGCTAGGACTTAAGATAATTTATGTACAAAGTGTATCAGATTAGCATCTACATAGTAAAGAAAGGACAACTTCAATTGTATTATAAGTTATTTGTTTCCAATGCATCTTCTTTCCAATTGTTGGTGCTCCTAAGAAGACTAATTTATCTCTCCAGGTCAATTTAAATTAAATTGCCCAAAGTAATAATAATAATAATAATAATAATAATAATAATAATAATAATAATAATAATAATAAAATAATATTTAAAATAATAATAAAAATAATAATAAATATTCACAAAGGAAACCCATTATTCAATGATTATTTTCCACTGTGACCCTGTTATAATAATAATAATAATGAGGACTCTGTATAGCGCCTAATCTTTAAAAGCTCTAAGCGCTTTACACCATCAATAATGATATGCCTACACTACAGAACAACAAATGACAAAAACAATGAAATTGGAAAATATAAAAACATGCTGAAAATATATAAGATACAAAACATGATCGCTAAGTTTGTCCCTGAAGTCGAAACAGGTGAGTCTTGAGAGCACTCTTAAAAGGGACCACTGTGTCTTTGTGTCTAATTTCAATGGGCAATTCGTTCCATGTCGCCGGGCCCTGGTATGCAAACGAATGTTGTCCATATGACTTTGTTTTCACCTTGGGAACAATGAGTATACGATTATCAGAAGAAGAGCATAAGGATCTAGCTGGTGTATACACATGGGTGAGGCTGGATAGGTATGTTGGACTGGAGTCTGACTTGAAAAGTATCATACAAAAGATAACAGTAATTACTATTTATTTTAACATGTCTCTGTTATCAAAGATACTAAATTATATTATAAGCTATTAGTATCATGTCCATGCTCATTTTATCTCTTCATAAATATTGTAATATTTTCTGCAGCTTTTACATGCAAAGGAAGCTTATTCCTCAGAGTGGTAGAGAGTATTGATAGCTTTTCTTTAATTGCTCTGTTCTTGGTTTTGGTGGATGAAGGTTTCCATGTGATGTTGATTTTTGCTAGTAATGTGATGAATAAGAAATGAATAAACCCTCTGAAGACTGTCTGGTGTAGCTTTATATAGACATTTATATACAAGAACAGCATTTAAAAAATCAACCCTTTCATAAATTATTGACCGTTTTAATTCTATAAACGATGCTTTTGATAAATTATAAATGGACACATCTAAAATAATGTATGCTGCCTTTTCTGAAGTTTATAAATCCTGTCAAGCTCAGATATGGCACAGTTGACCAATACAACTCAACAATAATCCATTGTTGGAAAAATATATGCATTGTCTTTCAACATGAGTTTATCTAGGTACATGTACATATTTCTTGATTTTTATGAACATATCAATTTCGGATGACAAAGTTTATCAATATGGTCATTCTATGTTAAATTATGATCTACCTACAAGCTTTTCATGTTTGCCATTTTCTAACTGATTACTTTATTGTAAGAGTTAATTTTGGGTTCCCATACTAGTGTATTTTGTCTCAAGATTCATCCATTTTGCTCTAACATCATTAATTACCTTTTTATGTTGTTATGGCCAAACTTTGAACTCTAATAAGATCCAAGTGTAATTTAGTTTGGATAAAGTCAATACCGGTACATCAACTTGATACAAATTTGCATCATCTGTGAATAAATCTAAAATTGTGGATTAATTATTTAATGGAAGTTCATTTACAAAAAATATATAAGAGGACCTAAAACAAAGCCTTGAATGATCCCTAAATTAATTAAAAAAAGATATGAAGACCAAAAAAAAGAGCCTTGAATGATCCCTTAATGAATAATTAAATGAACAGAAAAGAGGACCTAAAACAGAGCCTTGAATGATCACTAGATGAATAACAAAAACCAGATAAGAGGACCTAAAACAATTTATTATCTGGCAATTTATTATATAGTAACACAATTTAAATGAACAAATCTGATGTCAAAAGAAACCATTTTTGGTGTTATTGGATTCTTCTCTTAAAGACTTGAATCTTTGCTTACTTACCAGTGTAACTAATGTTGCTGGACCAACAAATGCCCATATTAGACCATCCTTTATTGATAACCAACAACTGAAATATAGGACAAAGTGAGTAACATAAAAAATTATGAAAAACCCGCAAGCCTATGTTTTCAGGATAACTCCTGATATAAATATTGCTGATATTAGACCATCATGTATTGATAGCCAACAACTGAAACGTATGACAAAAGTGAGTAACGTGTAAAACAGCTTGTAAATAATAAAAATTATAAAAAACCTGCATAGCCTATGTTTTTCAGGATAACTCCTGATACAAAAAATTTGCTACAGTAACACGGGCTATCTATTGCAGAAAACAATATTAATCTTCTTACTTATATCATTTGGAAAATACCCTAAGTACCGTTCCCCTTTACTTTTAGAATTTTAGTTATAAGCTTCAGCTGGTGGAAATTTTGATAAACATAACATTAGCATTTGCAAATCTTGCTCAAGTTCAACTCATTTTAGACATAGACAATAATATAAAGGTGCACACCACATCTATGTTGCATTTACTCCTGAACCTCAAACTCAAACATAGGTTAGTCAATTATTTTGATGGAAAATCACTGCACTATGAAGAATACATAATCATATATGTTATCATAATCATAATGATAAACTTCCGGAAAGATGGCAGCTATCGCTTAACTGACTTGATGCAGCTCTTCCGTTTTTGTGCTATTTTTCATGATATATGTGCTCGCTGTCTAACTTCATCTACATTATTGTGTTTCATCATACATTGGCTGTTCAGTTCGTATGTGTTTCTTCATCTCCTTGCTTTGGAAATGAGAACAATTATAATCTTTCTCAGCTGTCTTGTTCCACTGTTAAGATGTCCTTTTTTGAAAAATAAACTGCCATCATGTGATCACCAGTCAATCCGCTTATGCTTTGATGAACCCTCATTAATAGCTTAAAATGACCACACCTTGGCTCTTCATACTACATTGTGCTCAAGACTAAATTAATTGTGACTACATTCATCATTACTTGAATGTAAACGAAGCGAAAAAAGAAACATATTTCAAAGCTGGCTGGCATAGAACAGGAAGAATTCCAGTTATCTCCCTATCAACTTTTCCAGATAAACAATTTAAAAATTCAGTCGTAAATTTTGATAACCTGGTGCAAATTCATTTTAAATCATCAAGCCTTGTGTCAAATGTCCCAGTCCCTAACCCTCCACCTTTATTTGCTACTAAGAGAAACCTCTGTATGATAAATAGAACCAAACTAATGCATGACATCAAAGAACACCTAACAACTTGCTTACATCCTACAGCAGAACAACTCAATAACTGACTGCGTTTATTGCTTGAAAAACATGCCCTAGCCACCAAATGCTGAGTATCAATAAAAAGTCTTCCTCATGGTGTAGCAGTGTCAGGGACCAGCTTCGCACTGCAAAAAGACCTCGCTGTAAAGCAGAGAGGTTTTGGCTTTCCACCAGACTCACTATTCATAAACAAATCTATGAAGCTGCAAAGAAGAACATCATAAACATAGTCCATTTAGCCAAATTATCCCAATACAGTGCTAAGATCATGTGATTGAAGAGTTCCAGCTGCAAAGAGCTCTTCGAGATAACTAACAAACTAATGTTAAGTAACAAATGTACACCACTTCCAACTACTTTCTCTCCAGCAGAGCTTCTGGACCTATTTTGCAAATTTCTTCTGTGACAAAGTAAAAACCATTAGAGATTTGCTTGACAACACAATTTCAATTGACTCATCACCATACAGTTATAATACAGAATTTCAGTGACAAACATTAGGAGCATTTGAACATGTCTATATGGATTTAGTACGGAAAATCGTTATGAAGAGTGCACCAAAGTCATGTGAACTTGATCCAATTCCAACACCACTGCTACTTGAATGCTTAGACCCAATATTGCCTTCACTAACTGATGTTATTAATACATCTCTCTCATCAGCAGAATTCCCATAATTTTTCAAAACTGATATGCAAGCCTCTGCCAAAGAAACCAACACTTGACCATAATGATTTAAAGAATTACTGCCCAGTTTCTAATCTCCTGTTCATATAAAAAAATCTTAGAAAAAATTGTTCTACCCCAGCTTGTATCTCATTTGAGTTCAAACAGTCTTTTTAGCAATGTACAGTCTGCATATCGCCCTTTCCACAGTACTGAAACTACTCTTCTGAAAGTATTTAATGACATTCTCTCTGCTTTTGGATAGTGGAAAGATTACAGTCCTCACCCTCCTTGATTTGTTTGCAGCATTTGACACAATAGACCATGATATATTACTTTACCATCTCCAGCATGTATTTGGCATTCAGTATACAGCCTTACTGTGGTTTAAGTCCTACTTAGTCAACAGGACACAAATGGTATCTACAAATGGAATAAACTCCTGCCCAGTTGATCAATGTTGTGGTGTTTCACAGGAGGCTGCTTTTGGACCTGTTCTCTTCATTCTATACAGTCAGCCACTCTCAAGTGTCATAGATCATCACCCAGTGTCTCACCAACTGTACGCTGATGACACCCAAATATACAAGTCTAGCCACCCAACTGAAGTTGATGCTACCATTCAAGGAGTAGAGAGGTGCATTTCTGATGTGAAATTTTGAATGACATGTAACAAGCTTCAGATGATTGATGATAAAACTGAGGCTATTCTGATCACAACACAAAAACTTTCTCATTCACATCCTTTACCTCAAACAATAAATATCAGCAACACCAACATTAAATTCACACAGTCAGTACAAAACCTAGGTGTTACTCTAGACAGTACTCTCACATTGCACCAACATGAAATGAACATATGCATGGTTGCATATCTTGAGCTGAGATTCATCAGCTCCATTTGCAAATATCTTTCAGTTAATGCCACTAAAACATTTGTGTGTTCATTAATACTTTTAAGACTGGACTATTGTAACCCAATTCTGTCTGGTTCACCTCAATATCAACTCCAGAAACATCAAAAAGTTCACAACACGTTGCTCGGATCATCTTTAGAGTACCTTGATCAGAGCACACCACACCACTACTCTGTACCCTACACTGGCTATCCATTTGATCCAGAATGAAACACAAAATTTGTTCTCTGAACTATGTTTCACTGACAGACACCAGTCAAACATACCTATCTGGTCTCACCCATGTGTACACACAAGCAAGATACTAATGCTCCTCTTCTGATAATCATATACTCTATGAAAACAAAGTCATACAGACAACATTCTTTTGCATAACAGGGCCTGGCGATGTGGAATGAATTGCCCATTGAAATTAGACACAAAGACACACTGATCCCTTTTAAGAGTGCTCTTAAAACTCACCTTTTTTGACTGCAGGAACAAACTTAAAGGCCTAATAATGTCTTGTACCTTAAATGTTTTTAGCATGTTTTATGTTTTCCAATTTCATGGCATTTTGTTTTTGTGTAGTCATATCATTATAGATGTTGTAAAGTGCTTAGAGCTTCTAATGAGTAGGCGCTATACAAAGTCCTCATTATTATTATTATTATTATTATTATTATTATTATATATACATCAATTTGCAGGTTTCTGTGGCTAAAAGTACAGAAGAAACTAACCAAAATGCAAAACATACAAGTTACAAGAGCTAGATCATCTTACCTACTATTGTTAATTTGGTATTACTTAACATGATGCATCCACTAATTTGGTATAACATAACACAATGCATCCACTAAATTGGTATTGGATAACATGATGGATTCACTGAATTGGTATTACATAACACGATGCATCCAATAAATTGGTATTACATAACATCATGGATTCACTATGATTGGTATTACAAAACACGATGCATCCAATAAATTGCTATTACATAACACAATGCATCCACTAAATTGGTATTACTTAATACAATGCATCCACTAAATTGCATTACATTCCAAATCCTAAGATGATTAGATAAAATAGTTTTGAAAAAGTAAGTCTTTAACAGTGAAATTAATCTAGGGTATAGATAGACAGAAATATGGATTTATGTATGTTATTTTCTGACATTCACATGGACATCAAAGTGAAAACTATAATGAGCTTCTGACAAGGCTGGCTTGACAAAAATATATATTCCATGTCCAATTAAAATTTATTCATAAATAAAAATTGTAAAGTAAAAGCAAGGGTTGCATAGCACGTGAACTTAAACTTTGAGCAGGTGAAGATAGTGATAGTGCATGACTAATCCTAAAAGTTCACTTACAATTTCTCATTTCCATATCCTTCTAGCTTTGTCACACCCAGAGATATGGCAACTACTACAGCTGGCAAAACTGAAAGTAGAAACAATGTATTTTCATAGCTCACAAATATGTCATCTATTGAATATAATATTTTTCCTCATTAAAACCACAATGAATGAATAACAATGATATGCATAGAAAACGTACATTTATTGATGTAGCATATTTTTATGCTCACATTATCTCAAAACTAATCATCAGATTGTTAACAGGGGCCCGAAGTTGCATAGTGGTCTAAAGTGCTCGTCGTTACAGATCAATGCCATCTCAACTCTGCATGGGTTTGAGTCTCTGATTTGGCCAATGTGGGTATGTTAGAAAGCTTGCTAGTAACTTCTCGTGGGTTGGTGTTTCTTTCCAGGGGGTTTCCTGGGTTCTTCCTCCACCATTAATACAGGCCACCATGTAAGGTTGCACAGTCATAAGCCATTCTGGACAAAAAAAAAACAACAAATGCAGCTGAATTAACAAGAATTCTTCTAATAGACTGAACAGAATTTTCTAACATTCAAGATAAAAACCATTTATTTGTTTTCACTGCTATGTGTTGAAACCATGTCTGATAATCTTCAGTGATAAAATGAATTTCAAATTAGCTGTTGTTGAGGTCATATCGGATGTCCAATCGGCATCATTATTATTTAGAATGGGGTAGTCAACAGTTGAACCTTTTATGTGACAACTTCATATCAGTATAACTTTTAAGGATGAACAGGGGCAAACATATGACTGATATCCAGGGCAACTGTCATGACAACCATATATTATGCACATGTACAATGTTACCATTTTCATTTCAGTCAAACTAGGGATCACAAGAAGACTGTGAATATCAAATGTTAATATAGTTATCCAGTTGGGAGAAGAAGAGATAATATTTTGTGGATGGTCACCAGGATAACAAAATTGAGGGTCACTTTGAATACATTTTAGTTAGAACACTATAACAACTCTACTGATGAAAATCCTATTTTCAAGATGGCCAGCCATACTGGACATCACTATTTTAGTTTATGACCAAGAAGACATTTTCTGTGAAACCCATTGTTGATATGTCCTATAATAATAAGCAATAATAATAAGATTTTCAATATGTCTGCCTTGATGGCCATGACGGATATCTGATTCATACAACTTCCATTTCAAACCAAATAGGCATCACTCATCTTGGAGAAGTACAGACAAAAACATGTTGGAGAGGGCTGTTGTGATGGTCACACTAGGGGTCATATCAGGATCATTTTCATTTAGGATCAACTCAATTTCATAAGATGTATTCTGATGAAAACATCACCTCAGTATTATTTTTTCTTCCTGAGTAGCAAAATCAAGATTTTCAAGATGGCTGCTTATGACAAACTTGATGTCATCTGGTGGAAACCCCATGTCAATATGAATTTTCTTTCAGTTGTAGGAGCATTAACATGATTTTCAAGATGGTTGCCATAGAAACCATATTAAATAGTAGATCAGAACCAAAGAGGCCAGCTAGACAACAAAATTCTGTAAGTGAAAATCCTCTGCTGATATGTTCATCCATAAGCAGCAGCAAAGGAATATTTACAACATAGCTTTTGTGGCAGTCATACTGTGGATATCAGACAAACAACATTTTCATTTAGGACCAACAAGACATTATCAGAAATCTTTATGAAAACCCTATGTCAACAGGACTTTCCATTCAGGAGAATTAGTGATAAAAATATTTTTAAGATGACTTTTATGGTGGCCGTATTGGATGTCAGAAAAACACTTATTTTTATTTAGGATCAACAAAACCATGGGAAATAGACCTAAAAACAAGTGAAGTTGTTACGTATTTTGTTTTATGAAAATACTTATCTCAAACACTATTCACAGTTATAAGATATATTTTGGCAGTAAATATAATCAACTTCAACACAGAACAAACCATTAGGAAAACCTTTGATGTTATCATATTATTTATAAATTTTACTTCAGGAATACTGCAGTGCAGTGATACAAGACTGTACTAGTTGCCACATGCAACCAGTCTCTGCACAATCGTAACATATTCTTGAGTTTTGTACATTTTAAATTGGCAGAAGAAACAATCTGCACACAATAAAAGGTACATTTTGAGTTTTTTAATAAACAAAATACTGCATAAAATCCAGAGGAACTTATATTCATGTTGAAACTGATTTTCAAACAATTTCAGCAGTTTCATTTTGAGACTGAGTAAATTAATATTAACTTTATTTTATACATACCAAAAATAAAGGTATGTGTGTATTCTGTCTTGTGCAATCAGACACAATGAGGCAAAGCTAAGTGACTTTTACAAATTATAGTCCTCTCTGTCATATTTTGGGGGGATTTGGTAGTAGGGTCACAAAAACAATTTTGCTTTTAATAATGTAATCAATAAAAATTAGCTACTATTCTGACAAATTATAATTTAATTGATTAAATGTAGTTTAAGTAATATGCAGTGCATCCTTCTCTGGCCCCTTGCACGATGTCATTGCAGCCAATATGTTAATAAGCTAGTAATTAAATTTAGATACTTTGTCATGTTGAACCAATCAGATGGCTGAGCTGGAGCATGTGATCAAACATTGTATCAGTTATGGCATTGTTCATATTGCAAATTATACACCTGTAGAGATGCAATGCTCTTAGTGCAGATGCAGCATTTAATGTTGAACATTATTTGCAGAAAGAACCACCCACCTCCCCTCCTTCCACCATGTTGTTTATTTGTGACATTTCCTGCATATGGTACTGTTCCAGCTCTGTTCAGTGGGGAGGGGGGGGGTCTCTGTCAAATTAGCTAGTGATTATTATCATGGCAATCCTCAGGATCAGGCTTATCGGGTTTAGACTATTGGTGTCCCTATATACCTCATATTAGCATCTTGTGGCTCTACATACTGGTTTCAGACATTCTTCACAACACTAGAAACACCCAAAGTCTCTCTTCCAGAGGTATTCCTATAGAAAAATTGCCAAGCTAGGCTACTGCCAAGTTTATTCCATTCACGGTTTTGGTTTTGACCCCCTAATTGTGTCAGTACATAATTGTACTCAACCATTATGTTCATATATTTCATACCCACTTTCTACAGTGCATATATGAATTATCGGCTGATGTTTGTTATCATTACAATCCTCAGTATCAGACACATTGAGTTTTGGTTATCAGGGTCCCTGTAAACCCCCTATCAGCCATTTGCAGCTCCACATATAGGTGTTGGACACACTTCACTTTTTCCTCTTTTTTTTTTTGTGGAGGGTGCTCTCTCCCGGCTGATCTCTGCAGACCATTATGGGGAGGCCCTCCTGCCCTAACTTTGGTTGCCTCATCGAGATATGTATGCTATAGTTTGTTGTAATTGTATTTATCCTTATATATATATAAAAAAAAATTTAAATATTTGTTTTTAATTTTTTTTTCTTCAAATATAATTCTTTTAAAATATATATATTTATTTTTTTAATATATATATATTTTTCAATTTTTAAAAAAAATCTATATTTGTATATTAATCTGAATTGTTGATATTGTGTTCATCTATGCTTTCTCCATATAAGGATTTCCTGCGCTCCTGTTAAATAGTATTGTTTCGTCTAATTGTTCTTTCCGTTGATGTCGCTATTTCTAGTCTATTTGCTTGCTGCTGTTGAAAGCCTGTTGTATTGGTGGCAGTTGTTTTGTTTCTATCTGCTGCTGTTAGGATTTGTGTTTAGTTGCTGCTGCTGCTCATTTGACGCTTTCTGATGATCATCTTGTTTTTGCTTCCCTTTTATTTTGTTTGTTATTCAATGCATTCATCATCTTCTAGATTGTATCCTTGTTTACTCCTCTTTTCTTCGTCTCTTTTCTTCCTTCTTGTTTCTCTTCTTTGTAGTTTAAGGCTTTCTCTCATTTCCTCCTGTACTTTTTCTTCTTCTATTTTTTCCTTCTTTGTTCCTGTTGGTATACTTGTGTAGCTTCTCTCTGACCTTCAGTCAGGGGGTCTTCATTTTCATTGTGCATTTTTACTTTTTCTTTTTGTAACCTCCACCATTCTTTATTTCATCCCTTTGTTTTTGTTCTTCCATTCTTTTCCTTTCTTGTTCTAATTGATATTGTTTTATGAATTCTCTTTGACTCCTATTTAAAGAATCTTCGTTTGGGTCCTGTGCTATTGGCACATTGTACAGTATTCTTTCTAGCTGGCTTTTCCCTCGTATCTGTTCATTTTGTTGCTTTTCTTTCTCTTGTTTTACTTGTTGGTTTCTTCTCATTACTTCATGTATGTTATCTTGATATTTCTCCACCTGCTGTTGTGTTACTGTTGTTGCTGTTTTAATTGTTTTTTGTTGTTGAGACTGACTTAGTTGTTGTTTTCCCGTTTGCTTCTGGGCATTTTGGGGGAAAATGCTTGCTATTTTTCCCTTACTTTGATTAATCTGTTCCATGTTTGTTCCTTTATGTTCCTGTTCCTGTCGTTTGTTACTCTCTTTCTTCATTTGCTGTCTGATTTTCTCAGTTGTTAGGGCATTTGTGCGGGGTATGACCAGTCTTTTCATATCTATTACATCTTCTGTGGTGGATACATCCTTTGTACCAGGATTTCTTTAGAAACCCATGTAAAAAGAAAGCTCTTTTGATTTCTTTAAGTCTGGTTTTCTCTACTTCCAAGATTCTTGTTCCGTTGTATATCGTGGTTGTCAGTATTGCATCAACCCTAGCATTTTCAACTTTAATTTAAAATTTCTTTTCAAACCTCTCCACTGTAGCTTCAAGAGTTATTTCTAGTGGAATGTCCGTTAGGTGTATTTCTCCCCTTTGCTTTTTAATTATCCTGATGATTGGTGTTGGTTCTCATACTATTACTAGATCTCTCATCATGACATTATTGATTTCCCCATATGGTATTATTGGCTTATTTCCTCTGGGCCGTAAAATGTATCCCTTATACCCATTCCTGTTAATGGAGTACGTCTGGTCTGTAAATTCCGGATTTATTGCTTTTAGAGCTATCATGTTATCCCAGGTATTCTTTCTCTCCATGTTGCAGACTATCTAATTCTTGTGTACCTTTTTTATACAGGCATTCTAGGTATGAACCCTCTTCGTTATCTATTCTACGTAGCTTGAAACACTTTTCAAGATCACGAATTTGCCTTTGTTGTTCCGCCATTTCTTTCCTCACTTCACTTTCTTTCTCCGTGCTTGTTGCTAAATGAATTCAGCTTACTTGCTCGATAAAGTTTTGTTTCCTTCTGTCTATTTTTTTGTGTTTGTTACAATCATTGATTCAATACATTATTGTTGTGGCATCTCTGGTATAGTCCATTTGTTTCTTTTTTCCTTCTGTAGAACTGTTTAATCCATTTCAGGTCTGTTTCGTGTGGGCCATTGTGATTTTGATCAAAAAGACTTACTAGACTTTTCAACTACAAGTACTAGAATGGCCACTCTTCACAACCCTACAAACTCCCTCAAATCTCTCTTCTTGGCATATTCCTATAGAACAAATTCAGAGCTCGGCTGGTGTAGTGTGCTGTGACAGGATTTGCCCTCATTATGCCAAAGATTTTTTATATTTGAAATAAAGTTTATACTGAACCTATGTATTGTGTGTTGTTTAAACTGGTAAGTAAAACCATAAAATATGGCAAAATTAATCTGGGACTTTTAAAACATTTAATATTAACCATTTTATAGATGAAAAGTAGATGCTTTTCTAAATATAGGATGGATTGACCTAGAAAATAAAGGTAATGTTTATAGATTTGATAAAGTACTCAGCTATATTATGCTGCAGTATATATATATAATCAAGTAACTAATAATTCAATTCAGTTATGATCACACAAATTACAAATGCTGCTCTTCACATTATTATAATAATTTGTTGTTAAGTTGAAAAATTATACAGTAAAATTTGCCCTGGACAAGTCACATTTTCAAATTTACTTGTCTAGGACAAGTGGCTGGAACATTGAATTACTGCCTGCATTATAGTTTGGCCTTGCAATACTAACAGTATAATCTATTAATCCAGTGTCCACAAAGCCCTTCAGTTTGTTCATGCAGTCTTATGCAAGAGCATTATTCATGTTAGATTTAACTACAATATGATTTCATACAGTAAAACCTGTCTTGAAAGACCAATCTTTCTGCCCAAAAAATAATGGTCTCCCAAGACAGGTGGTCTCTCATAACAGGTCATAACACTATATAATCAATAGATACGTGCATTGAGATTCTTGTCTCCCAAGACAGGTGGTCTCTCATAGCAGTGGTATCTCAAGACAGATTTTACTGTATTGGGATAATAAACATTTAGCAATGTTAAACCATTGAGGTAAGAGTTTGAGCAGAAGGGTTCAAAATCTTACCCAAATATTCATGCAAACTTATACTTACTTATATACAGCAAGCTGTTTGTTATCTTTAGTCATACATAATCAATTGCTATATAAATGCAATATATTTTAAGTACATACGAAAATGGAGTTTTAGTCATGAAGAAAATCTGTTCTCAGAAATGACACAAAATTGTGATGCTTGAGTACACTGACATGACAGTAGCCATTATACATCAAAACAACAGGAATCAGCATGTATGATTAATGTATGATATTATTAAAAAACAATCTTGATTGGAAAAAAAAGAAACTTACTCCATGCAAGAGGCAGCAACCATTGTATTCGTGACCTTGTGACAAATACATAGGTCACAGACACGGCAAGCTCTATTCCATAGGTTAGCATCAGAAAGAAAACAGCTAGGTAAAAGTAGTGGAGAAGGGCTGCCACAGCAATGCAAACACCCTGAAAGATGCACAACAAATGGTAAAATTCTGACATTATCAATCTGTCTATTCTATATGTCCTAGAGACAAATGAATATGTCTGGAAAAAAGTCACTATAAAATCAATCATTTTTCTTTCAAATCAATGTAACAAACTGCAAGGTTTTTTTCAAATCATTACTTTGAATTGGACAGGTTTTTATTAACATGCTCCTGGAGGATAACAATTAATAACTTTATCCTGATGAAAATGAAGTAAAAAAGATGGATGATTTGTTCTTTTTAATGTGTTTCTATTTTTACTTTATGAGTTCACCTCAATTAATTCATACCATCTGCTCAAAACTAGACTGACTACTGAATTTTATTTAATGTTTTTAAGAACCGAGTTTTCTTTTCTTAGTAGTTAAAATCAAGTGTTGCTTGAGGAATGTATCCTAATTATTACAACTTTTTTTAATGCTAAACACTAACAATCCTAAATATAAATTTTTGATATAATTAGTCATTAATGCCACTTATTTGCAAAATGACCTAAATAATGCAAAACAGATTAAATATAAAAAACAAATGTTTCAGGCATTTTAATATGACAAATCAAAACACAAATCAAATTCTTTATAACCAAACAATACAGACATGCTACAAAGTATTCAGGAATTTAAAACATGGTCAATTTGGTGCAATAATTTTCTGCAAAATTACATCAACTTAGATATTTCTTAATAAAAATAATGCTTTTCTTATGGTAAAGTCATTTACCTGAACATGATTCAATCTAAGCTATATTGATTTTAAAAGATTTAATTGCAACAAATTGTAAGTTTTAAATTTTTGACATTCCACTCAATAATATAATTGTAATCTATAATGGATTCTGTTGACATCTATCTATCTATCTATCTATCCATCCATCCATCCATATATTGATCCATCCATCCATCCATCTATCCATCCATCCATCCATCCATCCATCCAATTTGGTTTGTTTATGGCAACCCTGACTGAAAACATATCACCCTTTCATATGTATCTATAGAAATTGGCCATATGTATGTATGTATGTATGTATGTATGTATGTATGTATGTATGTATGTATGTATGTATGTATGTATGTATGTATGTATGTAATTTATTGAGTTAAGGATCAGATAAAATTCAGTATGCTGTGTGAAACTAAGTATAGTAGTTATGACAAGACATTCAAGAGTTTAGACAGTGGTACTTTCAACTTTGTGTGTCAGTTTTAATAAATGCAACAGCAATAAGTAACATAGGAAAAAAACCTTTAAAACTATTACATAATTAAAATGCTAGTAAATTATTAAGAGATATGGAATTAACTCAACCAAGGCAAGCACATTAAGTTCATACCCCACAGTGAAAGGCAGCTCACATAAACACATAGAGTAATCAATGCCCCACAGTGAAAGGCAGCTCACATAAACACATAAAGTAATCAATGCCCCACAGTGAAATGCAGCTCACATAAACACATAGAGTAATCAATGCCCCACAGTGAAAGGCAGCTCACATAAACACATAGAGTAATCAATGCCCCACAGTGAAAGGCAGCTCACATAAACACATAGAGTAATCAATGCCCCACAGTGAAAGGCAGCTCACATAAACACATAGAGTAATCAATGCCCCACAGTGAAAGGCAGCTCACATAAACACATAGAGTAATCAATGCCCCACAGTGAAAGGCAGCTCACATAAACACATAGAGTAATCAATGCCCCACAGTGAAAGGCAGCTCACATAAATACATAGAGTAATCAATGCCCCACAGTGAAAGGCAGCTCACATAAATACATAGAGTAATCAATGCCAGACAGTGAAAGGCAGGTCACATACATACATAGAATAATCAATGCCCAACAGTGAAAGGCAGGTCATATAAATACATAGAGTAATTAATGCCCCACAGTGGAAGGCAGGTCACATAAATACATAGAATAATCATTAACCCACAGTGAAAGCCAGGTGAGAAGATCTTTCATTCTCTCATCATGACATTATTGACTATGTGCTGGGTTTACACAATAGCCAAAGAAAAGATGAACCTCTGAACTATGTACATCTGTTTTCTTTTATATGAATTGTTAGATCTGTAGCATAAATGGGAATTTACATAACCATGACATTATAATGATGTTGTTGTTGTTGTTGTTGTTGTTGTAGGGTTTAATGCCATTTTTCAGCACACGATAAGCTATACATGGCGGCTGGTATGACCAGTGGAGGAAGAACCCAGGAAACCCCCGGAAAGAACCACTGATCCACGAGAAGCTACTCAGCCGCTTTCTCACATACCCACATTGGCCAAATCTGAGACTCGAACACACACAGATAGAGGTGAGATAGATGGCAGTGATCCGTAATGGGGTGCGTTCTAGACCACTGGAGGCCCCTGACAAACCAAAAACAGTTATATGATATGTAATTTAATCTCGTTTATGATTAATAGCAGGTAATGCTACCTGTAGATTTAAGAAAGCAATTTGTGGTTGCAAAGATTTATTTCAAGGTTAGGGATGTATTAATATTTCATTTTGTGATGCAGTCATTCATAACAGTGTTGAAAGACATCACTAAATATTATGACTTCTGTGGTGTTCAGCAGATAGGTGCTCACATCATTGCATTTCAATAATAAAGCTGAGCCTTAAATTACAAATCTAGTCCAAGTTGTAAATAACAGGCTTTGGTAAATTGCACAAGTCATTAAAGGCTGATAACAATCTGATGCAATATAAAAATGAGCCACTGGTAAGGTGTTCTAAACATGTATGACAAGGCAAGTAAAGTTTTACATGCTTGTCATAGCATAAAGAGTTGCATACTTTAAAAAAAAGTAAATTATGTTTCTTGGAGACTACATTCAGATTTCATTATGTTGGAATTTAAACGTGCAATTTTCAGAATCTAACTACTAAAAAGAGGATTTTTTTTCTCTCACTCTATCTCACATAGACAAAAAGCAAAAACTCTTGCCCATTACCTCCCTTTGCCATCACCAGATGTTTCTAACTTTTAAACTGAGTGAGATACCATATGGATGTTCAAATAGTGGGGTGCTTTGGAGGGATTTTAAATAATGTGAGTGGGTAGTAATCTTGGAGAAGTATAAATTAATTAACAATTTGCTTTCTCTATTAGATACATTCCTTGATCACATTAACATTAGGTAACAGGCTGTGGGAATGCTAAGCATGCTACATATACCTTGGATATATTTCTAGGGAAGAATGACTGGATTTCCTGTGTGAACCAGGTGAAGATGATTTATTTAAATCATTTTGCCATCCAATTCCAATGGCAATCCAGCAAAGCTAGAAGCTGTGTTGGTTAATTGGGTCCAGTGGTCACCTGCACAGCAGCTATGGGAGCCACTGGATTCAGGTTTTGTCTCTACGAAACTATATATTCAACATGAAAACTCAAAAAGTCATCACTGCATGACTGCCAATAACTTCTATGATGTTTTGGATTGAACTGTTATGGTAAAGCAATAAGTTTGCAGAGATACCGGTAGATCTTATTTTGTGAACTTAATTTCTCAGGAGGTCATTATGAAAAGATATATTTTGAGAAGTCAGAGTATACCAAGCATATAACCCATTTGTCTGTCTGTGCCCGAAGTACAACTTAAAGGCATTTGCATGATCTTGCATGGCCACTGCTGATGACTTATTATAAACAAGGGAGTGCATTTGATGACCTTCTGATTGCCCATTGTGGATGGTTCTTGGTTACTAAGACTGGTTGTGTCAAGAGGATCACTGAACCAAAGATAGTTCAGGTTGATTGCAAATTCATGTTTAGTTGCTCACCCTATATGCCTAAGCCAAATATAGCAGAAAACAGGTTAGTATAATAACAGCTTTAGTGAGCTAAAGGCTCAATCTTATCTAAAATGAGCCATGGAATGATCCAAGACAGATTCCAGCTTAGAAATAAGGTGAGAGATTCTGGCTTATCCAAACAAAAAATTCCCAGTAGGTCAGACATGTCTTTACCATGACTGATATCTCTTCTATCATGATGCTGGAATGTAACACAGCATATATCAGTAGTATTTGGTGGTAACTGGTGACAATTTATTCTCCTCTTAGAGACAGAAAAAACAAGCTGATTAACTGATACTTACAACCCCTACAGTGCATCCACATGCCAATCAATTGGGTCCATAACTGGTGAAACAAAGGTGGCTTATTTGTGGTTCTATCTTGATGCAAAAGGTCAAATACAGGATATGTTCAAAGTGCATATCTCTGGTAGAACCTAATCTTTTCTGGGGAAGACAAATGGCCAGGTCACCATGTCTGCCAGGAGTGTATCTGAGTTTGTATGTTGATCTGAAGATGGCAGCACTAATGAAGAAACGGTCAAACCAGGATGCACATGTTGGGTAATTTGGGACCCCAGTGTCCTGGAGAATGTCAATCAGCAAAGTCATTTACAATAGGCACAGATAAAGGCAGCTGAGCAGGATTAAATCTACTGCAATCTGAGTTGCAAAAACTCCCTGTTGACTTCTCTGACCTGTTGGAAACAACCATATGAATTAGACAATCCATATGACATGGACATGAGAGGGATATACAATACTGAGACTCCTTACATCCTCCATACCCAGGTGGATAATACACTGAGATGGGTGAAGGTTAGATTTTTCCTGATTTATTAAATGATTCTGTTACGACTAAGTGAAGCTAAGAAGCTCAGAAAATGTAACAAATAATTGATTTTTCTAAGGTACATAGTGAAACATTAAAAGGATCTAATAGCATTGTGAAATAAATTCAAAATGATCCTACACATTATATCACATGTCCAAAGGTATAGAGTGTTCTGAATAAAGTCCAGTTTTGAATGTGTTAATGTAAAAATGTCTTGAATACTGTGATTTACCAGCAGAGTTGGTGTATCACAATAGAATAATCCAGACTTACTTTAAATCAATTTAAAATAATCCCAGAAAATGTCTTTGTCTAAAATGTCAATTAGAAATTCCAATGAATAATAAATAAATTTTTCTTTTCAAATTATTTCTGAACTCAACAATAACTAATTCCACAGACTGAATATAAAATGTGAAATAACAATTTTTTTTACCACAATTTCACATAAAAACCTAAGACTCAAGACAATGACCATGATGCAGGTCACAAGTTTCCTTCCGGAACATGCTAAGTGTATATATAAAAGATCATGTCTATAATTACAACCGTATCCTAAGTCATGGACAAAATTCAAGCACAACAATATAAAATAAACATACATAACAATTCAAAAGTGCCAAGAGTTTGCTTTTGCCCATGCCTTTACCAGAGAGAAAGTGTAGAAAAGGGTAATGATACATTCAATAATTTGGTAAAGACCTAGAAATTCATACTTAGACTGAATAGAAGGATTTAAAATGGGTAAACTTTGCAACAGTAAGCAAACTGAAGAAATTTTCATGACACTACATGAATTGGGATGTCATAGTACACATATGTGAAATCAAAACTAATGGCATACTCATTCCATCTGTCTAGATGTCATATAGATCTCAATGTCTCTATCTTGTATCTCAGCAGAATAAAAACTATTTCAAGGCTACTGAAGTCTAGGACCAGCTTCAACTTGCTATTGGCCATTTTGGTACAAAACAGCAAAGAATAGAATCGAAGAGATTGTGGTTTTCCTAAAATCTCCACTGCACACATGGAAATAAGCAATTAATCTCTTTCTGAAGTAGTTCACCCTTTTGCCAATCTGACAGCACATAACTACAAAGGTAGGAGGTTTAATAAATGAAAACAGGAGATCATCTGAAATGATTTGGATCAGTCATTTGTTTTGCAGCAATAGGTGGATATGATTAAAACTTCAGGAGTCTGGTACCCATCCACCTTCATCCCTGGCAGATGGTGTGGGTGTAAAGTCAGCATCAGAAGACAGGAGGATTTGGGTGGAGAAACATGACATATTACCACCCCTGTAAGGGTACCTCCTAGACTGTTTCTTCTTCCCTCTACCTACAGAAGGTCTAAGAATGTGTGAATAACACTTGTGACAAAAACTATCCTTGTACTTGGCTCACCTATCTTCCATCGATTGTAACTGGTCTGCTTGTTTTCAAAATGAGGCTACTGGTGGAGCAGCAAATTTGATGGGTAGTTCCTAAACTGCCTGCCTCAGGACATCTTTGAACGGAGTCATTCTTGATGACAGAGCATGATTGACTTATTTTTTATTTAGTTTTAGCAATGTGGAATGCAACCACATTATGATGTATCAAGTTAAGACTGGTACAGGTAATCAATATATTCTTTACTGAATGGTGAGATGCCCTGTTAATAATCTAAGTATGGTCATCTGGCATGTTGGTTGGCCAAATTTTCTGAAAGTATGAAAATTGCTAGTGAGTCCAAATACAATATCAAAAGTTTGGTGACCATATTCTGATCCTGATTCAATGTGGCAAGAAACACACTTTTATCGTTTTTTTCCACTGTATGAAAGTGATGCAGACATTTTAAGCACTACTAAATATTTATCCAATGCCTGAAATTTGGCACAATAGACAGTGGGATATGTCTTGTATTTGATTGTTGATAGTGTGCTTGCATTTTAGGATAAAACATTCTCTGTGGCAATGATATCACAATGCCATCATCTTTATATAAGTTATGTTCAATACTCTGCCTATAAGCAGTGAATTAAGAAGAAGCTGGCTTCACCAGATGATTTTGTTATATTGGTAAGGATGTCTGGTTTGCAAGAAGAATAGCAGGCAAAGTTAGCTAGTGAAGAAGGCAGGCTGATTGGCAGGTTATGATAGAAAATTTATTATTACGGCCATGTTTTGACATATGAAGGACACATATGCGACACCACCTGGGTTGCATCAAAATGGTGGTACACTATCCCATTATATCATAGTTAACTGTAAGAATTTTTAAATTTACATTGTCATCACCCCCTCGGTTGACTTTGGCAAAACTGGAATCTATCCACTCTAGAATGATGGATGGTATTGAGAAAGTAAACTTTACACATAAAAGCCATGATTTGTGCACATCTTCTTTAGTCTTGATCTTGTATTCATTACACCTTATCGATAGGTTTCAATAAAACAAGAATATAAAGCAAATCAAAGCAAAAATGTATAAGTTAACAATGCAGTGTGTTAATAAGCTGTTAAAATAACATCCATTACTAAGTCAGTACATAACAACAGGCAGTATGCTAAAAAAATGAACAACAACATGTATTAATCTCAGAATATGTTGACCCATGTGCACAAAAAATGAAAGAAAAAAAATCAGATAATATTCACAAAATTAAAAAACATTTTTACCAATTTGTTAGGATGAATATTAATCCACATAAATATAAAATCCTATATGTATGGTTCACATTTGGCACAAATGTGTCATTGGATTAATGGAAGGTGTCTTATACAATTTTGTAATATGTAAGTGAAGCTCTAAAACTAACAACACCCTTGTGGCAGCAAGGTGAGGTAATACATGTAGTCAAACTTGACTAATTCTTGCTCACAGAGATGCTTAAATTGTTGATAGGCTTGGTATTAATGATATGATACTGTGTTAATAAACACAGCCCTTGACTTTGGAATGGATGAGGATTAGTGAGTTATGATGGGAACCAGATTTAAACCAAGAATGACTATAATACATCTTTGACTTGATATATAAAATAAATCTATGACTGGGTTTGGACAGTACTTACATTTTAGACAAAACAATGAATGATACAATCTGGATATATAAATAAATCTATGACTGGGTTTGGACAGTACTTACATTTTAGGCAAAACAATGAATGATACAATCTGAGCTGGTATTGCATCATACATGATATGATTTACATGATATGAATTACATCATGTTATTCCTTGGATGATGCAATTATAACTAAGCTTACATCACTCTACTGGGGCCTTAAGTGGCTGAGTGGTCTAAAGCATTTCATGTGCAAATATAGTTTAGTAATATATCAGCCAGGCTTACCTTGTTTTCTGTTCGATCTACACCAGCCAGGAATATGATGTATGAGATTATCAGGGCCAAACATAAATTCATCAAAAGACTGGTTCTATCAGACTTCACATACCTGAAGAAACATAAAAATATTGATTTTGATATATATGTCTTATTATTATATTTAAAAACACATTATGATGTCTCAATATTGATTTTGATATATATGTCTTATATTACATTTAAAAACACATTATGACGTCTCAGCTGAGTGAACAATAAGTGTGCTACAATCATCACTATCAACAGTCCTCTCTCTCTTTTTAATTTAAAGGAAGAAATGACTTTCAGACTTAATTATATAAGACTAATGTTATTTATCTAAATTGAGAACTAGTATAGTGACTAGATGAATTAGAATGGGATTCATAGAGTCCTACACATTTTCAAACAAAATTAATGTCCAGGTCTTTTCCAAGTTGTTTTCACTGGATGAATTTGATTTTCATTTTTCAAAGAAACAACTTTTGGTTCGAAACATGTGATTTTAAAATCAAAAGCTGCCTCTTTTTTGAGACTCTTCCAATACATCGGTAAGAAATAAATGACTGTGTACTAAAACAACAGACGTATTGCAAGAAACAGGTATGCCTACTGAAATTCATAAAAATTCGCAAGTAACTGATTACAATGTCACCTTTACTCTGCTTAACTGCATGTGCAGGTATAGGGGAAGTCTTTTAGGCAAAGCTTCATTAATGTGGATAAAGAAAACCATCAAATTTATATACCTTGGGATGAAAGACCTGATTTTTTTTTTAAAAATTCTTATTTTCTTTTGGTGACCTAACATTTACTTTCAACGTAGTCTGTTAAAGGTCTGTATAATTAATGCAGTCTGTTAAAGGACTGTAGAATTAATGCAGTCTGTTAAAGGACTGTATAATTCATGTAGTCTATTAAAGGACTGTATAATTAATGCAGTCTGTTAAAGGACTGTAGAATTAATGCAGTCTGTTAAAGGACTGTATAATTAATGCAGTCTGTTAAAAGACTGTATAATTAATGCAGTCTATTAAAGGACTGTATAATTAATGCAGTCTATTAAAGGACTGTATAATTAATGCAGTCTGTTCAAGGACTGTAGAATTAATGCAGTCTGTTAAAGGACTGTATAATTCATGTAGTCTATTAAAGGACTGTATAATTAATGCAGTCTGTTAAAGAACTGTATAATTAATGCAGTCATTATCAAGGAATCCCACCCAAATCATGGGTTTGTGCACTGAAAATTGCCCCAGTAGCTGGTAGATTTCAAAGTGCAGGGATGAACTTCTATATTTATTGGGGGGCAACAGAGAGCCCTAGAATTTTTATTTTGAAATAAGCCAATCAAATGTTAGTATTTTGAAATAAACCAATCAGACATCAGTCAGTCTTGTCTTGTTTGTCAGAAACCTTTCTTCATTTTGTTCAGTTTAGTGTTGCTTTTTTTGAGAGCATTTAATTACACAATACATTATGGTCCAAGCTGAATCCATTAGTTTGGTGAATTTACCTCTCTCTAACCTGGATAGGGCTAAGTTGAAGAAAAAAAAACCATGGGAACATAAACGGTAGGTGTACAAAATTCAAATTGGTCAATTGAAACTACTATAATTGTTGTATACTTTCATGTAAGAAGATTAAATGCTGCTGAAGCTGTTATACATCAAATAGTTTTCTTATATTGCTTCACTACAGTTCATGTATAGCAGAAAATAACATCCTTTAAAATAGGTTACAGTTGAAACTTGGCAACTGTTTCAATACCAGAAGGCAATGATTATTTGTATAGCCCTGAGAACATCCACTGAGTCATAATTGGCTTTGGAATGGGCGAAACAAAATAATTTGTTCACTTGTTTTCCATCGATTATGTGTGATGTAATATCTGGTATTTATGATCATCAGAAAAGCTTCTTTATCTCCACCTAAGTCTTTGAAGGGAATATTTACAAAAAATCACCATTTTCTTTTATTAATGTACAATACTGAGACAAAATTGGGTGCAGAGAATGACTTGAAAGAATTACAAGGCAAAAAAATTTTGCTTTCTGGGCCTGTTTAGGTGAAACAACAGGCTCTAATGCAGCTGTGTTACCTCATATGTCACCTAGTGTGGACTCTGTAAGTATTCAGTTTATGCAACTGAGTACTTAGTTTGACTATATAAATAGGCATTCATATGAGTACTTAGTTTGACTATATAAATAGGCATTCATATGAGTACTTAGTTTGACTATATAAATAGACATTCATATGAGTACTTAGTTTGACTATATAAATAGGCATTCATATGATTACTTAGTTTGACTATATAAATAGGCATTCATATGAGTACTTAGTTTGACTATATAAATAGGCATTCATATGAGTTATACAGCAATTGCATCCTAACTGACTTAGAAATTTTCCAGCCTCACAAAATTCTAGTAGGAATTCATAAAACGTAAGTGCCAATCTGTTTAGTTACAAGATATTTATGTATATTTTAGCAGGTGGTGGCTGAATATTGCCAGTTTGTTTTCTTACTTTAATCAATATTTGTGAATTCCTGGGATTTCCTATGACATGAACAAATCTATTGTCTGTCCCAGTTGTTTCCTCAGTGCCCATTAGCTTGAGAACATTTGATTGAACAAAATGTAAAATTCCACTTGTGTATGTTTAAGGTAAATATGTGCTTTAGTAATGTGACGAATTGACAATTTTTGCTCGGAATTTTAATTTTAATTTAGATAATGATTTCAATGTGCCCATTTTAAAATGCAATGTATGATTAAAATAAGGAAGGCTAATGTAACATATGCCTACAAATTTGTATTGTCCAGTTATATTTACATAAGATGGGTACATTTAAAAATCGCTATCTGGCCCACCTCCTGCCTGAAGTCTTAGTTAAAGGGCATCAAAAATTCAACCAATGAAAGAACCATTTGAACTAAAAAACATCATAACACGATATCATATAAATATGAAATCAAAAGATAGAAGTCTTATCCAGATACAAAATCAATTTATTCAACGATAAAAATAAAACTCGTAATTCACTGAGTACATAAATAAATTGCCTCAGAAAAGGATGTAACAGGCATACACCATATTTGACATATGACATTTGGTTTTAATAACAGTGACATAAGAAAACAACATGAACCTTTAACGATGACAATCAAAGCAGCAAAATGATAATCAGTTACTTAAGACAAGGTAATGAACCTTATTACTTCCAGGTAATACAGATCAATTCAAAAAACAAATGACATATTCAACCACTACAATGAAGCACACTGAAAAACATTCATAGGATGTTATCACAAAAGATCAATAAACATTTTTGACCACTCCTTTTAAAGCCATGGTCAATGATAATGAATATTAACAGGACTCAGTCAGTGACATATATACTTAAGTCTGGTTTACTTTCTGTAGTAAACAACTCCAACCTGCATCACCTTTAGATTTTAGAAACAAGTAGCCAATCTTGACTATTGTTTTTGTGTTGTTTTCTTATTGACCTTGCACAAAAATGCATACAAAGTCATGGCTTCAATGAAAAAAAAAATGTCAGTGGTATTTTTCAGCTTTTGAGATGTGGTCAAGAACAGCAGTATTGTTTTCTAACAATGTTTCAGCCACACATAAGCAATTGTGGTTACAACCAATTAAATAAATGTCAGCAGTGTGGAATGGTCACTCTTAGCAGTGTTCATTTCTGTTTGTGGAATGGTCACTCATAGCAGTGTACATTTGAAAAATGTGTGGCAATGAGAATAGCTTGAATGCAAAGTCAGTAGGAACATAATTGGTCAATCTGTATGAAGGACTAGCATTTTGCTATTTCTGCCATAAAAAGCTTTACTTTTTGTGGCTAACATAATAAATATGACAACGAATTGAACCAGGATGATTTCAAATTTATATAACTCCAAACTAATTAACCTCCAGAATTTAAGGAGGGACAACATATAGATCACTGGTGGGAATTGTTGATAGTGTTGCCATATCTCCATATCTATCAAAGATAGTCATATCTTTGTGGAGTTTGGCCCACAAGTATAATCATATTTTAATATTGTGAGTGGTATAATTGCTTATATTATCAAAATATTCTAGTTGTGTGTAAAATAAAAGTAATTATATAGTTTAAGCAGAAAGTGCTTCAAAAAACCCAACTGAAATCCACCTTAAGTCTGCCAGGAAAACTTTGTACGGGAGTGCATAAAACCAATTAATTTTGATACAAAATTAGGGTTTCCAGATTTGTAAGATGTTCAGTCTTAATGTAAAAATGGTTTATATCATTGGGAAATATGATAAAGATGGGATATATTATTTGGACATAGAGTGAAGATTGTATCATTTGGACATAAGGTAAAAATGGTATGTATCATCTAAATAGATGGTAAAGAAGGTATGCATAATTAGATGTAAGGCAAGTATTGTATCATCATTTGGACAAATGGTATGTATCATTTAAATGGAGGGTAAAGAAGGTATGCATCATTAGATATAAGGCAAGTATTGTATCATCATTTGGACAAATAGTATGTATCATCTAAATAGAGGGTAAAGAAGGTATACATCATTAGTTGTTGTTGTTGTAGGGTTTAACACCATTTTTCAGCACATGATAGGATATACATGGCGGCCAGTATTATTGGTGGAGGAAGAACCCGGGAAAACCCCTGAGAAGAACCACCAACCTACGAGAAGCTACTGGAAAGCTGTCTCACATAACTACATAAGACGAATCTTAGACTCGAACCCACGCAGACAGAGGTGAGATGGCTGTGATCCATAACGGAGAGCGCTTTAGACCACTCGGGGCCCCTATATACATCATTAGATGTCTAAATAGAGGGTAAAGAAGGTATGCATCATTAGATAAAAGGCAAGTATTGTATCATCATTTGGACAAATGGTATGTATCATCTAAATATAGGGTAAAGAAGGTATACATCATTAGATGTCTAAACAGAGGGTAAAGCAGGTATGAATCATTAGATATAAGGCAAGTATTGTATCATTTAAATAGAGGGTAAAGAAAGTATGCATCATTAGATATAAGGCAAGTATTGTATCATCATTTGGACAAAATGGTCTGTATAAGTTTATGGCTATGTAATTAATGAAATTGTTTATCCTACAGTAATCCTAAATCCAACCTGCCATTATAGTCAGCATCCTTCAAAACATTACCTTTCATATCCATTCAGCTTATGAATATCCATTTTCTATTTTCATCATGTTCACATACATTTTCAACAGCCAGATTCCTTTCCCCATAACAGACAAGTTTTCATCATCCAGGTGATTGTTTTTGGAAGTTTATCATATAGAATGCATATTATGAATTGTATGAATGCATGATAAGAATTGTATGAATGCATTTTATGAATTGTATGAATGCATGATATGAATTGTATGAATGCATGATATGAATTGTATGAATGCATGATATGAATTGTATGAATGCATGTGATGAATTGTATAAATACATGTTATAAATTGTATGAATGCATGATAAAAATTGTATGAATGCATGATATGAATTGTATGAATACATGTTATGAATTGTATGAATGCATTTGATGAATTGTATGAATTCATGTCATGAATTGTATGAATGCATGATATAAATTGTATGAATGCATGTTATGAATTGTATGAATACATGTTATGAATTATATGAATGAATGTTATTAATTATATGAATGCATGATATGAAGTGTATGAATGCATGTTAGAAATTGTATGAATGCATGTCATGAATTGTATGAATGCATATTATGAATTGTATGAATGCATGTTATGAATTATATGAATGCATAATATGAATTGTATGAATGCATGATATGAAATGTATGAATGCATGTTATGAATTGTATGAATGCATTTGATGAATTGTATGAATTCATGTCATGAATTATATGAATGCATGTTATGAATTATATGAATGCATGTTATGAATTGTATATGATGAAATACATAACAAACACTGTCCTGTTCATAAAAGTCAGAATCAACAGTTACACTAAAATTATTTATATAGTTGCTACTCTGTGCTTTAAAGTTCATGCATCCATTCACCGGTGTAACTACCTATGCATTAAAATAAAATGAACTGCAACTATTAATACACATGGGATGATAATGTTGATATGAAATACATACCTCCATACTATGAAATGTGCAATCATAGTCACAGAAAGACAGAATATTGATATTGCACATCCAATGATTGATATGATGCTAAGAGGCACCTGGTCTTTATCAGGCTGTCAAAACAAAAATAATGATCAGCAGTTAAAACGGATCTTGCCAATTGCAGTAAATAATGAAAAGATCTATAAAACAAACCTGAAGGTGTTTACTTTTACACATTATTCCCATTCACAGCATAGAATAACATCCAAGAGTCAATGCAGCCTGAAAATTAGGTCATAATGTAAGGTAAATTAACTATTTTTGAGATGCACCTTTCACACCAATTTTCATGAGTGTAGCTGAAACAAGATCCAAGATATTACTGGTATAATATACTGAGATCTAACAATACAAAGTTACTCAGCATAAAAATTAGGTTACCATAACCTAATTTGGTATGGTTGAACTATCCTCCATTAGATCCCTCCTGAATGTAGGCAAACAAATTGTCAGTTAAAACAGTGGTTAGTTGAAACCACAATGGTTACTCAAGCAAGAAAATTAGCTCACACTGACTGAGTTTGTAGGGATTACTTACACTAATATGCCAAATGGAAATTTTCATAAGTGTCAGCAAACTAAGGTCTAAAATAATGAGAATGTTACAAAGATTTATATATATATATATATATATATATATATATATATATATATATATATATATATATATCACAGTTACTAAAGGATGAATATATGGTCAAAATGAATTTATCTTACTAGATGACATTACTGTTTGTAATGATACTTAAATTTCATTATTGGCTATATCAAGCTGACAAAAGAGAAGTGTCTTTCCCAAGAACACTCTGAGACTTCTGACCTGGGCGGGCCTGGGTTAATATTGATCTGGCAATCCTTGGATAATGAGTTTGACACTCTACCTCCTTACCTGTCATGGTTACGATAGTTACCCACATATTAATTGTCATAAGTACAGATAAAACACAACTGCTCTGGTGGCCTAGTGGTTAGAGCATCCGTCATGGAAGCAGGAGGTTGTGGGTTCGATCCCCGGCCAAGTCATACCAAAGACTTACAAAAATGGTACTAACAGCTGCCTCGCTGGCACTCAGCATTAAGAGATTACTGTTAGGACTGGTTGGCCTGGTGTCAGGATAATGTGACTGCGTGGGAAATGATGCTACATGTCTGTGTCATGAGATTCCAGTGCTAGACATCACTATAAACTACCACACTACAGACACCATAGCGATACGACTGGAAAATTGTTAAAGCTACCTTAAAAAACCTAATCAAACAAACAAACAAACAGATAAAACAGAATAATATATTTTTGATTTTAAGAATGAATTGCTTCAAATTCAAAGTCACTCAAGCTTGAAAAGTAGGTGAAATTGACATCAGTTTGACACGGTTAAGTTACTTTCTTTGAAGAGTAATTACATGTCCAGTTACATTCATTGAGATGTAATTATATACCAGTTTTCAAAAGTATCAGTGAAAGATTTGCCAAATATAGTTTGGTATAATGAATAATCAGATGAGAATACAATAGTGACTAAGATTCTTTCTATATTGATCTAGGTTTGGTATGACTAAGTTAGTCTTCCTGAGATGCATGTACACTTGAAATAGAGTGTGAGATACTGTATTGATATAATGATTGAGATGCATGATGTACACTTGAAATAGAGTGTGAGATACTGTATTGATATAATGAATGAGATGCATGTATACTTACAATAGTGTGAGATACTATATTGATATAATGACTGAGATACATGTATACTTACAATAGAGTGTGAGATACTGTATTGAGATGCATGTATACTTACAATAGAGTGTGAGATACTGTATTGATAAAATGACTGAGATGCATGTATACTTACAATAGAGTGTGAGATACTGTATTGATATAATGATTTCTCACCCAAACGACAGAGAAATCTAGCTGTTTTGCTAACCTTACTTTTCTTATCTCAGTCTAGTCATCTCAGACCAATCGTCTCAGTCATGGTGTCCATGCGCTGAGAACTACTTTTAACAAAAGAAACCCTTCTTGTCTTCTGCTGTGCCATAGTTGTTCTAAAGAAAAACAACAACAGCAGCAACAACAACAACAAATAATATATAACCAAAACATAGTTACTTAAGGTCAATCTGTCTTAAAAACACACCAAAACAAAACCATTTTGATAGAGACAAATACACACACGCATACTATTTCGAGGTTTTGATATTATGTTAGTTCATTCAAACTAGCATGTCAAGTTTATCCTATATGCAGGACTAGCTCAGTACATTTTCAGATCATTAAATGTAGCTAAAGTAACTGAATTACTTGCAAACACTTTGTGTGAAACATTGTATATACTGTTAGCTACATTTAATGAAGCTGACTTGAAAATTTACTGTGCTACAGATAGGAGAAAATTCTCAATGGTGTTTGAAATGAACTGTCAGAAAACACTGATCCATGCACATAAGACTATATACCTATACACTTCATAGTATCCCAACTCTCTAAGCAACAACGGAAAACTTAGCAACAGCCAGAAATGTGTTATGTCGAACATGCTCTATTATAATTTTGTTAAGCATCTTTGTTGTGCTCCAGCTGAATATACCTGCAATATTTATTGACAAATAATACACTTACCAGCCAGAAGGAATCATTTATCCCTCAACACACTAATCCATAAGCAAATTTCACTGCATCACTTGCCATATTTCCAAGACAGAAATATAAATTTTCAAAGAATCCGTGAACTTGAAAGTTTAGCACATTGTTATTCTCTGGGGTCTGCATATTTGGAGGGTGACGAGGGTCTTTTATACGGGAGTGTGGGGTACTCAAATTTGAAAATGATGAAAGGAAACAGTTTCTTTCTAATAAATTTTAACTATTTATAGTTAATTTCATATAACATTCATCTATTAAATGTGATAATACCTCATTACTATGCAGCGTTTTATATTGTTATTTTTCTTTGCTCACGCGTATGAACTGTGTACTTCGAACGCAATGGTCACACCACAGTCCTCATTAGCTTATTTGTATTCATGTGCCACATGTAAACATTGCGACGTGCACACTTTTAAAAAGTTCTTTTTACTTTAAAGGATAATATTGGGCGAGAAAAATAATCTACGTTGGGGTTTGGACCGAGACAATGAAATCCCAGGGTTACATAATACGTCTCCCCACGAGGCTTGTCCGAGTGGGGAGACGTATAATGTAACCCCTCAGCTGGGATTTCATTGTCTCGGTCCAAACCCCAACATAGATTCTATATTGAGATGCATGTATATTTGAAATAGAGTGTGAGATACTGTATCAATATAATGTCTGAGATGCATGTACGCTTGAAATAGAGTGTGAGATACTGTATTGATATAATGACTGAGATGCATGTACGCTTGAAAGTGTGAGATATTGTATTGATATAACGACTGAGATGCATGTATACTTGAAAAAGTGTGAGGTACTCTATTGATAAAATGACTGAGATGCATGTATACTTGAAATAGAGTGTGAGATACTGTACTGATATAATGACTGAAATGCATGTATACTTCAAATAGAATGTGAGATACTGTACTGATATAATGACTGAGATGCAAGAATACTTGAAAAAGTGTGAGGTACTGTATTCAATTTGATATGACTGAGATGCATGTACACTTGAAATAGTGTGAGGTACTGTATTTATGTAATGGTAGTAAGCATATTTGTCACTATGAGCCTAACATTTTCCATACTGCCTTATCATTTATCGTAAAGTTTATACTTTTTCAGATCAATATAATTTTGACAATTAACACAAGGTAAGGATTACAGCTTGGAGAAAATGACATTATTTTCCGGACTGACCACTGCATGTAGACTATTGAGATTTATAGCTGAGAAACATGCACAATTACAATATACTAATATTGGGATGTACGATTAAAATATATTAATACTGGGACACAGCTGATTTTTATAAATAGACTAATTGGTAAACAAAACCATGTATTGCACTGTTGTGGTGTTGTGGGCTTAATGCCATTTTTTCAGCACAAGATATGCTATACATAAAGAAGTAACTCGCTTTTTATTAAATACATATTTAGAATAAATCTAGTGGAGGATAAACCATGAAAACTATGATAAGAACCACTGACCCATGGGAAGCTACTGGCAAGCTTTCTGACATACTTATACTGGCCATGACAAGACTCAAACCCACACAGACAGAAGAGAGATGTCAGTGATCTCTAAAAGTAAGTGCCTTAGACAATTCTGCCACCCAGAGGCCCTGTATTGCAGTGAAATGGAAACACACTTTACACTGGATGGTGTGGGGATGTACAATCTATATTCTATTGATGTTTAATATTTTATGTTGAGTGCACAAGAAAAATTTACATTAAATCTGACTAATGTAAACTGCACTAATGACATTCCAAAGAATGTCATAATTTCAGATGTTACCCATTCACCATGATCTGCCAATGCATTATGGGATGGCAGATCTCGGTTTGGACTTTTCATTGTTGGTGCACATTTTCCAATGATACGTGTGTTAAAACACAAATCACACCACCAAATTTCAGTGTTTATTACTAATGCTTAATTACTGAAGGACATTATACTAAATCAAAGCAACAGTAAAAAATACATTTATTTGGATAATCATAAATATTAATTTTTCAACTTACCGTTTTTCCAGGACTCATTAGAATAGCAAAGTTTGTAAGGTGATTACATTCACACACGGTAGTGTAATCACTAGTTGACACAACCTTGCAGCCATTGCTTGACCATGACCCATTCCCACTTCCACTGAAAGGAAAATTATAATTATTCAATATAAACAAATTTAACACATTAAATTTGTTTATTATTAATTCCACAGGGACACCAAAATATAGATGGAACAGATAGTCAATGTGCAAAACACCCTTTTTTTCATAGGAACATATCCAAATTCAGGTGATATCATATCCTTCATTACAGAACTGATCTATAATGAGATCCAAATTAGTTACAAAAGTAAAAAGAACTTGTGTACTCTGGAAATAATCTAAACACTAAACTTGTCAAATAATAATGTTTTAAAAAGAAAACAAACATGTAAGACTAAGATTCATGTTGAATGTTTTCTTTCAATCCATGGTGTCACACAATCAACAACAAAATACAAACTATAGTCTGAGTCTGTATTCCTGTTTGTTTGTACCCTCCTGCTGATTTCAGTAATGAAAAGCATAAACAAGATAAAAAGTCAATAAATCTTACTCAATTCATTCATTGATTTATAATTGCTAACCCGACTGCGACCAGCGTGTCCATAACACCTTTATCGTCTGCGCGTCTGATGCTTAACATTAGTTTTCATACTAACATGACACCATATTACATACAATTTGGGCAAGTCTATTTTCCACAAATAGAGTGACGTCATTGCTCCTATTTGGTTACTCCTTTTTTCTTCTGTCAATTACGGTAAGGTTAAGAGTTATATTCCTTTGCCATCTATAAAATCTACCTTCTATGTACATACATGCGTATTTATGCATCTGCCCCTTTGCTGAAAACGGACTTGTCCAGGAACTGGAAATTGATCTCGAGGATGGCCATGGTTGTAATATGCTACTAAGCTACATCCCTGGGGAATATTAAATATGTTTCTAAGTGAAAAACTGGGTGATAATAAATAAGCTACCAAAACTGCAAAACATAGAGATGTATATGTAACAAAACTTCAAGCCATGGTGATGTTGAATATGTAACAAAACTGCAACCCAAGGAAATCTTGAATATTCTACCAAACTACACCCCAAGGGGATTCTGAATATACCACAAAACTAAAATTCTGTATATCACTGAATATGCTACTAAATTACTAACCTGGTGAATGTTGAATATACTTGAAAACTACAACTCAGGGAGAAGCTGAATATGCTACTAGGCTACAACCCAGTGAGACATTAAATAAACTACTAAACTACAACTCATGGGACATTGGATAGACTACCGTATTTTCCGGCCTATAGGTCGATGCGGAGTATAAGTCGAATTGACCAATTTTGTAAATTTTCCATCCTTCGTCCATATATAAGTCGATTCGGAGTATAAGACGAGGCCAGGTCAATAACTTGGCTTTGTATTTTATACTACCGGTAGTAACTTCCAGTTGCATGAATATTGATGGTATCGTCGTATGATATTCCATATTACTGGCAATATCCATTGCAACAAGAGCTATGATCATTCCTTCCAGTTGAAATACAGTAATGTATTTGAGAAACTTTGTCAAATACAATTAGAAACATATGATTTGGGGGATTCAGTAGAATGCATGATCTACATTATTTTATAAATAATCATAGAACGCTCAAGTTAATATGGATTACATCCCTTTGTAGGATCAATTGGATCAATAAAAAAAGCTATGCCGGTAATTGCTCACGTGTGTCCAACATTATACTGGAAAATCAAATATTAATGGACCAGTTATTTCATATCTTTTTTTTTTAGGAACAAACAATATGCTTTGAACTAGTACAGTACACTATAGAGTATAGACCGTAAGTGTGCTATGCGGCCCGGTGAAGTTTTAACCGGTAATTGTTTTCTTTTATTTTATGTTTGAGAAATAAGAAAAAACATGCAGAATGCAAAATAAATAATGACAAAACTTACAAATATAAATGCAGTCATATTATTTTATGACAATTTATTGACATAGTAATTTAACATGAATTTGTACTTCTATGCGACCTGTTTTCGATTATGCCGATTATAGAGCAATATCAATAGCATACTGGATACTGTAATCCATATATAAGTCGATGCAATTTCAGTGACAAAATCCATATATATAAGTCGATTCGAAGTATAAGACGAAGACCGAACTTTCAAGTAAAAAAGTCTCGACTTATACGCCGGAAAATACGGTACTAAACAACAACCCAGTGGGACATTGAATAAACTGCTAAACTACAACTCAGTGGAATGTTCAATAGACTGCTTAAAAAAAGATAAGACTGCTAAACCACTACTCAGTGGAATGTTGAATAGACTGCTAAACAAAGATAAGACTGCTAAACTACATCCCAGTGGGACACTGAACAGACTGCTAAAATACAACCCAGTGGGCTAAAATACAACCCAATGGGACATTAATAGACTTCTAAACTACAACAAAGAGGGAAATATAATAGACTGCTTAACTACAACCCAGTAAGATGTTGAATAAACTGCTAAAGTACATCCCAGTGGGTCATTGAATAAACTGCTAAACTTAAACCCAGTGGGTCATTGAATAAACTGCTAAACTTAAACCCAGTGGGACATTGAATAGACTACTAAATTACAACTCAGTGGGACACTGAATAGACTGCTTAACTACAACTGAGCAGGATGTTGAATAAATTGCTGAACTACAACCCAGTGGAACATTGAATAGACTGCTAAACAACAACCTAGTGGGATGCTGAATAGACTGCTAAACTACAACTCAGTGGGATGTTGAATAAACTGTTAAACAACAACCCAGTGTGAAATTAAACAGACTGCTAAACTACAACCCTGGAGAATGCCCACATATATATTAATACTTTAATAATAATAAACATTTCATCAAAAGGAAACAAGTTACTTAGTGTATAGCAAGAGGGCAAAATTCAAAAGCTGGTTTTCAATTCAGTGTCATACTCAAAAGCTGGTTTTCAATTCAGTGTCATTTTCAAAGCTGGTTTTCTATTCAGTGTTGTACTCAAAAGCTGGTTTTCAATTCAGTGTCATTTCCAAAGCTGGTTTTCAATTCAGTGTCATACTCAAAAGCTTGTTTTCAATTCAGTGTCGTATGCAAAAGCTGGTTTTCAATTCAGTGTCATTTTCAAAAGCTGGTTTTCAATTCAGTGTCATACTCAAAAGCTGGTTTTCAATTCAGTGTCATTTTCAAAGCTGGTTTTCAATTCAGTGTTGTACTCAAAAGCTGGTTTTCAATTCAGTGTCATTTCCAAAGCTGGTTTTCAATTCAGTGTCATACTCAAAAGCTTGTTTTCAATTCAGTGTCGTATGCAAAAGCTGGTTTTCAATTCAGTGTCATTTTCAAAGCTGGTTTTCAATTCAGTGTTGTATGCAAAAGCTGGTTTTCAATTCAGTGTCATACTCAAAAGCTGGTTTTCAATTCAGTGTCATACACAAAAGCTAGTTTTCAATTCAGTGTCATACTCAAAAGCTGGTTTTCAATTCAGTGTCATTTTCAAAGTTGGTTTTCAATTCAGTGTCATTTTCAAAAGCTGGTTTTCAATTCAGTGTCATACTCAAAAGCTGGTTTTCAATTCAGTGTCATACACAAAAGCTAGTTTTCAATTCAGTGTCATACTCAAAAGCTGGTTTTCAATTCAGTGTCATTTTCAAAGTTGGTTTTCAATTCAGTGTCATTTTCAAAAGCTGGTTTTCAATTCAGTGTCATACTCAAAAGCTGGTTTTCAATTCAGTGTCATTTTCAAAGCTGGTTTTCAATTCAGTGTCATACTCAAAAGCTGGTTTTCAATTCAGTGTCATTTTCAAAGCTGGTTTTCAATTCAGTGTCATACTCAAAAGCTGGTTTTCAATTCAGTGTCATTTTCAAAAGCTGGTTTTCAATTCAGTGTCATACTCAAAAGCTGGTTTTCAATTCAGTGTCATTTTCAAAAGCTGGTTTTCAATTCAGTGTCATTTTCAAAAGCTGGTTTTCAATTCAATGTCATACTCAAAAGCTGGTTTTCAATTCAGTGTCATTTTCAAAAGCTGGTTTTCAATTCAGTGTCATACTCAAAAGCTGGTTTTCAATTCAGTGTCATTTTCAAAAGCTGGTTTTCAATTCAGTGTCATTTTCAAAAGCTGGTTTTCAATTCAGTGTCATACTCAAAAGCTGGTTTTCAATTCAGTGTCATTTCCAAAGCAAAAGCAAATTAGTCATTGCATATACGCATAAAGACGATGATGTCTAGGCACAAAAAGAAAATCTAATTGCTTTTTTTGATCTGTTTGTCTGAATCCTGTTTTAACAGCATAATATTTTTGTAAAATTTGATATGGCTTGGCAAACATAATTACTTTTTTCTCATTATATTTCTCTTCTGACAGATATGTGTTTTATGTCAAACAATGACTTATTTTTCAAAGTTTAAGACACTTATTTATGATTTGGCTTACTAACTAAAATAATTAAGTACTTACGGTGCAATGAACACGAAATAACTGCATACTGGCTTTGAATAGTTAGCCTGGAATATAAAAAGAGTTGCTGACTTATCTACTATATTATTGTAAAATTATATTTTATCAATGATAGAATTTCACCAGACTAAATATGACTGTTTTACACAAACTGACTTCATTTTTAGGACAACACTTTATAAATCTGTATCTCTTTCTTGTTCATGTTAGTTCCTATCAGTTTTGTTTTGACTTTTGTTTAAGATCATTCTCATCAATATTAATTCTCACAATTTATCAAACAAGACAACCCCATAGCTTGGATTTTAGCACCAGATTTGGCTATATAATGCTGAAGATGTGGTAGCTAAGTGCCTTTCCTCAGACAGCTGATTGGTCTTAGGTGCTTGCCTTTGCAAATCAATGACATCTCACACCTGTCCATGTTCATTTAAGTCTTGTGAGAAAGCTTGTTTGTAGTTTCCCAAGGGTAAGTAATTTTTCCTCCAAGTTCTTTCTCCACCAAATAACAAGCCATCGCAATTGTATCACTGTAGTAAAAAAAATGGCAGAGTATCTGAGGGGGCAAATCATAAGCATTTTTATTTATTATTTTTTTTCTTTCTTTCTTTTTCTTCAGGCAAGGTTGTCAACATATTCTCTATTTGTGTAAGATTGCAATATAAAAATCTGTCCATTTTATGTCATAAATATTTGTACGCATCATACCTTGCCAGAAAGAATGAAAGCTTATTATCTGTTGCCAGGGTAACATGATGGCAGTCATAAAATTCAAAGTAATTCAGAAAAAGTAATCGTACATCCAACACGACAAACATTAAGTGTAATAAAAGCAGGGTGTTGGGAAATGGTCATAGTTCAATATTTATCTAACACTTTAATATCCATCTTTCTTCCTGTTCCACTCTGTTGGAACTCTATTGAAATCAAAATCCATAAAGGATGTCGCCACTAGTTGTATATGCATTAATTCTGCTGATTGTTTCTGAATTTAATTTGTTCCTCAGCTGTGTATGAATGTTGTTCTTTCCTGTGAACCCATTTTCACAGTAACATATACATAGCTAGTTAAGTCAGACTGATAGAGTGGGTAAACTGTTCTTTAATATGGTAAAATTTTCAACATCTCACAGGCATCATCTTCTATACATTTCTGCTCTAAAATGTGATTTTGTGCTATCCCAATCTCTGCCAAAGTTTTGATTTCTTAAATCAGTGCTTTACAGACTCCTGTGCCAGATTTCTTATTTGTTCCATAGAACTGTATTAGCATTTCAAGACCATCAAATACAGTAACTATAGTTTGCTTGTTCCATAGAAGTGTATTAGCATTTCAAATCCATCAAATACAGTAACTATAGTTTGCTTGTTCCATAGAAGTGTATTAGCATTTCAAGTCCATTAATAATATCGGTTGCTTGTTCCATTGAACTGTATTAGCATTTCAAGTCCATCAAATATTATAATTTCCTTGTTCCATAGAACTGTATTAGCATTTCAAATCCATCAATATGATAGATAGATAGATAGATAGATAGATAGATAGATAGATAGATAAGCTTTATCCTGTCTAATATTCTGCCATTTTCTCAATACACTGATATAATTTCAAAGGCCTGTGAACAGATATACTGCTCGCAACATACAGCCTACCATTTCCCAAGGACAAATTAAGCCAGATGACCTGGGCTGATTTGGGTGAGTATTGAACCAGCAATTCTTGGGTTACCAGTCCAATGCCCATTCAACTGACAGAGTGAGGCTCCATTCAATTTTTTCATCCAGTAATCCAAATGCTTCTTTCTTAATTTGACACTACTGATAATTCTGGAAATCATTGTCCCCTGGATCTTAGGTTACAAATCAGAAATTAAAATAAATGGCGTAAAATCAGTTTTTAGAAGTAGTAACCTTGAGCTTCAAGCTATAAACTAAAAAAATCAACAAAATTATTTCTTTTTAAAGGAGATACTTTTGTATAAATACTTTTCTGTAAACTTTGTGGATAAGAACTTAATTATTTTGCAAATGCATGAAAATTGTACTAATAGTGACCCTACCCCCCCCCCAGTATGCTTTTATCAGGTGAATCATGAATAGTTAATTTCAATAAAATCTGTTCTCATTAACTAAAGTTAATATCAGGAAAGGAAAGGAAATGGTCAAATCTGTACTTATGAACAGTAACCCTGACCTTCAACCTACTGAAACCAAATTCTAGAGACTTGATTCTTCAATTAAGTTAAACAGATATGACAATCTTAAATGGAATCTGTCCCCTAGAATGTGCTTGAAAATATGGAGCAGAAGAAAAAGGTCATTTTAGTTGATTTTTGTGAGTTTAATGCCATTTTTCAGCACATAATAGGCTATACATGGTGGCCAATTGATCTGGTGATGAAAGAACCCAGTTAAACCCTAGGAACAATTACCTACCCAGTGGAGACTATTGAAAAACCTTTAAATATACCCACATTGGCAAAAGTCCAAGACTTTATTCCACATGGATAGAGGTATGATGGCACTGATCGGTGAATGGAAAGTGCTTTAGGCCATGCATCCACCTGATTAGGCCATGCATCCACCTGATGCTCCTACTGTTTTGGTAACATAAACATCAAGCTAATGACCTGCAGTTCAATAAGAACTATGGTTAACAAATAATACAAAGTAGCAAAATTTCAGTGAAATACATGCACTCGAACCTTTACTACTGTGCAGAAATCAAAACTAATTGGAGACAAGGCAACCCACCTCAACAAATAGCAGAAAAACATTACCACCCTACCACAACAATTACCAGCAAAAACAAATATTTATGCTGATTCAAACTGTAATTCACTTACTGAAAAATGTTTAAATGTAAGGATAAGGGGAGGAGACAGCAAAGGAGGTGGAGGAGGATCAAGTTGCAGGGACAGCACAGCTGAATTTATTTCCAGGTCAGCTCCAGTATTTGTCTTGTATCTAAATAGAAATATTCAGCTATCATCTCAATGATTATACCATACTCATTTTGAGAGACATATATACCATACTCATTTTGAGAGACATATCTACCATAATCATTTTGAGAGACATATATACCATACTCATTTTGAGACACATATCTACCATACTCATTTTGAGAGACATATCTACCATACTCATTTTGAGACATCTAGTATACTCATTTTGAGAGACATATCTAGTATACTCATTTTGAGAGACATATCTAGTATACTCATTTTGAGAGACATATATACCATACTCATTTTGAGAGACATATATACCATACTCATTTTGAGAGACATATATACCATACTCATTTTGAGAGACATATCTACTATACTCATTTTGAGAGATATATCTACCATACTCATTTTGAGAGACATATCTACTTATGAAGCTCATGCCATTCATTAGAAAATAGCATTGCAACTAACTGTATAATTTGTTATGAATATAGTCTAATTAAATGCATGGTATTAAAAGTGCTAATTATTGGATAAATGAAGTTTGATAATTACACACAGAATGCAATGTCTTTTTATGTTTCATGCAATTTTAACTATAATATAACATTATGGTATAAATAACAACAAATATTTACAATCCTTGAATAATATCTTGGTTTTAATGTCTTTAAATATAAGAAAATGCAAAATAGTCATCCTGTAATCTATACAAGAGAAATATTACCGAAATAAAAATTAATATTATACTATATATAATCTTTGGCGAGTCAAGTTGAACTGCAAATTGCAGAGACCAAGATCTGCTATCATATACTGCTGTCAAATCAGGGTATATGCAGTTCATCTGGTACAAACAGTAAAACAAACAAATAAATCCTGATCTGCTATAGCATTATTGACAGCAAATCAAGGACTTTTTTTGTCAGTTTAAAAATTTGTAATGTGTTATGTTTGTATCATTACTTACCCATTTTGAAGCACATACCTCTGTATTAATCCCGAAACGTTGTTGAAGTAAGCACAGGAATAAGAGGTATAATTCCCTAATCAAAGGAACAATAAAGAAATTAAAAAGAAAGACATTTTAAAAACGTGTTACACAGATATATTCTCTCATCTGTGAATGATGTTATATTAGTTTACCAAAGTTTCAGTTCAATATGTCAATCTATGCATGAGATGAAATCATATGGACAAGCATAAATGTTCAATGATTTATTTCTGCATCTCAAACATAATTTATGACATAAACAGTTAATGCAGAAACAGAACAAACCTTGCAAAATTGAACTGTGACCCTGAACTGATAGCCATGAAATGATTTCAGTAAGGCAGTCAATATATTTGTGTGAGAACAATTTTCAGTAAGGTGTAATGCAAATCTCATGTAATACATTTGACAACTTGTATAACATGCATTGTAAAATGTTTAAAAGTGAGGTCTGACAAAGCATAGGAAATGCTATATTAACCAAAAACTATTTAGTGTCATTCATAAGTCTCAAAATGTTTTAAAGTTTTAGACCTGAAGGTAAGTGTGGCAGAAAGCACTAAGCCATGAGCTTGAACTAAAAGATAACACCCCTTTATGTGGTATGCTTGTTGTTATTGTAGGATTTAATGTCATTTTTCAGCACAAGATAGACTTAACATGGTGGCCAGTATAAATGGTGGAGGAAGAACCTGGGAAAACCCTGGAAGAAACCACTGACCCACGTGAAGCTACTGGCAAGCTTTCTCACATAACCTTATTGTTCAAACCAGAAACTCAAACCCATACAGAGAGATGAGATGGCAGTGATTCATAACAGTGAATGTGATATGTAACACACAGGTGTGTAAGTATACTAAACTTCATTTATTAAAGGCTTAATGGTTATAGTACAGAAGGGCATAAGTAAATGAAACATGAAAAACAGAGCCATGATCTTTACCTTGACCCCTCCCCACAATCTGATACACAGCACACCTTCTAGAGATCATAAATAAGCTAGCACACTAAGATTCATCCCTTAATCTCAAGATGTTTTAAATTTATTCACCCAAAAATAAAGTCTAAAGGAAAATGTAGAATACTACCAAATATACTCCTGTAAAAGTCAAATAATTTAGGAAAAAACATAAAGCCAGAAAGGAGGGGGCTTATCTGCAGGCCAAGGTTTAAGTCTGAAACTTTTAAAGCTTTTTTCTCTTGAGTATTTATTGTCAATCACCAAAGATGAGATGACATGCTTAATGATGCCAGATGGCTCATATGATATGTGCTTTCATGAAGTGAACAAATATTTTTTCTAACTTAACTGGTAGGATAATGAATGAAAAACATGTATTACTGTACTGTACTTTTACAGATGTCCATCCACTAGTAAACGCAGCTATAATTGTTATCTGAGCCACTGGTGGTATGTGTTTTCAAAAGAACTGCCATTTTAGTAATCTCTGTCAAGTATTTAACCCTCAGCGAATCAGTAATCGTTAAACTATACAGAACCGTACAAATGGACATTATCTTATTTCAGTGTAAATATGAAAAGAATCTACATTCAAAAAACTAGAATTACGATAATGAAAGTATTTATGATACAAACATTTTGTTATTGAGAGCAGAAATATATGTACAATAGTCATAAAGGAACAATAGTAAGAGGCTCCATAGCGGTTTGTTGTGTGCATGCTTAGGAAGGGTAAATAACAGGCAAGTAGCAATATACGAGTTAGCATGAATAATTGTAAACAGTGTAATTTGTGTGGGATTTCTTTGACAGGTGTTTTATCTTCTACTATTGTTTATTTGTTTGTAAAGCAAAGTGGTTTGTTAGTGGTAGAGTGTTGTACTGTAACTACCGGTATGCTTAATCCATAGTAAATACCTCAGGAAAAATGGGTTTATGTTGTTGCACAATGCCAATGACTTTTCTAATACATACCGACTCTCAGATGTATTGTTTTATGAGATAAGGTAGTAGACATGGCTTCTACTCAAAGTTTTAACTGTCACAATAATTGAACAATGTCCATGCTGAAACCAATCATATTTTGGTCCACTGAATCATCCTACTGGTAGTTTTTAAAAAAAAAGACAACAAAACAATGATAAATAATTATCCAATATAAAATGAAAACCAACCACCCATGGATAAAAAACTACAGGATAATGTATAAATAGTATCCTACCACTATAAGAAATTATTTCAGTTTAATCTTTCCAGAAGTTTATATTCAATCAGATCAAATGAATAGTAATGGAAGTAAAAGAAAGCATTCTGCTTAAGATGTAGCTTTCAAACTTAATGTTATTGGATATGCAGAAGCAAATAACAACTCTGCTGCAGCATGCAAATTTTGTGTGAACAAGTAGTAAGTACAGGAATGGTGGAAATGCAAAGCAGCATTAGAAGAAATGCTAAGAATCATGAAGACTCATCAGACTGGGATGGCCTCTTTCTCTGAACTGGAGAAAAAAACTCAGTGATTTTGCAAGTATATGTCAACAAAATGGATACATTGTCACACAAACTGCAATTTGTCAGCATGCTATGCAGATAGTAAAAGATGACAAATACAAGATGGCAGATTAATTTTGTTTGCATCAGCCAGTTGGCTGATCTTGTTTTATGAACTGGCTTGGTTTCTGTCTCGGGCAGCAAATGAAGATAGCACAAAAGCTACCAAATGACTTGGAAGAAAAAATGTAATAATTTCACCAGTTCATCATTAAACGCAGAAAAGAGTGCTCGTTTGAACTATCACAAATCGAAAATATGGATGAGATACCTATGACCTTTGACTTACCAAGCAATAAAAGAGTCAATGCTGTTTGTGAGAAAACTATTCTGATAAAAATAACTGGCCATGAAAAAAGGCATTTTACGGTTGTTTTGGCCTGTTTAGCTGATGGATCAAAGCTGCCTCCTGTCAATATTTCTAAAAGGAAGACACTGCTGAAAAGCATGAAATTCCCTGCTGGTGTTATCATTCATACACATGAAAAAGGATGGATGGACAAATGTGGAATGATTGAATGGTTGTAGTATGTATGGAACAAGAGACCAGGTGCACTTCAGAAACCTTCAATGCTTGACTGGGACATGTTTCGAGCACACAAGACAGATGAAGTCAAAAATGCAGCAAAGAAAATGAAAACAACATTGGCTGTGATACCAGGAGGTTTAACATCAGTGTTACAACCTCTTGATATCTGCCTTAACAAGCCATTTAAGGGCAAGTTACGAAAGATGTGGTCCAAATGGGTTTGTTAAGGTGCTGTGAAGATGACAAAAGGTGGGAATTTAATGAGGTAGGACACTGAATTGGTCGCCAAGCAAGTCAAAGACTCATGGGACTCAATTTCATCAGAAATGATTGCAAAATCATTTCAAAAGTGCTGTATCAGCAATGAATGGATGGAACTGAGGATAATGCCATATTTGAATCCAACAATGATGAGGAGAATGAGAATGAGAATGACACACTATCGGATGACCATGTGGACAATGAAGACATATGATGACAGCAAGCCCATGACAGAAGCTGAGTTTTATGAACTGTTTTGCAGTTTCAATACCAATCCAGATTTTGAAGGATTCTAAAAATAATAGAACGTTTAAAATTCATGATTTTAGAATGAGGATTTTGAAAATTTCAATTAAGACTTAACATTAAAGATAAATTATTTTTATTTCAACATATAAATTAGCTTTCTTACTTTCATTTTCATAAGTTTGAGGGTAATATTGTTTTAGTAATGTGTTTTGCCTATATAAATATATTCAGAACTCACTTTGTGCATCTTTTGATGTAGTCTAGAACTTATGGGTCAGCTTATATGCGTGTCATGCACTTTTTAATACTTTCACCTATTCAGCTGGAGGTTGGCTTTTACATCAACAGTCTTATTCGTGTGTATATACGGTAAGCCATAACTTGGACTTTAAAGAGAGGACTTCTAATCTGGACCTTAAAGAGATGACCTCTAATGTGTACTTTAAAGAGAGGATCTCTAATGTGGACCATAACGAGAGGACCTACAATGTGGTACACAACATACATCAAGTGAAGATATGTAAGAATACCAAGCTTTATTCTGTAATCTCAGATAACTTAAATGTTATAACACAGAAGGGAAAAAGTGATTGAAATATAAGTAATGACCCTTGACTGTAACAATAGGATGACCAATGTTGTATGCATCACCTTCCAGTGATGATATACAAGTATACCAAGATTCATTGCTTAACCTCTGACAGTTCTTAAGCTATAGAACAGAACAGAAAAGTGTGTTGGAAAACAGATTATTGATTCATGAAATTAATCTTGAACATAAAAACCTCATCTTCCAGTGTTGCTGTGTAATTATAACAACCATCATCCATGAATCTTAAATCTATTTAAAATTATTGAGCAGAATGGAAAGTGTGCGGGAAATCATAAAATAATGAGCGATGACCATAGTATCTAATGATGATGTATACTTATTTTTTCATCTCTCAATGTAAACGACTTTAAAGTTCTAAAGCAGAACGAACGGTGTATGGCTACATAAATTGCCCTAGAACATTGGTCCCCAAACTGGTATGGTAATCGTGTGCAAGTATGCCATATATTTCATCCCTTGATCCTGAATCATATAAATGTTATAAGTTATAGAACAAGGGAAATATGTGATGGAAAATGTAAACTTCAATGAGCCTTGACCCTGACACCATATGAAATATACCTTCAATTTATATAACTATCATTTTTCATCATGTAATCTCAAATGGTTTTAAATTTAGAGAGTAGATAGGAAAGTGTGATGGATAGACTGAAGCACAGACAATGTTCTCTGTCACGAAAATACATATTACACTTCATTTATACTAATGTCCTATTTTTCCCCTGGTGAAAATATTAAAGAATAACACTGGTTCCTAAAATATCATCTTAATTCTGTTATGTGATCCAATTATTTTCCCAGGAAAGCAAACTTAAATATTAAAAACTCATTTGCAATAAATTATCTGAAGCCGGAGTGAAAGATTACCATTATTCAAAGCATCTCGAGAAAGGACAAATTTAATGCTTGAACCATTGATGAAAGCTGATCCGTTTGCTGTTGTGTTTGGAAACTGAATATCACTCATTGGATTATATCCTATTTCTACAACTGAAATTGAAAACAGAATTGATACAGACATTTTTACACTATTTACAACTTTTTAGCTTTATGCAATACAATAATTACAATACATATATCTGACAGATATTAGCAGTGTCAGAAAGATTAATTTGATTATGGCATTATGCACAATTTCAAGGAAAGAAATGAGCAGTGTTTGAAAGCTAAATTTGATATCTTTTTGCATAATGAACAACACATATAGAAACTTACCATGATCTTGATCATTGAAAAATTATGAAACACAGATATAAATTTTTAAATAGGTCAAGCTTTAGGAACTAAAACAAATTAGTTCTCAATAAAACTTCTTCGATCAATACATTTTGTATGGTTATTACCAAATCTCAACCACTAGTGGTTAGAGTATCTGCTTCAGATATGGGAGGTTGTGAGTTTGATCCCTGGCAGAGTCAGACCAAAGACTTACAAAATGGTACTAATAGATGCCTTGCTTGGCAAGTACTAGACATAACTATAAACTGTCATACTGTAAAAATTGTAGCGATATTACTGAAAAATTGTTAAAGCTACATTAAAAATCAAATCACACACACACACACACACACACACACACACCAAATCTCATGAGGGTGCAGGTGCTTTTATAAGAATGACATGTTACCTTGGTTATATATCTCAACAATGAACTTGCTATGTAATATTGTGTTGTAATTCAAATTTTCAAAATAACAACATAAAGATTAGTTAAAAATAAAGCATCAAGTACAACTGTTAAAATTTGAGTTACTGTACAAAGAAATTCTATTTACAGTGTACTTTATTTCTCAAACAATTATTAGTATTAAAGAAAATATAAGAAAATTCTTACATAAATTCTTCTTGGTAAATCTTTTCACAGGTTCATCAGCTGAGTTGATTGATTTTGCTTTGATTCTGTTATACTCCTCTACATTCTGAAGTACTGTTGTTGCCCCTTTATTGCCCTCAATAATTAGTGCTTGCCATGCAGGGATGTTTTTCACATCAATTAGGTTGCTAGCAATCTCCAGAAAATTCTTGCCACAAAAGATATAATGAAAGTTGATATTAACATAATATTACTTCAAACTCCTCATAAATTATGATATACTTCTTAAAAGTATTATGACAATGCACAGATCTGACCTGTCAATCATATCCACAGATATTGACCAATTTGATAAGAGCGTTCATTGCTATGGTAACATCCGCCATGGTTCACCCACAAACAAACATGCAGTGAGAATAGAGCTGCATTACAGACTTTCATGATTTTTGGGATATATTAACAAAATGGTGCTTCAATGTGTATTGGGAACATGCAATGCAGATGAGAGATATCCGAAAAGGTTGGAAGGAGGCTGTTTTATACATTTTCTGACTCTACAACAATATTTGGTAAAGGTGAAATGATGGATCAAAGCATGTGGTCGACTGGATGAATAGCTTGATATTGCCAGAGTAAACCAACACATGGCAGTTTGCTCAAAGGTAATTCAGTTTAGATTTCAATATGGTAAAAAGTATATGTAGTATTCTTGAAAGTAATGTTAAATAGAAAAATATCTAATACACATTTCATAAGGCTGGTTTATGTAATTGTTGTTATCTTGGGGTAACTACATTTTTTCAGTACATCATATACTGTACATAGCGACCAGGCTTATTATGTGGAAGAAAACAATGGGAAGAACAGGAAACTCACAGGAAGCTACTAAAAAGCTTTTCTACATACCCACATTGGCTGAGCAATAAATCGGAACCAATGTGGACATAGGTGAGATGGCAGTGACCAGAAAAGGTGATAGTCATTGACCACTTAGGCATCGAGGTCACCCTGTAATACTAGTACTTTAATTATAAGCATACCTTTATCACAAACCAGCCCTCTTGATATTTTTGTCTTGTATTTAAGGAATTAACAACAGGTTAATACATTGGGTTATTGTCAGTGCATGTATAATGGAGCATATATTTATGTTATGACTTGGTCATGAATAAGAATAAAAATGCTTTTCTTCAGATTACATTGCCCATACATCTAAATTAAAATATAGATATAAAATGTTTCTTTGCTGATATTAATATAAAATGTCAAATTTAATTTGCTTTTTTGATTGTCGTATAATGCTTTGTTTTTATAAATATATATATTTTCAGCACTTTATTGGAGGATATGGACTAATACCCAGACCAAGCTGATGATTCATGTACTATGCCAGCAAGATAACTTCCAGTGAAGCGAGTCTCTTCACAACAAAATGAAACCAGTCAACATAAACGCAAATGCCTGCATTTGGAAGAAAACATGACTATGCAAGGGCCAAATAACTCACAGAATATGTCTAGCTTTATTAATCTTTTACTTATAAAATTTAACAAGTTTAATTTCAAAATAAAGTCAGACATTAATTTTAAAGTAAATGTGCAAAGCTAGCAATGTTAATGAACTGATACTGTTTGAAAAGTGTTTCAGTCATATTGCTTATACTTCACAATCAATGAAAACATTATATATATATATATATATATATATATATATATATATATATAAACAAACATGACACTACTTGCTGACTAACCATCCTTGTGCATAAGTATTTATTTCCTACAGATTGAATAGTCCAGATACGAATTGTGATTGTGAGTCAGAGATGTCTACACAGACTGAACACCCATGTAAGTTTTTATTATAATCACTTATTTTGAAGAGTGTTGATGTAGAATTGCATAATTTCTGTAAACTTCAGCTAACTTTGGTAACATTGAAGTCTTAAATGGAATGTCTGGTTTAATTCTTTCCACATACATATCCTTCTGTGTGTACACAATGAATTCACAAAATTCAGAAAAAGGTAACCATAAGTTGGCCTTGAATTGGTGCATAGTAACTGTGTGTTTTCTTTAATGATACAGATTTCCTTCTGTAAATAGAAATCTGGTATATCATTGGATGCTTTTTCAATGATCATTTTTCTAGCAGAGAAAGGGGCATTTAATTTCCACAGTTCCACATACTCCATTGTCACCTAGTTTCCCATCAGGCGAGGCACTCAAAAATGAAAAGTCATTATTAGCCACAAAGCCACAATCATGGAAATGCTGGAAGGATACAATTTAAGATATTTTTCTTTAGCACTTTTCTTGTGTCTTTTACCATATTTAAGAGCTTTGGCTTTCACATCATGTTTTGAAAATACACTGTTTACACTGGGTTTAGATTTCCTTGATATTAATTTTCAAAAATTAGATAATGTAAATCTGTTTTTTCATGTATGTCAAAGCAATGAAATTTCACGTAAAAGTTTCATCACTGTGTGTGTCAAAGAAATTAAATTTTATGTAAAAGCTTCATCACTGTGTATGTCAAAGCAATGAAATTTCATGTAAAAGCTTCATCACTGCGTATGTCAAAGCAATGGAATTTTATGTAAAAGCTTCATCACTGTGCATGTCAAAGCAATGGAATTTAATGTAAAAGCTTCATCACTGTGTATGTCAAAGCAATGGAATTTTATGTAAAAGTTTCATCACTGTGTATGTCAAAGTAATGAAATTTCATGTAAAAGCTTCATCACTGTGTATGTCAAAGTAATGGAATTGTATGTAAAAGCTTCATAACTGTGTATGTCAAAGCAATGGAATTTTATGTAAAAGCTTCATCACTGTGCATGTCAAAGCAATGGAATTTAATGTAAAAGCTTCATCACTGTGTATGTCAAAGCAATGGAATTTTATGTAAAAGTTTCATCACTGTGTATGTCAAAGCAATGGAATTTTATGTAAAAACTTCATCACTGTGTACGTCAAAGAAATTACATTTTATGTAAAAGCTTCATCACTGTGCATGTCAAAGTAATGGAATTTTATGTAAAAGCTTCATCACTGTGTATGTCAAAGTAATGGAATTTTATCTAAAAGCTTCATCACTGTGTATGTCAAAGCAATTGAGTTTGGAATTTAGGTAAAAGCTACATCACTGTATGTCAATGGATCGGAATTGTATGTAAAAACTACATCACTGTGCATGTCAAAGTAATAGAATTTTATGTAAAAGCTTCATCACTGTGTATGTCAAAGCAATAGATTTTTATCCATAGGCTTCGAGATAACGATATCATTCATAGAAAATATTTCAGAAAAAGTTAATATATTCAAGTTGATCATAAGTTAATGGAACAAATGTATAGAATACCTCTACATCATTATTTGTGATGTTGGTGTTGTTAGAAATCTGTATAACATCATTCAGTATACTACTGACAACTTGAACCTCTGCTTTATTCAGTTCCACAGTATTTGGGTTTGTCAAACCTGTTAGGTTTACCAGGGCATCTGGTACAATATTTCGAGCCAGCCCATTTTTGATGTTATCAATCTGAAAAGATATGAATGTTTGTCATTTAATTATTATTACTAGGTGCAGTACATTTGTAATAATAATAATAATAATAATAATAATAATAATAATAATAATAATAATGAGGACTTTGTATAGCACCTAATCTTTGGAAGCTCTAAGTGCTTTACAACATCTATAATGATATGACTACAAAAAACAAAAAAACACACCATGCAATTGGAAATCAAAAAATGCTGAAAATATTTAAGGTATGAAACATTATTAGGTCTTTAAGTTTAATCTTGCAGTCGAGAAAAGTTAGTTTTAAGAGCACTCTTGAAAGGGATCACAGTGTCCTTGTGTCTAATTTCAATGGGCAATTCATTCCACATTGCTGGGCCCTGGTATTAAAAGAACGTTGTCCGTATAACTTTGTTTTCATAGTGGGAATAATGAGTATGTGATTGTCAGAAGATGAGCATAACTATCTTGCTGTTGTGTACACACGGGTGAGGCCAGATAGGTATGTTGGACTGGAGTTCATCAGTGAAACATAGCACAGAGAACAAATTTTGTCTTTGATTCTGGATCGAATGGATAGCCAGTGTAGGGTATAGAGCAGTGAGGTAAAACAATTTAAATATCTCAGGAATATATCATTTGTATAAATATCCCAATTAAAACAACTTAATTTGGATAGTTTTAAAGATAGAGATGCTATCAATCTACCTACCTAACCATATATCTATTCATATATCATCCATCCAGTCGTCCAACCATTAATACAATTTTTATCATTATACCAATCAAGCCAACTTATTCAATTAGGATTCAGAGTTTTTAAAGGCCTGTGTTCTACCAACCTACATACCTACCCACCTATTTGTCAATCTTTTCACACATCCAGTGATCTAACCATCCCTGTATCTTGGAACACAGTTTAACTTTCAATGTTCTCTTCTATGAACAAATATTGAGCTAGTTATGTAAAATATTACTTATCCATCAAAATCTTCTTTGGTAATTAGGTTAGTCATATATATTGTTACCCCTGTCCTGTCCTACCATGAGATCTATGAATGTTATTAAATACAACATGGATATGGTAACCTATTACCAATTACCCCATTCATACCTTGCACGCAGTTCTAGAAATTTGTTATTAAATGCAATATGGACCTTGTATTATATATAACTAAAATAATTGCTTGTGTTAGTTTTACAACATATTTTTTTCCATTACATGTTATTGTAAAGTAATATTGTTTAATGGACTTGATTTTGTCCAGAATTGTGTTCAGTTCTGTTTGACTTGATTGACTTTTGGTATTTATTTCATTGATGTAAATACCTAATAATAGAAAACATTGTATCTAGTTGCTGACCTTAAATTTATTAACAGTTTTGGTAAACACTTATTTTGTATTTTTTAAAATGATTTCTCAGAGTAAGATTCATTAAGTTGAGTCAAGGTCATACCTGCATTATGTGATATGAAGCATGTGTCAAATTCAGAAACAAACTTCTTTTTCCCCAGAAGAATGAACTATTGACCCATTATCCAGGAATCTGTTTTGCATTTTAAGTAGTCGTATAACTGATGTTGTGATAAAAATTCTATCAGTTGGGCTTAAAACATTTAACATATTAAGTTGTATTAGGTTGTTACCAGTTTGGGCTGAATTTTTATTTTCTTCAAATTATTGAATTCAAATGATTATTTTCCCTGGAAATACAAAAGTGCTTTGATATAATTCTTGGACAAAGACATTCACTGAAATTTTTATGGAATTCAAAACTGGAATAAGATTTTCTATGATTTTAAAAAAAAAGTTTACATATTAGCACTTTGCTGACTATTCCATGTCATCACCTTTCATCTTGAATTTCATTGGGATTTGAACTGAGATTCACTTAGAACTTTTCATTGATAGGACTTCTATTTTTTTAAATATTTTTTTGTCATTTTTCACTTTTAAGTGTAAGGAAATAAATTATTTGTTAAATTTTATGAAAGCTTGTTGTCTTCACTCTTTTCTGATACTTATTTCAAGAGCATAGACTTGTAAGAGAAAATTCAGGGCTCATCCAGTGTACAAGTTTAGGCTAAAATATTTCAGAAAACTTTGTTTTTGTAATTTAATTTCCCTTAGATTCAGAAAATCAAATCCCAAGTATTATGTCACATTTTAGAAATCTTTAGCGCAATCAGCAAGCTTTTTGATAATGTCATCAAAAGTGGAGATCTTTGTTTCAGATCCTACCCAGTAGCATTTGGACTGTTTTTACAAAAGATGAATTGCTTTTACTAAGCTTGTTGTCTTCACACTTTTCTGTTACTATTTCAAGAGTATAGACTCATAACAATTGCTACTCATGGCAAGGGTTTGGGGTCAGTCTAGGTCGGCTGCCATGTGCATCCTTGGGAAAAGCACTTAATTATCATTGTCTTTGCATGATGCAACCAATAATTATTTAAAAAGCCATCAAAATTCTTATATACAGTGGAGCCTCATTAATCCAGACTCTGTTTATTGGGAAACCTCACTATCTAGACATAATTCAACAGGAACAGAATTCCTAAACGTTAATTTGCTCCGTTAATCAAGAAATCAGCATTCCGGATCCAGAAATCAAAATCAGGGACCAAAGTGTAAAATTATATTAAATCTTGTCTCGATAATCCGGAAATAATCTGTCCAAAAATAAGATAATTCAAAAAATTGTATTTGAAATACAGTCAGTAGAATAATACATAAAACACAATAGTGAAGCCCTTAACAATCTATGGTCACTATCAATAACTAAGTAGCGTGACCATATTGTAACCAGCGATTGTATAAACAATGTATGTTTTAGCTAGTCACCGACGGGGTGTTAATAACTAAATAAACACATTGGGATCAAATCGTCAATGCTTTTTGACATAAGGTAAATAAATAAAAATTGTCATTAAGCCTCTTTGATGTTTACCAATTGTATGTAACAATCACAGTTTATTGATTGCGGTACAAATACAGCTGACAGATTTAAGCTGTGGACAGTATAGGGCTTCATTTCCGAATAAAATGGGGACGTCAATCATTAGCAACTGTAACAGCTGTAAAATACAACTTATAAAAATGACTGCATTTTATTAGTTTACCATAACACATTTAACTGTAAGATAACATATGGTAAATAAATAAATAGATGTATTCATTAATTTATTTCAACCATTATTGATTGAATATACAGTACATTACATTTAAAGCTAGCATATATATGTACATATATACGCTGTGATGATATCGTAAACTAAATATTTGCATGATTCAAGTGATGATATCGTAAACTAAAAATTTGCATGATTCAATTATCCAGAAAACTTGTTAATCTGGACATATCCACTGAGAATGAATGTGTCTGTATTAATGAGGATCCACTGTATACCTTTGTCTGCAAAAATATAGCAATGTATCACTAATGCAATGGAGATAATGGTGTCACTGTTGTATCTTTCTATTTATACCTGTATTTTCAAATCTAGCAATACATTGTTAATCTTTCACAGTATCCCTTTTGTCTACTAAATTGATATATGTGATACACATGAAATATGTGATTAAAAAATGATGAATATGATTATATTTTAAATATTCAAATTTAATTTCAAATTAAAATATGCTGTTAATAATATTAAATTTGATTACTCTGAAATTTCCGTAAATTCCTTAATGAGATAAATCTACCAAGTTACTGGTACAGTGAAAAACGAACGGTGGTATGAACTAATGAAAAAAATACAGTCGTAACAGTATACTGGTAATACCATTCACCTGTACCATATGGATCTACTTAAATATGGTAATTTTATTTACTCATACATACCAGTTTCTGCTGATATAACAAAGTGTTCTTAATGCAGTTATCATAGGAGGGATTGCTCCAGACTCCACCATGTAAACAGTATCGCACAGCTGCACCTAATAATGTAGAAATAAAGCTGTCAAAATCTATTTTAATTTTTACACATACTTAAGGAAAGCATCAGAAGGGACTTGTGTAAATTATAAATTACAATATTTTAGCATCATTAGACATGTGTGAAATTTTAATAGCAATCTATTGATGAAATAATGTCTTACTTAATAATATAAAAAAATCCTTTATTTAAAAATTACAGTTTTGTCATCTTAAAGGAAAGTAGTAGTACCTAGAGCTTTTAGTGATGGGTGGGTGACCTTAAATACAATTTGCTTGGCAGAACCTTAATGTATGAATTTATGGGTAATGATCCTTCAGGGGCCATAAATATTCTAATGATGACCTTCAACTTGCTTTATAATCTGATAATAATGGATTAATTAATACTGCAGAAAGTCATGAGAATAGTCAATAGTCAGCTACATATTTAAAATTGACAACAAGCCCAAAAAATGCATATACAAGTCCATGAGAAAATTTACACTCTAAAATGTATCAGGATATATTGAATGATTACAGACCCATGTTTGGGGCAATGATCTGTTACAGGGAGATTCAAATCATTGTTAAAATGTCATACATTGGTCAAAACTGGATATGGAAATGTGATATCTTTACAAGATACATCTACCGGTACATATGCACCAATAAATCTGTCCCCAAAAGAATTTCTGATTATGATAGTTGTTATTGAAAGTTTGAACTCCTTTGGTCATGTGTCTATTTGTTATGTAATTTCAGCGCTTTAGCAAAACTATTTATAATTACCCATTGTTGTGGATTTCTCATTTAATTAATTTAATGTATGATTAAACAAAAGAAATGGCAGAACATATATATTGAGTCCAGTCATATGGCCCAAACAACCACAACTTTATAAAACAAGAATACGTGAAAGTCGTATCTAATTGGTTGCTAGGTGGGCCGGAACACCAAGATGTAAATTCCAAATGGTGACATGTTGCAGGGTTGTAGTAGTGCTATTCCACATAGCTCTACAAGTTGCCATTAACATATTTATTCCGTATATATTAGGGAAAGGCCCCATTAAAATACTTTAATTTAGGAACTGTAAAAATACAGATAAGTGTCTGAAATACACACTGACACACTGATGTTTTGCAGAAAGACTAGTCTGCATCAATATCAAGATTTTATAAAGAGGTGAGATCAGATTGAAACTGTCCATCATTTTTATTTTTCGTCCAAACTTAAGCATGGGTTGAACATGTGTCTATAATTTAATGACGATTCTGCATCATTGTACAGAGAGGCCCTGAATGGCTGAGTGGTCTAAAGCGCTCTCTGTTATGGATCACTGCCATATCACCTCTGTCTGAGTGGGTTGAGTCTCAGATTCGGACAATGTGGGTATGTGAGAAAGCTTCCCAGTCGCTTCTCATGGGTCGATGGTTCTTTCTGGGGTGTTCATAGGGTCTTCCTCCACCATTAATTTAATACAGGCTGCCATGTACAGTGGGACCCCGCTATAACCCGCCCCGCTATAACCCGAATTCGGATATAACCCGATCGTGGCATGGCTCCCGATTCGGGTAATTTATTACAGGTATTTTTCTCAAAGACAAAAAAAAAAAAAAAAAAAATTTTAAGTATGAAAAAAAAATACGTCAAGAGTTTAATTATCATTCTCATATTCGTCTAAACAGTGTGAAAAAGAACGTGTAGAAAATGTATTATCAAATTTCTTCTAGTTTTGTGCCAAAATAAACGTCGGAAATATGAACCAATTGCTGGGCCTACTGAGAACTTTGATCTTTGTTTATTGTTGAAAAATTACAGCTCATAAGTGTCAATATTATAATTACTGATTCCTGAGTAATGAAGCCATCGTGTCTACTTTGTGTTTGTCTTGAATTCATTCTGAATACAATCGTTGCTCTAATAATCTCCGATATATGTTCTCTTAATTTCATACACAACTAAGCAATAGCCAATGCGGGGGTTGATAAAAGATTCTCACCAGAATGTATAAATCAATCAATTTAAGTACATTGTTTATCATCAAAGTGAACTGCCGAGCTAAACTGTGACATAATTCAGTGGTTAAAATACAGCCAGTTCGCCTGCTGTATTAGAATACATCAAAAGAACATGACGCAATAGCTGGGCGGCAAGTTCAAAGGACTTTGACTAGCAGCTTGGGTGGGAAAATGTGCTGAAATTTACAATGACTGAATTCAGAGACAGAAAGATCCTGAGATGTACATGTAGTTATTATAAGAATACACTTTAGCTTCCATTATTTAATCTACGGACATGTACTATTTCGTCATTCATTACGTACACCTGTTACGTAATTTTTGTTATTTTCTTTTCATTGAATTCAGTCACATAATGATCTGTGACAAAATTATTGAATATTTTACATCCTTGTGTGGATATTTTTGATGGAAATATTTGTATTATGGATTCAGTGTATGTTACAAGATTCGCTGGTGAGTACACAGTGTTGATACTCTTTTCATGCAATAGATTATACATGTATATATAAATTAGACACGTGTATGTACCAATGCATGGTTCTCTGAATAAAGTGATATATTAAATCTGCAATTTCTGTTACCACAGCAAATGTTTTTCTCATTTAATATATACTGATCAAAAATGGTAATTGTGCCATGCATTTTCGCACCCGTCTTTATGTACCCCCCCCCCCTCCATTAAATCCAAAAATGTGTTGGTATTGTACATGGTTGCTTATAACACGGTTCGGTTCATAGCCCGGTCGGATTCTATGGCTCCCAACTACCGTGCTATAGCGGGGTCCCACTGTATAGCCTATCTTGAGCTGAGAAATGGCGTTAAACCCTACAACAACAACAAATTGTGCAGACCCAGATTTGCCACCACATAATGGGCGAGCAGATCTGGGTCTATTTAGTTTTTTATGACCTATCAATAGATTTACTGGAAAATTATGTGACAGCAGATCAGGGTCTATGTTGTTTGATGGTGGATTGATTTGTAAGCAAGCAGATATGGTATCCCAGAGTCAAGTGCATACTGTCTGAATATAAATCCATGTAATTTGCTAAACAGAACTCATGAACTTAAATTGTGATGTATTTAATAAAGACTAATATGGCATTAAAATTGTACAATACCTGACAATTCTGTTGGGCATGGCTTCTTATCATAAGTGTCCTGCAGTGTTCTTGACCATTCTGTTCCCCTTGTGTCATTTTCTGTTTTACAGGTCTCACCTGGTTGTGACCCAGGTAACACTACATATATGATAGCTTCCTGCATATTTCCTTGTCCTGCATCATTCTCCCCTCTACATTCATATCTAGTTGTATACTTTATATTTCTGTGTGTTAATACATGTATGTTTGTTGTAGTACCATTTGAGAACGTTTCTTCTGAAAAATTAAAAAGTACAGACAATACTGGGTGTATTTTGAGGCAAGTTTTTTTATAACTCTGTTGAGATACAAGCTAGTAATACAACTTTTAAATGTATGACATCAGCACACTAAAACATGAGAGTGTTCAGAAAACACATATTCCTATAAAGCATCATACCTCCCTAAATTTGTGCACCATATGGTCAATTTGCTGGTTGTAAGAACAGATCCAGGAGTCAATTTTAGTAGAAAAGCTAAATTTGCCTTTGCTAGTGTATACATAAAATAGGGTCGTGGAAACAACTTTCTTGATAACTGATGGAAGATCAAGCATTAAATTCCTTTTGACCCCAGAAAATACTCGAAGAATTGTCCCCAATTTGAAGAACATAATGAAAATCACAATCAATATTGGTTAATGCATGAAACTCATTTTTCCAATGTAAATTTTTGTCTCTGAGGTAATGATGTAGTACTTTCATTACCTTTATTTTATCTAATTGTTGTTTCAAGAATTATTATACCTCCATAAAGTAGCCTCACGCTATGACCTTAATCTGAAGAAAGCAAACTCCTGTGGCTTCATCCCATATCAAGTCACTGGTAACTTGGAGTGTATGGGGTGTCCTGGGAGAGGTAATAATTCTGGCTGTCTAAGCAGTCATACTCCTTAGGGGGTAGCTCACCCACCTTTGGTCCCCACTTAGTACTCAGCTCTCACCTGTGGTTTCAAGAAGCTGTTGCATACACAGCGGCAACATCCCATAAAATTGCTTTGACTGGCTGGCAAAGCCAGGCTGAGGGTTGCTGATGGTCTTAAACTCTCGGTAAGTAAGGCTTTGTCCAGCATGTCAAGCCTGGATTCACAGCCTACGATGAGGAACCTACAGTTGGTTAATGGTCAGAAAGGCAAATCCCAGCAAAGTGCTGTGGAACACAAAGAGCTCGATGAGAGATACAGGACGTCCTGGTCATCCACTGCACTCAACTCCATCTCTGGCTGTCTTGACGTTGTCATGCTGCTGGACTCAGATGGCTTTGGGTGAGAGAGTGAGGTTGATGTACTCCGATCTCTTCCTCAATTAAAACAAAGTTACAGTGCAAGTCATTCTTGTCATCCACCCATCCCATTAAGTCACCCACTAAGGTCCTGTAGTGACAGGCAAGCAGCGAAGTGGCAAGTGTGGGTACAACAGCAGCTGTAGCCACAAACCTGCACACAAAGCAGCTCAGGCCAATAGGGTCATTCACAACTAATACAGAGCAGCAGTGTCCAGCATCCCCCTGAGTGACTGAGCAGCCATCTTCAGGAATGCACTGCTCACCTCTCTGGCATGAGGATGGTGCTAGAAAGGTGCCCATAAACATTGCCTGCTCTAAATTTTCCTAGCCAGTATATCGGGACTGGTGGGGACCCTACTCCAGTGGTCAAAATAGAATTAAGAAAATTTGGATTGTTCCTCTCACACTTAACGCATGGAATGTGAGCATCTTATTGGACAGAGAAGATGTAGAAAGACCCCAGTGGAGAACCACCCTAATAGGAAAGAAAATCACCAGATACAACATGGACATTGCTGCCTTGAGACCTGGCTCACATGAGAAGACGAAATCTGTGAAAGGGGCTCTGGAAACAATTTCTAATGGAGCGGTCAAGGAAGTGAAGAGCACCTTAAGACTGGTGTCAGCTTTGCAGTGAAGACAGCACTGATTGGCGAATTGGCTGGATCTCCCAAGGGAGTAAATGACAGACTCGAGACTGTGAAACTCCCCCTCTTATCTGGAAGAAAGCACCTTATCATCATCAGGTGCTCTGCTCCAACTATGAACAACCCAGATGAAGTGAAGTTCAAGTTCTATGAGGATTTTCACTCCATCATTGCTGATGTTCCAATGGCAAATAAGCTCCTCATTCTTACTGATTTCAATGCAAAAGTAGGCTGTGATCACGTTTCCTTGGATGAAGTGCTAGGAAAGCATGAAGTGGGTCACTGTAACAGCAATGGTCTCCTTTTGCCCCAGATTTGTGCAGAGCATGAACTGCTGATTGCCAATAGAGTCTTCCATATCTCTACCTGCAACCAGATGTCATAGGTGCACCCACCCTTTAAGCACTGGCACCTCAATGACTACATCACTGTCAAGAAGAGGAACAGGCAGTGTGTGTGTGTGACCAAGTCCTTGTCCAGTGCTGACTGCTGGACACATTACTGCCTTATCATGATCAAGCTCAATATCCACATTCACTCGAAAAGATACCCACAGGGAAAGAAGGCTCATAAACAACTAAACATCACCAAGCTGAACACCAGTAACAAACATTCTCTCGTGGATGCCTAGGAAGAACATCTGAAATCCACCCATCTTGACAAAGTCAGAATGTGGAGACCAACTGGGTGGCATTCAGAGAGCTGGTATACAGCACAGCTTCAGAAATCCTAGGACCCTCAACCAGAAAGCATTAATACTGGTTTGATTAGAACTGCAATGAGATCAAGCAATTGCTGGATGAGAAACACCATTTCCTTCAAACCTACCTCAACAACCGCAAGTCCACTTCTAGTAAAGATGCATACAACAATATAAACAGAACTGTATAGCAGAAACTTTGTCAGATGCAAGACACATGGATGAGTACCAAAGCTGATGAGTTCTAGTGCTACGCAGACCAGCATAACATGAAAAACTTATACAATACCCTGAAAGAAGTGTATTAAACTACATGCTCTGGATCATACCCTCTTCTCAAAGCAGATGGGAACACACTGATTACTGTTAAAGAGAATATTCTTCAATGATGGGATGAACACTTTTTGCCCTTCATCCATCAACAATGAAGCCATCAGTTATCTCCCCCAATTACCCATCAATAAAGCACTGGATGACCCTTCAGATGCAGAAAGTGATACGTCTGCTCTTCAGTGGAAAAACACCTGGTTCAGACTATATCCCAGCTGAAGTCTGCAAGGAAGGGGGCAAAGCCCTGAGAAAGGCTCAACCAACTGGTTTTACAGATGTGGCAGCAAGAGACGATCAACCAGTAATTCAAAGTAATTAAAACCAGGCCTGTGACAACCATGGGGTATATCCTTACTCTAAACTGCAGGAAATATAGTCACCAGAATCCTACTGAACCACCCCACTATGTATCCCGACCTGGGACTACTGCCAGAAAGCCAGTGTGGATTCCGAAAAGAATGTGGGACCATTAAAATGGTGATTGCTGCGAGGCAGCTAAAAGAGAAATGCCAATGGCAAACCACGGAACTTTTCTCCATCTCCATCTACATTGACTTGAGAAAAGATACTGTCAGCAGAGATGGCTTGTGGAAGATAATGGCCAAGTAAGGATGTCCCAAGAAGATTTATATCCATGGTGCAGCAATTACACGATGGCATGCAGGCACAAGTCCAGGAGAGACATCTGAGCCATTCCTAGTAACCACTGATATCAAGTAGGGTTGTGTTCTGGCACCGACACTGTTCAGTCTAGTGTTCTATGTCATGCTGACTAATGCTTTCAGAGATGGAAAGCTTGGAGTTGACATCAGGAACCATACAGATGGAAAACTATACAATCTCAAGAGGCTTCAAACAAAAAATAAGGTTATGACAGACACTAATCATGGATTTCTTATTTGCTGATGACTGTGCCCTCAATGCTGGCTCAGAAGCTGACCTGCAATGCAGCATTGACAAGTTCTCCAGCTCCTGCGCAAGCTTTGGTCTCACCATCAGTACCAAGAAGACTGAAGTCACCCAACAGCAGACCTCTGGAAACCCCTATGTTAGCCTAACATAATCAATAGCCAAAACTCAACGTAGTGAACTGCTTCACCTATTTTGGCAGCACACTCATGATGAGATGAACCTTGACATTGCCAGAGCCAGCATAACAGTTGGCAGATTGTATGCCAATGTCTGGAATAGGAGAGAAGAAATGCTTCAAAGACAATCTGAAAGCTTCATTGAAAGTGTTCAACATAAACCCTAATTGCTTGAAGCAAACAGCAATCAAGTCACTTGGCATTCCTCCATGAACAGAGGCTTTAAGTTGTGTGAATTTAGCAGAACAGCAGCTGAAGAACTGAAGAGGCAAGCCAAAAAGGCATGTGCCATCAACCCTCCTGGAGATGTCAAACTCATCTCCTGTCACTTATGCAAATGAAAATTCCATGCAATGGTTCATCAGTGACCTGTGCACTCACAGAACAGAACCAGCCCCTTCAACCCTTGGATGAATGACTGAGAGGTCCTCGTCGAATCGATGAATGAACAACAAAGATAGTTTAATATAGACATGTGTTTTTGTAACAGTCTACAATATAATGGAGCTCATGGATTCAGGAAATATTTTCAAATGGGAAACTGCAAAAATGGGTTAAGGTCACATATTTTTCCATTCAATGAAATTTCAATCAAAGGAATTGAGAGAACATAAGATATGGCTCAAAATGATGTGAAAAAGGATGGTTATAATCAGAGCATTGGGTTCAAAAATATCATCTGAAATGGTGCGAAAGGTCCAACAAGGCTTAGTAATTTCCCTATGTTCTCATTTTGTGAAAATAATCGCTATTGACCACATGCATTGGATGTTAATAGGAGTTCAGAAACTCCTTCTTTGCTTGTGGTTTTCAAATAAATTTTCAGGTAAGAAGTTTAACTTGCAGATCAAACCTCTAGCACTGGAAAGCTGCAGAATATGTCGTTTTTACTTTATTATGGCGCTTCTATCTTGAGTGGCATATTAAAGGTTTAATCACTATATATTGATAGTAAATGCGCTTCATATACAGCTTTCAAATGGTTGTTCATTGCAAGATATTCAAGAAGCAGAGATTATGCTACTTCAGTTTTGTAAACAAAAAATTTAAAATCTGTATGATAAATGTTATATCACTCTTAATATTCATCAATTGGTTCATTTAGCAGACTGTCCAAGAACATGGACCTTTATACACACAGAATAGCTTTCACTTTGAAGACAAGACTGGGCTTTTTCTTTTGAAAATGATTAGAGGAACTCATACCATAGATAATCAGATTGTAACAGGAGTTTCTTTTGTTCAAAAGCCTCATGAATTAAAACAAGAGTGTATTATTAAAGGGTCAGAAGCTGAGATGTTATATCATTTAATTGAATCCCTTTCCATTTTAAAAAGTTGTGAACAGCTAGAGTTAGGTGTGTATGTTCTCGAAGTTTTCACTGTCAGATTTTGAATAAGATGAATTCAATTCCCTAACAATATTTTCTTGTTCATGCTTACAAAGTACAAGGCAATGAAATTAATGCATTTAATAGACTGCAGTTAATTAAAAACAATGAATGACAAAATGCATTAACTCTACTATTAGGTATACAGTAAACAAAAATATTTGCTTTGATCATTTTTTTAAAACATGCACTTCAACAGATGCTGAGAATCTGAAATGAGTCTTGCCTTTGTAGAGATTTCAGTGTGCAAAGTACAATGAAAAACTAAATATTCTTGCTGTGGAAAAGACAGTTGATGAAGTAGTTCAACTAAGTTGCATATTGACAGGTTGCATGACTGTAGAATTCCCTGCTTCAAATAATGCTTACATCAGTCTATATCCATTCTCGAGTCAGATTAAGTTACATGTACTTGGTTTTATGTTTCTGACATTTGAAACCTGTCCTTATATCTGTAAAGCATCATGATATATATCTGTCATTTATTTTATCAGAAATAGCAACAATAGTGGCAATTTCAAAATAAAAGTTTCACTTAAGTGTCATTTTTTTAATTATGTGGGACTATTGCTTTTTTATATTTAGGTGCCTAGGAGTTTGGTAAGACATTCTGTGTTCATGTGACTTGCTTGACCAGTAAGGTATGTATAGGCAGTTACATAATAGGTGCTTTGTTGACACAATTGTACCCAATTCTGTACAAATTACAAGCATGCATAACCAACAAGCATTCTCAACCAGAAAGAATAACTTGTATTTCTAGTTAATTGTTCAAGTGTTTGAAACAAGATATGTATAATTTATATAATAACTTTTGTATTTAATTTATCCCTGCATTTCTCTTCATGTTTGAAGAGTAAATCAAAGTTGCTTGTTTATATATAAGGATCTATAATTGATTTTTATGTCTATATATTTTTCTTCCTTCTATTTTTACTAATTATCAATCATATATGCAAAATTTATTTTTGAGCATTTGCTGTTGACCATAATTTCTTATCTCTTCATATATTCATCATCATCAGTCTCTTGACCTAGTGTGGTCGTTGAGGCACTGTGCTGCTGAACATCTGACCAGTTCCCTCCACTTGTTTCGATCATGTGCCAATGCCTGTGTCTCCGCAACACTTTTCTTGGTCCATTCTGTGATGTTGTCTGCCCATATTTTCCTCTGTCTACTTCTCCTTCTGCCACCTTGGACACTGCCCTTCATATATTAATTTAAAGTTAAATGTATCTATCAAATTCTAGCTTCGAATACTTACCATTTATACTTAGATTTTTGGCAAGCCTGTGGATTGGGTTAATGGGATGGTGGAACAGAACATATTTGGATATTCAAACATGTAACAGTTTCATTACATTTCAGCATTCATTTGTCTTTGTATGTCATTATTAAATATATTCATGCACATACACAAAGATTTAGCTGTGTAATTTGTTTGAGACTTCTCAGTAGACTGGAATAAAACAAAGTGTTTAAATACTCCTCATGTTTTTTTGTCAAAGTCCTCTTTACGCTTCATTCATAGTATGATGATTTTCAAAGTTCAAAAGTACATCTCATCTATCATACTGCAAGTTTCCAAGTTCCAAACCATGCCTTAACTAGTGAATTGCAGTTTTCTAAGTTTCAAAATTCTCCTTTTCTTGCCATTACACGTACATTGATTTTGGAATATGCCTGTAATTTTCAAAACTCTAAGACAAAAGACGCCTGTATTTCATACTATTATTATGCTTCTAGGTCTTGTATGCCTGGAAAAGTTGCTTTACTCCTTTAAATTGAGCGAGTTTTGCCTATTATACTACTCCAGTACAGGCGCAATATGCACATACTTTTTGTACGATTTACTAACACTTTTCAAGAATTGATATCTATGTTTTGACATTCAGTGGCAAAACAATAAACAATCAAATAGACAAATAGATGGGTAGGAAACAAGGTAACTCAAGAATGCAGACAAGAAAGTAAAAGATCCCATAACATGCAAATTGAATTACTAACCTGAAAGCTTGTTTGTTGAATTGATGTTGGTACCATTCCTGTACCAAAGCATCTGAGTTATCTGCACATCATCTTTGACCTCACATGAAATATTGACAGTGGACCCAGCATCTACTGTCTGTGTCACTGGCTTTATAAATACCTCAGGCTGACTCAGTACAATGACAGTAATATTCTTCACTGACGGTGGCAGGTTGTCATCCATAACAACACATTCGTAAGTACCTTTTATAGAATGTAAATAACGCATAATTAAACTAGAGGAAAGGTGCACACATCAGTACTTGTACATCCACTGTATACTGTTTATACTTCATGATGGAGAGGAGACTAAAGTAACAAAAGCTCACAAGTCTTCTCAAAATATGCTTAAAATGATTAAATCAACATTTCATCTGCTCATGACTATAGTATGTACCATATTTCACAGCAATGCATTTACAAAAATCCCCACAACATTCTGTCTCACGCAACATACAGCTACAGGACATAATGGGCAGTAACTCTAACATAAATTGCAAAATCAATGAGATTTTTAGAAAAAATGCACATCTTCAAATGATGATTAAAACAGTAAAAATGTTTGAAGTACTTTACTAAAAACAGTCAGACTGGCAGAGTTCACTAGATTTTATCCTCCATATATTATAAATTCGGCTTCAAGTCAAACGTAATGCAATGAAATTAGCAGGAGCACAGTAATTTGCTGTTATGCACAGTTTAAGATGATGAACATGTATTTTATAGTTTCATGATGATCCACTAATACCTGTTAAACTAGCTGCATTCAAGAGATTCTGGCACACAATTGCAAATCAAAAGGGCCATAACTCTTTCAAAACTCGAGGAACAAACTGATTTGGACAACATGTATTTGCAAGTGTTGGCCATAATATTTTTCCAAATTTCATGTAGATCCACTGATATTCATGAGGCGAGCTGCATTACAAAATCTGATATACACTATTTAACTGCAATAAAAAAGGGCAATAACTCTTATAATAACTGCATGAGCAAAGCGATTTGTTGATATGTGCATGTTGATGTGATAAACATAATATTCACTAAGTTTCATGGCAACCCATAGCAACTGTGGGACTATTTATACTAACAAGGTTGTGTCATATCATGTATCATGCTACCCAATAAAAAATAGTCAAAATCTAACAAAAATTGTGGAGGCAGAGAGATTAAAATTAAGTTAATATGAGCATCTTCAAGTGATCAACATAACATTTACCAAGTTTCATTGCAATTCAGCAACTAATTCAGGAACAGTTTCTCCAAGAAGATTGTATCATGCACTGCTACATGACAATAAGGGCAACAACTCCACCATATATTGCATGAGCAAAAGCAATTTGTCGATAGGCACATCTTCAGTTGATGACTATAATATTTACTAAGCTACATGGTGATGCATCTAAACCTGGAGGACTAGCTGTGCTGTTGAGATTATGTCAAACACTGCAACAACTTTAATAAAACCTCAGGACTTGTTATGCTGTCAAGATTGTGTCTGCATATGGTCGAACAAAAAGATAAACATGATACATATAACAAAAAGATGAACATGATACATATAATAACTATATATGCTACCTCTATAGAGGTGATAATGCAATAATAATTTTATCTATCATAAAGTCAACACACGACACTCCATCCTAAGCAAGTTTATAGATTTATTATGTTTTAAAAGGAATGAAAACAATGGAACTTTTTTTTTACATTTCTCATACTAAGTTTCATGTTTCAGACTTATTCTACTTCAGTATGATAAGTAGTGAAATTCTCTCAATGATTTAGAATGAGAATTTTTAAATAAATACACCTTTAAATAGATTTTTAAAAGTTGTTAATTGTTCATAACAAGTTAGCTGAAAATGACAAAATTTAGGAAATCAAAGATAAATAAGAATGGTGAATGAAAGAACTGTGATGATTATGTTGAAACAAATTCACTGGAATGACAAAGTTTATTATATTTTGAGGAAGAAGGGATAATCCCAAAACTGATTAATATGTTAACATTCAAACATTTTTTTACACTTATTTGCATGATACAAACTACATTGACAGACAGCATAAAAAACTATGTTCTACCAAAATGTGCATAAAAATTGGATTCAATACTAGTAACTTGAAACCACAAAAAGAACTAGATTTGTGTTGGTCACCAATTGTAAGTCCATAAAATTTATAGGTGATGCAAAGATTTGACAAATTACTATAACAACATGAAAATTTAATCAGGTTGTCTTGCATACCAAATTTTCATCAATCTACAGCATATTATATTTGCTTAATTGTGCCAACAAGTTTTCAAAAAACAATGCAAGTCCCAAATGTTAAAAGAATTGTGTGCAAAAAAATTAAAACTGCTTGGTAGTCAAATTAGGCCATTTACGTATATTTATACAAATATGAGTGACAGCAAATTTAAGTTGTCTCTATTGAGCTTTTTTGCATATTCATACTAAGATGAGAAGATAAAACAAATACAGTAACCATTAATCTGCCAGGGAATTATGTGGCAGCAGGTTCAGATCTATACTGTTACTAGCTGGTTATGCATTATATACATTACATACAGTAACAACATTACATACACACCTACCTACCTACCTACCTACCTACCTACCTACCTACATACATACATACATACATACATACATACATACATACATACATACATACATACATACATACATACATACATACATATCTACCTACAGTACATACATGCATACAGTAAATACAGTTCTGGTTTTCTCACCTGAATCAGAAGATTGTATTTTTTTAAATGACATAGTCTGAGATATTCCCTGTGGTGTTTCGGGGTCGACTGTAATATATGATATGCTTATCCTAGAGCCATTTACTGGTTTCATGACAGTCCCATTGTATTTCCAGGTGATGGTTGGAGTCACATTTTTAACTACTCTTATCATGCAGGTAATATTTACTGGGCTTCCATTAGAAATATTTCTTGCATTGGTGATCATAATATCCACAATGGAGTATCTATCTGAAATGTACATAAATTTAAAAAATATGATTTGAGTGCATATCCAAACTAGTTTTTATATAATTGTGCTAAAATAATTCCAGAAATGGAAAGATGGTAATAACAATAGAATGCTCCTGCTGTATAGACTCTTTATTGGAAACAATTACAACATTTCCCTTTTGGGTTCAGCCCAAAGTATTACTTCAATGATTACCAACACATCCCCGAAACCAGAACTTTTACTTTCTCAGCACCTGTAACCACTGATGAATTATGCACACTTGAGATTGCACTAGCATCATTGCTTGTTTATTACAGTTGGTCTACTATCTGGTAATTTGCCGCAAACAACATATTTGTGTTTTCAGCAGACACTAGCATGAACTGACATATATATGCAAAAGGAGTATAGTGAAAGAGATTGCCATGTTAAACATGCAATTTTATTTGGTGTTACCTGTCCCACTCAGTGAAGATTTAAGTGAAGGCATATCATTGGATTCTACTGATATTGGAGTGACAAATCTTCGGAGTTCAAAACATGAAAGATCTGGACCAGAAACATTTAAATTTGCAAGAGCAAGAAAGAAATGAACTTAAATAGTTATTAAATGATAATGAACACTATTTTTATGTTCCTAGAAGGACAAACAAAACTATTCATGACGCTGAAATTGTAAATTCTAAACCAGTGAAACAACACCCGAGCAGAATCAAACCTCTGAAACATAAATGTATGAAAAACAGAAATTCAGAATTTTCTGGAGAATGATTTCATAGAGCTCAGTAAAAGTAACTTGAGCTCACTATGTAAACTTGTTCTAAAACCAGATAAATTTTTCCATATGTGAAAGGAAAGTGAATAATGTGACAAAGATAGAGTGATTTCCATTACCAAGAATTGATGACTGTATTCTTAAGATTGGAAATGCAAATTATTTTACCAAAGTCGACCTTCTGGAAGGATTTTGGCAAATTACACTAACGGAAAGAGCAATAGAAATTTTGGCATTCGTGACTCCATATTGACTTTACTAAAATAAAGTACTGCCATTTTGGATGAAATGGTCACAATAAAATTTTGAATGTTTCATAAATATGATCACGCCTTGTCTAGATAATGGTGATAGTTGCATTGATGATGTCATCATCTACAATGACATTTAGAAAGAACATTTAGCAACAATTCTGAAATTCTTTCAAAGACTTATTGACCATTAATTTATCTAAAAGTGAGTTTTGTAGTGTTATTGTAACGTTTCTATGATATATTGTGAGACATGGACAAGTTAAACCTATATATACTAAGGTCAAGGTTATCTCTGAATTTGCTGTCTCTGATCCAATATATACTGTCATAACATCATAGGTGTATAAATACTTATTATCTACTTCATAAACATACATATTATTTTAACATGCCCCTACATGTCAAAATCCAGCGGTATGGATAGTAGTTAAGTAAAAATATTTCCCATTTCTTAATATGGAAAGACGCGCGCACGTTCAACAAAATACCTCTGACTACGGCCATTTAAGAATGGTGACAAAAACGTCAAACACTAAAAACATCTTAATCCTGATGGCCACCAGAAGCAAACATTGTTTCTAACTCTTTCTACTTGATATCAGTACTGGTCAATCAGTTCATTTAGATCTCATCCATAGCAAAATATCTAGCATCCCAAAAAATTATAGGCAATCTAAATACATCATCAGACTAAAACTGCATAAAGAAAAGAAAATATGATTTATAAAAATATTGACAATGAGAGGCCAGTAAGCTTTAGTTACTGCTGTTAGCACCAGACAGACAGACAGACAGACAGACACAAGGAGAGAATCTGATACATTGTATTATTCAGAATCATCTTTTTTCAGATATATATTGCACATTGCTTTTTAATTGACTACGAAATGAATGTGTATCGTTTTGATGTCTTATCCACTATGAATAGACCTGAATGCCCTAGAAAATCATAACGCACACTGCTCATTCAAATTTACGCATCAACATGACAGCATGGTGTATTTAATCTTCATTGAAGTATTTGCGTTATGCGTTCATAATATGATTATTTCTTTGCTTTGTTGCTCCGTTATCTAAATGACAACTCATCTTCTTCAGTGGGTCCCTGAGTGGCCAAGTGGTCTAAAGCGCTCTCCGTTATGGATCACTGCCATCTCACTTCTGTCTGCAAGGGTTCGAGACTAACATTCGTCTAATGTAGTTATGAGAGAAAGCTTGCCAGTATCTTTTCGTGGGTCGGTGGTTCTTTCCGCGCATTTTCTTGGGTTCTTCCTCCACCAATAATACTTCCTCCACCAAAATAATACAATGTATAGCCTATCGTGTGTTGAAAATGGCGTTAAACGCTACAACAACAACAACTTCCTCTTCAGCAACTGCTTCGTAATTTTGTATCTGGTTCAATGACATCTCATTTTTGTATCCTTAAATCGATTCATTATATGTAATAGTAACGTTGTTTTTTAATTGTTGAATTAGGTTTTGAACTTCTACATTGATTCTGTCTGAACTCCGAAACTATCTTGATTATTTCGAGCAGGCAAAATTATCCTGTACCAATATTCAATGAGAGTGTTAGTTAAGTTTGATTGAGTGCATTTTATCTATACAAAGCCATTGTTAACAAAGTTTGCAGTAACTTCAGTCAAGGTTTACAGGTGCTGTGTAAAGGGTTATCGACAGTCAATATAGTGTTATATTATATCTACTGCAAAACAAATTTGTTAATGGTCTGAACCAAATTAGTATATTTGCTAATTATTGTTGCTTCGGCATGAATAACAGCTTTTGAATATTTAACGTGCAGTAGCTCCTAATCCATCAATCAAATACATGCATAATTGTATATTTGTTTTGCAAACCATAGATGAAGATATATAAGTTACAAATAGGTATCCAGGTCTACAGTTTTGGGGTATCATATGAGAAAGCTATTGTATTTCTTGCAACGGATTGGTTGTTAATTCTCAGAGGCTAAATTGCTAAGGGACATGGACACTCCAAAGCATGGTCATATTGCAGCTAATGGCGAATATAAAAATAAACTCATTTGTTTCAATGATTCTGTTTGAGATTCGTATGGAGAATTCGAGCTAGGTTTTCCTTCATGTACTCCATTTATATAGAACATACATTTGTTTTGAATTATTGTTTATATTTTTGTCATATATTTAACCAAGTTTTTATATTTGCATTATAAGTTTAGTTTTCTATCATAATTTGTTGTGGTGCTACTTGAAATTATCCGGTCGAAAGTAACTGAAGACCACAAACTTATGTTCGAATATCATAACAATTAAGGAAATATGTTGCATATATTTGTTTCTCTGTTGGATGTGTCTATTCACTATGACACTATGTTTTACAACAATGTGACAGTTTATGTGATAGTAGATATATGCATCATTTGGAACACACAAAAAATTTTAAAATATGATCACACAGATAAATATATTATGTTTTGTAGATTTTTAAACAGTACAATGTTGTTATAAGCAAATGGGGAAAAACTTCTAATTTGGCGATTTTTTCAAAACTTGTACCGGCATTCCACTCTCATGAAAGTACACCCTCCCCCACCCCTCCTGACTGTCTCCCGGGGCGGAACGCCTCCAATGCACCCTCTGACTACACCAATAATTGTAGGATGTATCTTTATACAATATGACAGAAAATCACCCAAACCATATGAAAATAGCCAGTTCTTTATTTGGGTTAGTATTAAAGATTTTGCCTCGTCTCACCATAGTATAATTTCCACATATATACTTTTTTTTAATGAGAAAAGGTAATAATCAGTATATGTAATTTACTTTTCATTCACAATGAATAATTTCAAGGGATTTTAACTAGTTTGATAAAGCTAACAATAAATATAATGACTCAATTGTACACCATTGAAAGACATTGGGAATATAAATCAGTTGTTGTGGGGATCAATGGTACGTCAGCACGATACTGGCTGTACTGTGCTGATTACCAGCAAAACTCTAAAATACGAATAATCGTAACAAAAAATAGATAGGAAGATAAAGTCGTAGATAAAGAAAGATAAATATTAAATATTAAAAGAAGAAGGTTAAAAGGTTAAGAATCTGACAATTCTGTAAAAGGTATATACAACTATAGATAAGGGTTGGGGAAAAAACATACAAGATACAGTGAGGACAAGGATTAGGATTATCCACATCATGTTTTTCTGCTGTGTTTCTAAGAACATACTATATCTTCTGCTGGCTTTAATCGATAAATTTTAAACATCAGATGTATTCACGATGTGTTACTCGAAATATGGATAAACCTTGGTTTGAATACGTTTCATTCCATTTTAATGCAAGATTTTTACCGATACCAGGGATTTGCTCCAGCAAGACAGGTAATATATACCCTTGTTCAAATATTTTTAGCAATCATATTTCAAAGAATGTAGCATTTAGATTTATGATCCTCTTATACTTGTTGTAAAATGAGGGTTGTTTTATTAAGGGTATGATCTAATTCTTAAGCCAGTGAGAACAAACCGTGCACAATCATTTTTGCCCTTGCAAAAAAGCATTGATAGAAAGACTGATAAGTGCATGCATGAATTCATGCTTACATACATACATACATACATACATACATACATACTAGAGGATTTTTTTTTCTACTTTTCTTTTCATTCACAAGGAATCCTATCCTTTAGTGACACTTTATCATTTTGTCTGGTATTTAACTGGATTAAAGTATATTTGTTGATTTTTCGTAAACTGAACTTTAATTCATTGGTGTTTCATGTCTTTTATGTCTTAAATTATTATATCATATTTAAACAATCAATAAAAAAAATCGATCAATTTTTTGATTTAAGATTTTAAAACTAAACCACTCCGGTGGCCTAGTGATTAGAGCATCCGCCGCGGAAGCGGGAAATCATGTGTTCGATCCCCGGCCGAGTCATACCAAAGACTTACAAAAATGGTACTAACAGTTGCCTTGCATGGCACTCAGCATTAAGAGGTTTGTGTTAGGACTGGTCGGCCTGGTGTCACAACAGCAAATGTCAATGGTGTGTATAAATAGCAATTAGATAAAAGATAAATTAAGCTGATTAACATTACACATGCTGTTAAAAAATACTCAAAGGAAATAGGATACACAAAAGCTATATTTAATAACAAATATGAAGTTCCTTCAAGAAATTTAATGTACAAAACACATTTACAATATCAAAATTTCATGCCTACTTCCTTTCATAATATCTCCCAATGTTTGCAGAGATTTCCCAATTATTATATCATGCCTGTTTTTTTTATTTTTTCTACAATTAGTTTAACATAAATTAATATAAAATTATATGCAATCCACAGAAACCACATTCTATTTTATCACATGTGAATATTATTGTGACAAAATAATTATCAGAAAACAGAATATTTAGTTTCAAATTTATTCATATAAATTTATGAACTTTTAAATCCCCTGAACAATTATACTAAAAAAAGGAATTAAACTGCAAAAACAAAAGACAATAGACCGCAGCAAAAATAACAGACCTGCCAACCCTAACAAGATCGTCTCAGTATGGCAGCTGATTTTTTTTCTCCATTTGTTTTACCAATTTTTCATAAGGTATAACAAAATATCATGTACTGCTAATGTCAAGGTGGAAAATGTGTATCTAAATAGTTCAGCATTCCAAACAACAGGGACTTGTATTGTTGCTTATAATTTAACTGTTATGCATTTACTAATATAATCAGTAAACATGTATGACTGAAAGTTAAACTGTAAGTTTGTAAGGAATGATATGAGCTTCTGTGTTCCAAACTGATGCATCGATGGTAAACATTATCTTAATCTGAAAGGTTTGCAAATTACACATACACCTTCAGTTCTGAACCATACGCAGCTCAATGTAGTTATCTCTCAACCTGACATGTTTCTTGCTATAAAAAATTCTTCATTTCACAAGATTGCAGTCTCCTGTCGCACATCATACTAAAACAACAGGTGATGCCCAATAGACAAAATTGTGTCCCTTCCTGCTTTTATTCAAAACAATAAGAATATACCTTTTCATTTTTTCTGTACTGATAAAGAATTAACTTTTAATTAGTCACACTGATGTTCTTGCTTGTTTTCTTAAGACCAACCTTTTCATAATGTGCAGTTTGACTAGCTACCAGAATATGAAGAACGGTAAAGAAGGCACAACATAGGAATAAACAGTGCATCCTTTGAGATTTTTGTGCATATTGGATCCAAAAGATTGGTCAATATTTAGTAAAAACAGGTTTTAAAAATGTTGTGAAAAACCTCCCAATTTAAGTTCCCAATCTCCCTATATTTTTATTCAATCTCCCTACTTGACTTTAAAATTTGACAAGTATGCATTACATATTTCCATAATTCACAATTCTAGTCAGTGCAAATTTCACTGAATATCACAATATCCCCATATTGACAACAAGTGTGTTTTACATTAGTAAAACTATTACAAAACATATTCAGGCCCCATTGCTTATGGCCAATACGGAAGAAAAAAATTCAGGCAATACAAATATAAGTGACTTTTACAGAACTTACAGATTGAGCAGTTGTTGATAGAAGTTGATCCATTTGATGGAGTGGTAAAATCAACAGGGCAAGCAGTACAAACACCAAAGATGTTGACTGAGTTGTCTTTATGGGTTCCAACAGGACAGATCTTACATTCTGATGCAGCTGACACCTCATACCCAGATGGACAATAGACTGAAGAGATGAAAGGTAATTTTATTATATGCTTCCTGCTTTCAAGCATTCTTAAATTTAGTTTATAATTCTGTTGCCATATAAATTCAACACAAATCTATCGATTATTTAAGCACATCAGTTAATAAATCATGACTCTATTCTGGCATCAACACTCAAAGAACAATATATGCAGTGCTAAATGTATAGTCTTTAATATGCCATGAAAAAATGTAAAGAAAGTAAGAGTCCCTTAAAGGGAAGCTCTACTAGTAAGAAAGAATATACTGCAATGAAAGATATAACCATTGCTCCCTTCTAACAGTCTAGTGTTAAAACCATTTCCAATATTCTTCCATTTTCCATTCAGGAGTAGCAATAACAAAGTTTACAAGATGGCTTCTGTGGTGGCCATGTTGGATATCAAATTAGCATACTTTTCATTCAAGACCAAATGACTGTCACAAGTCTTATCAAAATCCTGATGTGGATATAATGATCCATTCAGGAGAAGTACAGATAACAAGATTTTCATGCTGGTCTCACATTAGTGTTCACTGAATGACACATTGGCAGAATTTGTATTTAGTACTATTTGGACATTTTAAGAATTCCTCTGGTGAAACATTCTCATCAATATGACTTTATGTTCAGTGATAATAACATTTTTAAGATGGCTGCTATGGAGGCCATATTGTATGTCAAATATGCACCATTTTCATTATTCCCAGCCACACATCACAAGAAGTGTTTTAGTGAAAAACCCATTTTGACTTGACCATCCATTCAGGATGAGTAGCAGTAAAAAAGATTTCATAATGGCTTCTACTGTGGCCAACTTGGACATCAGATGAAACCCAATTTCATTCATGACCAACTAGACATCACCAAAAGCCTTTCAGTGAACATCCTATGTTGATAAGACCATCCTTCCAGGAGTAGTGATTACAAGATATTCAGGATATCTGCAGTGGTGGGAATATTGAACATAACATTGTCACCATTTGCATTCAAGACCAATTAGATATCATAATAAATCTTTTGTGAAATTCCAATATTGATATGACCAACTATTCAGAAGGAGTAACAATAACAAGATTTTCAAGATGGCTGCCACAGTACTTGTGGGGTTTAACGCCATTTTTCCAAGCTGGCTGTCATAGTGGCCATTATATGAATGTAATTTCAGCACTACTTTCATTAAAGACCAACAAGACATCATATGAAGTGTCTTAGTGAAAACATTATGATGACTTAACCATCCATTCTGGAGTTGTAATGATAAAAAGATTTTCAAGATGACTGCAATAATGGTTATAATTCCTGTACGAACAGTACCATTTTCATTTCAGACAAACTAGACCATGTAATGAATGCATGTGTAAAGTTTCATGACAATCCACCAATTCTTTTAGGAGAAGCAACAAAAATATTCTATCTATCTTATGAAGTGCTTGATGTTTAGAATCAAGTTGGATTACTCAATCACAAAATCAGCTATATTATTTCAATGATATTGCTAAAATTCTAGGAGAAAGATCCTATCTGCATCTTACGTTACATCTCTTGCTGAAATAAAAGAAAATAGATTTTTACACAACACCTATGAGGAGATATCACTATTCATTTGGGAATAAATTGCCCCTAATCAGATGTTGCCAAATTTTGTAACATGGGTTATTGTAACAGATAATCATGATGAAATTTGTTGAAAACTGCGAAATGTACCACAAGTCAACGAGTTTCTGAGTTTGAAGTATAATAACAAGCAACATATAATACAAAATCCTACCAAAACAAATACCTGCAAGTGGAAAACATGTCTACAACAAACTGCATACAATACATTAAATGATCCCTGATGTAAGTTGGTTACAAGAAACTGCTATTGTGAAGACAGAAGGATTGATCACTGTCCAAAAATAGAGATGGAAAGAAAATATTCAGAAGAGATATTGTTATGTGTAAGACAGTTCACCTACCAATTAACACAACTATGTTCGAGATTTTCTGTGCTATGATAGTTACAAGAAGAAAAGACCTTTAGGATCATCCTGACCTGAATTGTGGATCAGGGTGATAAACTGTTTGTACCTACATTTGCAAAGATTTTGATTCGCTGAGCCAATATTGTCTGTAGTCCACTTGTTTTTGGGTCCACACGAGATGCAGTAGGTCATCCACTTGTCAGGCTGGTAAGTGCCTTTCTCACAAGGTGTACAAGTGTTTGAAGTTACATTCCTTTTGGACCCTGCCAGGCAGGAGACTGAAAATAAATATATTTTATAAGTTTATGGCTGCTCATTTTTGCAAAATATGAAGTAGAGACTTATCACACAGCTTTCAAGCACAATTTGATGCTGATTTATTCTGGCAAGTCAACCTATCAATTACAATCAAAAACATTAGTAATAAAATGTACTAATTTTATTTATTTAATAAATTCATTCATGTTTTTCTAATACTCATACAGAATTCAGAAACTACACCCCAAGACATGTCAGTAATTTTTACAGATTTATTATCATACACCCAATATTTATTTGTTTAAATAAGACATAGCATAGACAAGTTATTTTAAAACAAAATAGGAGATTTGCATAATTTGGTTAGGATTTTTAAAACCAGGGAGGTTACTTAATGATTTTTTTATTTATTTATTGCATCACATTTTCCAATGAGGAAAAAAAACTTTGATCACAATAGTTTTCATCTGTTTGCAGAAGACCTTTTGTACAATTTCTTAGGGAACATTATTTCAACTAGATCGGAAAAATGTTCTTCTACCATAATTAGAAATTATGTTCAGCTATAAAGCTGGCAAACATTGTCACAACATGTATATCTTTATCCAAATTTGATGTGAATTCTTCCATGAACATGGTTTTCAGTGATGGAATATTTCTTGACACATTTAATGCATTCATGAGATGGGATTTTTGCATAACATGTAAAGTCAATCCTGCCGCTATAATAAATTGTAAAGTCAGCTTTGCAGGAACAGATGAACGCATATTCATGTCCTTTGAACTTGATTCCAACAACTTAAATTTCCATTATTGAAATTCATTGGGTAAGTTGTTTGCTTAGATTCTGGGGGAATTTAGCACTGGGATGCAATGTGTGCTTACACATCTCAAAAAACTTTAAATACCAGCATGCATATATATAAAAAATGTTCCCTAAGAAATTATACAAAAGGTCTCTTGCAAACAGATGAAAACTATTTACATCGTGACTGAAGCTTTTGGTCCTCATTGGAAGATGTGATGCAATAAAAATAAAGAAATAAAAACTTTAAATACCAACATGCATATATATATATATATATATATATATATATATATATATATATATATATATATATATATATATATATATATAAAATGCATGTTTTACAAGTTTTACCTATATTACAGTTGGAAAGAGAAATAGTTCCTGTTGAATTTGTGATAAATCCAGGTGGACATTGCAGACATGTACTGGTCTCTGTATCATTTTTATAGTAACCAATCTCACATGGCACACACATGCCATATGTGTTAAGTTCCTGTCCACTTACACATGTCTCTGGAATGAGAAATATGAAATTCCAGTTATTATTTAGATCAATAATTAAACTATACATTAAGCAAACAATTCAACGATTTTAAGATAATACGACTTACATAATCATTTCTTATGAATATCTGCATCATTTAAAAATTAATAATATACTTTTTATTATAGTCATTTGGGTTTATAATGTTTATATTTTGAATTCATTAATTCAGTGGCTGGCTTGTGATATAGTAAAGGTACATGTACACTTCATGTAGAATTCGAATTCATAAGAAGGCCATTCGCAAACCTGGTCCAAAAAAAAGTCAATAACTGTTTAGATTAAGTATGCCACACATATTTTAATGGAGGTCATGTCCAAATTGCAAAATTCTAGGAAGTACATTTCTTGAATGCCCTGGGTTCATACAGAACCCTGAATAATAAATTCAAAGACACTTCCGAGCTTTCCAAGATCCATTTTTGCTAACAATTTGTATACAGTTATATGAGAAAACAATGAATGCAAAATACTACAATACTGTTGAATGCTGAAATTCAAACTATAATTAATTTCCTAAAATTGCTTTATAATGATCTGGAAGATAGGTTAACATTCATTGTCATTTCAGAAATATAATGCAACAGACAAATTAATTTGTTTTCTTAACAGACATCGACACTGCTTTAAATGCATTATTATAGTCGCTGTTTTCCTCTTCAATCATTTTGGAAAGAGAAGCCACCACTTTCATCATTTCCTCTGCTCTTCTCCTAAGAGCAGAAGACTCCATGACAAGCACAATGAGTCTCTTGAACTCCACTTCTTCTGCCTTCTGAACAGAGGAAGCAAGTAGGCTGGAAATGTCAGCATCAAGATGCAGCTTTTTTGGCTTTAAGTTCTTTAACTTCATCTATGGCTAACTCCCGTTTCTTTCCATCTCTGATTTTCTCCTGATGCTCCTCCTCTGCTTTCATTTTATCCAGATAGGCAAAATGTTTGAAAATGATTTTTTTCCCTCAAAGGTATTCATTATACTGACAGTTTGAGTGAATTTAAACAGGCCCTCTTTTCAATCTGCCATGTTTCCTAAATCATAAAATTAAACAATATCTTTTTTTATATCGTAAGAGTTATGAGTCATTGTTATTTTGCCCAAAACTACCGATAACTTATACTTCTGCATCTTTGCTCCACTAAATCAACATTGTATAGTTACTGTGTACCAATTTGTATCTTACCTTTGGCATGCCTTGTAAGTTGATCATCTTTTTATACAATGTACAAAATGCCTTTCATTTAATGTTTTATCCTTTTTCAGTCATTCCATGTATTTCTCTTATTCACACCTTAATTCATTGAAAGAAGAAAGACCTGGCATTTTTAAACACTTAAGTGCACTTTCTATATAAAGTCAATTAGTATAATGAACATTTTGATTGGCCAAAGCCAATTAATTTGAACAATTCATCAAAAGATAGAAGCCAGGAAAACTGACTACATTTGAATCTAACGACTTTAGGCAATTATATTTGTGACTTCCTTTGATGAAGGGTGTAGGCAGCTTGCTTTGATGAAGAGTGCACATGATACTGAAGTCACCATCAAGGCAAACTTTTGACAAAATGCTTGTTTGTTATTGTGGCGGCAATAAAATTCAACAGGTCATCCAAAGAAAGAAACCAGGAGAACTCAACTACATCCGAATCTAACAACCATGGACAATGTTATTTGTGATTATAATTTTTTTAAAAAAAATTTGCCTTTATTTCACTTTTCAAAGACCTTTAAAGACCTCAGGGTAATCTGCTCAATTTTTCCCAAATTTTCAAGGCCTTGAAAATGCTATCTCATCTTTCTCACATTCTTAAAGAACTTCAAAGACCATACAAACCTGGTGCCCTAGCCACTGATTGAACAATAAATGATAAAAGAATTGTTGATGACCAAGGTATTTTGAAAGGGAAAAATTATTTAAATGTTCAGAAGTTTTTAGTGAATCAGATTTTGTTTATTAAATACACATTAGGTGTCTATAAAAGATTTAAAGTACTGCATATTTATTCAGCTTTTGCAAGAGTCATTTAAAGGAAGTAAGATTTATTTATTATACTTTTGAGATGGAATAGCAGTACAAGGTCTTAAATTTTAAAATAATTCTGTTGGATTTTGTAAACTTTCAGGTCGATGGAGTTTTAATTGTTATGCACAGTAGCAAAGGGTAGCATTTAATTGGAGTTTTACTTGTTACGAACAGCAGCAAATGTAGCATTTAATTGGAGGTTGTTTTTTTTTTTACATACACCAGCAATGGGGTGCAATTAATTCTTTCATATCCTGCAAGTATCATCCTGATATTATGCACACAATGTCTGTCAAAATAGGAACATCACATGTATGCACCATATTGAACACAAATTTAATTGAACATTCTCTTTATTTATTTTTTCATTATCTTAATCTTGTTAAAATACTCTCAACTGACTCATGGTTTTGAGGATAATTATATGCATGAAATAGATTAAATGAAAGACATTAATAAGAACACACTTGTGTTTGCACAGTTTGATTGTGTTGATAAAGTGTTAACACCTAAATTGGACAGAGACATTTATTACTGATGTATATTACCTGTAGGGCTCTTCCACTAAACTTAAACATATAATGTTCTCCCCCTTCAGCCAATGAAAAGTCCTAAATGTATATTTCATGGCCAAACTGCAACACATACACTTCGGGCAATGCTAATATTATGGTTATTATAAACCCTGTTCTGAATAGGCTTTGCTTTGCTCAGAGAATCCAGCAGGGAAGATTGGACAACACCATCCAGTTTCTAGTGATTGCAAAAATAAGAACTAATGAAACTTGCATTACCTTCAAACCTCCTATTGAATTATTAAAACACAAAGATTACATCAAATTAAGCCAATATTGTTCAAACCAATGGATTTTAAAGACCAAAAATGAATGCATGTGTTATTTAATATCAGGGCAGTTGTGTGTATGACAATGATACTTGACAATGCTAAATCTACCAACTCTAAATTTTTCCAAGTGTATTTAATCTTTGGAACAAAATAGACAAGATAATTGTTTTTATTCAGATTTGAATTTCCAATAATTTTCAATAGGATTATATGAAAAGATGGCTTCTCAGGAGGACATAACTTAATTTGATCACATGAACCGACTCTCATTAAGACCTAAAAATACTTTTATAGTCTTACCCCCAACTCCCCAACACTGTCAGGGAATAAGGGATGACTGTAATGGGCGTGATTTTTGACAAAAAGATATAGACAGGAGAAGAACTAATTGTCTTTTTATGGGGCTGGATTTTGGAGGGTAGGAATCTTACATTCCTACTGTAACTTGCAATTTATTTCTTATCTATGTCATAGAATGTCTTAAGATGTATGGGTCTGGTTGCCAATGTTTAGCACAGATATGCTGGGGGACTACCGATTAAGGAATTTTACTTGCTGCAAGTCAACAAACCTAAGCTGAATAAACAAAAATAAAACATAGCAAAGATATACAATCCATCGTTATAGATAACCTGTAAAGAAGATAATGATATTCATTTTTAAATTGTGATGCAAATCACAAGATATGTCCATCTCTCATATTGGTTACTAGGCCATTTCAATTTTGTGTACAACCATGATTGTTAAGCATCTTAATGGTTAAGATGAGATCAAATGAAATCTGGTTGGCAAGTGTTATTGTAGATAGCTGCTCTCACACAATAATGTGGAGATTTTTCATGTTGTAAGTGTGGTCATATGAATCAGATGCTGTCTTTAAAATGAACCTAGAATTCAAACATACCATATTTTCCAGCCTATAAATCGATACTTTTTGACTTGAAAGTCAGGTCTTCGTATTATACTCCAAATCGACTTATATATGGATTGTGTCATTGAAAGTTTATATACGTGACGTTTGTAACTACAGGTAATAAAATGAACTACAACATGGATGTGCTTTCAATTATAATAAAACAAGCATGGGCTGTTTATTCAGCTGTGTCAATTGTTAACAGAATATAGCAGTGATTTGTTCAGAAGTAAAATCATTATAATGTTAGCATCGGTAATGCAATTTCATGATTGCTGGTAATCATACAACAATACCATTTCTAGTGTAAAATAATAAGCCAAGATATTGACCTGCTCGTCTTATACTCAGAATCAAATTATATATGGACAAAGGATGGATAATAAGTCGAATTAGTGAATTCGACTTATACTCCGCATCGACTTATAGACCAGAAAATACAGAACACTAATAAATGCCCAAATCCCATGGAATTTATTAGAATTGTTAAAATTGTAGGTCCTTTGTAACACAGAACATCAAAAAAATAGCTCATAGACAGCAAGAGATTTTTATGTTACACAGACTATAAAATTAATCTTTTTCTTTTTTTTAATTGCATCTTGTAATCCTGTGCCAAATTTAAAAAATATCTGGCCAAATTTTTACCACACTTTTACCACATATTTCAAGGCATTAGCTTTTGGGGCAAGATTAAAATCTTCTGTGGAAAAGTATTTTTTAACCTATATTGGTCTAGTGAACATTATCTGGTACAAGTTTTTCTCACATAATTTCAGCCCAATCCTACTAACAAATTAGTTCAAGATATATGAATACAGATAGATGGAGGTGGACAGGAAGAAAATCAAGATGGCCATACCAAAAAAGCAGTTCAGCATCTAAAGTCATAAACATCAGATTTGAGGTATTTATATAAATATTTATTCCTGTGTATTGCTATATAAATATAATGACATGAGGAATAGACGCTAGACTTTCATCTATATTCCGTATTAAATACTGACATTATATCCTTATAAACTGAATACCCTTCAGAATACCAACCAAAGCATTCAGTCAGAGATGTGGAGTTAATTCCACGTGTTGTGTAGCCCACTGGGCACCATTCACAGTAGAACTGCCCAGTCTTGTCCTGGTATCGCCCTGTCAGACAAGGTGAGCATCTGTTCATTGAGATGTCGAAGTAGTTGCCAGCACTGCATGATGCTGCAAAAAGACACCAAGAGTACTGTTAACTTAAAGATAATGTAAAAAGCACTGATCAGTTTGCCAGCTGATTTCACAAGACTATTTTATCCATGCAACATTTTTAAACCAACTAGCAACACAGCCAACAAAGCCTATTAATTACTTTGCTACCTTATGAACTTACAGGTGTTGTTTCAGCAAGCTGAAATAATGCAGCTTTGTTTCATTAATGGAAGAAAAGTTTCTCTTTCATTGATCATTTATTCTTTTGATTTACAAAAAGAAAATCAATAGTACAGTCAAACCTGCAATTGGTCAGTTCCATATAACAACTACTTACCGTATTTACCGTATGTTTTCGGACACTGTATATTTTCGGACACCGTTTTTTTCGGGGAAAAATCATATTTAAATGCCTTGTAAGTTTTCGGACGTTGCTCCGCTATAATTGTTTCTACAATTTATGTTTTCAGACACAATCTTGGAGGATCTGCTTTATCGTTTTAATGTAAAATTTACAGCGTGTTTGCCGTTAATTTAACTGAAACAAAGTTCGCTTCATTTGGTCGCCAATTATTTAATGCGATCATGAACGTCCATGAACTAATATAATTTAAAATTATTAATCACATGTATGTATGTATGTATGTATGTATGTATGTATGTATGTATGTATGTATGTATGTATGTATGTACGTATGTATGTATGCAGATAGATTGATAGATAGATAAAAAAATTATATTAAGCCATTAACAATAAATAACGATATCAAAGAATGAAAAGAAGTATGATTTAATGCTGTAATATATTTAAATATATTATTTAATTTCAAGCAGGTTGTCCATAGCATGTTTTAGGTCCTCCGGTGAAAAGCCCTCAAATTCTGTATCGCTATCGTCATCATCCATAATGTTTAATTGTTCGTCATTTCTGATCAGCGCGTTTTCGCTTCCGCTCAGATTGACACTGATGCCGCACACCTTAAAAGATTTCATTATCATTGTGCGTTTTTCCTTTAATGTCTCCACGGCATTGATAACCCAGTCCAATATAGTCTGCTTGCTGGCTGTCTTGATCCGTCCGCTGCTTCTTTCATCAGATGATTTTAAAGCATTCGTTGCATCCCTGATGTATTCCGTCCAGCTGCGGCGTAGGTAGGTCTTGACAGGCTTATTAATGCTGACAACAAGATGTTGCAACTTGGATGTGCACCCTCCTGGTATTATTGCTGGCACAACATTTCCGCGCCGCAACTGTTTCTTCACGTCATCAGTGATGTGAGCCCGGAATGAGTCCATAACTAATAGTGAACGCTCTCTTCTTGTGAATGGCATATAAATTTCTTCAATCCATCGCAGCATTAGTGTTTCGTCCATCCACGCTTTCTCCTGAACTGTGACAATCCACCCTTTTGGTGCCTTCAGATCGAGCTGTCTCTTTCCTTTGAAAATAATCATTGGTGGTAATACGTCGCCAGAACCTGCAATGGCTAAAACGACAGTAATGTGTCTCTTTTCTGCTCCAGTGGTACGAATTAGAACACTCTTCGCTCCTTCTTTGTCCACTGTTTTCCCTGGCACAAGATCAAAATACATCGGTGTCTCGTCCATGTTAATAATACACTTATCGTCAAACTCGTCCTCCTCACGTCTATAATAAAATCCAGATGGCTGCCTTTTATTTCTGAACACATCTGTCAAAGAAATCCCACCAGTTATATTATTAACAATTAACACCCAGACACTTTGAAATCTCTGACATGCATCACTACAATCTTCGAGCAGTAGATCGTTTCCAGCCAGCAAGCTTTGCTCATTTTAAATCTACCCTCGGCTAGATGGAAAAAAAAGAAGAGAGAACCACAACAAATGCATCACCTTTATTTTTAAAAAATATCAACATATTAATCACGCCGACTCATATATTGCAAATTGCTTTTTATTTTTACCCTTCGTAGGCGTACATACAACACTCACCCCATTTGGAGCCTCTCACCCTTGGTGCTCTAAGAATAGCCATCATACATGTACCGGTGTTTCGACTCTCGATACTAAAATGTTTCTGCCCAAAATATCTTAAGAATTATAACTACAAAATCTTTTTATTTAGTTTGTATTAATATCTTAATTACACAGAAATAAAGCTTGCATGCGTTTGTAATGTAGATTTTAATGATCATTAGCAGAAGGCTAAACTGGATTGCAAGATTACTATGTTAATATGGCGGTTCTTTTGGAAAATATGCACACAATCGTGGCTCTAATAAATGTAAGGCTTTGTTTTCTGGTGGATGGACATGCATCAAATAGAAAAAATAGGCAAGTAATGCCCATTTTTCATTAATTATCCTTTCCGTGGTGTTAGACAAAATACTTGTTTTACTTCATGGCAGCACGTTGTCATGTGAGCTAACGGTAACTTCATTATGGACGGGGAAGGGGGGGGGGCGGCATAATTCTATCTTCACTTGTATGTTTTTGGACTGCTAATCAAAGAATTTAATATGTATTCGGACAACAAAAAAAGTAATTATTTGTTGCAGTCCGAAAACATACGGTAAATATGGTATATATCTGATAAACTTGCATACATTAACCCCAGCTGAACATAAGTACACAAACCTAGATAACAAACCCACATGCTGGCAAGTTTTCACTAGGCATATGGATGAATTTTAAAGATATCTTTGGCTGATTCTTCTGAGAATTACAATTTACTCATATTGAATTACAATTTACCCATATTGAATTACAATTTACCCATACTGAATTACAATTTACCCATATTGAATTTACCCATAATGAATTACAATTTACCCATAATGAATTACAATTTACCTATAATGAATTACAATTTACCCATAATGAATTACAATTTACCCATATTGAATTACAATTTACCTATATTGAACACTTTGGCATCCATTTGTGTGGTCTACATTAATGAATGCAGTTTGATATTGTCAAAATTTCAAACTCTTAAGATATTTAGGCTCCAAGCATAGAAAGTTATTAACGATCATTTGTATGTCAGTTGTTTTGCACCTATATCAACTTCAATGTTAAAGAGTATTACTTTCCATAAATTGTTATCCAACCCTTTTCCTATCTGAGATAACTTCAGTATGTACTTATCTTTATCTAACTCATGTGCTAACAATTAATGTTTGACCTGCTGGCGACATCAAGCTTCTTGTTTATTGAACCAGTCATTATAGCATCTATGCAGAGCTCTTAAATCTTTATCTGAATTTGTCAACTTAAGTACATACAGAATATATGATTTTACTGTATATTGCAAATATAATAAATGCAGGTATGGTACATACATATACATTCCATAAAAGCATAAAATAATATTTTTTCCTAAGCGTTTACTTTCTGTTGTAGGTACTGATAGTTGAATACATCTAATTTAGTACTTCAAACTATATACTATCACAATTTACTATGTGCATATCCTAACCCATTATGATATAATCTCAAATTTACAATTAAACATATCCAATTATAATATACCCCACTGAAACATGGTTAGCCTTTGATGCACTTAAATTCTACAGCCCCTGTGAACTGTATTATAAAAATGGATTACATATTTAAAACTTTTGTGTTCCTATGTGTGATTGCTCACCATGACAATCTGCGGCTGATGTAGACCCAGTAGTCTGTGTGGTGGAGCCAGGTACACTGCAGGAGAGACAAGTACTTTGGCCAGACTCGTTCTGGTATTGGCCAAGTGGGCAGTTTTCACAATAACCACTAATGTTCTCTGATGTGTAATATGTGAAGTATGTTCCTGCACCACATAAAACTAAAATGAAAGAAAATAAATGTATCATTATGGTTTGCTAGAATTCAAGTGTGTGTGTGGGAACATACATGCTACTATTAATGTCTCCATTTTATCACTAGTATACTGTCCATTCATACTTGTTTGTGTTATAAGCTGGACCCATTAAAACCCTGATTTAAGATCTTTGACCTTTAAAATCAATGTCTGAGTATTACCTACATAACAAAGATTCAGGTCAAAATTAGCTTATACATAATGTCAGAGTATTACCTACATAACAAAGATTCAGGTTAAAATTAACTTATACATAATGTCAGAGTACATGTATTACCTACATAATAAAGATTCAGGTTAAAATTAACTTATACATAATGTCAGAGAATTACCTACATAACAAAGATTCAGGATAAAATTAACTTATACTTAATGTCAGAGTATTACCTACATAACAAAGATTCAGGTCAAAATTAACTTATACATAATGTCAGAGTATTACCTACATAACAAAGATTCAGGTCAAAATTAGCTTATACATAATGTCAAAGTATTACCTACATAATAAAGATTCAGGTCAAAATTAGCTTATACATAATGTCAGTATTACCTACATAACAAAGATTCAGGTTAAAATTAACTTATACATATTGTCAGAGAATTACCTACATAACAAAGATTCAGGTCAAAATTAGCTTATACATAATTGTTATAAGTATGATGTGACCCTTGGTGCTGTATCAGATTTCAGCCTGTTAGTAGAGACATTTGGCCAGAATATTAATGGCAGCATTCTGGATAGTTGATACCAAAGACTGTCAACACCTTCAGCTCTGTTGTTTATCTTCCCAGGGCTATCTGAGCTTGGACTTCTTGACTTCAGATAAGGCACACATTTTAATTAATTATAATGCCTTACCTCTGGCCCTTATGAAAACCAGAACTGTGTGGTACAGCAGTTAGTTAAACTCAGGGCTTTGTACTGTAAAGAACACTGGTTATTTCTTTTTAGCTTTTGTAAAGATTTTTGCTTTATTTTATATAAAGTGATAGGACCCTCACTTGGTGTTTGTGTGTCCTTTGAACCCGAATGTAACATTTTGGTGGCAGCGGTACGGATTCCAATACTTCTGTGTGAATTATTTGGAATTATTCAATACATTGGAATTAGCAGTGAATGGTGTTACTGTGTGTATAACCTACAGTTGTTAATTGCTAAATGCAAAGTGTGTATCACTGTAACGAGTATACACGTATAAGCCCAGAAATTCTTAGAAAAGAAAAAGTAGTCCAGTGGCTGTGAATACAGTGATAGAACTTACAGTACATATAGTTTGTCATTATGTCGGTTGCTGATAATATAGAAGTTGAGGGAGCAATGATTGCTTCAGGACGACCAAGAAGAAAAGCGGCAACACATAATTTGATGGAGTTTACAGATAGTGAGATTCCGGAGTATGAAGAGGAAATTAACCTTGAGCACATGCAACCACCCAAGGAAACAAAGCGCAAACCTAGTGCAAAGAAGAATGAAAGAGAATTGGAGTTAAGACAGAAGGAGTTTGAATGGGAAATGGAAAGAGAAAAATTAAGATTAGAAATGAAACGTTTGGAAATTGAGTTAGAAAGAGTAAAACGTCAAGAAAACGTGACGGAAAAAGTATCTTCAATGCCATTTAAAGTAAAGTTACAGGCATATGACCATGAACGAGGAGAAGATATTGTTACTTTCCTAGCAGAATTTGAAACAGTTGCAAAACATGCTAAGTGGTCTGACGAGCTGAAAGTACTACAGCTAAGAACTCTTTTGACAGGTGAGGCTAGATATGTTGCAACTCAAGCTTGTGGTGATTATCTGGAACTCAGGAAAGGACTGATTGATCGTTTTGGAAGGAGACCGCATGAACATTTCACTGCGTTGGTGAGCATGAAGAAGGGGAGTACAGAGACGTATCGTGGTCTGATGGCCAGAATTGATCAGCACATAAAGCGTTTTTTGGATGATCGTGACCCAGTTATTTGTCTCCGTGAGGAATTTTTCCTGAAAGCCTTGCCACAAGATCAAGCACAGTGGATTAGGAGGAACAAGGGCTCTAGTCCAGTTGTTGAGGCTGCGGAAGATTATATTCCCACCAATATACAACAACAATGGCAGAAAAATATGTTTCGTCCGAACATAAATGGGAATAGTAACAGGGGTATTCAGAACTTACAGCAGCAAGCGAAAGCAACATCAACGAATTACCTGTCCACACGTAAGAATATGCAGTGCTATCGATGCAGGCAGTGGGGACATATTGCAAGTAAGTGTCCAACAGATGACATGAAACATCGTGGTAACCCAGCAACTTGTTTCGTTAGGCCAACAATTGGTGAAAGGCTTATTTCGGAAACAGGATGTGTAAATGGGCGAGAGATCATGTTTGTGAAGGACACTGGCTCCGATATGACCTTAATAAGAGAAGATCTCGTTGACGAGAGTTGCAAGCTGGAGGGGCACCAAGTTACGTTATATACAGCAGTGGGTCAGCCATTTACCGCACAGTTGGCAGTGGTAAATATCAACACAACGTATTATAAGGGACCAGCACAAGTGGGTCTTGTTCCAAATTTAGCCGCTGAAGCCCTATTAGGGATGGATATACTTAGTAAGAAAGGGTCATTTGTTGTTACGAGATCGATGGCAAAAGGACTCGATGATGAGAGGACGGTAGAAAATACTCACCAATGTGAGGATGAGAGTAAGAATGAAGTTGTCAACGACAGCATAGAGCAAGCAGATACTGATCAGCATGATGACATTGAATTTGACACACTTTCAACAATGAATGCGGACATGTTGTCAAGTCTACAGGTCGCAGATATTTCACTGAAAATTATTAGAGATAAGTCCTTTGCTACGCGGGAAGAGGCTGAGGAGGAGCCAATGGCATTCTTCTGGGAAAATGCTATTTTGCGGCGGAAATGGCAATGTGGTGATGGTTCGCGTGGAGGGGAGCAGATTGTTGTACCAGCAGGATTAAGAAAAATGGTAATGGAGCTGGCACACGATCGACCCCTTGCAGGTCACTTGGGTTTGGAGAAAACAAAAGAGATGATTCTCCAATCATTCTTTTGGCCGGGAGTGTTTTCTGATATAAAAAGATATTGTACATCGTGTCATGAATGTCAGATAACAGCAAAACGTACTGCAGGTGAGAAAGCCCCAATGGTTTGTCCACCAGTAATAACAGAACCGTTTTTGAAAATTGCAATGGATATTGTAGGTCCGTTATCTAGAATGAAGTCTGGACACAGATATATTCTGACAGTGATTGATGATGATGAACTGGATGAATCCATGGAAATGCAAAAAGAGAAAGAGAAGGCCAAGGAAAATGAAAAAATGGATGAAGATAAGGAAGGCCAAGAAGAAAAACAAGAGCGCACACTATTGGCTACCATCACTGTGAACATTGGACCAATAAGGTTGGAGGACTTGGACAGTGATCAGATGAGAGACATTTTAAACTACAGTAAAGAGTATACATTGACTTTTGAAAAGAAAGAAGAGGGCCTCTTAAGCAAGGAAAAAGAAAGGGCTAAACATGAGGGATTTGTGAAGATACCATATATGTTCTACAATGATGCATACTTGATGAAGACCTATAATAAACTGAGGAATATTCGTATTAACAACAGGGATTTGAGTGTCACATTCCCAGAAGAATTTATCAAAATTACGGAAGAATGTGCATCCAGAATCAGACTAAGGCAGGAGAGAAGAAGGCAGATACAAGAGATGAGAAGAGCTAATGTGGAAACAAAGAAGAAGTCACTGTTTGCTAAAAACATTCCACCAGATATCAAAGGAGAAACCTACTGGGATAGTTCAGGACTCTAGGATTTTTTCAAACTTAAGTGCTCTGTTTTTATTCTATAATCAGAATGAATTTATGCAGATATAGACGGTAACCAATTTGTTGGATTTCCCCTATTCTGGATGGTTACTGATGGAATTCAAAACTCTTTTACAGAAGTTAATTGTAGTGACTCTAAGCTTTATGCTTGTTAGTAATAATGTAAGCATTATGCAAGTTATATCATTTTTCTGATGTATAAAATTGTATTGTATCGAAAACATAAAGTTTCCTCTTAAGAAGGGAGGTGTTATAAGTATGATGTGACCCTTGGTGCTGTATCAGATTTCAGCCTGTTAGTAGAGACATTTGGCCAGAATATTAATGGCAGCATTCTGGATAGTTGATACCAAAGACTGTCAACACCTTCAGCTCTGTTGTTTATCTTCCCAGGGCTATCTGAGCTTGGACTTCTTGACTTCAGATAAGGCACACATTTTAATTAATTATAATGCCTTACCTCTGGCCCTTATGAAAACCAGAACTGTGTGGTACAGCAGTTAGTTAAACTCAGGGCTTTGTACTGTAAAGAACACTGGTTATTTCTTTTTAGCTTTTGTAAAGATTTTTGCTTTATTTTATATAAAGTGATAGGACCCTCACTTGGTGTTTGTGTGTCCTTTGAACCCGAATGTAACAATAATGTCAGAGTACATGTATTACCTACATAATAAAGATTCAGGTTAAAATTAACTTATACATAATGTCAGAGAATTACCTACATAACAAAGATTCAGGTCAAAATTAACTTATACATAATGTCAGAGTATTACCTACATAACAAAGATTCAGGTCAAAATTAGCTTATACATAATGTCAGAGTATTACCTACATAATAAAGATTCAGGTCAAAATTAGCTTATACATAATGTCAGAGTATTACCTACATAACAAAGATTCAGGTTAAAATTAACTTATACATAATGTCAGAGTATTACCTACATAACAAAGATTCAGGTCAAAATTAACTTATACATAATGTCAGAGTCTTACCTATATAATAAAGATTCAGGTCAAAATTAGCTTAATATACATAATGTCAGAGTATTACCTACATAACAAAGATTCAGGTCAAAATTAGCTTATACATAATGTCAGAGTATTACCTATATAATAAAGATTCAGGTCAAAATTAACTTATACATATGACAGTGTTCATGAGCTCATATAAGTATCAAATGCATGCAATGACCTTTGACTCCAGCCTGTGAATATGGTCTGGTTTTCAGAACTCCTTCATAAAAATAGATATGTTGGTTGTCCAATCTGTATCATTTTCATTCAGAACCAATTAAATACTCTGCTATAACATAATGGTTTGGATTCTGTAACCTAACCATGCTAAGTACTGAACCATGTTATAACCAAGTAAGTTAGCTGAAGAAAATTATGCATTTACCCAAAAAATGGCTCGAGAATAGAGTGGGGTAAAAAAAAAAGGTGCAAAAATACATGATTTTGATTAAATAAAGACAAAAGTAGTCTTGTAAAATGAAAACTTATAGTTGTGTGGTAAATTCCTTAATGCATTAAGTTCATGTATATTAAAATTCCATGAATTTGTGAATAGATCACATTATAAAATTTGTGTATCAGTCACAACATGTCAAATGCACAAATAGCACACATATTGAAAAATGGCAGTCATTACTTATTCTATTTAATCTTAATCCCATTGTCAACAAACCTGTGTCACTAAACAAGTTATTACAATATTCATTGTCACCAGTACATACTACATGTACATGTACTTAAACTTGATTTGATTTTAGTCAGCTGGAGACAGAAATCATCTTGCCAAGGCAATCCTAGGGATGTTACTATTCATAGGGAATTGAAAAATGTGAACAAAATAAAGTTTAACAAACTTTGTTATGTGATACCCTGTCTTCAATTTACTTGACAGCCAGATATCTTTAGTTTTCAAAGATTGGAAATTTAATTTACATTTTATGCTGCCATTAGGAGCAATCATAAACATTTGGAAAATGCAACAATCCATCAGATTCCATTGTTTTTATTTAAGTTTGGTGCTGACTTCCTTTGATGAAAGGTGCTTTGGTGTTTTTATTAAGATTGTACTCGGCTAGCTTTGATGAAGGGTTTTATTGAAATCACTGCTAAAGGTCTACTTTAGATGTCCAAACAAATGACTATTATTAGTATGGCAACAACATCAAACAATTCTAGCAAACTGACTGAGACTGAATTTCGTTTGTCATTCGCTTGGTATTTCGGGTCCATTAGCATGACTATTCAAGTGTATCACAGCATACAGGCATGATGTCAGCATAAGCAGATTATGATAAAACAATGCAATATTAAATGGTTTATCAATATGAATAAAGGAGTTGTTTATGAAACAGATATATTCAAGCGCATTTTATATCCAAGTTTGTGACTTCCTTTCATAGCGCTTTAAACAGCCAACAATGTTGTCACGCAACAAACCCCAAATGGTATATTTTTGTTGCCAATATGGGAATAAAATCACTTTTAACAAAAGTGGCTAATCCCAGCACAATCCATGATTAAATGTTTTAAGATTATTTTTCATACATTTAAAACAAAAGTTTTTTTTTTATATAGGAAGATACAATATTTGTACATTAAATATTAGGAGCCATGCCACAATTGTCTTATAGCTGAATGCATATGTGATCTCATCACCAAAATGACAACAGATATGTAAACATTGCTTTAGAAACTACAACAAAAATCATTTTTTGTGTATGTCAAAATATATATATGAAACTTCAGGAGCCATGCCAAGACTGTTATATCCAAATTCATGTTATAATGGCATGTGCTATAGTGTGGTCACCCAGTATTGCAAGATATGTTGTAGTAAAACCCCATGTCAATGCTATCAAAGGAGTAGTAGTAGTAGTAGTAATAGTACTAACAACAACAACAACAACAACAACAACAATAATAATAATAATAATAATAATAATAATAATAATAATAATAAAGACTATTTACAGAGGGTGACTCAATTAGTTAGAAATGAGAAACTAATCTACCTTGAGACCCTCTATTATACACACACACATTTTTAGGAGTAGGTCTTTTATAAACAGAACAAATAATCAGGGCCTCAAGATAGAACCTTGTGGCTGTCTCCACAACTTATCAATTTAGTTTCAGACAAGTAGCAGATGCAGCTACCATAAGAAGTCTTGGACTTATCATATTAAGTCCTGTAAATTTAGAAACATTCATGTTTTTCATATACAATTCAAACAATTAACTTATTTCCAGGATTTTGAATTCAATATCAGTTGGATATATTTTGGAACAAAACGTTTTTGTTCTAAATGATCAGAGTCTAACGTTCCATGATTTTGGAGGCAATGTTTGCAAACAATTCATCTAAAATATTTCAATGTCATATCAATCATAAACATGGTTTCAATTACTAATTATAGATGATATATCTCTCTTATTTTTGTACTTTACTTTTTCAAAATCCTTAAATATTTTGAAGATACTTTTGGGGTTGTGAATCTTGTCATCAAGAATTTTTGGATGTAATTTCTCTTTGCTTATTAAATCAGTTTTGCTTACTTTTTATCTTCAGATTTTGAATTCATCTTCGTTAATACAGATTTCAAGTGGTGTTGTCTAAAATTTATGTAGTGATCCAACCAAGTTGATGATCATATTTAACACTTATTTGTCATCAAAGGTGAATGTTATTAACAACTTCCAAAAATAGATCAGATAAAGTGCCTAAAATGTCTACAGTATCATCAAAAATTTGTATCCAAGGTGATTTTCTCTAAATTGTTTTAAAAAATTTCATTATTGAAAATTTTAAAGGATCTGTTGTCACAGTGACATATTTATGAACATTTGTTTCTTCTGCAGTGTTATGTTTTGTTGTGAGGAAAATTGCAAAACGAACACTTAAAACCAATTATTAAACAGAAATTATTGAAACATTTTCTTTCGTGCTCATGAATATATGGTCTATAAGTGTTTTTGAATTAGACATTAAACGTAGGAGGTCATTGATTAATTGCAAACTCACAAAATATTCAACAAAATACAACCAATGTTTCTTCATTTGTTCAATTATGCACCTCAATATGTATAATTCTTTCTCTTGATTAATAACTTTGTCTGAAATTTAAAATCTTCATAGGGGCCCAGACTGGCTGAGTGGTCTAAAGCACTCTCCATTACAGATCACTACGATCTCACCTCTGTCTGCATGGGTTCAAGTCTCAGATTCGGCAAATGTGGGTATGTGAGAAAGCTTGCCAGTAGCATCTCGTGGGTCGTGATTCTTTCCAGGGATTTTCTCGGGTTCTTCCTTCACCATAAATACTGGCTGCCATGTATAGCCTATTGTGTGCTGAAAAATGGTGTTAAACCTTACAACTACAATAACAAAATCTTCATTACAGTCATTATCTGAGGATGGATGCATATACATGAAACCCATTAGACTGGGTGTGGCCTTATCTGGGGATATGTGAATCCATATTGATTCAATCTGTTTGAATTCAAGATCAATCCGTCTTTTGTAAACTTTACCATTTTTACCATATCCCAGGAGTCCTCAACTTCCTGCCTTCCTGGCAATGAAGAGAAAATTATTGGTTTGACTTTCAGTCAGTTTTGTTTCTGAGATGCCAGCCAAATTTTATCTGGAGAAGTTACCATTAACATGAGTTTATTGGGTAGATCTATTTTCCCTCTGATGCCTTGTCTATATGACTTATAATGACACCTTCTTCTAAAATTCTGAATTTATAACTGTAATATTAACAGGATTGCAGTGAAATTTGGAGTACTCATTGACTCATAACTTGATCTAGACATTTATATTGCTTTTATTACTGTCATTTGTATCTGTGTTTGCTATTTTCAGATTTTCTCATTCATAGTTCTTTTCTTAGTTCTGTTTAATGTAGAATTTACAGCATGCTTATTCCTGGTATTAATGCTGCTTGTGTTAGCATCTCTACTGTTAGAGGAATAATTACATCCATAGGTAGATTTCTTGCATCGACATCATTTGGAAGTTAAGAAGCTGAATTTGTTTATGAAAGTGGGACCTGGATTTACCAGGCAGCATTTAGGATTTACAAGAGAGCCTTTAGGATTTACGATGCTCTCCTTGGAATTTTATCAGTTGACAAGAGTCTGGAATATAGCTATTTGCAGTACTGATGGAAACAACAGTAATGGCATCATTGCCTGTGTCCTACTGACCAAGAGTTATGAGCTCTGACTTTAAGGCCTATCTCTGAACATGCCTGGCATCTAAATTCCTTACCCCTATGCCTGCAATCAGCAACTTATTTCACAACACAAATTACAGCTTTGATTTGTCCTTGATGTCCATAATACTGGAATTGTTTACTTTTGTTCACAAAGTTTTGACTTTGTTTTGAGTCTCCAATTTTTCATCTGAGATTGTAAAGAACATGAGTTATTCTGCAACATTCATTTTTATTTATTATTTTTATTCTTTCACTTGGTGAAATTTTACCTTTGACCACCAAATCAACAGGGTTTTTCTTTACCCCAAAGTAGGGGTCCCGAGTGGCTGAGTGGTCTAAAGCGCACTCCGCTACAGATCACTGCCATCTCACCTCTGTCTGCATGGGTTCGAATCTCGGATTCAGTCAATCTGGGTATGTGAGAAAACTTGCCTGTAGCTTCTCGTGGGTTGGTGTTTCTTTCTGGGATTTTCTGGGGTTCTTCCTCCACTGTTAATACTGGCCACCATGTATAGCCTATCTTGGACTAAAAAATGGCGTTAAACAATACAACAACTTTACCCCAAATAAAAGCTCCACACAAAGCATTGTTTTTTTTTTAAAAATTGTAGCAGATGGAGGACTTAAGTTATTATGCAAATAACATTTTTCTTCTTTCAATCTGATATTTAAGCTTTTAAGCTTTGATAGGGTTGTTTCTTACCCCATGTGCAAGCCATCCACAAAGTCTGAAAACTGTTAATGGTGGACAAGTAAAGTTATTGTGCAGAATAAAAATTGGTAACAGACAGACAGATAACATTATAACACAGTATACTCTGCCTTTTTGGCAGGTGTTTCAAAATTGGCATGTGTGTGTTGAAACAATGATATTTTTATCCCATGCTTCAGAAGGGCATATTTGAAACCTTGTTTGTCCACAACTTTATTTCAAATACTGTTTTGTAGAAGTTCATCAAACTTTGTGTATAGGTTACCCATGTGATAAACTTTTGGAAGATTGGTATGGCTTTCTGTCCTCTCACCTGGGCTCCAAGATTAGACATGGGTAAAACTATTAATTTCCTTATGGCAGCCCAATAGTAGCAGTTATGGATTTAATCTTAATATAATTACATACATTTTACTTCTTTGAGTTATTATTTCTATCCAACTAGCAATCTAAACAGATATGAAAAATATTCCAGTATCTGGAAAAAGTATCTTGCAAGATTATCTTTATGTTTGTGATGTCTCTCATGAGTAATGCAGACACACACAAAAGAACAATTTTATGCCATCAAAGAGGCACAAGAAGGCCTAACAATTGCTCACCTATATAACATCTATGAAAAAGCCAAATGTGAGAACATTTGCTCAGGAAATCTGGGTTAGTAGATGCTTCTGCTGATATTTCTTTTCAATTTTGTTCTAAAAACTTACAATCTTAGCAGTATTACATGATAGAGAACAAGATATTCAAACATGGATATTTTCTTTCAAATTTGGTGATATTTTGTCACATTTCTATTCAGCAGTTTAAATGAAGTCATTCAAAGGTCTGTCTATTTTTCAGTGCAACCATATTGGTCGGGTCATTTGTAAAACATTCATTATAGGATGCTTTGTGTCAAGTTAGGTCCAATCAGTGGCTTTTCAGATGATTCAAGTTGTTTAAAGATTTTTCCTTTTCTAGTAAAGGCAGCCATACTGGATGGCAGATCCAAACCATGTGTAAATAATTAAGAAGTCTTTAGGATGCAATGCTCCCTGTGTTATATGGTGACATTATGCTGAGCACTTTTTCATAAATGTGACAGAACAGAGATGTCAGTTTAGGACAGATCAAGAGATATGCACAGTTTGATTAAGAATTTAGACTTTAAATCAGGAAGATTTTCATTCATCTGATATTCTGCATGATATATAAAAAATTAAAACTATTTACCAAATTTACTCTTTTTTCTATAGATGTACACTATTTTATCATATCAGTCCTTTCAGAGTCAAGTGTTGCCTTTCAAACTCTACTTAAATGAATATTTTAAGCCTTTCTGAGTAGGTTTTCTAGATTATATTTAAAGCAGTCCTCATCACTGTTGATCTCACTCATAGAAGATGATGTATGATTACTGAATTGCGGTTTCATCTGAAGATAGCCTGACTTTTCCTCAGAATAGAAATTGCTTTTTCAATGTCTACACTGGAATGTGGCAATTTTATTGAAATGTGGCAATGTTATTGAAATATGGCAATGTGATTGGAATGTTGCAATGTTACTGGAATGTGGCAATGTTATTGAAATATGGCAATGTGATTGGAATGTTGCAATGTTACTGGAATGTGGGAATGTTATTGTAATGTGATAATGTTATTGTATGTGGCAGTTTTATTGGAATGTGGTAATTTTATTGGAATGTTGCAATGTGATTGGAATGTGGCAATTTTATTGGAATGTGGCAATGTTAATGGAATGTGGCAATGTTACTGGAATATACCAATGTTATAACAACTCATCTGAATCCATCAAATACATTAAATGTTTCCTGCCTGTGGAAAGACTCCAGGAGCTGACAATGTACCAGAACAGATTATTGCTATCTGAGTCGAATTTTGGAAGTTCTTAAAAGCAACTTCACATGAATGACTTAATACATATTCATGGGGTTTCTTTTATAACATATTCCAACCACTGTTTCCACCCTTTATTGAAATTTGGCATTTAAACACTGGAAGATGATGCACTTTTAAAATGTCAAAAAACAGAAACCAAACTGACCTGAGCTAATTAGGGTAAATTGGTCCCAAATTTTTTTTAATGAAACTAGCCAATTCCAAAGTCAGTAATTCCAGCCACCATTGTAATTATAATGTAATAATGAATCATGTCCGTATATTCAAAATTTCTTTCCAATTTAGTAATAAAATTTGTGTGTCATTAAGATGCAATTTATTAAAGGGTAAACCATGTGTTTAATATACAGTTTAAACAGTTCAGAGAGAGAAAAAGAAATATTAAGCAGAAATACAAATAAAGCTTGAAAATCATCATTCTAATATGAAATGATCTTTCTTAACTTTTATTTTCATTTCTAACTGACCATTTTTAGTTCTGATTGTTCTCTTTTGCTTAGTATTCTGGGTGGTTGGAATCAGCCAGCTGGTCAATATTACTGGCTGAAATATTTTTCAGAACATGTTGGGGGAAAAAAATCATCTTTTTTTGTCTTTTCAGTATTTTTTCCACAAAGAAATTAAGCTTTTATTTATAGCAAACCAGTCTTATGATTTTGATAGAAAACCAGTCTTATGCTTTTGATAGGAAACCAGCCTTATGGAATTGATAGGAAACTGGCCTTATGATTTTGATAGGAAACCAGTCTTATGCTTTTGATAGGAAACCAGCTTTATGGTTTTGATAGGAAATTAGCCTTATGGTTTTGATAGAAAACCAGTCTTATGCTTTTGATAGGAAACCAGCTTTATGGTTTTGATAGGAAACTAGCCTTATGATTTTGATAGGAAACCTGCCTTATGATTTTGGACGGAAACCACCCTTATGATTTTCATAGGAAACCAGCCTTATGCTTTTAATATGAAACCAGCCTTATGGTATTGATATGAAGTTGAATGTAGTCAACTTTGATGTATGATCCAAGGCCTAACCTGAGTCAGGCCCATATCACAAGTTCACCTTATGGTTTGAAAAGCTAAAATGACAACATTATGCACGTTTATAATGTAATCTGATCATTTTCTGAAGATGGGGATTATATGTATGAAATAAATACTTAAATTCTCCTTACCACAAAAGCCATTGATTTCAGTCTGTCCCTGGGGGCACATGCTGACAACACTGATGACAAACCCATTATTATCCATATTGCCATCAGGGATGGTATCCTGAAATGAAAGTAGATAATGGAATGCATGTTACATGCATATGACATAGTGCTATTGTTATAATACACCATTGCTTTTACTGTGTTGACAATGATAAACTAATTCAACTTCTATCTTTATTCATTAAAAAATTTTTATAAAAAATTTGTTGAGACATACTGTATGGAATCTATTCATAGAAACTGTTTTCATAAAACACTATCCCATAATATTGAAATTTTTTATATGAAAATTGAATAAAATTCCAAAAGAAATCACAGCCTTTCAATACAATGATAATCCACACAGTAAAATATATGCATAAATATAATATAATACTATAAGGGTAACACTGCTTCTGTTAACTTTCTTTACCTTGGTCATAATTAGTACTGGAAATGATTTGTCCCAAATTCACAAGCTTTGAAAAAGGAGCAAACAGCACCTACATCACAAAGTGCACCAGTCATATTTTACTTACATTAAAGTTGAACAACATTGTGCTCATTATCAGATTTGAAAGGACCTCCTCGACTGATAGGCTTCCATTAGCTGTTCTAGGACTGTTCAAATATAGATAATGACATGTATAGCAATACAGATACCTTCATATGTAAGCATGGAATGACTGCCTTAGACAATGTTATATACTTAAGAACAAAATGTAATATTTGTCAAGAAAAGGAAAGGTATGCCATAGAGCCAACATATTTACTTGTTTTTCTAATTTATGTGGACATCATGTATTGGTGTTCTACAACATAATGATGAATATTGCAAGAGTTATCCTTCAGAAATAATAACAGTGTATAAGTGTTGGATGTTAGTATAAGTGTGTGTGTGTGTGTGTGTGTGTGTGTGTGTGTGTGTGACAGTATTTGACATAAATATATTTTTAAAAATATTAGATATTTAATCAGATATGAGTTGCAAAAAATATAGCGGTACAAAGTCTTCACGACTTTTTGTGTGGAGATAACACAGAAAGAGAGACAAATAGTTTAAGTCACACACCAAGATTTTTAAATCTGATATAATTTTAATGTATCAAGAAAAATGTTACTTTCATTAGACAACTGTCTCAATAGTGTGTGATCCCACTGTGCACAATGTTCAAGTTTCATCTGATGGTTAAATCAACATAGCACCCATCTATGAATGAAAGAGACTGTGGATATATGAAAAACAAAGGTAATAATATTACATGAAAACTAAAGATGATAAAAACTTACTCCGACTCGCTGAAAGTCAGTTGCACAACAGTAAAACTCTGAATTGTCTGCCTCTTGCGACGGCCACTTCCTGAACCACATGTGATAACAATGTTCACATCTTTACAGTCAGCCTGCTTACAAAGTTTATTATTCATAATGGCATTAGGACCCTGAGCTCCACTCAATGCGTCATAAAGGCGATCTGTCAAAGCCTGCTTCACACCAAGGCAGTAGGTGGTTGCAATCTTGTAGACCAACGTTACACTGATCCTTGCTTTAGCAATGGACAATTTTTCTATAAAAATGGAATTAAATTCATTCATTTGTGAAAATAAAAAATAGTTCTTAATTTTCAGTTAAAACTTTAATGATTCTCAGTCTACTATAATTAGTGCTTTTTATAAGTTTATTTCTGACTGAGGAAATACTCTTGCCTTCAAGAACTGGTTTCCAATTTTTCTACAAGTTCCCAGCTTTTGTATGTTAAGCTTGTGTATTAATTTTCCGGTAGTTCATGCATTAAAATTAGACCAGTTTCATGCAATTGCTTGAACACTACTCAACATACTTCACTAAAACTTATACAGAATGACATACAGATATGATTCTCTTGATGATACCAAGAAGTCTATCAATCAATTTTGCTAATATCAAAGATCAAGGTCACTGCAGTCTGACCAAAAGAAATAACTTTTTGAACAATAACTGATTCTACTATAAATAATGAATATTCAAAACAGCCCTGTCTTTTGCTCCTTTATGTTATTATTGTAGGATTTAATGCCAGTTTTCAGTACACGATAGGTTATACATGGTGGCCAGTATTAATGGTGAAGGAAGAACCTGGGAAAAAACCCTGGAAAAAACCACCGACCCACAAGAAGCTACTGGCAAGCTTTCTCACATACCCACAAAAGGCGAATCTGAGACTCGAACCCATGCAGCCAGAGGTAAGATGGCAGTGATCTGTAACAGAAAGCGCTTTAGACCACTTGGCCACTCGGGATCCCCCACTGGTTCATGATCGTGAATTTAATGTAATCACCATAATGTGCTGGTTAAATTAATATCTCAGGTACCCAGTGATTTTTTAAATATCACAATATTCATAAGGTCCACTCCATTTGAGAAATAGGTACTGAATCTGTTCAATAAAAGGCGTTATGAGAAACCAGCATTAAATGCATATATTATGATTGATTGTTAGGACTAAGAAAATTGCTCCACACCATGCAAATCTAGAATAACAGCAATACATATTTTGAGAAAAAGCCCAAGTAAACATTCCTCTGAAGGTTTCAATTTCAGGTAAATTCTAAAGAGAACTTGAATAATAAAGAATGAACTTATTAAACTTACTACCACAGGATGGATATTTGGGCATCTGGAATAACTTATCATCAACATTGAAGCTTCCAGAAGGTCCCTTTGAAAAATATTTGGGTGCATAGCGGTCAATGCTCATAGATGAATTACAACCTATACTGCAGGCAAGGAAATTTCCACTGGTCGAGCAGTTCTGGTATCCAAGATAAGGGTTATCCAGTCCACCCTTCAACGCTGCAGAAAGGAAGCAAAAATATATAAATTAGACCAGATTTCATAATATTTCCCTAAACATGAAAGTACTTTTGGGTTCTATGCATTTTAATTCAATATACTGGTATACCAACTAATTGATTAATGATCCATTAATGGCAGACTGTATTCTAGAAAGGGAAATAATTTAGCTTCCACTAAGGAAGTTGCTCTTGAGTGAGATCATATGGGTTACTTGTCTGACCATAGCTAGGGTAGTATTTATTCCTTTGAACACTGCTATGGAAAACCCCATTCAACTAATTTGCTTGGTAAAGTACACTCAGTGGAACAACCCAATTAATACGAAGTTAGGTAAATCAAACAATTGCACTCTGAAGAAGAAAAGTTATTACACATCACTGCCTTGAAAGAGAATGTTATTACACATCACTGCCTTGAAAGAGAATGTTATTACACATCACTGCCTTGAAAGAGAATGTTATTACACATCACTGCCTTGAAAGAGAATGTTATTACACATCACTGCCTTGAAAGAGAATGTTATTACACATCACTGCCTTCAAAGAGAATGTTATTACACATCAATGCCTTGAAAGAGAATGTTATTACACATCAATGCCTTGAATGAGAATGTTATTACACATCAATGCCTTGAATGAGAATGTTATTTACACATCATGGCCTTGAATGAGAATGTTTAGACTGACTTTATTAAACATTACTGGCAAGTTTGCAACTGCCTTGTTTCTTTGGAGTCAACTGTTCTTTTTTGTATACAAACAGCTTTGGCAGTCAGATTAAGGTACAAGTACTTTTTGAAGGTGAAATGCAGCTGTAATTCAATAAAGGATAAGCCATTTGCAAAGTAAGCAAAGCAGACTAACACTAAATTTCAAAACTGCTGGTTGACAGGTCCTGACTTTGTCAAGCAAAGCAGAGTAACACTAAACTTCAAAACTGCTGGTTGACAGGGCCTGACTTTGTAAAGCAAAGCAGAGTAACACTAAATTTCAAAACTGCTGGTTGACTGAGCCTGACTTTGTAAAGCAAAGCAGAGTAACACTAAATTTCAAAACTGCTGGTTGACAGGGCCTGACTTTGTAAAGCAAAGCAGAGTAACACTAAATTTCAAAACTGCTGGTTGACAGGGCCTGACTTTGTAAAGCAAAGCAAAGTAACACTAAATTTCAAAACTGCTGGTTGACAGGGCCTGACTTTGTAAAGCAAAGCAGAGTAACACTAAATTTCAAAACTGCTGATTGACAGGGCCTGACTTTGTAAAGCAAAGCAGAGTAACACTAAACTTCAAAACTGCTGGTTGACAGGGCCTGACTTGGTAAAGCACAGCATCAAGAGGGGCCTTTTTTCTTGGTACATACTCATATAAACAATAATCTTTCTGGAGTGAACAACAACTGTAAAAAACATAGCAACAGCAACCAGCATTGGGACAATGCATGAATGCAGAGCACAATAAAATAAGTAACAAACATGTTTAAACAATCATTGATGTCACGGAATTACAGAAATCCTTTAAATAATTAAATACATTTACTTGGGTCTTTTTGTGTAAGTTATAGTGCATTCAAAAGTCAGAACATAAATATCAGTGTCAAGGCCTTACATGTAGGACTGGCAAAATGATTAAGATGGTCTGAACATATATTAGTAATGGGTATTATTTAATAGTAAATTGTACGCAACAATACAAGTCCACATTGCCAAGAAATTAAATGCAACTTGTATTTTTACAGCAACAATAATTTCATTATCAAATTGCAATAAAAAAACTATAAAAAAACTTGAAATCACGTTTTAGTTAATATGCATGTGTATGTGTGTGTGTGTGTGTGTGTGAGAGAGAGAGAGAGAGAGAGAGAGAGAGAGAGAGATAAATAACCTGTCCATGTACAAGACCATACTGATTCAGGGTGGTTATTATTTGTAACTTATGCAAAGAGAAAAAGACTATATCAATAAATACCACTAAATCAACAATGCATTCTTATTTTGATTATGATATACATTGTCACAACAGCCTTATGGCTATCCAGTGTTATTTACAGGGTAATTAAACATTCTTAGCACTTTTGGTTATTCCAGTTGAAACCAGACTGAGGGCAAGAATCAACAGAAGTCAAATCAGGGAGGCTGCCAGTAGGGAAATTATGCTCTATTTAGGGAAATGAAAATCTGCCAGTGTGCTATTGAAGCCATTGTCCATATAGAATTTGTTATAAAGACATGTGATCATACGCATTACTTGTTATTAAAACTCACCAATAAAGATAATAGAGGGGTATATCATTGAATAGATTTGCAATAAAATGTTAATTATATCCAAGTCAAAACAGAACACTTAGAAGATAGTATAATGTATGTATGCGAATTGATTTAACAGACTCCCTAACTTTCAAATTTACAATAGAAAATAACAAGGTTTTTATATTTTACGTTTGTATGACTATAATGAAACAATAAGAATAGTTGACCAGTGGTTTGTGGTCTTCACTTTAGCATGTACTGAGATGTAATATTTGTTGTATAAGAAAACATCAAAGGTCTTCCGATCTCATTTTAAAATGCATGTGGTGTTTTGTTATGGTGACGGACTTTATCAGGAGAACTAATTATCGATAATATTTTAAAGGTATGGTCTGTGAAGTCCTTTGTTCATTTGTTAATAAAAACCAGTCGATATTGTAATGATGATAAGACAACATATGCATTCTTTTGTACATAATCAATTTAACAAAATCATAATTATTTAAATGTATCATAATGTTTTGTAGATATGACTGTATTTTTTGAAAATTATCAGACATAATGCACGAAGAATATTTCCGCATCAATCTTTTTTGGCAAATGCAAATCTTCTTGGTGCATTATGTCTGATAATTTCCAAAAAATACAAAGTGATATGTACACAAAATTGATACATTTAAATAATTATGATTTTGATAAATGGATTATGTACAAAAAAATTAATTGGTATGAAAAAATACATGCAATACGGTACACCAAATAATGTAGAGCAAACAATTAATTGAGTCATGCCAGAAAAATCAATTGTCCTGATTGATGAATCTAATAACAGAGAATAATAACAAAGATGGTGACAAGAAGACTGCTATTTTGATCTAGGTGCCATGAAGAAAATCTGCCATTTAACTCCAGGAAAACCAAGATTTCATAATCTAACCCGGATTGTGAGCTGGCCATTGCATGTTTGATGCTTTCTCAGAGCAATGCTAATGCAGAAACATTTTCTACACCAATATAAACTTTAACAAGATATTTATCCAAAATTGAACAACAGCTTACTATCAAGTCTTGATTTAAATGAGTGTAAAGATGAACACAAATGACACCATCACATCCTTATTTAACTACTAGCAGCAGCAAAGAGTTAAACTAATTATGACCCTATTCTTCCATCAATGGATTTTTAAGACAGAAACTGGACATATTTTTTTATTTAATGCATGTGTGGTTGGTATTATATGAGTGTTTTCATAGATGTGTGTGTTATGTATGTGGTGGTAATATTTGAAAGTGCTAAAGTCTACCAACTGTTACTTTTTTCTTAGTGTATTAAAAGCTATAAAGAAAACACATTTTTAGAAATGTTCTATAAACTCATGTGAATAGATAGCTCATTATTGACTGGACATTTTTTTTTTTTGAGTCATGCAACTGCTTACCTCCCTGGGGACATCAAAACATACTACAGAATCTATATAAAACAAACACCTGTCTTGGAATATAGCAGGTATGAAAAGTACATTAGAAGAAAGCCAGTAAACTTCAGTACAGTTTTCCAAAGAATTATATCTTTTTAATATTTATTGCATGTATCAAGTGTCTTCAAAAGTATTAAAAGTATTTATTTTAAACCAATCAAACAGTGAGCAACAAATGATGAACAATGCATTATGGGAGAAATTGAGAGAACAAAGTTTTTATCCTCAATCTGGTTCAAATCATAATGGTGTACATTAAACATTACTGTATGTGATATGTCGCAGTATACTGTAAGTTCAGTATGTATATATTTTGTATGTTTGTTTTTTTAGGATTTTTAACTAGCTTTAACAATCATATCGTTCCGATGTCTGCTGTGAGGCAGTTTATAGTGATGTCTAGCAATGGGGCATCATGATGCAGACATGTAGCATGATGTCCCACCCAGTTACATTATCCTGACACCAGGCTGACCAGTCCTAACACTAACCTCTTAATGCTGAGTGTCAAGTGAGGCAGCTGTTAGTACCATTTTTATAAATCTTAGGTATGACTCAGCTGGGGATCAAACCCACAACCTCCTGCTTCCATGGTGGAAGCTCTAACCACTAGGCTACTGGAGCGGTTCTATAAATATGTTTTCAGAAAGGTTAAATATTCCAACATTGTACAAGCATTGATCCTCAAGGAAGGTTTTTCAAAGTGCAGTGAATTAACATAGTACAAGCTCAATAAATTATCTTTGTTCTGCATAAAATTACATTGTTGTCGCTGCTTGAAATTGTATATGGGGAAGAGGATCAAAGTTTGGTACAGATCAACCACAGAATCCATGAACACTGTTTCAATTATAATTATACATATTGAAATCCTAATAATAACCTAAAATTGCAGAGTTTTCAAACTTCTGAGCAATGTCTATCCTTAACATACCTTGGACATAGATCTTGAATGTACACATGGCAGCATTTTCATTGTCATCCTTGGCCACATAGGTCACATTGTACACTCCCCATGTGTAGGTACCACCTGTATAAAAATAAAATAAAACACATTGACCACCATCTTCTCATTTCCATACATGTGTGACACAGCTTGCCCATGCGAAAATGACATGTATGATACATTTTATCTCACATTAATGTGCTCTGTGACACCCTGTATTATATTGTCATGCTGATGGCATCAAGAATGGTTTGGAGAAAACTAGTAAAGCATGGAAGAACAACATCAAAACTAATCAAAACTGGCACATTTTATGATAGATTTTATATTTAAATAGATAAATGATTTGAATTTCTGCTAGATTAGTTTATACCTTTATTTAATGTTTTCATTTCAATTTCACCTTTATCTGGATGCAACATTGATTTTCATGAAAATAATGTCCAGGAAAGGGAAGGACAATAATCTTTTGTCACTGAACACTTTAAAATATTTTTTTTAAAATCAAAATGTTGTTGATCATCAGCCAACTGTATAATCATGTAAAACTTATCACGTGTTAACACCATACTTAACAACAGCTGAGTTTTACCTGATCAAGCTGGACTGATGAATTGTGTACAAACTAAATTTTGAAACATGGTTCCATCATCATGCTTGGACAATTTAGGTGTTGCTTCTACATAAAAGCCAATAACAGAAAATTCATTCTTTTTACTGAAAGCATCTGTGAATTTCCTTTTCTCATGAAGCCATTGAATAATACAGTATTATCATATAATCATGTCTTTATATTGTGTGTGATGTTGTGTGACACATTACCACACATCCAATTCAAGTTCAGAAACATAATAGATGAGCAGCAGTCTCTGCAACTTGAGTTCAATGTAAAGCAAAGAAGTTTACCTTTATTTAAAAAAAGTTGTCAGTGGTTTTTATCATGGCTGCATTAACAAAGTCACCAGGAATACTGTGGAGTAAATACTATGGTGAAAAACACCTTCCTGGATACAATGTGGGCCTGGGACATGACTTGATTCTAACAACCAACCAAAAACCTCACAAAGTGCCTATCAACTGCTGTGATGCACATTATCAACATGACCTTATACAGCATCAAATGATATCTAATCATGTCAACTCACAGATGAGGATCTGATTCACGACTTGAATGTAATTAATCCAACACTGGAAGAATGAACTGCATGATGGGTCATTAAAATAGGCATGAAAGCCAAGATTACTCTTGGATTATGTGCTTCAAATTTATTCAGTGTAGCTTTGGTAACCAGCATGGGAAATTGAATATCACCAATGTTGAGCTGACCTAGGTGTTGTTGGTTGTTTCCAAGGCAGGTCTTGGTTATCATTCACTAGATATAATGCCAATAAAATTGCCCACTCAAAACTTTTGTTGTCAAAATTGTTTATGTTTATAACTGATATTGGCATTCCAAGGAAACACATTTTGGGGTCTGCTTCTGAATACATCCAAATACATCTGCTTCCAAGAGAGTTTCGCTTAGCCTGATAACTAGTTGTGTTAGAAACATAATTTTGTATTGGCTATATTGCTCAATGTGCGGAAGTATAACATTTGGAGATTTTATTTTTGTTATTTGCTTATTGGACCCTACATTTTTTGTCCTGGCCAGCTTTTACTCCAGATACCCAACTTAACTATTTGTGTACAAAGGTTCACATGTCAGTGTTCAGTTCAGGCCAGTCTGTTCAGATCTCAAACCAGAAAGTCTAAAATGTAGACACCAAATCTGACTCCGACAATGGGAGAATTTTAGGTGTAAATAAAAAATATCTCATGTTTTGTATTTTCCTCGATATTTTGTAATGTGAATAGAAAGTCCTGATTATTTGGTATCATTGTAGAGATACATCTGTCTACTTTTCTGTAATGTCAACCATTTTGATGCATCTTAAATGACCTTGATGCTACAGAGCTCGGAAGTAGGATAGTACCTTCTGATGCATAAACAAGGTGCCTGGGATTAATGAGTTAAGGTGTTTTCAAAAGTAAATGCCTCCTAAATGTCAATACTGGAGGATTAAATAAGATAAATTACTTATGGTGCTTTAAAGCTTTAAGATTATTAAAACCAAAGAAACAACTTACAATATTCAATTCCACTGAGCTGGCAATCCTGCTTCAAAATGCCAGTGAAATGAATTGATATTATAATGAAACATGTTAAGTTCTGGAATTTACAACAATAAATGTTTTCAAAAGTGGGCTATGATATTTTGAAATATTTGTAAATCATGTGACACAAGAAATATGGTGCCTGGTTACTTAACTTTAGAGAGGACAATTTAGAATTTGAAATTGTCTTGTTGTGTCTATTATTCAAATGGGTCTAATTTATTAACTTGTCAGAAGGAATAAATTGACTGCTAATTTTCCAATTGCAATTTAGTTACAAACTTGATTTTGGTTTTCAGTTTCTTAATAAAGACATATTGGAATCAACAAAATATAAACAATTCAGGCAGAAAATATGCTGTACCTGATCTGTGACTTATCTCAGTTGTTTTGGCTCCAGTTATTGTGGGCTCTGTCCAGCTAACTGTTTTCAGTCTGGTATCTGAGTATACAACTATGTCCTGTGGGCAGTTTTGAATTACCGGAGGATCACGATCTGAAACAGCATCAATTGGAATAATATCTGCACTGTTGTGAAGGTGTGATAAACATGATGGCTTGTGTTACTATGTCATTGGATGTCACAGACTCATGAATGACTAATGTCAATATGAGGTTTGCGGTTTGTGTAGAAAGTTACCCCCCTTTGCTGTGTCATACAAAAATGAATCACACTTGTACACTATTCTGACTACCAAAATAATTGTGTTTTGTGTTACATATGATGGCTAAAATGTAACATGAAAAAGGTTTATATGATAACGATTTATGTATCAAAATATTGAAATAAATGAGTGATAAAAGTATATAAACACAAAGATGAGATGGCAAGGAAAATATATGAAAGTTCATACTCAACAGCGAATGTCAATGGTGTGTATAAATAGCAATTAGATAAAATATAAATTAAGCTGATTGATATTACACATGCTGTTTAAAAATACTCAAAGGAAATAGCATACACAAAAGCTATATTTAATAATAAATATGAAGTTCTTTCAAGAAATTTAATGTACAAAACACATTTACAATATCAAAAAGTTCCATCATGTGCTGAATGATGTAGTAGTTCCGTAAATGAATATTGAAAACAATGGAATTTATTTTGGATTTTTTTTCATTCATGGAATGCAAAAAGTACTTTAGAGTGTTTTAGAAGCCTGGGAAGTGTGACAGAAATAATCAACTTTTTCCATTTTGAATGGTCACATTTTTTTTGTTATGGATGGAAGATATTCTAATGCCAAAAATAGGAATGGTATTTAGTTTATTTGGTTATAATCTTTTGCATTTGCTTTAGAAAACAGACACAAAGCAGACTTTAAACGGTTGGATCTAACTTTCAGGACATATTGTAAAGATAATGTTTCTCTATGACAGCACTGGCTTATGCACTTCACCCAGAAAAAATTATTTCACATGGAGATGTGCTAATCACTCCCAAAGTAAGTTGTATTGCTTGATAGTTCACTCGGTCAATCATCATGAAATATGTTTTTTTGGCTCAAACATCAACAATACAAACTATAGTCGAATTCGGATCTAATATAGATTCCATATAGTTTGGAACAATTTTTATATCAGCACCCTAATCAGCGTGAGCTACATCTTTGAGTAACTGAAAGGCTTTAAAGCATTTAGCATTCAATTTCTTAATGTATGGAATGAAAGCAAGATCTCATGCAAAAACAATACTTAAAAAAAAAATTCTTCCTCAACAATTACATGTTCATTCCAGCATAAGTTTATCATAATCATGTTACCTTTGTAACTGACAAAAGTGTATGCAAATTGTTGTTAATTTTGAGGATTTGAAATGACCGACAGTGTCTGCCAGTAAATGAACACACAGTACACTCTTCATGAAGTAAAGAAAATGTACTCCCATAAGGTATATGTTCCACAATGTTGTACATGGATGACCACATCCATCTAATTAGCAGATGACACATTCACTTGATGCCCTCTAAAAACAATACTGAATACTGATTCTTTTTCAAAATATGAACAATAAAGAAAATGAAATGTATGAATATGTGTTTAAAATATTCAAGTAAATTCAATGATAATTTTAATATTTGTACATAAAAGGGATTTAAAAACCTAAGGCTATTAAAGATGCATCTGATTATAAATAGTTCTTGTTAAAATATTGCATGCATTCATCTAAAAATAATTTTATAGCAATATAGATTTACGTCATAAAACACTGACATTTATATCTGAAGATCATACATGTATTAGCATATGAACTGCAACATGTACTTAAAGGTAATATTTATTTATCTTGTCTGTCGCTTCACTTCTTTCAACTACATTTTAAGAAATTCTCCAGTGTTAGAATTTTACTTTTTTCATGACCAGGCCTTGGTTATATATGTATTATATGTATATGCATGTAGATACAGACAAAAACCTCTCCCTCAAGAATTCATGCAGAACAGGATCCTAAAACATTGATTGCACTATACGTGATGTCATGAGTTATCGAGTGACATCAGTGCTGATAAATGAAGATGGGGCTGCCATTCTTGACCCACTCCCACGCAGCATCCAGTTTGTGTAAACCCACCTCACATACACACATTGCGGTTTGCGCATGTCATCGCCATTCGATACCGCGATCTTTCACTTCTCCTAAAACATAGATTGCACTATACATGATGTCATGAGTTATCGAGTGACATCAGTGCTGATAAATGAAGATGGGGCTGCCTTTCTGATTAGACATAGAAAAGACCATGCATGCATGCGTGTGGTGTGTGTGTGTGTGTGTAGGGAGTAACAGCGCCGTTTAATGGGAATAACTCCTTCTATAATTGCATTGACAATAATGTCACTAAAGGGCTTTTATCAAATAAATTTATTCACTTTATAATATACACTACCTTTATTTTCATGAAAACCAATCTCTGCAGCTGTTTGCTGAGCTCATGCCAGTAGGTTTATATAATAAAATCAATCATAATGCATTACAATTGTGGTCCTAAATAACAGGTAGTCATCATTCATGAGAGAGGTTGTTCAAAACAGATTTAGCTGTATGACGTTAATTTTAATGAAGTAAAGTGTGTGTGTGTGTGTGTGTGTGTGTGTGCACTCGGAATTACTACGTTGTGGGGTATAGACCTTCGTTGTGGACACAGTTTACATTGTGGACACTAAATGTTGGTGTCCACAAGGTACACACCTGTAAATTATCATTTTGATTCATGTACATGATTTTAAAAACAAAAGAGCAGACCAACGTTGTGAACCATATCCCGCCATGAATTTGTATCTTGACCCGCTCTCGCGCAGCATCCAGTTTGTGTGAACCCACCTCACATACACACATTGCGGTTTGCGCATGTCATCGCCATTCGATACCGCGATCTTTCACTTCTTATGGGGTATTCTTGCAATATCTACTGTCATCATTTTAATAAATGTTTAATCTCAGTATAATTTGAAAATACTTGAAAACTCTTATTTTTACTTATTACGATTTTCCCCTGTCCAGTGAATCATTTCATAGAATTGAAAAATGAACCCAAAATGATTGCAGTGTATACAAGAAGTACACATGAAATGATTCGGTATATACAATGCAAAATTATACTAATAAAATATTCTATTTAAGCAATATTAGACTAGACCAAGTGTGTATGAGTTTCCTTTTACTGAAACATTTATACGTGTTGCGTACATACTGTAGTACTTTAGTAACAGTACCAATGACCATAAACTAACTCTCTCTCTCTCTCTCTCTCTCTCTCTCTCTCTCTCTCTCTCTCTCTCTCTCTCTCTCTCTCAGAGACTATAAAAATTGCAACAATCTCTATACTTGTAAATTGACCACTAGACAATATATTTGTACTTACTGCATAGTTTGACAACATATATATACTGTAAAAAATATGGAGTATATGCATTTGATAGCACCCCGTTTTAAGCAAATCTTCGATTTGTGTGATTATTGGGATTCGGCGCCATGAAAAAATTCCTAGCCCCAAATAATTAGCCAATTACTTGGAGCAAACGTCACGGAATTGAGTGTTATTGAGTTTGAATGATGCCATGGTTCACTAGTAATGATTTCAGGTCCAATATGAATGACTGTCCCTTTAGTAACATAGTCCATATTAAAATCTAGTGGCGTATAATAGTGTTGTGGTTGAGGTGGCAGTATTTACGGTAGGAAATCTGTACATTACTCAATGGAATCAATAAGTAGGGACTTGGTAGATACCGTTTATGTGTCCATAGTGGAAAATATATGCATTTATATTGGAGTAATGCATCAGTAAAAGCATATATTGACTGGCCTAAGGTGGCGTAGTGAAATAGTTCCAAGTGAAAAAGGGGATACATGGCATAACCGGGTAGTGGTATGGAAATCTGATGATTATGAAGAAAAACCAGGCAAATGTGCGGTTGATGGACTGTTGGTAAGTTGTTTTTTTTTATCTGTGGTCTTGAAATGTAAAAGTAATCGGTTCATAATAGAAGTATAGCTTCGTCGCAAAAGCTAACTTTTTCCTAAAGATTTTTTCTCCTCGAAAGATAGCACTAAGTCAGTGATATAAATGGTCATTTATTATAATAATATTATAATACACCTATTTTTCATCAGACTTGTGGACACATGGTTCACAACTGGTTCCACAATAATAAGGAACACACACACCGCATTATGAACACCGTGTTCATAACTACAAGTTCGTGTCCACAATGTTGCAACATTGACAATCAATAATTAATTTAGTGTACTGTGTATAGAAAATATGTTTTTAAAAAAAAGCACCAACAGAGGATATTTTCACCTTATTTAGCTTGTATGTGTTGTTTCAATGATTATTTAAGGATGTGTCCATAACCCGGTCCTAGTTGGATGGTTCACAAGTATAGCAATCCGCGTATATATGTGTGTGTGTGTGTGTGCGTGTGTGCGATTTGGATTCTTAATGTAGCTTTAACAATTTTTCAGTCCTATCGCTTCCATGTATGCAGTGATGTCTAGCACTGGGGCATCATGCTGCAGACATGTAGCATGATGTCCCAGCCAGTCACATTATCCTGACACCATTCTGACGATTCCTAACACTAACCTCTTAATTCTGAGTGTCAAGCGAGGCAGCTGTAAGTACCATTTTTGTATGTCTTTGACTCAGACGGGGATCAAATCCATGAATTTGTGCATCTGAGGTGGACACTCAAACCACTAGGCCACCTGAGTGATCGAAGAAGAAGAAAAGTATTTTATCATATATACCTGCTCTGATTAGACATGGAGTTGACAAAGGTTGCTGACATGACCCCAGGGAAGCTGCTGAAGGTATCGATTGTCGCACACCATGGATAAGAGTGTACTCATTCCACTGCAAAATCAATCCTGAGCTAAATACTATCTGTGGCTTGTTGATCAACTGTGGAATCTCATTTACAAAATCTAAGGAACGGCTGTAAACATTGACCTGACTGATGTAGCCACGGAAACCAGTCTTATCATAGCACTTCATGGTCTGTATATTTCCTATGCAACCAAGGGTAATCCACAAAGTACTGAAAAGGAGATTAAATCATTTGCCTGTACAATGAAAATCTATAAAATCCATAAATTCATCATCTCGCCAGCAATGATGTCACTACAACCCTAGCAACACCAAACTAAACAACCCTGTATCCACCCCATTCTTCTGCTAATATGTGGCAATTATAATTACCTATAATACATGCATGGAAAAAGAATGCAAAGCATCTTTCATACAACTCAACAACAAATGACCCTTCAAAAAATACAGAATGCCTGATTTACTCGTTATGTATTTGTATTTCTGTAAAACAAGTTTTTCATTTTTCAAAATGTTCCTGTTTCTAAAAATAAAATTCATAAGTATATTGTGGAAATATGAAAATCAGAGTATAATTTTAACTTATAAAGACTTTGAACTGTAAAAGTTATGTTGTAATTTCTGCTGTTCTCATGTACATGTTATACAGTACATTCTCGTTATCAGCCATGTTCACGTACAAGGTTTACAGTCAATTCTCTCTAACTGCTCTACTATGTACATTGTATATATTAACTTCTCAACCTGTCCTACCTGGCAATAATAGTATATTCTGGAAATAGGAAGGAATGCCTTGGAAAAACAAAGAAAACCCTTGAAAAAGAAAAGAAAAACGAAATATTGTGCAGAATTCATCCTAGAAATCCTGGATATTATCCATGGAAAAGGCTGGACATGCTTGGAAAACTATGGACAGTTTGAACGTTTTATTTTTTGGGATATATTTCAGATTGGAAAACCTATATGGACAGATTTGACTTAAATTTCTTTGCTATATTTAAGTATGGAAAACTCTGGAAAAGTATAGACAGTTTTGACCTAGAATACTTTTGATATATGGCAGGAGATTTTATCAAGGACTCAGCCAGAAGGAAATTATTTTCTAGAGAAATTTCTTTTTTCATGATAACATTTCAGGAATTTCTAGCTAAATATGACAGTGTTGAACATGCAGATATTCTTTGGTTTTCCAAGCGACTATTCGAAAATTTTTCAAGCCAATATTCCAGGGTTTACCACTGTAATATTCCAGGGTTTTGCATTGTTTTTCAGCCTATCCTAGAAGGAGCCTTGCATATTAGTTCAAATACTTCAGGGTTTTCCATGTCCAAGTTTTCCAACATTTTCCATGCTTTTTTCCATCTCTTTTTTCTTTTTGGTTTATCAGCCTACCCTGGAAGGAGTCTGGAATATAGTCCAGATACTCTAGGGATTTACATGCTAGAAATTTCCAAGGTTTACCATTTCAATATTTCACGTTTTTCCAAGTATTTTTTTTATGGTTTATTCAGCCTAATGTTGTTGTTGTAGTCTTTAATGCCATTTTTCAGCAGACAATAGGCTATACATGGCAGTCAGTATTAATGATGGAGTAAGAACCCAGGAAACCCCCCCACAAAGAACCACCGTCCCAAGAAAAGCTACCGACAAGCTTTCTGACATACCCACATTGGTCCAATCTGAGATTCAAACCCACGCTGACAAAAGTGAGATGGCAGTGATCTGTAAAGGAGAGTGCTTAAGATCACTCAGCCACTCAAGGCCCCTTATTCAGCATACCCTGGCTGGAACCTATAACATTAATCATAATACTCCATTGGTTTTCCATGCCTGAACTTTGTTTTCTCTTGGTATCATGGAAAATATACAGTTGGGTGGGTATTCATGCACGTGCTTCAACAGTAAAATCTATCTCATGTATATTATATATTAAATTCTTTCTCTCTTTCCTTCTTGCATACATGTTGTATAGTAAAATTTTACTATCTGCCCTTAACATGTACTCGTGCCTTGATAACATTCTGAAATACCACAAAAACTGATCACTATCTGTTGAACTTGAAGAAAATCACGATCAAAATTGGTTATGGAAACTGATATATATAGCTTCCTTAATCATCAATATACAGGACCTGAACATTTTAATAAACATTATGAAATATCAAATTTAAAAATAGGTCATACAACTTTTTACATTTTCTTTCCAAACAACATTCCTAGTACACCGCAATTAATGATATGTAAGGAAATTTTGATAAATGACAATGTCACTTACACCAAGTGAAGGCAGTACTTTAATAAATAAATACAAATTAAAAACAATTATCAATTGAAATTTGTGTTATAGTTCTATCTTTCAATTCCTTTTAAGTGTATTCATCATAAATGCAATCTGTTGTCTTGTAATTAAACGTAAAATGCGTCAATCTACTATAACCGCTACGTCTGCAAGTATTTCTCTGAGAACCTAATAAGTGCTGACCATGTTTTGATAACTGACTTCAGAAGTATTTGTTGTATTGTTGCACTGAAATAAAAGCTGTCCTCCTTTTGTAATATCATGTTAATTATGTCTTTTAAATGAAATAAAGGAGGTGGAATAAAAGGAAAGATTAAAGTAATGAAAATCCTACAAACTTAAAATCTAGCTGCCCTGGTTGTATGTCAGGTGAACTCACTTCAATCGAACACTGTTATAAATGTTTATGTGTATGTAACATTAACTACCTTAAAATAACTCTTTCATAACTGCGATCAAAGATAGCATGGCAGTTAAACAAAATGAATTCTTCATTAATAAAATGAGCATGATTTCACAGATATAGACCATTGTCAGCAAGCAAGTTTTAGAGAATTCTTGAACTGGCACTTAGAGATATCCTCAAGGATGTTTCATTATTACATCCAATGAAATCACAACATCAATATTGTACTAACTGAACAAAAAAAAAAAGAGTTTTGATGTAGACAATTGTTTCATGAAACTGATGTCTCATGTTTTTGAAAAAAAGCAATCTTGTTTGGTGATGTATCAACAGTTAGTATAGTTTCCTGCTCTGTGGACTCCTGAATATGGCAGGATACTTGTCAACACCACTACAAGAACCAGACTCATCAAGAAAACAAAAGTGATGTATTACACAGACTTTTCATGTACATGTGATGGTTTTTGAAACATGTTGGACATTTTGAAAATAAATGTTATTTAAATAACAAACAACTTCATTAGAAAAAGTGCGTTCATAAAATGTATTATTGACGTGATTGTAAAGTGAGGATTCATTCATTAAACAGACTAGTTCACTAACGATGTTCCCCCCATGCTTTTCTCGATGTCAAAGCAAATATTTTCAATATTTGGGGATCACTCGGTAACATCGCACCTTTATTTATAGTGTGGTCTATGTTTGTGGACCCCGTTGTGTGTGAGTTATCATGGGAGAGGTATGGGAGAGGTGTATTAGTAAGTTCTATCTGCCACTCTCATTTCCATGTTATCCAGTAAATTATATATATCCTTCTCATGGACATGTTAAACAGTAAATTCTCTCTATCTGCCTTCTTATGTACATTTTATACAGTAAATTATCTCTATCTGTCTTTCGGATCATGTACATGCATACGTGCAAACCATTACATTTTTGGCATAATCATTATGCTTTTTTCACAAAATTATGACTTATGCATAAATGTATTCAGATTACATGTTTTTGGTATGTCCCCCTCCAAAAAAATTATTAATTTGTTTTCTTATTCTCATTAACATCCCATTAATCTTTCAGACCGTATTCTTAAAAAGACAGCTTCTATGTAACAAAGACATAACAGTACCCTTTTCCGTAGCTTTGCATGCACTTTCCTTACAGTATTATGTTCTATTTATAGTAGCTGCCTTTTTTCCATTAAACATGCTGGTTTTACTTTAAAACTTTTGCCCTCAGTTTCTATTTATAGCAGCTGTATGGCATAGTGAGGAGAGAACAGACTGGTTTTCACATTTTTAATCTTTGCTTTCAGATAATTTATTCTTAATTCATGTCTGATACAGAGCCAGTCTGTAGGAATTTGGCACTAAAAATCAAGTCAGATTTATTCCAGTAGATGCATTTGTTAGAGCAAAAATGTTGTTCAAATAATTTCACAGAAGAATAAAAAAAGGACAAAAAACTGATTCAAAGATGAAAACATGAATTACACAATACAGCATTCCATTTTAGAGCAGCTCAATGCCAACTGCAATGGCATCTTATTTCCCAGCTTAAAGATCCAATAACTGTAAGATATATATTTCCTGTTCTTTGTCAGGTTATGAAAGGAATATTGGTTCTTTACCATTCTAATGCTGACTGTGAGAGATTGTTCAGTATTGTTAATTTTTTTAAAAACTGAATCAGATGAAGGCTCAGTATGTAACCCAGCACCTGGTTCTCTATTGGTGTGAAAAACATTCATAATCTCAGCTGATACAAAGTCTTTTGAAATGCAAAATGGGAGGCTGTTGCTTTGTAAAGCCAAAAGTGATATATATGAAAATTTTACAGTAACTGATGTTAAAAGACCAGAAGGGATAAATAAATCATTTTGTACATTATGCTCACTTAATTGTATTATATGTAGATTACTCTTTTTTTTGCTCAAATTACTCCTTTTGTCAACTTGGATAATACTTTTTCTTCACCAGGGGTTGACATGTATGTACATGTTATATAGTAAATTCCATCTACCATATTTACCAAATATATTGGGACACGATAAAATAGTTATTTTATTCCTGTCCCTGAACTTATGGTGAAACTTTTTTCACTTGGTCATATGTCCCAAGACTTAAGAAATGAAATAAATATGTACTGAATTTGTGCCCCTCCCCACTGCATGTTCCAATAAAATAGATAAACAAAATATTTATTTGATAATAAAAGAAAAACTAACCTTGTATTGTTATCATTTATTGCTTTTTTATCATAAGCATTAAAAAATAAAATATATCCATGAAATCTGTATATTTAGCCTAGGCTTTCATACTGTAGCGTGTATCGCTTCTATCTGATAAAACAACACATTGGTCATTGACACGAAGATTGAGAAACAAATCATGTTTGATTGTGCTCAAAGGCTTGAATATGTTATCTGACTGAAAACTGGCTCCAACAAAATCACAATTGAGAGGGAAATAATCAACTGACATCTTGAAGACAATTGTCATTCATGCATGACATTGTATTAGATACAAAATAACCAAGACTGCATAGTATATAGCAAATTCTCTTTATCTGCCCAACTCATGTATACCTGTTTTATAGTAAATTTTCTTTTTTGGCCCTATTCATGTACATGGTTGACAGTAAATTCTCTCTCTCTACTCTGCTGTACATGTAACATTGGTCCCTCTTTTATAAGGCCATTCCTTCTGCAATAGGAAAGTGACCTTATAAGAGGTGTGGCCTTTCCAGAAGGGGACATTTTTTGTGAGACGTATGTGTATGAAGTAAATAAGCTAAATGTAACTTCTAATTAAACTGAAACCAGTAACGATGACTGGAAAAAATGATTGGAGGTGCTGATTAAGGGATAGTCCTGCAGGGAGTACCTGATTACCAGCCAGTTCTTTGTAGACTAAAGTAAAAAAAACCTGCATTCAAATGAGCAAAAACAGACCAAAGAAGGGGCTGATGGAAAGACTGAGGGACAGATGGAAATGCATACACTTGAAAAGAAAAAATAATTTCTTTCTGTTCTTATGTGAGATATGTGATGCATATCTGAGGACGACTGTATATACTAACAATTAAAAACTTGATGAATCTTACATCACCCACATCTCTAAGATTAAATGACAAGTGATGTCAGAAACATGTTAGATGAGCCTTTGGAATCTTGTATCACCCTCAATTGTGTGCATCAAGATGAATAGTTTTAATAAAGACTGGTTATTTAACCATTTAAACATAGAACAATACCAAGTCACATACTAAATGACAAATAAATATGTTCACATACCCAGATCCTAATTTAGGTGCCTGCATCTCAACAACCTGGGTCCCATGCTTGATGGTGTCAACAATGAGACTGTACTCTCTCCTGGCACTGTCATAGTTGATAATGAGATTATGCCAGTATCCATCATTTAGTTTAACATTATACTTAAAAGTTATATACACATTTATTGTCATGCTTTCCCGTAACAGCACCAGCCCATAGTCACTCAGGCGAAAAACAGGTACAGCTGACTTAGCAGTATCCCTGATAAAAATAATAAAAATATTTTGAATTGCACTATTGAAAATGAAGAAGAAAAAAATAATTAAATAATTGTCTGTTTTCATAACATGTTCACTTATTTATCCAAATATCACATTTATTGTTAAGTCAACTTCACTTGCATGATGTGGTTCAAAACCTACAATCTACATATGTTTCTAGCCCAGCATGTCTTCCTCTGACCTTATTAAACAGGGCTATCATTTATGCGGGAAATTGCAAATTGCATATTTTAAAAGACAGGTATGGTACTATAAGCCAGTCAGCTCTCAAGAACAGGCAGCCTTGAACCTAATCAAGGCTTGATATCCACCCAAATTATCTCAAACTTTGAGTAGTTCCAAAATTTCTGAGCTATCTTGCTTACATTTAGACAACATGGTGTGCAATGGAACAGACAGACATATGATGATTAGATAAATGGAAAGACAGCACTAAACCACTAAGAAGCCTCCATCTATCAACCAAACACAGGGGTAAGGGTGGCAAAGAATTTCAGAAAGAAGAAAACTGTTTGAAATATGATACAATCTAGAATCAAGAATGAGCAATTAACAACTTATTTGTGACTTCAAATATGAAGTATATTTTTTAGGAGTTCACTTTATTGAACTTTCTTCATGTATCTTGATTCAAATATAACATTTTGGTACAGTTGAATGGTAACATTAAACTTTGGAAGGAGAGCCAGGAGAACAAAACTTGGATGTTGTTGTTTTGGGGTTTAACATCATTTTTTTGTGCAAAATATAGGCTATACATGAGGAGAAATAAGCCAGGAAACCCCGTTAAAGACCTGTGACTCATGGGGATGCTACTGACAAGCTTTCTTACATAACCGCATTGGCAAACAACATGAACCCATGGAGACAGAGGTGACATGACAGTGATTGGTAAATCTGAGTGTTTTAGACCACTTAGCCACCCACTCACCCCAAAAGTGAATCTGAAAATATTGTATATTATTGCCTTCAAATATGCCTCAGAAAAATATGAAAAACTGCAAATGTAAAATAGATATTACAAAGGTTATAAACTTTTTTTTAAAAAACAGAAACTTGTGTACATTTTTTTTCTCCAATTATCACTATCTTTAAAACACAAATAAATAAAAGTTAATAAAAAAAATATCTCACCCTGACCAGAAACCAAAGAAAGTCCCATCATCATTAGGGACAGCATAACGAACCCATAAACTGACAGCCATCCCTGTGGTGTTTCCAACTTTAATTGGGTAAGGAATGGTTGCCAGTCCATCTTTAGAAGGCATGTAGAAATACAAGTCATAGTTTGTGTCCAAGGCTGAAATGTAATTCAATCAATTAGTACTTATAAACTATGAATATACATTCATAAACAAAGGCTAAACAAAATCAATGAAATCTGGAGAGTTGCATCAATCAGCTTTCTTTGGTACCAAGTCACTTCATTTAATCTTTGTCACATTTATGACCATTTTTCGATAAAAACTGTTTAATGTTTTGAACACTAATGGAAAAGACTTTTACTAAAAGTACCCTACAGTCCGGTACTTTAAATTTATCTACTACTTATCATAGACTTTTGTTTCTAAGGTAACATGATAAATATATAATGCAAAAAATCCATCATCAAAGGCACCTTTCTGTGAAACTTACTTGACTCATGCACTAAGCTGCTTCAATGAAACATCTTGAATGGTTTGAGAGTGAGTTTGAAAATGTTTATGGACAGACAGATATGGCAATATATATATATATATATATATATATATATATATAGAGAGAGAGAGAGAGAGAGAGAGAGAGAGAGAGGAAATTATAAATATATATCAAGCAGAACAGAACAGAACATGCTATTCCTGGATTCTATATAAGAATGCTTGATAGTAGTAGGCAGAATTAATAATTTAATACAAATAATACTATCATACATGTTAGAGATTTGTTTTTATTTGTACTCTACAGAGATTCAAACCCAGGTTAGCAAGTAAACATCACCTATCACCTTGCCTGCACAAACGAGTGTGTAGCAGACACGCATATGACGTCCTAGTAATTAATTCTCAGGCATACAATTTTCCACACCACTGAAGTTTACTAAGGAAAACAGTAATTATAACAGAGACAAATGGCATGAATGTGTGTACGAATCCATATACCAGTTTGAAGTTTTGCATGAAAATGTCCACTTACATCTCAAGTATTTTAAAAGGAAACAAAAAATACCACTTAAATTGTTTACCTGCAATGTAATAATTTCTTATTTTCAGACATCTACACTATCCTGTTGCACATGCACAATACAGAACAGTTAAGGTTTATTAAAAATATTCCAATTTGTTTTCTTAGAATTATGTCAAATAAAGATAATTACTTCTACTGCAATTTTCTCCTGCCATTCCCAAGGGACATCTGCAGTAATATTGGCCTACATTATCAAAACAAGCGGCATTCGACGGACATGGGCTATTGGCACAGTCATCAATGTTCATCTCGCAGTTTTTACCAGTATATTCTAAAAGGGAATATCATGCAATGGTTTAAATATCCATTACTGTTAAGTAATGCTTGCTAATAAAATGACACTTCCTCTGTAAAATGTACACTGAAAATATACAAATCAATCATAAACCACTCTCTCAAAGTCTGAAATTCTATTAAGCAGAAAAAAAAATCCAGAAAAGCTTTTTTGGGCAAAATTCTGAAAAAATACATAACGACAAACTCAGATGCAACTGTGACAAATAACTGTAAAAAGTTTGTGACTTGGAAAGTTTTATGTGAAACAGTAAATGAATGAACCTGGTTTTCGAATTGTAAAAGAAAAATCAGGACTCTTTTTTTCTCAAACTGAAAATTGTATTGTAAATTAATATAATTTATAGACATAAACAAAATTTCATATCATAATAATATATTTTTCTCATATTAATATATTAAAACTTGTGGCCTATCATTATAGTTGTGTATTCTGCTAACATTCCAAGACACACCTTCCTTATACTTTCCATCCAACAGGTCTAAGACAAAATCCTATCTCTTAAAGACAACGATTACATTATTATTGGTAAAGCTGATGCACATGTCACACCTATGTTTCATAGAAAAGACATTTAAGACTCAGGTGAACTTCTGAATCTGCAGGCTTTAGTTTTAGGACTTTTGCAAGTGTTCAGAAACTGTACAACTTACCTTTAGGACATGTACAGCCATAGCCAGTCTGATTTATGTAACAGGTTCCTCCATTCTGACAATAATTTGTCATCCCACAAAGGTCTGTCAGCACATGGCAACCATCTCCCATGAATCCTGAAGTAGTTAGATTTGTTAAGAATGTATATGGTAAACCAAGACAAGGCAGAAGATTTTCTTTCCAAAATATGACCCAAAGAAAGTATCTAACTTCTCAGACAGAATTTCAGCAGCCATTTCAGAAAATGGAATTTTCATAAAACATTTCTGTTGATTTACCCCCCCCCCTTATGAGGGTGATAACTGTCCTGGAAAACCAAACACATAAAAACTCCTTGAATCCATTCATGTTTTCAATCTCAAACAGTTATTACCAACCTACCCAGAAACATGGTCACATTTTAGACTGGATTCTTCATAGACCTGATGACAATATTCTACGGTCCACCCTTGTATCCCACGAACTTGCATCAGATCACCTCTGCATTATATGCCATCTTGATGTATCAGTCCCTAAAGCTCCTCCTGTATTTGCTCCTCAGAGGAGAAAACTCGTATTATAAATAGAACCAAACTAATGCATGACATCCAAGCAAACCTAACAACTTGCTTACCTCCTACAGCTGAACAACTCGATAAATGCCTCCATTCATTGCTTGAAAAATACCCCCCCAACACACACCCAAAGTGGAAAGTATCAATTCAAAAGTATTCTCAGTGGTATAGCAGTTAGAGACCAGCTTCGCACTGCTGAAAAAGACCGTCGCAAGGCTGTGAGACTTGAGACTAACTATTCATAAGCAAATCTGTGAAGCTGCTAAGATGAGCATCAGAAACATAGTCTACTCTGTAAAATCAGCCCATTACAGTATGAAGATCATGGAAAGTTCCAGCTGCAAAGAGCTCTTCGAGATTACTAACAAGCTTATATCAAGGAACAAATGTACACCACATCCAACTACCTTTTCTCCAGTAGACCTTCCAGACCTATTTGCAAATTTCTTCTGAGACAAAGTACAAATCTTTAGAAAAAAGCTTAACACCACAATTACAATTGACTCGTTGTCACCATACAGTTGCGATGCATAATTTCAGTGACAACCGTTAGCAGCATTTGAACCTGACTTTATAGATATAGTATATACAATCGTGATGAAGATTGCACCAAAGTCATGTGAACTTGATCCAATTCCATCATCACTGTTGCTTGAGTGCTTAGATCGAATATTGCTTTCACTAACTTATGTTATTAATATCTCTCTTTCATCTAGGGAATTCCCATCATTTATCAAAGGATTTATCTGCTGAAGAAACCATCATAACAATTTAAAGAACTACCTTCAAGTTTCTAATCACCCATTAATTTACATTATCTTAGAAAAAGTTATTCTATCCCAACCTGTATCTATCTGAATTCAAAGTCTTTTTAGCAATGTACAGTCTGCATATCGCCTTTGCCGCAGAACTGAAACTACTCTTCTGTAAGTATTTAATGACATTCTCTCTGCTTTGGATAGCGGTAAGACTACAGTCCTCGCCTTCCTTGATTTCTTTGCAGGGTTTGACACATCTGACCATGATATATTACTTCAATGTCTCCAGCATGTATTTGGCATTCATGATACAGTCTTATACTGTGGTTCAAGTCCTACTTAGTCAACAGGACAAATTGTGTCCACAAATGGAATACACTTCAGCCTAGTTGATCTATATTGTGGTGTTATACAGGGGTCTGTTCTTGGACCTGTTTTCATTCTATACACTCAGCTGCTCTCAAGTGTCATATATCATCCAATGTATCACTAATTGTATGCTGATGATACCCAAATATACAAGTCTATCCACCCAACTGAAGTTGATGCTACAATCCACGGTGCAGAGAGATGCATTTCTGATGTAAAATCATAAATGACATGTAACAAGCTGCAGATGAATGATGATAAACCTGAAGCCATTCTGATCACAACACAAAGACGTTCTCATTCACATCCTTTACCTCAAACAATAAATATAAGCAACACAAACATTGAATTAACAGTCAGTACAAAACCTAGGTGTTACTCTCAACAGTAGTCTCACATTGCACTAACATGTCATGAACATATGTAAGGCTGCATATCTTGAGCTGAGACACATCAGCTCTATTCACAAATATCTTTCAGTTGATGCCACTAAAATGCTTGTGTATTCATTAGTACTTTAAAGACTGGATGACTCTAACTCAATTCTGTCTGGCTTGTCTCAATATCTACTCCAAAAACTTCAAAAGTTCAAAACACAGCTGCTCGGATAATCCTAAGAGTACCACGATCAGAGCAAACCTCCCCACTGCTCTGTACCCTACAATAGCTATCCATTTGATCCAGAATCAAACACAAAATTTGTTCTCTGTGCTACGTTTCACTGATGGACTCCAGACCAACATGCATATCTGGCCTCACCCATGTGTACACACAAGCAAGATATTACACTTCTCTTCTGACAATCGTACACTCATTATTCCCACTATGAAAGCAAAGTCATATAGACAATGTTTTTTTTTGCATACCAGGGCCCAGCTATGTAGAATGAATTGCCCAATGAATTTAGACACAAAGAGTGCTCTTAAAAAACTCATCTATTTATACTGCAAGAACAAACTTTAAGACCTAATTATGTTTCCTACCTTAAATATTTTCAGCATGTTTTTTCTTCTAATTAAAAGGTGTTTGTTTTTTGTAATCATATCCTTATATATGTTTTTTATGTTTTAGGCATTGTCTAATGTAATAAAGCACTAGAGCTTCTAAAGATTAGGCGCTATGCAAAGTCCTCATTATTATTTTTTTATATTATTATTATTATTATTATTATTATTATTATTATTATTATTAATAGTATAGCCTGAAACCATTGGATTGAATGGGAAGAATATGTTGAGTAGTATCCTGCTAAGTTTCTCATTTCTGAATGATTCTGAAGTATTCCACTTTTGGATTGACACACTGAGACTGGGGCCTTTTCCAGCATATCTTAACTGGTTGGGTTTCCAATTCTGTAAAACTGTCTTAATGTGAGTCTTGATTCAAAACAAGTAAAATCTCATCCTGGAAGTGTAATGCTATACCAACTAAGCGCCATTGTGGTTTTAAATTTATATCACGGTGACTAGAATGGGGTAGAAGGGTGCATACTCATCACATCAATATGTGAATGAATATGATCCTACATTGAAGAATATACAATAAAAAAAACTTACACAAGGTGAACTCTGAGTGACAGGAACTGCCAAGGTTGTACCATTGCATAAAGCAGAAACAAAAGATGATGTAAATAATTACAGACACATCTCTATCCTTCCTTGTCTCTCCAAATTACTAGAAAAACATGTACATGATTCTTTTCTCAACTATCTGAACAAACTGCACTTGTATCTTTGATTGATAAATGGCTAAAAGCCTTAGATCAAGGAGAAATGGTAGGCACTATTATGGTTGATTTTCATAAAACTTTTAATCTTGTAGACCATGAAATTTTACTTGAAAAACTAAAGATTTAGCAATGCAGTGAAAACTCTCTAAACTGGTTTACTTCTTACTTAACCGAAAGAGTGCAAAAAGTAACTATAAATGGTCAACTTTCTGAAAGTAAAGATATTAATTGTGGAGTACCACAAGGCTCTATCCTTGAACCTCTGTTATTCATTCTATTTTTCAACGATTTACCTCTTAAGATTCTTCCACCGACCTCTATGCAGATGATACTACACTATCTGAGATTGGTAAAACCAAAACAGTACTTGAAAAAAACTTAGAAGATGCTCTCAACTGACTTAAGTATAGTGCAAGGAAAACAGTATGATCATAAATACAGAAAAAAAACGAAAGCCCTACTGTTACAACACAACAAAAACGAGCAAGACTAGATAGTGACAAACTCCATGTTTTATTTGATAATGTGAGCCTTAATATGACCTCTCAAGATAGAATTCTGGGTGTATTCATAGATAACAATTTTACTTGGTTTATTCACATTAAACACCTTTCAAAAAAGGTTAATTCTTATCTTTGACTACTGAGTAAAATCAAAACATACATTCCTCTTTAGTATATGGTAATTTTTTATAAAAGTTATATTCAGCCATATCTGGACTAATGTAAATTAATTTGGGGTAATATCTCTAATTCAAACATAATAATACTTTTAAGACTCCAAAAGAGGGCTTGCCATTTAATTCTAGAAGAATGCATAGAACATCTTCAGGATGCAATGAATAATATAAAGGTTATAACAATTCAGGAAAGAATATTTCTTAGAAAAGCTAAATTGATGTATAAAGTATCCAGAAAAGCCATTCCTGTCTATCTAAGCAATATCTTTCACCAAAGAGATGTTGATCCAAATTTAAGGTCCATAAGAAGAAAAAATTACATTATATCAAGGACAAAGAAGGAATTGTTTAAAAAAATTTCAATATACTGGTCCAGTAGTATGGAACAATATTCCCAGTGACATAAGGCAGACTTCTATCATTTTTTCTTTTCATAATCAATGTCTTAAATGGATGAAATCTTTAGAAAATTGAACAGTGCTAGTACAAAAAATTACCACCTGCTTTTCTGTAATTTTGCATCATTTTCAAAGCTGAATATTTCAATACAGAATGATACTTTATGTTTTATATATGTTTATGAGGATTTTTAAGATCAAAAAAGTCTAAATTCTGGACACAAAATTGGATTCAGTCAATGGGTAAATTTTGGGTGAACAAAAAAATAGGTCCCCAAAAATTAGGCTTTTCCCTGTGCATTTTTAAGTGCAAAAAAATGTCCAGATTATTTGGTATCATTGTAGAGCTAAATCTATCAACCTTTCTATAATACCACCCACTTTAGTGTATTACACATGACTTTGACACTACAGAGCTTGGAAGTAGGCTACTACCTCCTGCCTTGTAAATGCAATGCCAGGGGTTGATGTGTTAATGTCAACATAAGCATGAAAAATTTAGTAGTAATAAAAAAGTCCCAAAAATTTACTCTCTTGTCAACACAGGCAGTTTGTCAACATAGTCAACATCAATATAACTGTATATGTAATGGTGAGGCATAGAGAAATCCCACTAATGTAATCACGACGTCAAATCAATACATATTAGGCAAAATATTCACTGAAAACTCTTAAAACTTCATTTTTAACATGAGCTTTACACCACAAAAATTTTGTGTCAACTCAGAAATTAATCAATTAAACACTAAAATAATAGCATTCTGAAATGAAACAAATATAGATGATACTTGTGATGTACTGAATGAAATGGCATACAAGAAAAACAAGTAGTGATGTACCATAGTCACATGAGGTAGAATAGAAAACAATTGCATTATTGTTCTCTACTTGACATGTTCCTACACAAAAGAGAAAAATATAGTAAAATATCCCCATATACCTATAAGCAGAAATGGCAACTTAATTCAACAAAATAAATATTGCATCTGGCTAAAAGGTTTGCAGTACATGATTATGGCTATGTAACAAAATGAACATGTTATAATGTCTGTTATGTGTACTTACCCACATTTGGACAGGTACAGGTCATATTGCCCAACAGGACATTACAGGTGGCAGAATTCTGACATTTGTTGTAATCCTTGCAAGGATTTGGGGCATTCTCACACATTTTACCATATGTGCTGGCAGGGCACCTGTCAACAAAACTCCATAGATGTATTACTTACATCAATTGATAAAAGAGGAGCACAGCATGTTACAATGAAACCCCGTAAAATAAAAAACCTATGGGACTAAATTTAATTTTGGCTTTAAGTGCCCTTAGGGTTTATCGAGGTTATCACAAAAGTGAAAAATATGTATTTTTGTATATATTAAGTAGATGTACTTAATCAGTAAGTAATAACATCATCAGTAATTAATAACATCATCAGTACCAGCTTTACTAACAACACCCCAAAATAATAAATTCATTAAGAACCCCAAAAATGCAAAACAAATTCATGTGATTTGAGACAATTAAATGTGTGTATGTTTGTGTGTATGTATAAGAGTTGTTGCAATAATGAAGAAAGCTATTCACTTGTAAAAAATTTAATAAAAAATTACCTGAATAATATACATTTCTTCCAAATACTGTTTTGTTGATCTCGGTTATTATGTATATTTATTTTGTATTATTTGTTGGCTTTTCCTAATTATATGTTATGTACATCTGTATTTTGTACTTGACTTTGTCCAAAATCAAGGTTATAGTATATCTGATCAGCAACATTTATTTTGTAAACAACATAATACATAGCTAATATATTTCTATGAGTGTGAGTTAAATATTCAGATCATAATCAATGGAGACAAACATGTTTTATTTGGTCTGGGTCTAGGGCATCAGATTTCCACTTGGAAATTCCTAAACTTTTTGACAACTTCAAATATTTTATAAAGGTGACTAACCTATATCCTGACTCTTTTACTGTGTCTTAGATTTTATATCATGTTATTTGCTTCAACCATTACTCATTCTTTAATAAGTTTTCAGAGGAATATATAAGGACAATCTCACATAGTTTTTTTTCTCAGTTCATGGCATGCCGACTTAGCATAGATGTAACTGCATTTCAACAATCTACACTGCTTGAATATTTTCAACTGTGAATCATTTTTAATATTATTGGGATATTAATTATCATAAACTTGGAGATATTAATATTCATGGATATACGGATACTAATATTAATGGATATGGGGATGCAAATATTAATGGATATGGGGATACCAATATTCATGGATATGGAGATACAGTAGTCCCACTCTTATACGGCCACCTCTGCTGCACCGGGAAAGTGGCCTTATAAGATGGGTGGCCGTTCCAGAGGGGGGCTAAATTTATTATGAGAAGTACATGTATATGTAATGTACATAGTAAGAAAGCTACATACATGTACTTCAAAACATTAAATATCTTCATCTAAATGAAACATTATTCATTAAAAGGTTTGTTTTGTTATAATAACAAATTTATTTCAACTGAATATACGTTACTATTTTATCTTTCTTGGCATGAGTGTGATATGCGAGCGGGAATTGTTGTCATGCACATTGCAAATGGATTCAAAAACGTCATTTACATCTTGATACACACATAATTATGTTTCCATTTGCTCCATTTTCCCACTGCTGCTGAAAAACCTTCTTATCGGTTATGACTTTGTTTATTCAAATTATTTCAACATAAACTTGTCTTTTCGAGTCTTTCCTACATAAAATTGTTCGGCATCCCCCCCCTCCCCGACGTCATCGAGTAGAATAACCAACGACTTTCTTCTAAAATAATGTATCCGTTAATGTGATGACATTTTAATGTTTGGTAATGTTTTATTCCATTATTGCTGACTGTATACGATTTAATTGTGCAGACAAAACTTGTGTCGAGTGACGAAATACAGTCATCGTAAAGGAAGCCATAATGTGTGGTCACGTGATTTTTCAGGTCTTTGTCTGATACCCTGTTGTTTTCTTAAGGTTCTCTGTGTGTGCCAATGTACAAAATCTATTTTTAGCCTATGCTGACCCTGTTATGATTATAACAATTACGTCTGGTTATAATCATCAAAGAGAAGAACTCAACATAGGTGTTAAACCCTAAACTCTATCATAACATTATTGAGCCCATTTCATGTAAACATCGACTTGTATAGATAATGATATACTATAAATCTTATGTCAACACTTTTAACGGTGACTTGACACTCGGAGACGTGTATCTTCGATAGAGATAATCAAAATTGCTTAGCTTACGTCAAGATTTGAATTAATTATTGGTTCTGGATACATTTGAAGAAACAAAAGTGGCCGTTCATGAGGGGGACATTTTCATTTTTTGTACTAAAATGCTGGCTGCTGGTCGCGTTAGAGGGGTGGTTGCTCTTGAGGGGTACTTTTGAATACAAACTCGTCGGTGCCAAGGGATTCTGGCCGTAAGAAGCGGGTGGCCGCTGGTCAGCGGGGGGGGGGGGGGGGGGCGTTCAAGAGGGGGACTACTGTACTAATATTCATGGATATGGGGTAGTAATATTCATGGATATGGGGATAATAATATTCATGAATCCACATTCATGGATATGGGGATACTAATATTTATGGATATGGGGATACTAATATTCATGGATATGGGTATACTAATATGTACTGATTTTGAGATACAGATAGTCATAGATTTTTGGGGGAAATTAACCTATGAGAACATCCATCCATTGTTGTAAGTACACGTACTTAAAAATGTCATTTTTTTGCAAACATATAACAGATGACATACACATAAATAAATAACAATAATATTGTGCTTGTAAAACATGTACACATGTATAACCCTGTTTCAGACACTTTATACAAAAAACTCTGTCAAAAATCTCTTTATACAAATATTAAAAACTGTTACCATGGCATGAAAAGTCTAGTCAGGTCATCTATTTATGCTCAAAAGCATGCATACCCAATTTCATTTAACTATTTTTATGATTTCTGCAAAATTATGCAACAAAAATTTACTTTAAAAGTATTTTTTTTTCTTTTTTCAAATAAGTCAGAAATTCATATAATAATGCTAAGACAGGTTTGAACATAAACTAACAGTATCCATTATTCCTCAACTAAAAAGCCAATCTCCTGAAATAATTTATACATATTGATCATCATACTTACTCGCAGTAGTAATCATCAAATATGTTGCGACACATAGCCTGTCCAACACAGGGGCTTCGAGGGTCACATGGTTGCCTTAGCTGGTCACAATTCAACCCAGTCCAGCCAGCTGTACAGTCACAGATGTATTGGTTGATACCGTCTTTACAAGTACCACCATGGTAACATGGCTGACTGGCACACTCATCAATATTAATCTATGCATATGAAAATAAACACATATATTTTATTTCAGTAAAATAGTCTATTTCAACTGTATATATTTTCATTACATGACAGCTCTTTAAAGGTTTTGGGTAAATACGATTTTCTAAAGCTGAAAGAAATAATTTAAACATCTTTCAAGTGGAATATAAATATTTAATATAATTAAAGAATAAGAGTACATTTGAAAGAACATAACACAACTGCCAAATATAGGTTGCTATGTATTCTGTATTTCTTTGTGTGATTTTCAATGAAAACTAAGTGCAAAAAAAAACAACACAAAGCAAAGTTCTGTAAAAGTAAATATTCTTGAAGTTCAGTTTAAGTTAATAAAGACTCTTTTATTCTTGGACTCAATGCAGTGTTAACCATTTTTCAAAGCACAGTAGGGGCCCCGAGTGGTCTAAAGCACTGTCCGTTACGGATCACTGCCATCTCATCTCTGTCTGTGTGGGTTTGAGTCTAAGATTCGGCTAATGTAGTTATGTGAGAAAGCTTGCCAGTAGCTTCTCATGGGTCGGTGGATCTTTTCGGGGGTTTTCCCAGGTTCTTCCTCCACCAATAATACTGGCTGCCATGTATAGCCTATCATGTGCTGAAAAATGACGTTAAATCCTAAAAAACAACAAAAACAAACCACAGTAACATGCAGTCTAAATTCAATTGGTTTATTATTTTTGGCATGTTTTTTGCAACAAAATAAAAAATGCTTGCAGTAATAATACAATACTAAATGTTTTGGGCATGGACACCAACAATATTCACTGATATATGTCCTAGTGACACTGACCTTTGAACTTTACACCAAAAGGAAATTATAGATATCTCTCTTGTGTCCAATGCAACTCTACAAGTAGTATCACAAACACCAAAAAGAATGACACATGAAGCAAAGTGAAGATATCAAAATAATTTTTTTTAGTAGAGACTTGTTGTTCATCCGTCGATTCAATGAGGAACTCTCTGGTCATCCAAGCATTGAAGGGGCTGGTTCTGTTCTGAGCATGTGCAGATGGCTGATGAGGCCAACCCTTGTACAGAATGTTCATTTGTATAAGAGACAGATGATGAGTGGAACATCTCCAGGAGGTTGATGGCACATGGTTTTCTTGATTGCCTTTTCAACTCTGCAGCTGCTGTCCTGCTCTATTTGCACAACTTGGAGCAAGTTTGGCATGGAGGAACACCAATTGACTTGATCGCTAGCTGTTTGCTCCCAGGAATCAGGGTTTATTTAGAAAGCGTTCAGTGCTGCTTTCAGATTGTCTTTGAAGTGTTTCTTATGACCTAAATGGGATCACTGTCTTTGTGTTAGCTCAACATAGAAGAGTCTCTTAGGCAGCCGATGGTATGGCATGCGTACAACATGCCCTGCCCAGTGTAGCTGGCACTGCATCAGGATGGTGTGGATGCTGGAGAAACCTGCATGGGTGAGTAACTCAGTGTCTTGAATCTTGTCCTCCCACTTGATGTTGAGGATTTTCCTGAGTCTTGTGGAGTAAAAGTGGTTAAGCTTCCTGACATGGCGTTGGTACAGCAGCCATGTTTCACATGTGTAAAGTAGTGTAGGAAGCTGCCCTGTAGACCTTTAGCTTGGTCAGGATGCTGATGATTTTTCTATTCCAGACACTGGCATACAATCTGCTGAAGGGTGTGATGGCTCTAGCAATGCAAAGGCTCACCCCATCATCAATAGTTAAGCTCTGTGACAGTGTGCTGCTAAGGTAGGTGAACTAGTTCACTACTTTTTTGGCCATTGATGGTCATGTTGGGCTCAACAAAGGGCATTCCAGGTGGCCAGCTGAAGCAGGACTTCAGTTTTCTTGGTACTGATGGTGAGACCAAAGCTTGAGGGCACAATCTTCAGCAAGAAAGAAATCCCTGATGATGTCTGTCATAACCTTGGTTATCACTTAAAGCCTCCTGGGATTCAATAGTTTTTCATCTGCATTAGTCGACATGGCAGAGAACACTAGACTAAACAGTGTCAGTGCCAGAACACAACCCCACTTGACTTGATGCCATTGGTTAGTGGGAATGGCTCAGATGTCTTTCCATTGTCCTAGACTTGTGTCTGTGTGCTATTGTGGAAATGGTGCACCATAGATATTAATTTTCTTGGGCATATGTAATTGGCCACTACCTTCCACAAGCCTTCTCTGCTGACAGTATCAAAGTCCTTTGTCAAGTGGATGTTGATGGAGAAAAGGTTGGGGTTTTGCTTTTGAAATTTCTCTTGTAGCTGCCTTGCAGCAAACATCATCATGGTCTCACGTTTTTTCTCTCAGAAAACTACACTGGGTTTCTGGCAGTAGTCCCTGGTCAATGTGCATAGTGAGGCAGTTTAGTAGGATTCTGGCGAGTATCTTTCCTGCAGTTGAAAGTAAGGATATACACTGGTGGTTGTCACAGGCCTTGTAGTTTCCTTTGCACTTATACAGGTGGATTATTGAAACATCTCTGAATTTCTGGGGGATCGTCTCTCGCTGCCACATCAGTAAACACAGTTGGTGAAACCTTTCTATCAGGGCTGTGCCTGCTTCCTTGTAGTCTTCAGCTGGGATGGAGTATGAACAAGGTATTTGCTACTGGAGAGCAGATGTATCACTTTCTGTGTCTCGAGCAAGGTTGGAGGGTCATCCAGTGTTTCGTTGATGGGTAATTGGGGGAGACGACTGATGGCTTCATCATTTATGGATGAAGAGTGATTCAAGACACTGTCAAAGTGTTCAGCCCATCACTGTAAAATCCTCTCTTTGTCAGTAATTAGAGTGATTCCGTCTGCGCTGAGAAGGGGGAATGATCCAGAGGATGTAGGTCCATACACTTCTTTCAGGCATTGTAGAAGTTCTTTATGTCATGCTGGTCTGTATAGCACTAGATCTCATCAACTTTGTTGCTCAGCCATGTGTCTCGCATCTGTTTGAATTTCTGCTGTAAAGTTCTGCATATATTGTTGTATGCATCTTTCCTAGAGGTGGACTTGGGGTTGTTCAGGTAGGTTTGAAGGAGGTGGTTTCTCATCCAGCAACTGTTTGATCTCGTCATAGTTCTCATCAAACCAGTCTTGATGCTTTCTGGTTGAGGGTCGTAGAAAGTCTAAAGCTGTGCTGTATACCAGCTCTCTGAATGTGGTCCAGTGAGTCTCCACATTCTGATTGTCGAGATGGGGTGGATTTCAGATGTTTTTTCAGTACATCCATGAGATACAGTTTGGTAATGGTGCATTTCATCTTGGCGATTTTTGGTCGTTTCTGAGCCTTCCTTCCTTGTGGGTGTCTTTTGGGATAAATGCGGATGTTAAGCATGGTGATGATTAGGCAGTGGTCTGTTCAGCAGCCAGCACCACACAAGGACTTGGTCACACGCATTTCCTGCCTGTCCCTCTTTCCTGGTAATGATGTAGTCAATGAGATGCCAGTACTTAGAGTGAGTGTGCATCCATGACATCTGCTGCTCCATGTCAGTGATAAATGACCTTAAAGGCTTAAGCCACCTGTGTGCAGGTTTGTGGCTAAGGCTGTCAGTGTACCAAAACCTGCCTCTTTGTTGCTTGCCAGTCACCTCAGGTCTTTAGTGGGTGATGAAATGGGATGGGTGGATGACAAGAATGACTTGCGCTCTGACTACGTTTTAAGTGAGAAAGAATTGTGCAGTTTATTTGACCTACTCTCTTGCCCAAAACCAGCAGCATGACAACGTTGAGACGGCTGGAGACGTAGTTGAGTACAGTGGATGATCGGGGCATCCTATGAGTCATGACAATCTCTTAGCACCAGGAATCACCTTTCTACCCATTGACCAGCTAGTGGTTCCTCCATGCAGGCTGTCAAATTCAGTCTTTACATGATTGGTAGGCAAGCCTAACTCACAGTGGGTTTATGACCCGTCAGCTACCCTAAGCTTTGTTTAGCCAGCCAGTTCAGGCCATTTTCTGTGATGTAGCCACTGCACATGCTACAGCTTCTTGGAGCCACAGGTGAGAGCTGAGTACCAAGTGGGGACCAAATGTAGGCGAGCTACCCTCAGATGAATACTACTGCTAATGAGACCTAATACATCTAAGTATATTTCATAATGGTGGCTGAGTGTTGAAATAACTTCTAATATTTTTCAGTGATACCTAGATAATAAAAATAGTTACTGTACTGGCCATATTGGAAGTTAAGTATTACTGTTAATAAAACCAATGAGATATCATAAGAGGTCTTCTGGTTAAAACCCTATGTTGACATGGTCATCAATTCAGAAGGTGTAATGCTAACAAGGTTTTCAAGATGACACACATAGTAATCGATCAGCATTTTTTCAATAAGGACATACAAAACACAAGAATCTTCTGTTGAAAAACAAAATATCAATATGGCTTTCAATTTGAGAGGATTTTTGGTTCTGTTGCTTTAAGAAACACAGTTATTTATTGTCAAGGCAACTGGAGAAAAGTGCCTTGATGAAAACACACCATGGTAAATGACTCAGGGTGGTTCAAGGGCAGCATTCAAGCCTGTACTATTTCAGTCCTGAGTCTGGACTGCTGAATGAGCCACCTTGTTTTTCTCTATTTAAAAGGTATAGAAATACCATTATCTTTAGGATGGCTGCCATGGTGGCCATAATGGATGTCAGGTCAGCACTTTTTTCATTTTGGACCAGATTTCATGGCAAGTGCAAGTGAGACTGGTCTTAACATGATTGTGTTATGTTACAAAACAATGGCAAAAACTCTTTTAACAAAATTTGCAGTAAACAAACTGATTGGTCAATATACAAATCTTGATGACCATACCATTCACCAAGTTTTATGACAATCATCATTAAACTGCAAGACAAGTTATGCTGCATGGAAGGATGGAGAAACTTATGAAAATGAATACATGTATTGCTAAATATAAAATGTTGTTCATTAATAGTGGTACCTATGTGTCAACATAAGCAAATGCAAATGTATTTCACCTTTTGGAATTGCCTTTACTTACAAGAACAAGATTAACTGCATTTCTGCATGTATATATGTTCAACAAAATCTCCATTTTCTAGATTACAAAAGCTCATGAAGAAAAATGAAATTGTTAAAAATAGCTCGTCTTGTTATGAATATCATGACAGCTTTTCATAACAGACCTTGTTCTTTTATCCAACAATCTGATAACACTCACCTCACAAAATTGGCCTTCATAACCAGGGTAGCATTCACATACATGGTTGTTTTCCACTGGGATACAGGTCCTTGTGTTGGTAGAATTACATCGATTGTTGACTGTACAGTAGTTGATAATATCCTGGCAGATTTGCCCTGGAAATTCAAAATCCAAATTAAAATATCAGCAATAATGTTTGCTTAGCCCATGAG